>CM073577.1:96644456-97281808 GCA_037074715.1 Magnolia kwangsiensis | reverse complement strand
AAGAACCGAGATATTCATCACATGAGTAGCAAGTCGCAATACTAACAAGATGAATAAGCTAACTAATATCAACACACACTCTGATTGATTTGCAGGCACCCATTTTCCCTTTTGGGAATTAAAAAGGGAGGAATGGCTGTAACTTTTCTAAAATGTAAAGAAAGTTACAGGTAACTTTGTTGCAGATGGTGTTTCGGGGAGGAAAGTTACTGTAACTTTCTTACACCTGAAGGTTGAAGGTTGAGAAAATCTCACAGACACTAAGGCTATTTTTCAAGTTACCTATAACTTTGAAACATGTCAGCGGATAGAAATTTTGAATCCAAAATTGCTAGGGGAAAAGCAGCTGGCAAGATTGACGGACGAGATGGATTTCTCACAAACATCACAGTGGACCCCACCTAGCTGTCGCAGACAAATAAGATGGACGGGATGGATTTCGCTTCCGTCTTATTTTAATGCTTTGTCCAAGCATGTAATGCTATGTAGCGCACCAAATAGCGTAAATCCCATGTAGCACATGCTACAGGGGTCGTAGCATGTAGCGCAGGTAGCGTGCACTACTCTGTGGTATGTGTGTGTGTGTGTATATATATATATATATATTTCACTGCTGTAAACAGTGGTGAACTTACACCACAAGCACTTTAAGTAACTTAAATAAAAAAAATAAAAAAATAAAACCTATCGAACAGGGTATTTGAAAGCCCTTCCAGACGCAAACTAACGCTCTTCAATCTTGCGATCGAAAAGCCCTTCGAAAGGACTTCTTTGGCCGATTGTTGGAGACTACAAGGAGCTCCATTTTGTGCAGTTTCATCAACAATGGAGAAGAAATGACGGAGAAATCGGATTTCCCCTATTCCGGTTGCGATCGGCTGTTGAGCTTCAACTTTTGCAATTTTCATTAATTCAATCTCATCTTGAGACAAAAATAGGTACGCTAGTTCCTTCTTTTTTTTTTGAATTTTTTCCGATGTACAATGAAAATAACTTGGTATTTTGAGTTTTTTTCTCATTTTTTCCCTCTTAAAATGCCAGTTACCATGCGTTTTTTCGTTCTTTATAATTTTTTTTCATTTCTTTTTCAATATCTCTATAAATATAGATTTTTTTCTGTGGTATGGTCTACGTGGGCCCACTTACGTGTGAAGGGGTGAATTTGCATTGTTTTCTATGGTATGTCCCACGTGGGGCCCACTAAGGTGTGTAAAGGGGTGGATTTGCATTGTTTTCTATGGTGGGGCCCACTATGGTGCATGTATGTGTGGATGTGCATTGTTTTCTATGGTGTGGCCAATGTGGGGCCCACTGAGGTGTGTGAAGGGGTGGATTTGCATTTTTTTTATGGTGGGCCCACTGTGGTGTGCGTATGTGTGTAGGTATGTGCATTGTTTTTTATTGTGTGGTCCATGAAGGAACCACTATATTATTTTGAAGAATGTGACATTTATATATTTTGCTTTTTTCTTACTATTTAATATTTATCATATTTAAAAAAAATTAAAAATTAAAAAAATAGAAGTATTGTGTAGCTTATGCTACACGCTACAGAGGGTTGAACACTACGCAACACGCTATCGCTATTTAAAACACTGGTAATTGCTTCCCCCACCACCCCCCCCCCCCCCCCCCCCCCCCCCCCCCCTCCTCTCTGTTACTATGCTTTGATGATAGGTAGTGGTAGACCTTTTACACTTAAATCTCAACTATAAGCTATGTGTGTGTGGAACCGTGGACATGGTGAGGAGTATGCTTAGCAACTCAAACATTCCCTTATTGTAGAATAAAGTCTACATCAGGGTATATTTTCCTGCTTACAGAAAGTGATATACTTAGAGAAGAGTAAAACATATGCTTATTGCTTCATCTACTATTGAGGTAGAGTTTGTGACATGCTACTACAAAGCTACTTTGTAGGCATTATGATTGAGGAATTTTATTACAAGGTTTGGAGTTGTAGATTTTGTATCGAAGCGATAGAGGATTTATTATGATAAATCCATTGTAATGTTCTCTAGAAACAATAGAAGTGGAAGTTGAAACAAGCATATTGACATAAAGTACTTCCTTACTAGAGAGAAAGTTCACATAAATTATTAAGTTGATGATTGCGGATCCCATGGCAAAGGGCTACCCCTAAATTGTATGAGGAACAAGTAGAGTGTTTGGACTCATTATCTTTTGTTTGAATTAGTATATGTATCTGAGACACCATTTAGAGTTTATTTGTTTTGATATTACAATATATGGTTTGAGACTATTCTATTGTTTATTTGTTTTCTCATATTTTGGTATATATAAGGTTTTAGAGGATGATTGAGTGTCCATTTGGATAAAAAGTTGGATCCAAATGAGCATTGAGTAATTTATAAGGAAATTATGCTACATAAAGTACTCATTCAAAGGGAGTCAATGATATTGTGATGCATGGAAGGTAATATTTATTTGAAAGTTATTTGCCACCAGGATTCATTCATTGGAACTCTTTGATTGAGTATACAGTTTCTCTCAACAAAATTAGAAAGGAAATGATTTTGTTTTCAAAATTACGATCATACACCAATTTTTCCCCCCAAAGCTTATCATGCTTTTTTACAAAACTAGTTGTATCAACATAGGCCAAGTGAGAGAATGTTAAGCATGTATCTGACTCCAGGGAAAGACTAATGTAGTCCAAATTGCCACGTCACTCCACTTTTTACAGTTGTGCTGCCACATCGACTCACTCCAAAAGATTATGAAGCCACATCAGCCCACTCCATATGGCTGTGCTTATTTTCTGTTAGTTTTTAAAACTATTGGGTTTTTTTAAAAGGTATCGGCTGCATTGGTGGGGTGTTCATTCTTCAACCCAACTAAAAGACCTAGAAATTGTACTTTGGTTCCTCCTAAATCCATCCTCTTCTCCACCTCCATCTCTTGTACCTCATGGTTTCCACCTGCATTCATGCTGCGCGTGGAGATCATGGAGATAGTGCCTATGATAACAGCCCCAAATTTCAAAACTAGTATCTGCATGACAGCAAGCAAAGAAAAATGGTGGTTGTGAAAATGAGAGGACAGATCTTGGTCCACCATCAGCTCAAATTGCTCGTACCGCTGCGAGGAACCTAGCAGGTCCTCTGAGAAGGAGTTTTGGACTATGGCAAAGAGGATAAGATGGGTGTGGGACCTTCTTGATTGGCAATCTATGGCATGTTACAGAAATGGGTGGTTGATGATGGGAACAGGTTTCATTTGAGAGATGGATATGGCCTGATTTGTGCAAATGCTGATATGGCTAATGATTTGGCCATCGCTTGATATCTAACCATGTCAGATATAGAGACTGTTTATGTAGGCATTTCAGGAATACAGGAATTTGGTGGAACTGCTTGTGAGCATGCCACGCCTCATGTTCAAAGCAAACCATTTCCAATGAGTAGCAAGTCGCAAAACTAACAAGATGAATAAGGTAACTAATATCAACACACACTCTGATTGATTTGCAGGCACCCATTTTCCATTTTGGGAATTAAAAAGGGGGGAATGGCTGTAACCTTTCTAAAATGTAAGAAAGTTACAGGTAACTTTGTTGCAGATGGTGTTTCAGGGAGGAAAGCTACTATAACTTTCTTACACCTGTAGGTTGAAGGTTGAGAAAATCTCACAAACTCTAAGGCTGTTTTTCAAGTTACCTATAACTTTGAAACATGTCAGTGGATAGAAATTTTGAATCCAAAATTGCTTGGGAGAAACGCAGCTGGCAAGATTGAAGGACGGGATGGATTTCTCACAAGCTTCACAGTGGACCCCACCTAGCTGTCGCAGACAAATAAGATGGACGGGATGGATTTCTCTTCCGTCTTATTTTAATGCTTCCCCCCCCTTTTTTACTATGCTTTAATGATGGGTAGTGGTAGACCTTTTCCAGTTAAATCTCAACTATATGTTGTGTGTGTGTCCTTTTTTTTTTTTTTTTCCAATCCAATTGCAAGCCACCATTAGCATGGTTAAAATTGCTTTAAAAATCCAAGGCCAAATTGTTCGATAAACCTCAAATTGAAGGCAAAAAATTGAAATGACACTCTATGGCCCATCTAATGAAAATTTGTAGTTCCCTTTTGCTTACTTTCAGTTTTTTTTTTTTTTTTTTACATTACAAGCATTCGAAAACGTGTGCCCACTTTTATGGCCCACATGATGATTAGTTTAGCCTAAGAATCGGCCTAACTATTCGTCTAAATGAGCTCAATAAAATGTCATACTTTTATTCAAGCTTTCTTATGTGTTAATCTGATTTTTGAATGATCCCCTATTCTAAGCTCTAGTTGGTTTGAATATACAACTTATTATCTATAACCAATTTATAGGTTATCCAAACACAGAAACTACATTACCTGTAACTTTCTTTCACCTGTAAGTTGCCTGTAACTTACAACTTAAAAAACTTACAGGCATCCAAACACAGCATAATATTTGATTCCCAAGATGGAGAACATATGCATGAAAGATCCCAAAGGCCAGGTGTAAACTGCTGCTCCCTAATAATGATTCAGAAGATGAAGATGGCAACCACAAAACATACATGAAATTCATTCTCTATATATGAAGCATTGTTACAAGAAGAAATGAATGCAAATTCCACCCAAAAACAACACAATCCAACTGCCCCAGATGCGTACATAGTTAGAAAAATGAAAACAGATACAGACAAGGAAATGATGTATATATACACGTATTATTGTTATGTATACAATCAAATAATACGCATGTATTATTGTTATGTATACAATCAAATAATACGCATGTATTATTGTTATGTATACAATCAAATAAGGTTGTGTTTGGATGCACAATTGAATTGAATTACAAACATTCAGTAATCAAGAGGAAATGAAAAAAACAGTGCCGTTTCTCGATATTCATGATGAGGAATTGGACCGCAAACTGCTGTTGCATTCCTTTCAAATCCAACTTGAAAGTAGCTCATTTGCAATTTGGAAGGCGGTTCCTCCAGATGGATGCCAAAGAAAATCGCAATGTGGTTGTTTCCACCATCTTGGACACATATTGCAATTCAATTCCATATTACGTCCAAACACATGGTAAAGAAAGATTGGAACTTCTCAATAAGAAGAAGAGGAGGAGGAAGAATTCAAAACGCCAAACTCTTGGTGGTGCCTCTCCGTGCGGCTGCCCGAGAAAAGTATGCTCAACAAAGCTTCCGCCTTGCTTTTCGCCCTCGAGCTTCCGGTCTCAGCCAGCTCAGAGATACCTGCCAATGCCACCGAACCCATCTCCCGGATATCCCCTGCCACCTTCTCCCCTCCACACTGCACCAGATTCAACAAGGCAGACGCTGCATTCTCCCTGGCCCGAGTGCTGGACCCTGTCGCTACGTCAAGCAGGTCAACAAGGACGCTGACCCCCGAAACCTTCCGGAAGGCATCAATGCTCTCATAGCCCCCGGCAAGCTGGGCAATGATGGCGGTCGAGTCCTCGACGACGCCGAGGCGGCTGTCCTTGACAACGAGGGAGAAGAGGACGGGGATGACGCCGAGGTCAACAAGACGTGGGCGGTTGAGGGGGTAGAGGGAGATAGCAAAAAGGGCCTTGAGGGAGTCCTTGATTGATCGGGGTGGGGAATTGGGGCTTCGGAGGAGGTCAATGAGGGGAGAGAGGATGGAGAGCTTGGATCCGATGATGGGGCGATAGTGGTCGACGACGAGGAGGCTGTAGACGGTGGCAGCAGCGGCCTGGAAGGAGGCAGGAGAGGAAGGATAGCGTAGTACGTGAGAGAGGGAGTCAAGAAGGCCGGGAGTAGACATGAGAAGGTCACGGGATGAGATGGAGAGGTTGAGGAGGGCTGCGACAGCGTTCTCTTGGATATTAGGGTTTGTATGATGATCGGCGGAGGAGATGTAGAGGGACTGTGAGAGTAGAGGAATGGCACCAGCCTCAGAGACAAAGAGGCGGCTTTCAGGGTCGTGTTTGGACAGGAGGCGGAGCTCGCAGATGGCTTCGGTTCGGATCTGATCTGAATCGGACTTGAGCCGCTTCACCAGAGACCTAGCTGTCCGACGTTTTACTTCCATCTCTTTCTTCTTCTTGTTACAACGCAGCTGCTGCTATTCGTCTTTTTGAGAAATTGTCAGAAGAGGAAGTGTTTTGAGGATTGAGAAAGAATAAGGGAGAAGATTTGAATGAGTAATAGGTTCATTTTCGCGTGCGGTGGGTTGCTTCTGATTGGGAAGGGGTAAAAGGTGAAGAGAATGTGGCAGCGTCATTGAAAATTTTAGCCAAGAGAGATGACAGGATGCGACTTCATCCAAACCAAATGGCGGATTTGGTGTGGTCCTCAATGTGGGTTCCACCGGAAACGGAATGGCTGGTGTACCTCATCCCAGCTATATATCTTGTATTGACGTCAGCAAGTTACGTGGGTACGATGATGAGGTATATGTTATATTCAAACCGTCCATACATGTGGCGAGTTCGTCTTAAGGCTTTAGAGGAAAATTAAGATAGATCTAACCATCAAGTGGACCATATTACTAAAAAGCAGTGGGGGATTGAATGCCTATCATTGAAATTCTTTTGGGTCACATAAGTTTCTTATCAGTATGGTATTTATTTTTCCTCTTCCTTTAGGTCTTTGTGGCCTTAGTCTTTGTGACCTTATGAACAGAGCAGGTGGAAAATAAATCTTAGGGTGGGCCTACGAATTTTTTATAGTTGAAAATCATTATCTCCTCTGTTATTTGTGATGTGGTTTAAATGATCTTTGGATATGTTTCGTTTTTAAGAAAATGCTCTAAAATAATCTTTAATAATAGATAAACGGTGTAGATATAATAAATACATTACTATAAGGACCATGTAACTTTGATCTCCTTAAAACCGTTGGTACAACTCGGAGCTCGAGGAGCGTCACTGTTCGTCTGCGGACGACACGTACCTACAGCGGCTATATCTCTAGCCAATCCGCTTCCGGTTCAACCTCGGTGTATGTGTTCTATATCATGCCTATCCATCTTCGCAGCTTATTTTAGCGCATGGTCCAAAGAATGAGACATGTCTATAACCCTCGTGGACCACACCATTGAAAACTGTGGTGATTGAATGCCCACCATTAAAAACTACCTATGGCCACTGTAATAATTATTTTTCACCCAACCTGTTTAAAAGGTCAAGCGAGACCTGAATGAAGGAAAGACACAAATAACAGCATGATCCAACACTTTTATTCACCAAAGAATTGGATCTTCCTAATTTTGGACTATATCTTAAAATGATCCAGCAGAAGGGATGAACACTGTATATACGGGAATATATGGAGTTGGGCTTAAGGTCAGGCCCCTTCTGCTTAGTTGTTACCCCTGCCTCATTTAATCCACGCCCATTTGATGCCCCACGCAGACAAAAAGATAACGCAAATGTGAGCCCCTTTGCCATGTCCATTTGAAGCCAGTAAAAAATGAAGTACGGAAACTTTGGTTAGTCGTTAATGCATGCAACGAATGGAAAATGAGTACCCGTGATAGTGATGGCTGTTTGGATAAGAGTAGAAATTTTGCCTTACAATGGGTGCAAATCTCGACCCTCTAACAGTTAGACTCACTATGGTGTGTGTGAGTATATATATATCCATCCGGTCCATTCACTTTTTTCAGATCATTTTAGGTTATGATCCCAAAGATGAGGCAAATCCAAAGCTCCAGTGAGCCACGCCACCTATGCCTACCATTGAAAACTTTTTATGGATTATAGGACTTTTTGGATATTCATCATTCTTTGGCACATGCCTTAAAATGATAGGACAAAATGAATGAACCGTATAGATGAAACACATACAGTACATTATAGTTAGGTCTATAAGGATAAAATGAACCATCTAACCAATATTCTTCTTTTCAAAAGTCATACCAACGTCAGCAAATATCAAGATGAGTCGTCCTTGTTCACCATCATTAGCATCCCTTTATATGTAACCAAATAAATCCTATGGAAATGTAGATGGTCACACAGCGGAAACAACAAGTTTGGTGAGACCCTGACCTAAGGGCTCTCGTTTAACCCATGTGACACACTTTCAAACATGACCATTTCTGACAGCGAAATATGGCGCAGTCAAATCTCGCCGTGGTAGGGCTTCACTGAACGCAGTGTTTCTCAGCCTCAACCAACTAAATTCCAAACTCAGTGGGCAACAGGACAGATGAGGCTATAGAAGTTCTCAATCAAGCTACCATTTGTGATCTTAGGTCATCTAGCCGGTATAACTTAATGAATGGTTTGGATGTATTATACCTTATTTTCCAGCTATTATGATAAATTCTAATAAGAATGTAACAGGTGATATTGTATAAGAAATAGAAGATGGACGAAAAGACCTTTAGGATACTTAGAACACTTTTTGTATAATCATAGCTGGCGTAAATGTAAGTGCTTGTATTTGAAGCACATATGGAGTGGTCAAATTTCGTAGACAAAATGCCAGTTAGATCTTAAGTACACTATCTTCTATGGTACCTCGTGAAGATCGACTCAACATCTCAAGACTTAAAGATGTCGCATGGTTTCAAGATTAAGATCTCTTTATATGTCAACAACTAAGTTTATGACCATAAAGGACCTTACGTTAAGTCTTTTCGAAAAATGTTTAAAATGTTTAATTTACAGTGTAAGTTCACTACAGTTCGGCCAGCACTAACTTTAGGTTGGCAGCCCAACTACAGATTCGGCTAAGTTTTCATATTCAAATATTCAAAAAATCTGTTACAAGTTCGGCCAACTTAACTAAGAATTGTGTTAACTCGAAAGTTCACAGGTTAAGTTTCCGGCAATGGAATTATCAGATTTCATAAGGATTCGTGTAACGTCTCAGAAAAATCCGTACAAAGACCCAAGTATCACCTCAGGCAAAAAATCACTAAGGATCGAATTCTGTCGAAATTAGGCAAAAATTAATGAAGTACTAAACTAAATAGATCAGAAAATTTACTCGAACCACTTTCTATACAAACAGAAAGATCCAAGACCATTGAAATTCTACGTAGAATCCTAAGATTAATCTCAAAATCCAGTTACTTTCGGGAGCACATTGAAATTCCGTATCAGGCTTGGAGCACGCGTCGAAAGTCCGATAGCACAAAACTATAAGGTTATGACCATCTTACTGGGTTTGACAACCATCGCGAGAATCAAGTCCAAATAGTATCCAAAAACGTACAACTTGAGCCTGGAGCAAAGTGTGTGAGAAACGTGAATATCTTTAAAAAATGAATTCAAACTTAAGTGAATTGGGTCGTTCGCTTGCAGGCCAAATTTAAGGTTTCAGACCGTCAGATTCTAACCTAACTATACCCTTGGATCAGGAAAATTTTTCTACACACGTCAGTATACTTGTGGCCCTGATTGAATAACGATGACCGTTGAACTGAAACGGGTCCTCCACAATCAATTCACTAATCTAATCGGATCAAAATCTTAACCTGGCGTAGATCCATTGTCAGGAAACTTTCTCCAGACCATATGCGAGCAATGAACCTCCAAATGAGCTCTATTGGCCCGAAACAGCCACCCTTTGGCTATACCCTAAGTATTCCATGGCCTTAGGGCCATTGACATCACTTTTGAGCCTATATAATGCCCTAAACCTACCCTTATCTCATTCCATACGAATTTTCTCTAACCCTAGGAGAGAGAAGAGAGAAAAGAGGAGAAAAGAGTGGAGATCGAAGAGAGATCCTTGGAGTTTGTTGCAGTACTTCTATTTTGCTACTCCACGCATCAAATCGCCTTTACATCTAGCTACTCAACTCGTTTCAACTCCGTTTTGGGTTAAAAAATCTAACCCTAGTCTGTTTTAGGAATCCAAATAGAGAAACCGATGAAATAGCTAACATATTTCAATGCTTAGGTAGTCATTGTGCGTAGACAAAGACGTGATGTACGAACCGAGTTCGTAACGAGCGTACCAATGAAAGGTGCGGACTATAAAAGTTTAGGTTATGATTTTCAATGCTTTCAATGTCAGCAATGATTTATGTCTGACTTGATTACTACCATATGATCTTAGTTACGACGTTTTCAATATAACATGCATGTGTAAACTAGGTTGTATATTAAATGCATTCCATGTGTTTGTTGAAATGTTTGAATGAATAAGAAATTATGATTTATACTTGTGATAACTATTAACCTAGAATTCATGTTTGTTGTACATATGACAACTCCTTTATGAAAGGATTTGCTATAATATATGTTATAACTAATTTATTACATGTACGTTGAAATGTGTAGCCTAAGTGTTTGATAAAATGTCTGAATGAAAAATTTTCTTGTTGAAATGTATTTAATGAGGGTGTTGAGCTAGGATTCTCAATTACCTTATCTATAGTTACAATTTCCCTCATGTAACCTATCTTGCTATTACGTGATTTATGGATGAAATATATATGTATGATAATATGTTCACTGTGTGTTTGTTAAACTGCTTAAATGAAATTTATATTTGGATTGGTTACTAAATGATGTTTTGACTATCACATATGAATGCCTATTGTATTCGAGTATAATTGGGACTAATACGTAGTCCTAGCAATCGGTAACCGTTTCTGATCGAGTGGCCGAACTAGTCTCGCCGCAACGGATACGTTCGGTGAATTCGAGTCGTACAATGATTATCAACAGTGGTTAGGCCACAAGGAGTGTGTATGTGCTCCATGTCGATTAATTTAGCATGCGAACTTGTTAAGTAACCCAATTAACATAATGTGTGTTTACCATATATGGACGCTACCGTTTGAATCTAAGGTACCACTTTCCAATGTAAAGCTCGTTTAACTTTGATACCATGATCCGTTAAGACTCATGAGCTAAGAATGGTGGTATGGGACAAGTGGTCGAGCTATTGGCTTGTGTTGGAGTGATGAGCCTTCCTATAGTGACCAGTGACAATTCAAACTTGTGAGCCGAATCCGGTGATATGAGAAACTGTATTTGAGTTGTCAGCCTACGATTAGGTAACGAGCCTCTCGTAGTGACCTCGAGTATAAAATAGGCCTACGTGGGTGTTGACGAGCCTCCCATAGTGATTTCGAGTGTAAACTCACGAACTTGCCTATCCACTGCTTTTCAAGTCAAGGGTGATGTTGCCTTATAACTTGTCTATCATATGTGATTAACTAGGATTGACGACCCTAGATGGATTATTATTTGGGTAAATGATATAAAGGGAAGTACCTTAGCTTCACGAATCTACTGTATGAATAAGCCTAATCAAGAACTCCGCTAACACATACATGCACCGCACTGCATGTGCTTTGGCGATGAAGGCACAGTGGGAGTAGCATGTGCAAACGTGAGATGGTGTCACTGAGGGAGTGCAGGTGAGGGCATACATCATTACCACATATCATCCTTACATTAACCAGAGTAGTTAAGGAATGTATGTTGTACTGCTTTATCATTATTGCTTGACTGAATTGATAACATGTTAACCTTTGCCTTATAACTCCACTGAGTTGATCACTCACTCCCACTCCGGGATGGTGTTTTAAAACACCAACCAGACTCTGTTGTAGATGCAGGTGGCGATGATGTCTATGCTGCTCATTGGGATTTTATAGACGAGGAGGAAGAATTCTCCTACGTTCAGCTATCAAGCAGGTCTATGTAGACCATGTGCTGATCGATGTGATTACAGAGATTATATGATTTGGTCGGACTTTCACATTTTGTCATTTTATAAAATTTAGATCAACACACGTATACATTTAACCTAGTAACATATACTCTGAGGATTAAGAAACACTTCTATACATTATATTCTTATCTTAGTCTTATACTTGCTTAACTTAATCATCTCTGGAGTATGATATGTTGTTTTAGTGTAATCTCATTCATGTGTAATGCACTAATACAGACAACATTTAATCATTATTATCTATGTTGCATAAGTGATATGTTGGAACTTGGGAGTTGAGCTTCCGCTCGACCCTCGATTTTCAGAGCATTATAAGTTGGTATCAGAGCATGATTTAGATTAAACTAGACTTAGGTTATGGTAACACGACGCACACCGATGTACCTTGACTTAGGTGTCACGCCCCAAACCCGGAAATCGGATTTATAGGAATCCCGATCGCCGAATCTGGTGCCGACAGCCTCCGTAGTACCCCATTCTCGGCTCCTAGCATTCATATGTCAGGTTCCGATCCTGGGATCCTACAAGGAGGATTTTTTTTTTTTTTTTAAATGTACATTTAACTAGTAATAAGCATAACCACAAGATTACCCAATTCACAATAGCAACATCGTCATCACATATTCACTAATATAATCATTTGAATACAATACTAAAAGGGAAATACATAAATAGAGAATCAAGCTCCAGAAGACCACCGCACGCTCCAAGCTCCACACTGCTGTAATCTAACATCACCTGCACGCATCTATCGTGCATAAGCTTATAGAAAGCTTAGAGGGTGGTGTAAGTGTGTGCACAAGGTAAGTGCCAAGTATTCAATACAATGCTATAATCATATAATGTCTAAATAAGCAGAAACACTAACAAGAGCAGGAATTATCAGAGTAAGCAGAAATACTGACAAGATATAAATCATACGATAACGGAGTAAGCGGAAGTAGGGACAAGTCTATAAGTTAATCAATATCAGATGCCGAAGATGTAATGCAATATGCGATGCGAATGAAATAATCATGTTGGAGTGTGAAGTCGGGATGATAGTATATAGTATCGCAGGCTATGGGGTCCACCACAATGGACTTCTATCCAAACCAGTCCCATACCTAAATTTGGATAGTCAATCTCGACGTGGTAAACTCCTGATCTCAGGTTAGTCGCGCGCCTAACCGAAATCCATGCCATAATGAAGGTACACAACAATTAGTTGCGCACCACCAGCCCGAGTGGATAGTGAATGGATGAATGAATGATCAAGCATCTCCTACTCAATAAGTCCACATATCAGTACGGTTCCTCTCTGGGAAATCACCGGGGTCTATTGTACTCCAAACCAGATTGCCGCCCCATCGCGCGCAACAAGGTGAGTGGAAGAGACCTCACTATCCGCCTGCCAATATCGGGCCCGGCTCGTCAATAACGGACCCATTCCTCGAGCTGGTCAGACTCAGCCTAGCATTGCCCCCTCCTCTCGGGCAGGTAAGGCCGCACCCCCTTCCAACCGACCACGACACAGTGGAAAGCGCAGCCATCTGGTAATCGGCACTCAACGCTCATCTACCCACTCGGTCTGGACGTTGGAGCAACCTCTGGAACCAAGAGGGTTTAGGGACTTTCATCCAAGGATATCTATAGCACCCCATGTAGAACAGATTTCCAGTGTCCCATCTGGCCATCCACGATATGCCTGTGGAGGCTACAACCCTGATGTCGCTAGGGCATACAGTAATCACAGCACACAATGCAAGATGCATGAGTCATACAATCCAGTCATGCATCAATCTTGCGCAAACCGTGCACTCATGTGAGACAATCTCCGCCTATCAGGTAGTCTCATAACAACCAGCACTATGACATATACAATGGTCAATCATATCTCATAACAGACATGCAGATGATGCGTATGGGCATGGATCATGATGCTATGCAGTCACATACTCATAATCGGTATCAATAACCGGCATTAACAATCGGCCTCGATAATGTGGACATCTAACCAACATTGCCCCCTAAGAAATGGCTCACATAAAGCCTAACATATAGTGGACTCATGGCCTCACACAAGGGCCAAATATACAACACCATGGGCCTCACTCAAGAGTTTAATACACATCACGATGGGCCTTTCACATGGACCTAACATACATCACAATGGGTTCCATCGCCTAGCCCTCAAATGCATCACAGTGGGCCTCATCCCATAAGCCTCATATACATCACATTGGGCCTTAAACACGGGTTGGATACACATCACAACGGGCCATATATACATCACATTGGGGCTCGATAATCGGAATCGGCGATCAGTCACAACAATCGGAATCGACAATCGGCCACAATAATTGGCCTCGATCGGTAATCGGCCTCGATGATCAGAATCGGTCAATCGGCCATGACAAGCAGAATCGGTAATCGGCCACGTCAATCGACAATCGGCCACGATCGGTAATCAGTCTCGATAATCAGTCTCGATCGGTAATCGGTCAATCGGCCACGACACGCAGAGTCGGTAATCGGCCACATCAATCGATAATCGGCCACGATCGGTAATCGGTCACGATAATCGGCCACCATCGGTAATCGGTCACGATAATCGGCCACGATCGGTAATCGGTCATGATAATCGACCTCGATCGGTAGTCGGTCAATCGGCCACGACAAACAGAATCGGTAATCGGCCACATCAATCGATAATCGCCCACGATCGGTAATCAGTCTCGATAATCGGCCTCGATCAGAAATCGGTCAATCGGCCATGACAAACAGAGTCGGCAATCGGTCACCTCAATCGGAATTGGTCAATAATCGAAATCGATAAATCGGTCACGTCAATTGAAATCGGCATTCAACCAATCGACACCAATAATCAACACTAATAATCGGCACCGATACTCAGGGTTAATAATCAGCGTCCACCTCGATAATCGGCACCGATATCAGCAAATAAATAAGGTGGGGTCCATAGATGATCAGTTGATCAACCATAGTATAAAGATTAGCCCACGGCCGTGGTTATATCAAATCCGATAACACGGAGTCATCCGTCTACGGCGAATGGGGCCCACTTATTTGGATTAACCCACTTAGAGAATGGTGCGGATAGGCCTAACAAAGCCTACAGGAAAGTCACAATGAGGATGTCTAACCGTCATTGCCCATCAATGTGGCCATTTAACCAACATTGCTCCCAAGAACTGGCCCATACAAAGGATTCATACACAACTTAACGGGCCATACATACATCGCGTTAGGCTTCAACCATGGGCCTCCAACATATCATAACTGGCCACAACCACGGGCTTCAAACATATCATAACGGCCATGACCATGGGCCTCAATATTCATCGCAATGGGTCATAATACATGGGCCTGATATATATCTAAGTGGGCCTCAACCACAGGCCACAATTACATCAAGATGGGCCTAATCAAATGGGCCGATACAAATGAGCTGAGTCAAGTGGGCCGAATCCATGGGCCGGTACGCATCACTATGGGCCTTAGCCCATGGGCCCGAATACGTCATGTTGGGCCTCTCAAATACAATAAGTGGGCAGCACTAGTTAGGCCGCATCATTCGTCTATTATAGCGATCATTTTAGAGCATTACCCAAACTAAAGATCATCTGGACCATACCACATATAGCAGTGGTGATAATGTTTCCCCCATAGTTATTAATTTAGAGGGTCCACCCATCCAGACCATTCATAAGGTCACCCAAAAAAAAAAATTGGACGGAGAAAAGAAATATATCATATTGATCCAACACTTCTGTTGTATCCCATAATGGCGTTTCAATGGTAGATGTTCAACACCACTGCTTGCTGCAATGTGGTCCACTTGACAACAGAGATCTATCTTATCTTTGATCTCAAGCTTTAAAATTAATCGTCAAATGGTTGGACGTTGTAGCTACAACATATGCACGATGGCGGAGTCCTAATAACTAGATCTGTCTTGTTTTTGGTCTCAAGCCCAAGGACAGAGCTCACCTTATGTGTAGACGGTCTGGGTAACAACACATAGGGCACAGTGGGCCCACGTCCAATCTGATGGATGGCCTGGACGTCGCGATTGCTACACCGTCCAGCAACTGGACGGTGCAGACGTAACATACATCATAGTGCGGTCCACGTAGTGGCCCACCACAAGTATATAAGATATATATATATATATATATATATATATATATATATATATATATATATATATTATTATATATATCTGTATACACCAATGACTGGGGTTACATATTATAAGGTGGGTCCCACGTATGCTTAAACATCCCACATCCCTCACTCCACTGAGTATATACATATATAAATAATATAATTTAATATAATATACTATATTATAATATATATATATACACTAACTAGAGTGCCCACCGTTAGACGGTGTGGATTAAAATACATAGATGAAGTGGTCCACACACGTTAAGGTGGATCCCACCATCCTGTCCATCTGGACGAATGGGTATAGAGCATATACATTTAGGTGGGGTCCACGTCCAGTGGGCTGGACACTGAAGATATAACACATGTATAGTGATATGCCACCACAACTGCTGTGTACAGTAGCTTCTTGCTGGCCACATGTCCTACCAAAATAGATAGGTCGTGTGGAACATTCAAAAAGGGTGGGTTCCCACCGTCCTTGCAACCGACGGTGGATAAGATCCATACATCACGTGTGGTGGGACCCACGTATCTTGCTGACGTCTACCTCCCAGCAGCAACGCTGTGTGAGGTGTGCCATCCAATCCTCTCATCAGGTGGGTCCCACGTGGGTGTGGCCCACCATAACATTTGTTATATTATATATATTATATTATATATATATATGTGTGTGTGTGTGTGCGCACGCGCGCGCGTTAGAGAGTGCAAAAAGGGACGGCTGACTTACATCATGTGGTGGGGCCCGTAGATCTGACGGTCCAGCAGCTACATGATGCCGGACGTCGAACTGATGGACGGTTCAAATCCAATTTTCATGAGGTGGGTCCACACGTGTGGGACCCTCCAGGTTAGCTTACTAGTATACACCCACATCAGTCCACACACTTCAAGTTAGCCACTGCCAATAGGGATCAAGACCCCAAGTGTTGAAACGAGGTATCTCCACTCGGTCTGCCTACGAGTCCAGATGAATGGACGGTTTGGATGAAAGACACGTGCATCAAGGTGGTCCCATGGGGGGAGTGGCCCACCAACGTATGATAATATAATATATTATATTATAATATATAACAATATATATTATATTATATATAAGCGTGTGTATGTGTGTATAAGAGGGAGAGATGCCAGCGTCCAGACCCTCTGGACGCTGGATGAACGGCTGAAACACAAAACACATGGTGGCTGGTTCCCACCGTAGACGGACGATGCAAAAAAAAATGAACCACATACCTCATGGGTAGGGTCCACGTCCTAGCTGGACGGACCACCTGCTATTTGGTACAGCAACTATATATCTGGTGTGGGGTTCCCAGCCAATTCACTTCCATTTCACTCCAGATAGGCCCCACGGTTTGGATCAGGCTGTTAATTGTGCTTTCCTTCATCCGGGTCTGTCCAGGAGGATGGGCAGCAATCCCATCTGCTGGACAGTCCAGCAAGGTAGGCCCATTGTATGGACGACATAGATATGATGCATACTTCATAGGTGGGCCATACAATCAGGACAAAGAGAGAGAGAGACAAAATAGTTGAGGGACCCCACCACTATGGCCCTCATGGATCACAACAAGTACATCAAAGTGGGTCCCATCATAAGTGGGCTCCTAGATCACAAAATCAAAACATAAAATCACCCATAAAATAAAAGAAAAAGAGAGGGAGAAAGAAAGAAAGAAGCACCCACCTTTGATCTTTTTGGACTTTTTCTTCCATCAATGTATGCTAGAGATCCAATGGAGGCACTTCAACGGTTGAGATCGACTTAAGATGGTGGAGATGGGAGATAGGAAAGTGGGCCACATTTTCTCTCCATGAAAGCCATGGAAGTCCAAGCTCTCATGGTGCTTGGGAGAAATGAGAGAGAGAGAGAGAGAGAGAGAGAGAGAGAGGAGTGGTGATGGAGTAGAAAGGGATGGGTTCTTTTGACTTTTTGTAAGAAAAGAATGGGTTAAGCATGGGTTGCATTGACTTTGGTTAAGGAGAGGTAAGGATGAGTGATGGCTTGTGATGGGGTGTACTTGACTTATGATTGATGTGATTGATGGGACATATCGTAGAGATTCCCTTGATACTTGCAACGCGCGGTGTTTTCTCGAACTGAACGCGGGCCCACAACTCCTAGCCTGGGTATCGCCTCGGCGCGCGGGACGCGACATCAGAACCGCAGCGACGGTGCGGTCGTCAAGGTACAAGTCTCGAATTGAGCCGACTCTGAAATACGGGATCTGACTCGGGATCGCGCGCAAATGTCAAAAAATGTCGAAGGTTGCCGAAATTTGATCGGAAGGACCGTGGAAGCATATGGAATAGTACGGGCTAAGATACGAGTCTTACATTAGGAGGGGGCGATAAGACATAAAAATGATCGTAGGATCCTAAGTTTCACCAACGGGTGAAACTGACCCTTGAAATGTGACCCGTATATATCTATGATCATGTGAAATGATCCCAATCCCTTTCTAGACTGTCAATCGACGGGTTTGGATGATAATTCAGCGCATCTCATACTCAATTAACTCGAAAAGTGTGAATACGCATTCGTTGGGACCCGAAATCGCCTCAAACAGATGAGGGGGCCCAAAACATGTAAATTGGTGGGACCCAGGGGGTCCCTCGTACATTTTCGGCACCCAGGGAGGGGGGTGGCCACTGCACAGGGGTGGCGGCACCACGCCCAGGCTAGCGGACCACAGCGATGCACTGCGTCTAGGTCCAGCGGGCCTAGTGGGCCTGCGGGTCCGGCGACCCGCTGCCCACCAAACTTGTGTGGGGCCCTCCGAATTCATGTGGGGCCCTCTCTTTTCACCCATTTGCCCTATTTCCTTCATTTCACCCCATTCCAAGCCCCCTAGCTCTCAAAAATCCTCATTTTCTTCTCAAATCTCCCTTCCATTCTCATATCTTCTTCTTCTCTAATACCCATAAACCCACCACCATTTTCCTTAAAAACCCATCTCCCACCACTTTTTATCTCTCCTTTTCTTCTCGTTTAAGCACACAAGTTCACCATTGTGTCTCATAAAGCCCAAAGCCCATCAACCCATCTCCTCCATCAAGTTTTCTTCACTTCCATGGCTCTTTTTGAGCTAGTAGCTGCCATCTTTTCGCTCTCCACACTCCTTTCTCTCATATGAAAGAGAAGACCGTCCATCGATGAAGCCAGGCCTAGCCGCCCAACCCGTCCAAGGAAGAAAGTGAGCGCTGAAGCAAGCACAAGTGTCACTTGAGAGTAAATGACGAAGCGAGATCTCAATCCCCAGATTCTACTCGAAAGAGTTCTACTGGTGGGCATCGGACATGGTAAGTTTCGTGGCTGTAAAGTTGTGTTTGAAGCACATGTGGAAGAAAGACTATTTGGATTGTATCCAGTAATGAACTTTTTGTTGAAATTTGGGTGGGGTCCCATATTTGAAGGCAAGTCTCATGCGTGTGAGAACACTGTCCAAGCCTTCTATGCCCACATTCGGGATCGATCCACTGCTAGAGCCTCTACAGTTCACTATTTCTGTAGGAAGGCGGGAAGCAACGGTCAATGTAGACGTGCTAGCCCGAATCATGGGGATTCCACATGGAGAAGTACACGCTAGTGAGAAGAATCTTAAGTGTATGCGAGAAAGAGATCGCTGCACGCAATTTCTTTGTGGCCGACTGGTCCACTGAAAGTGAGGTAATTGTCTCCTAGCGACCGAGATGACTCATAATTTCCACCTACTCCACTATATATTCACCTATAATATGTATCCTAGGCAGGGCAACCGCACCGAATGCACTCGTTTGATGGTAGACTTCCTGTATAGAGCTGGGCGAGGAGATAAGTTGTGTCTGCCTACATTTACCCTACTACAGATAACTCAGACTGTACGCTCTATTAGGACAGATGTCTCACTTCCATTTGGCCGACTTATATGCAAGGTTGCTTGAGAGTTTGGCTACAAGCTTAACATGGATGAGCTTGTGCCGATCCACTTCATTAACGATACTACGCTCAACAACATGGGAATCGACCCTCAACAACGTCAAGCCTAACTCGATGAGTATGGGGGTGGGACAGAAAGTGAAGAAGAAGAAGAAGAAAGTAATGAAATAGAGGAAGAGAGCAATGAAGAAGAGGAAGGAAATGAGACAGAAGAAAGAAGTTAGGAAGGAGGAAGTGAGGAAGAAGAAGAGGAGGCCTAAGACTCTGATGGGGGCTCTCCTCCTGCTACATATGAGCACCACCATAATGGAGCTGCCTTAGAAACCCGCTTGGCTCAGATTGAGGAGACCCAGACCGCCCTGGGACAGGAGATCAGAGAGACCCAGGCCAAAGTGAAGTAAGGTCTTGAGGAGAATAAAGCCTATATGAAACAGAAGTTAAAGAAGATTTCTCAAACTCTAAAGACCCTCCTGTGCTGTATGTAAGACAAGGGTGTTCCTCCACCATCACTAGAGACGGACAACTAGTCATATGTTGTAGTCATCTTTGGGTTTTCTCTGCTTTTCTTACTTTTTATGTTATAGCCTTGATAAGATTAGTAGCATGGTAGAGTTATTGGTGTGTTTTAGTGTTTAAAGCTTTATTAGATTAGCTCATATGCATCTTCTGTCACGATCCATGTAAGACTACATCCCATGTATTATGACATTTTTTTATTAAATAAAATGCATGAAGCTCCTTTTGTTATGAAATGTGTAGAATGCTTGAGAAATTGAGTATCGTTATGCTAAATCTTACACGTGTTACATCCTATGTTGTATATAGGGAATGCCTCTGAAAGTCACTCGAAATACAACACGTCTTGCACTCGACGGATTGTCGATGGGGCACCGCCCTTAAGCAATAGCCACAAGTACCTTAGTTTGGGCCCTGACAGTGACACTATGTCGAATTCATAGCTGGCCACTGGCCCTACCAATGGGCCAACACCTTTTGCACCATCGATTCTATAATAGAATCGTGCGTCTACCTCTACGCTACATATGCCTCAGGCGGCTTCTCCTCTTGATAGGTTGGAGCAGATGATGATCCTTATGCAGCAGCAGCAGTAGATTTGGACCACCATTATGGCGGCTCTTACCCAGAACATGAACGTGGTCCAGCCTGCACCACCATGCACCTTGCTGGAAACATGAATGCTAGCGGTTTATTTGAGTGATTCCAGTGCTTCCGACCTCCTACTTTTGCGGGTACTCACGGACCTGAGGAGGCTGAATACTGGCTTGACCGCATGTTTAAGATGTTAAAACTGCTGCATTGCACTGAGGTAAAGCAGGTTGAGCTGGTTACATATATGTTCAAGAAGGAGGCTAGTCTATGGTGGGACAGCGTCCTACGGACACTGGTTGCTAGGTACATATGGATGTGGGAAGCTTTTGAGACCCGCTTCCATGAGAAGTTCTTCCCCCTCACTTACCGTAATGAAAAAGAGAGAGAGCTTCTTCGCCTCCGATAGAGAGGGATGACCATGCCAGAGTACGAGAACTACTTCATGGAGCTAGCCATATACGCTCTTGTGATACTAGCAAATGAGTTGATGAAGATGAGGCGATTTTCTGAGGATCTGCGGCCTGAGATCCACACGAAGATGTGTTGCGCTAGCATTCTCAACTATGCTGAGCTAGTAAGCATGTCCCTAAGAGCTATGCAGGATGAGGATAGGTTGTCCCGTACACGTGAATCCATGGGTCTGAGGCCTCGACCTGATTTATCGAACAGGCCATTCCTCAGCAAGAGGCCACATCTAGATTCGCCTCCCAGACTCATGGCTCTGCCGACACAGCCTAGGTGATCAGTTGTGTGGTGCATGTAATGCAAGAGGTTGGGTCATACTAACACTTATTGCTTTACTAGGATGAGGGACAACGGCTTTGCGCTGCCTCAGAAGATCAACCGTCAATTACCTTAGTCCATCTTATCTCCACCTCTACGATCAGCACCGCCTGCACAACCATCTTATCGACCACCTGCACCTCTATTTAGGTCACCTCAATGACCTATGGTAGCGCAGCCGAATCATCCTCAATAAGCTCGGGTGCACTCACTTGTAGCTGAGGTTTTTGAGACAGCAACGCAACACCATTGGCTTTTGAAGTCACAACACACATCCAAGGTACACTCGTATTTCTGTTGGTGGACATCGAGTCCACTATTTTGATCATATCATGCGCAGCAGTCAAGCAACTAGTGTTGAAAACTACTCCTATGGTTGGGGTGAGACTCCTTACTGTCACAGGGACCTTCTCAAACTCCTCCAAGACTTATAGAGGTTACTTGATAGACTTAGGAAGCAGAATAGTGCTCGTTGACCTGATGGTCACCCCATTATGTCATTATGATGTCATTCTTGGTATAGATTGGCTCACCGAGATGAAGGAAGAAATCAATTGTGATACCAGATTGGTGACAGCCCATGGACCTGAGGACACGACCTTTACTTTCCTAATGCAGGTCAGTTGGTACTATCGTATTAGTTGTTATGATACCTTACTAGAGAATATTGATGGCCCGATACTTGTGAACACGCCTGTAGTCTGAGATTTCACGGACGTGTTCAAGACGATACCTGGACTACCTCCTCGGTGCGAGATGGACTTTACTATTGACCTTATGCCTGGTGCAACACCCATTTTGCTACGAGGTATCGCATGCCTCCATGTGAAATGGAGGAATTGAGGAGACAGATCGACGGTCTATTGGAATCAGGTTTCATACGACCGAGTGTATCTCCTTGGGGAGCACCCGTGTTGTTTGTGAAGAAGAAAGATGGATCACTGCGATTGTGTATTGATTAATGTAGGTTGAACCAAGTGACAATGAAGAATAAGTATCCTTTGCCCTGGATAGATGATCTGTTCGATCAGTTGAAAGGGGCACAGTATTTTTCAAAGATCGACTTACAGTCAGGATATCACCAGTTACGCATTAAGGATGAAGACGTATAGAAAACAGTGTTCAAAATCAGCTTGGGCACTATGAGTTCCTTGTGATGTCGTTTAGACTCACAAATGCACCCGTCATGTTCATGGATCTTATGAACCGGGTGTTTCAGCCGTATTTATACTGATTCATCATCGTGTTTATATATGACATCTTGATATACTCCAAGAATTGGAAGGATCGCGAGGAGCACCTGCGAGCAGTCTTTGATATGCTCAGGAAGAACCAGTTGTTTGCCCAGTACAAGAAGTATGACTTCTGGAAAGAAGAAGTCAAGTTCCTGGGACATGTGATGACTAAGGAAGGAAAGAAGAAATCATATTATTGCTTTATTTTTATTTTTCTGAAATAGCCCGAAAATCTCACTGGGTTGATTTATGATAGCCCATGAAAATCACAAAAGGAGGTTTTGTTGTAATAACCTATGCAAATCACAAGAATTGTAAGAGATTGTTAAGGTGAACCTGTAAAAACCTTGAAATAGTAAAAGCTAAAATTACAAAGGTAGTAATTTTAGGAGTAGAGTAGGTGTGAGTTTAAGCATTGAACCGCTATAACCCTTTGTACATTTGTGGTGATTGTTTTATTTGATTTTATCTGCTTTTATTTTAAAAGTTTAATTTCAAATACATCGTGATATAAGGTTGTCTTGCCTAAAATTCCAGGTGAAGGCTGTCCTACGAATTATTTATTCTACTTTATTTCGAAGACTTTAGTATTGTCCTATTCACCCCTCCTCTCTAAGACATCGATAACTCATCTTTCAATAAATCCAATGCTATACGTTATCGGATGGTTGGCAAAGTAACATGGTTGAGTTATCTAAAATTTAACGAGCGAAGAGAAAAATACAGTCGAGCAATCTAAGATCCGGAGACACAAAACCTGACCAATAGAAGAGGAATAGTAAAAAAAGGAAAATGTAACAAGAGAATGATCTAGAGATAGGTTCTTTAACTATTGTAATCGCTAGAGTAAGGAAAGAAACATCTGGAAGAATAAGTTGCAACATAACTCTATAAATTGCAGAGGAAATCAACAAATCCAACTCAAGCACAACCAAATCTATCAATTTACTTTATCTTTAGTTATCATACGAGTAGCGATAATCCATAATCCATAAGCGGTAAGTCTTAGCTATAGTTCTTAGTTGTAATCAGAATCTACGCCTATAGGCTAGATTTGTCATTTATCTAATATCACGCAGTTCTTTCAAGAGATGCATTCTTACAATCGCTCCTAGTGACCGATTGTGAGTTTTTCCTTTTGTTTGATTGCACTAGTGTTCTGAAAAGTCCTTTCTTGTGGAAGGTAGTACACAACCCACTTTCGGAGGAAGAATCCCACCCTTCGATTATCGTATGATCATTACAAAATTTTGCAAGTGGCTGAGTAAGTGAATGATCTTCTCATAATCTGGTCATTTATGTTCGTATCGAACGTATCTACTTATTTTGGCGCTTGGGGCTGAAAGTTGATTAGTTTGGATCGAGCCACTTTATTGATTCTGGCATGCCCACACTGCACACAACAGAAAATAAACAGAGTTCCAACAGGATGCCATATAAACATCACTTAAGTCAGGAGAAAGTTTCGACGGTGGATTTTTTCTTCCCCACTGTTTCCAATCATGTGGCCTACTTTAGTTTTGGATCTACCTCACTTTTTTATGCTATGTACTAACATGAGGTGGTGGAATGGCTAGACAGAGTGGATTTCTCATGTAATGGTCCCCACCTTGCTTCTGCCAACAGAGACTTCAGGTAATTGGCATCCCATGTTTAAGTTTGCTTCTTACCAATGTAGTATGTACAATAATGTTTGTGATGGTGGCTGATCTCGATGTGTTGTGTTGAGTGTGAAACATTGCATATTTTCCCTATTTATACCTTGGTTTTATAAACATGATAGTTCTTAATCGATTTAATTATGCATGTTTTCATGTGCGAGGTGATTTCGAGAGCTTAAGGTGAAATTGATGCCAAAATGAAGATTTAGAGATTTAAAAGTTATTAATGAATAATTCACATGCTAAAGATCAAAGAAAACTAATAAAGGAATGAAGAGAATCAAAGATTTGAAGTGAAGAAAAGGAATCTTGAAATTGTCCTAAAAACAAACATATTCCTGAAATTGTCCTAAAAAAAATATTTTGAAACTCCGAATCTATTTTGAGAATTTACGCAGAGTGCATAAATTTAGGGGTGTACACAAACCAAGCTAGCTCAGTTAGCTCGTTCGACTCTACTCGAAAAAGCTCAATTCGACTTGGTTTGAAGTTGAGTTCAAGCCGAGTCGAGCTGATTTTTTGAGCTTGAAATTGAGTTCAAGCTGGCCCCAGATCGACTCGCCTCGGATCGAACCCAACTTGAATCGAACTTGGATCGAACTAGTTCGGTGACTCGATTACTTTGATATTGATGTTGCTCACCAAGTGTTTGATGAAATGACTCAATGAGGTGTGGCTAGTGGCAAGGTAGGTATGTATATGAAATAAATACCCTTTTGTTTCTTGATTTTTATATTGCTTCAAAGGTGTTTAAAAAAATACATATAAAACCACTACTGTTGTTTTACATATAGTGAGATTTTAAAGGTGCAGTCCATGTGTTTATGAGAATGTTGCACAAGTGAACTCGACTCGAACTGGCCCGAGTTGCTGACTAAACTGAGCCAAGCTTGCCAGTCAGGCTTGAGGACCTAGCTGAGTCGAGTTCAACCTAGGGTCAGCTAGTGGCCGAGCCGATTCAAGCTGAGGCCAACTCGACTCGGTTTGACTCAATGTACACCCCTACGTAAGTTTAAGGCGGTTTAAACTCTGAGTTTATTTTGGAAAACTGTGCAAAGTGTGTAAATTTGAGGCGGTTTCTAGAATTTTCCAACTCGGTGCGAAAGTTGGAATTCCACAACTATAAATAGGACTCCCTAGGATGCTCCAAAGCATCTTCTACGGTTTGAAAAGGTATCAAGGAGCATACACAAGGTTGGAGCAGTGACCAAAGAGTTTTTCTTCTTTCATAGTTTATTTTTTATGCTTTGTTTAAGAGATTCAGTTTCGCTCATGTCTATGTGTAACACCCCGGATTTTGGCTAACCTGGGATTTGACGTCCTTAGACAGTGGGTCAATTAAAACACCTGAAAAATCGCTTAAAACCCGGTTCCATAGCCAAAGAAATCACTTAGGGTTAATTCCTTTAGAAACTAAGCATAAGTTAGCTAGCGCAACGTTGGAGTGGCTGGGAAACAGTCCCTGATCACTTTAAATACGTTCTACAAGGCCCGAAGCGAGTGGAACCAAGGGTGCTATAATGCTCTAAAGCCTCGGATCAAACTCTAAACCGGTTTGTTCTCTGGACCACTTTGAATCTTTGTATTGGATCTAGACCGCACGTTGAAAGTCCGATACCTCCTATCTTAGACCGTTAGGACCGTCTGGCTGGACTTGACACTCATTCCAAAAATCAAGTCAAACCGATGATCACAGGCTATTTCATTGAGCCCGGACCGAAGAGAGTGTGAATAGGGACATAGTTGGAATTTCAAATTCAAATCTGGCACACAAATTTGACGCATCAGTATTGAGCATTCTGACCGTCAGAATACAGCCAAATTACACCCTTGGATCAGAAAAAATATCTATTATATATCACGAGACTTATAGGCCTGATCTTGGTGCGGTGACCGTTAAACTGAAACTGGGCCGCCACGTGCGATCTGGGAACCCTACCGGCCTGAAATCTGGATGCGTGCTAGATCCAGTATGCACGAGCTTAAGTCCGACTGCATTTGGCCAGGGGACCTCCAGAAATGCTCTTTTGGACCGAAACAGCCCCGATTTGGATATACTTTAAGTATACCTTGACTTGGAGCCTATTTTGGGCATGTTTAGGCTTATAAAAGGGGTTGAAACCCTCACTCCTCTCTCCCATCCGAATTTGCAAAAATCTCTAGATTGGGAGAGAGAAAAGGTGAGAGTTTGTGAGAGAGATTGGAGGAGAATTCCTTGCCGCTTGTGCTACCTGTTGCAAGTGCCTAAGCAACGCAACTCAATCACGTTGCCGGTGATTTCTCCGCTTTTCTAGGTAAGAAAGTACCCTAAATAGTTACTGATTTGAGTTTCCTTTGTTTCCATAGCGATGTAGCTTATGGATCTCGTGTATTAGGTTCCTTATTCGCCGTAGACGAAGCGTATACGCTCCGTTCGAATTCTCATCCCTAAAAGGGAAAAGGTGCGGATATTAGACGCTTTGATTGACTGTTTCCAAAGCTTTCAATATCGCTTAATAGTAGATTCTTGACGGCAACGCCGTTTGACATGTACAAAATGCTCTCTGTTTTCCCGTTTTGTAAATTAACGAAGAATATGAGATTTAGGGCATTTTAGTCATTTGTAGGAAGTACGGTCTACATGCACATTTTGCTGACGTGATTGACATGGTTTGTCGCCGCATTAGAGAGTTAGGAATGATTGCATAATCAGTTTGGCGAAGAGATTCGCCAAGTTGCGCACTTTGGGTCGACATACTATATGTGGATTTAAGTGTGTAGTGTATGTGTTTGTATAAATGCTTGTATTAGTATGTATTGAATTAAATGATGATATGTAGTAGTTTGAGATTGATTTCATGATTAATATGCTGACCTAAATGATTTCCTACATGTTGACCTTATGCATGATCGCATTACATGCATAGAAAGTATGCCTTGAGGATTTGCTTAAGTTGAATATGCATGGGAAGTATGCCTTGAAGATTTGCTTAAGTTGAATGTTATAACATGTGCTAACATGCTCACATGATGTATTTCAGTTTCAATACCTTTGTATAGTGTTAATGTAATTCCATAGATGTGTGGGACTTGACTTAGTCCAGGCAGTCGGTAACCGAGCGAATTCGTGGCTGACTGGTCATAGCCACGAACGACGCGTCGATGAATGTGATTCGTGTTGAGAGTTGGCGGCAGTGGTTAGGCCACGCGAAGTGTTTTACGCACTTCATGTCGTTCAATTCGAGATGCGAACGCGCTAGTCGAGCCCGTCAAGCAACCCGACTGGCCGATGTTTGTTCACCTTGTATGTATCATAACTGCTTGAACCTAGGGTACTGAACTTACCATTGTAAACCCTATTAACCGTGGTACCTTGATCCACGAAGACTCATGAGCCGGGCATGGTGGTATGGGACACCGTGGTCGAGCTGTCGGCCTACGCTGGGGCCACAAACCTCCCCGTAGTGACCAGTGAGCACCTATGACTCGTGAGCAGATTATGGTGGTATGGGACACTATATTCTTGCTGTCGGCCTACACTGATAAGGTGATGGGGGAGCGGTGCAACGAGTGCGAGCAACAGCCCTGGCAGCCCTTTGTAGTGACCGCGAGCGTATTCTGAGTCTACGGGAGGCGACGACCCTTCCGTAGCAGTAGAGTACAGTAGGCCTGTATTGATAAGGTGATGGGGGAGCGGAGCAACGAGTGCGTGCAACAGCCCTGGCAGCCCTTGCAGTGACCTACAAAATATACATCGTATGAGATTACTAGGAGTGACGACCCTAGACAGGATCTGTGTTGGGATTGATATAAGGGAGGTACCTTAGTTTCCCAATATTGCTGTATGAAAAGGACTAATAACAACTCGGTAATCATATCACCATGACATTGCATGTGCCTGGAAGATGTGGAGCACTTGAGGGAGTGCGGCATGCCGCGGTCGTAAGATGGTGCCGTATGAGGGAGATCGTCGGTGAGGGCATACATCACGTCATGTCATAACTGCATTAACAACAGTATTAGGATTGTTTGATTTACTGCTGTACTATTATCGCATGATTGATTTGAGAACATGTTAATCCTTGCTCTATTATTCCACTGAGTTAGCTACTCACTCCCACGTTACGGGACGGTGTTCCGGACACCCACCAGACCTTTTTGTGATTGCAGATGATGGCGCGGCCTGTGAGGCAGAGCCGGACTTGATGATGATGAGGAGGATCCCTCCTTTATGCGTGTTCTGATCGACGGGATTACAGGGAGGTTGATTAGATACTTTGACATTTGTCATTTTATATTTTTAGCGCACTCATGTATATTCGTTTCATCTACTTTTGGAGTATACATGTATGTGTATAACCTGGTAACATGTTCACACTCTGGAGACATACAACAGTTTATATATGTTATACATACTATTACAGACTTCCGCTGGTTAATTTAACTGTCTCTGGAGTATGATATGCGGTTCTAGCTTAATCTCACTCATGTCTAATACATTATCACAGACAACATTCAATCATACATATCTATGTTGCATAAATAACATTTTGGAACTCGGGAGTTGGGTTTTTGCTCGACCCCCCGATTTTCGGGATGTTACACTATGGTTGGCTAAACCTCTTAACTAAGGCTAAGAGGTGAAAGCTTGTAGCGTGTTTGGATATTTATTTTTCTTTGATTCTTGTTCTTATTGAACTTCATTGATTTTATAGTTTGATGTTAATGAAATATTTTCAATTTTCTATGATTTATTGTGACTCAAATTATAATAGATGTTGTGATACGTACAAGTTTAGTCCCTATGGATTCAACCTCAGTCTTACCGAGTTATTACTACATCGTGACCCTACACTTGGGGTTGTGAACATGTTGCCACCCGAATCGCATGATGATTTGTTGTTGGTGTTATACCCTATTCCTGGCCATTCATAAAATAATCAATTAGGGAATGACACATGTCATTGTACGAGGAAGAAATAGTACGTGGAAAGATCTTAGAAGATATTTGGGCAATTTTGATGGAAGCACAGTTAGCACTGAGTTGGATAGTACATGACATCTAATGATGAGGCACGTTTAAGAAGCTTAAGGGACATAAAGAAGTCAAGTAAAGAGGAACAGTTAGAAGAATAAAAAGAGGTAGAAGAATCCAGAAGACTAATGTGGCAACGATTCAGCTACCGCAGTTGTTGAAGTAAAAAACAGAAATATATGCAGAGTATCTGCCTAGCAAGAGAATCTTAAAAATAGAAGGAGAAATTAGTAGAACAAATCATCTCATACCAACCAAACAAACCAATCAAATTATCTTTCATTATCATAACTCTAGCTCTATCTAAGGAGTATTGATAATCCTCTGTGGTAATCTTTAGCTATAATCCTAATCTACACTCATACACTGGACTATTTCCATTTTAGTCCAAATAGTTCTTCATTAAGGAAGTCTCCTTACAATCCCACTCTGCGGTCGATTGTGAGTATTCCTTTTTTTATGTGATTGTTTCTGATTATCTGGTATACCAAAAGTTCTTTTGTATGGAAGGGAGAGTGCAACCCATCTTCGGAGGAAGAACCCCACCCTTCGGTAGTCACCTGATCGTCTCATAACATTCTTATGTGAGTAGGTGAATAGGTGACCAATGTTCTTAGGTCTCAGTCATATATGATTGCATTTAATATATCTTCCTATCTTGGCGCTTGGGGTCAAATTGTTCGGTTTGAATCGAGCAGCATAATCAGTTATGGCATGCCTACACACACTACACATGACCAAAAGCAAACTGAGTGCCAACAATTTTTGGCACACCCGGTGGGACTAAAAACTACTAAGTTGTCATAAATATTTATTGTGTACTATACAATATGAGTGGAAGAAGTTGTAACACTTTTGTCGCTATTGAACATCATACACAAGAAGAGAAAATATAGGTATAGCCAGTGCTTGAGATGTTGTCGAACCCGACATCCAATCCTTTAAATCAAGAAATGGCATCTTCATAGTAGAATGATCCTCTTCAAATAATGACGGCTAGGCTTCATAATATGCAATGGGGATTCAACATATTATATAACAGTTGTGAGCTTAGGTCGAACAATCTCCAATTCAGGATGAAACTTTCAACTAGTGGATGGCTAGTCAAACAGAGAGCTTAAATTGGATGATGGCTATTTTTGTTGAAAGAGCACCTATTGTGCCTTAGTAATTTATGCCTCAACTAATTATTGATACTAGTTCTATTGAAAATGTGGCACCAACACTGCTGGAACTAACAGCACCACCAGTACATGTGTTACAACGGAACACACATCTTGGTCCAGTACAGGAAGTGTGAAATATCCCTTAACCTGTTGATGTTAGACAACTTGAACGAGAAAATATGAAATTTATTCCTAAGGTTAGGAACTAGGGAATACCCAAGGGGCAACATTTTTTTAAGGAATATCTCTCACAATGGGGAACAATACCCTGTAGGTCTTGAGCCACCTTTGATGGCCGAGCCTCGCCATGTGGACCATGATAAAAAATTTCAAGTGATCTAAGAGATGATGTGTAATGGGGAATTCATGAATAAGGAAGCTGATGATGCGTGGGATTATTTTGATAAACTTACTGAAAATGTGTAATCATGGGATACCACTTCAAGAATTACCACTTCTAAGCCTACTCAATCAAAAGAAATGGGAGGAATTTATGTTCTAAAAGAGGAAGATGATATAAATGCAAGAGTGGCCAAACTCACAAGAAAAGTCGAGGCCATGGAACTTAAAAAGGTAGAACCTACAAAGACAGCTGAAGTTGTTTGTAGTATTTGTACTTGTAACATACATACAACTGATGAGCAATCAAATGCCGTAAAAAACTACTAAAAACCTTTCAATGGACCCACCTCAAATACATATAACTTAAGCTGGAGGAACCATCCAAACTTCGGTTGGAGGAACGGACAAACAGTAACTCATTAAGGAATCTTTAACCAATTTCTGAATCAAAGAAAACCTTAAGAGGATCTGGTCTTAAAATATATATAAAACTAAGAGCTTTTTAATTAAGGTATGCTGCAAGCTTTTCAATACCTTACAAAGGCCATACAAGGGCTTGAAATAAAAAATTCAATTAGGGAGAAAGAGATCTTTCCTGTTCAGCCTCTCCCCAACCCAAAACAACAATATGAAATTAGTGACCCAAGCTCTTCAAAACAGATGGAGCAGGCTAAGTTTATCACCACTCTTAAGAGTGGGAAGACAATTGGCAAATCTATTTCTGTGAGGGCAGAAAAGCCTAAGGACCCGAAAGTAAATGAGAATGATAAACTTAGTAATGCTCTACATGGGTTTGAACCGAAACCTCAAAGTAAGCCGATTGTGTCATTTCCTCAATGGTTGATTGCACCAAAACCTCTCTCTAACTCTTAGGATATTCTAGAGGTGCTTAAGCAAGTAAAGGTCAATATCCTTCTACTAGATTTCGTTAAACAAATACCTTCATATGCTAAATTTTTAAAAGATCTATGCACTACCAAAAGATGGCAAAACATACAAAAGAAAATCTTTTTGACAGAAAAAGTGAGTGTCATCCTCAAGCAAGATGTGCCACAAGAATACAAAGATCTTGGTAGCCCAACCATCATTTGTGTAATTGGGAACCACCGGATTGAGCACACATTTTTGGACTTGGGGACGAGTGTAAATTTGATCCCTTACTCAGTCTACGAATAATTGGTTCTAAGTGAATTAATGTAAGTGCTATGGTTTTCTAGTTCCTATAATTGTCAAATTTAGTAGTGCCAAAACCTCTCTTAGAATTTGTGTCTTGTGTATCTCTTTTACATCATGAAGACTTTACATCTCTCAAGAACAAAGGTCCTTACTTCAAGAAATGCAAGATTACATGGTCATGATCGAGTACAACATCTGTATTAATCTCTCAATACTCGTACATTTGAGGTTGTATTTTATTTTAGCATTGTGAGATTGTTTATTGCTATCAGTATTTATATTTAATTAAATTCTGCTGTTAATTTTTAATTTGGCATAGTCCTTTTCACCCCCCCCCCCTTTCTAGGACTTAATAGCTCTACCTTTTCAATTAAAACCGACTCGAACCACATTACAACTTGTTGATCGCTCAGTTCGTGTACCGAGAGGGATGATTGAGGATATGTTGGTCCAAGTCAATAAATTCCACTATCCAGTCAATTTTATTGTCCTGAATACTCAACCCATCATAGATGTGAACACTCAAATATCCATCATTCTTGGTCATCATTCCTTGCTACATCAAATGCTATCATTAATTGTAGGAATGAAATTATGAATTTATCTTTCAAAAATATGACATTCGAGATCAACATCCTTTACAACATGAACAATCAGCTAGAAGATGATGACGATACTCACGATATTAATATGATTGATTCTTTTATGGAAGATAGAGCACTACTAACTCTATTCTCTGATACTCTAGAGACGTGCTTAGCCCACTCCCCTGATTTAGATGATGACATGATTAGAGAGATGGATTCCTTGCTTGATGCTATCCCAATACTTGAAGTTAACTAGTGGAGGCCACAATTTAAAAAATTGCCCCAAACTGATGTAGTGCCTTATCGTCTAACCTCAAAGCACCAAAGCTTGACCTAAAACCTTTGCCCACTGATCTTAAATATGTCTATTTAGGTCAAGATGAGACATACCCTGTGGTGTTCCCACCTTGAGAAAGAACAAGAGATCATGTGCTCATTTTCACTCTCATTGAGCATAAAGGAGCTCTTAGATGGTCGATTGTGAACTTCAAAGGAATTGACCCTTCAATTTGTACTCATCGCATCCATCTTAAGGATAATGTGAAAACCTCCCGATAATCACAACGTTGACTCAATTTAAATATGAAAGAAGTGGTTAAGGCTGAGGTTATTAAGTTGTTGGATGTGGGTATCATATACCCTATATCTGACAGTCAATGGATGAGTCCAACTCAAGTAGTTCCTAAGAAGTCCGGAATCACCATCGTAGCCAATGTCGATAATGAACTCGTGTCAACTAAAGTTACTATTAGTTGGAGAATGTGCATTGACTACAGAAAGTTGAATACCTTCACAAGGAAGGACCATTTTCCTTTACCCTTCATCGATCAAATTTTGAAAAGGCTAGCCGGTCACTCTTACTATTTCTTCTTTGACGGATATTCGAGCTACAATCAGATAGAGATGGCCCTTGAAGATCAAGAGAAGACAACATTCACATGTCCCTTTGACACCTTTACTTATCGAAGGATGTCATTCGGCCTATGTAATGCCCCGCCACTTTTTAGTGATGCATGTTGAGTATTTTTTCTGACATGGTGGGGCAATGTTTAGAGGTCTTCATGGATGACTTCTCTGTCTTTGGTCCATCCTTCAACGAGTGTTTGAAAAATCTTAAATGTGTGTTGAAATGATGTGAGGAAAAGAATTTAGTTCTAAATTGGGAGAAATGTCATTTCATGGTTCCCAAGGGAATTATGATTGGACACATAATTTCATCCAAGGGAATAAAGGTAGACAAGGCAAAAATTAATCTTATTTCTAACCTACCTCCACCCAAGAGCATACATGACGTGTGATCCTTCCTAGAACACGTCAGATTTTATAGACGATTCATAAAGGACTTTAGTCATCTCTCTTATCTTTTATGCAATCTACTTCAAATGAATGTATCATACAAGTGGACTGAACAATGTCAAGAAGCTTTTACTAAGCTTAAGGGTATGTTGACTACTGCACCTATCATGCAGCCACCTGATTGGAGCATCCCTTTTGAGATTATGTGCGATGCATCTGACTATGTTATTGAGGCGATGTTAGAATATAAAAAAGAAAAGAAGCCATACGTTATTCACTATGCAAGTAGAACTCTAAATTCTGCCCAAGTGAACTACTTTACTATGGAGAATGAACTCTTAGCTGTACTGTTTGCTTTAGATAAATTAAAGTCATACTTGATCAGATCTAAGATCATCATCTACATGAACCATGCAGCACTAAAGTATCTTCTTTCTAAGATGGATGTCAAGCCCGCCTAATAAGATGGATCCTCTTACTCTAAGAATTTGATATTGAAATACGAGACAAAAAGGAGTAGAAAATGTAGCCGCCGATCACCTTTCTTGACTTGACCTCCCTGATTCCCTTGAGCCGACAGTGATAAACGATATGTTCCTTGACGAACAATTGTTTAAACTCTCCCAACTACCTTATTTTTCTTACATCGCAAATTATCTAGTTATAGGTTTCACGCCAACATATTAGACTGCACAAGATAAGAAAAAATTCTTCACCGAGGTACGTAAGATTTTCTGAGATGATCCTTATTTATTTAAATATTCCTCAGAATAAATTTTAAGGAGATGTGTGCCAGACAATGAACACCAGAGTGTCATCTCCTTTTATCATTCTTAGGCTTGTGGTGGTCACTTTTCTGTTAAAAAGGCCACGCCCAAAATTTTACAATGCGACTTTTATTGGCCCACGATGTTCAGAGATACTCATAAGTTTTGCAAAGCTTGTGAGCATTGTCAGAAATTAGGAAGGTTGTCCCATCGAAATATGATGCCTCTGAAACACGTTCTTATCATTGAAGCTTTTGATTTATAGGACATCGATTTCATGGGACCATTCCCACAATCCTTTGGGAATATTTACATTTTGTTAGCAGTAGACTATGTCACTAAGTGGGTTGAAGTAATCCCGTGCTAGGATAATGATCATAAAATGGTAATTTGATTCTTAAAAGAAAATATCTTTTTCCGGTTTGGAAAGCCTCGAGCCATCACTAGTGATGGAGGTTCACACTTTTGTAATAGGCCATTTAAGAACTTAATGAAGAAATATGACATCCCTCATAAAGTGAGCACTTCATACCACCCGCAGACAAGCGGGTAAGCCGAGATTTCTAATAGAAAAATTAAATAAATTCTAACAAAAATAGTTAACCTTGACCGTAAGGATTGGTCGATTTGCTTGACTGATGCCTTATGGGCTTACCGTACAGCTTTTAAGATTCCCATTGAAATGTCTCTCTTTAGACTTGTCTATGGGAAAGCTTGCCACCTACCTATGGAGCTAGAGCATAGAGCTACTGGGCTATCAAAATTTTAAATTTTAATTTGGACGATGTTGGCTCGCCACGTAAGCTTCAATTGAATGAACTCGAAGAAATATGGAACAACGCTTATGAGAACTCAAAAATTTACAAGGACAGGATGAAAGTATTCCATGACATGAACATCCTTTGGAAATCATTCATAATCGGTCAAAAAGTCCTTCTATACAATTCTCGATTACATCTTTTTTCGGGTAAGCTTCGATCTTATTGGACCGATCTCTTCATTGTTACTAATGTCTATCCTCATGGGGCCATCGAGATAAAGAATTCGATGAATGACATTTTTTTTAAAGTGAATGGACATCATCTCAAGCCATTTGTTGATAATTTTGATTTAGAGGACATGTCCATACCTCTGACTGATCTGGTGTGTCAGGATTGACCTCTTAGTCTGACGAAGGTGTACTTAGGTTTATTGCTTTCATAGGATTTAGGATTATGATAGTTTGATTTCATTTTGTTTAGTCTTCGTGCTAACCCATTTACATGTTAAGAACTTTAGAAAAGCTTTAATTCTCCTTCTTCATGTATTATCTTAGCATCACTTTTCATTTATTTTTGTTGTTTCGTGTGCATTGCATGCTTATATCTTTTACATTGAGGACAATGTAGGTTTTAGGTTGGCGATGTGGATTAGGTAAACTAATCAGTGTTTTCTTAGTTTTGAGCAAAATTTGTGAAAATTTTTAAATTTTCAAGTTAAAAACATGTTTGGGAAATGATAATTTATGGAATTAATAATGCTTTAAGTATGATGATAAGATAGAGATTAAACTTTGAATTGTTGGAGTTTACTCAACCGAGTAGATTATCATCTAAATTCTTACATTTAATTTATTAAGAGAAAGTTTGAATATCATATTAATTTAAGTCGCAAGCCATATTCAATTTGCATTCTGTGAATTTACTAGAATTTATTATTGTTAGTATGTGTATCATTGATAGAAATTGAGAATTAAGTCAGGAGAATTTTATCCACCTTAAAAAGATAAAAAGAACTAGTTAAAAAACAGAGAGATCGATAAAAACATCATGTATGATGAAAAGACTGGAAGGGAATGAAAAGTATGAAAAGAATGAATAAATAAAAGGGAACATCGATATAAAATAAAAAACTAGAAAAAGAAGGAAAATGTGATAATTTCAGAATCATTAATTGATTATTCAATAAAAGTTGAGGTGATGAGCATGGCTAACATTATGAAATAATAGTATGTTATGAAAAGTAAATAGAATTCACTAAGCATATTGGAAAATTTTGATATATGAACTTATGCTCTTAAATGATTGATAAAGAAAGTTTCTGATTGATTGCTCGTGTGATTTGGCTCTAAGTTTTTAAAATTGTACTCTCCCTTCTTTAAATTATACTCATTCATACTTGATTGCACAAAAGATTATTTTTTGAAAGTGATTTGAACATTGAAGATTGAAGACCACTTCACGCATGTTTTACTTGAGATTAACAAAATCCTAGTTGAGGTGTGTGTTGATTGTGAAATATTGCATATTTTCTCCTATTTATACCTTGATTTTATAAACATGATAGTGCTTAATTGATTTCATTATGCATGTTTTCATGTGCGAGGGGATTTCGAGAGCTTAAAGTGAAATTGATGCCAAAAGAAAGATTTATGTTCAAAAGATTACTAAATGAGGATTTGTAGATTTGAAAGTTATTAATGAAGAATTCATATCCTAAAGATCAAAGAAAACTAAGTGAGGAATGAAGATAATAAAAAATTTGAAGTGAAGAAAATGAATATTGAAATTGCTTGAAAACGAACATATTCTTGAAATTGTCCAGAAAAAGCATATTCTGAAACTCTTAGTCTATTTTGAAAAACTACACAAAGTGCAAAATTTAAGGCAGTTTAAAATTCAAGTCTATTTTGGAAAATTGCGCAGAGTGCGTAAATTTGAGGCGGTTTCTAGAATTTTCCAGCTCGATGTGAAAGTTGGAGTTCCACAACTATAAATAGGACTCCCTAGGATACTCTAAAGCATCTTCTAGGGTTTTGAAAGGTCTCAAGGAGCATAGCACAAGGGTGAAGCAGCATTCAAAGAGTTTTTCTTCTTTCCTAGTTTATTTTTCATGCTTTATTTAAGATATATGGTTTCAATCATGTCTATGGTTACCTAAACCTCTTAGCTAGGGCTAAGAGGTGAAGCTTGTAGTGTGTTTGGATATTTATTTTACTTTGATTCTTGTTCTTATTGAAATTTTTTAATTTTTAGTTTGATATTAATGGAATATTTTTAATTTACTATTATTTATTATGACTCAAATTACAATAGATATTGTGATAGCTTTAGATATCTTCTTTTCCTGTTTTGAGATTGTGAGATTGGTAAATCCTGTTGTTCACCATTGTCTCCTGGGCATGATAGGGTAATGGAATTCCTTCTAATCATCACAATTCTCCTCCATTGAAAATTAGGTCAATGAAAAGTGTAGATTTGATTTAAATTTCTTTATCTTCCAATTGGATAAGATAAGACTCCAATTCCAATTATGTTCCTTGAATCAAGTAAGGTAACATCTTGATAGCTAAAAGTGGATCCTTAGCACCCTAGTTCTCACCTTTAAATTCATAAGTTTTAATCAACATTATTCACCATTACTCTCAATTATTCATATTTCAATTTAGATCTTTTTCTAGTTCTAGTTCTAGTTATTTTCATAATACGTACAAGTTTAATCTCTGTGGATTCAACCTCAGTCTTATAGAGTTATTACTACATCGCGACCCTACACTTGGGGTTGTGAACAAGACATGTACGAATTACTGCCTTTATCTGTCTCATCTGCTTGAGTTGCAGTTGTTCCCACCAAGTTGAAGCCTCACCTTTCAACTTGAACACCATAAATTTAGCCTTCTTCTCCTAAGGTATTTTTATGTAGTTGAAGAAGCGTTCGACTTTAAGCAGCCAATCGAGGAATTCCTCATGTGGAGTTAGCCGTTGAAACTAGGAAGATTGACTTTCATCTTGAATTCTCGATCCATCCGATCTACCTGATCGATGCCTTATTTGGATGTTGGGGAATCATGCCACTGGATCCCACCTTCTTAGGTGCAATTCTATGATTCACCGCCGTCATCACCCTATGATCAACGTGATTATAAATTTCAACGGCTATCAGGGGTGGATCACAGCCACGAACACAGAGTTACCCTAAAGACTCCTTCATGCGATCGATGGCAGCCTACAACCCTTACATGATTTACCGATTCTCTCGTTGCACCACCTCGAAAGCCGCCATCGTTGAAGGATAATTCCCTGGAGCGTCGTCCATGGGATTTTGCCTAATCCGTCATTAGAAGCCACAGATCTGATGAAAAGCCTTTCTTTGATACCAATTGACGCAAGGGAGGTCATGATGAGGTCGATCAGCGTCTTCCTCGATCGATAAATATCTTGAATCCACAAGAGAAAATCTAAAATTCATGAGAAGAAATAGAATTTCTAAGAAGTTTTAATTGATAGTTGATAACAAAAATGACTTTAACACCTTTAAATAACCCTAAACAAACCATTAAAGCCTAATCAAAGAGTTCTAATCAAACTAGGAATTAATTTTAAAAAATCAGGCAAATTTCTCGGATCAATCGAGCTGTCGTCAACAGGCCAAAACAACCAAAAAGTGTATAGAGATTTAAACCAAAAATTCTGTGATTTTTGACCTATGGAACAATATTTTGACATGTCTAAACTAGCAGAAATCAGCCAACAAGCCATCTGGAATTTCTAGCAGAAGTCGACCACAAAGGTCGACCTGTCAAAACTATGCTGAATTTTGTCGATTTCTCCTTGGGCTTTTTCCGATCCATGTGTGTTAGGAATGTGCTTGATCTAGGAATGTGTTTGATCCTCGTCCTACATCAGAACTCCAACAACTCTCTCTCTCTCTCTCTCTCTCTCTCTCTCTCTCTCTCTCTCAATGGCAGCAGATCTTGCTATCGGCCTTAGAAAAGAGTATTTGAATTCATGGGCCCACTTCGATGGCTCACCTACTGCTTGGTTTTATGTGAAGATCAACCCTAAGCTTTAGTGGGATGGGCTTAATCCTAAGATCCACTCTTATATGCCATTTGAATGTTTTTTAATGAATTACTTCTCTAAATTGTTTCAGGTGTGAATACACAATTACAGGATATAAACCATTTGGAAGCTATCCAAACACTGCAAATGATTTACTAGTAAATTACTTACAATTTAAATCCAAACAGAAAGGCTATAAATCATTTACAACTTAAACCATTTATTGACATCCAAACGACCCCTTACTTCCTCGTTAAAGAAATAAGGAACATATGACGACCATGCATAAGGCATGGATGAAGCACCATTATTTTTTGTCATTCCCTCTTGATTGAACTGAGTGGACATTCATAATTCATAAGCAACCAAATGCAATTCAAATCAATGCATATTTGATTCATCTTAAATAGAAGTTTATGGTTTCCAAACATAGGAACATAACTAAATTCTAGCATGCACATTAGTGCCTTAAATTTCTAGGAAACCATGAGACACTCTCTCTCTTTCTCACCTGGTCGCCAATGATAAGAACCTCTCCCTCTCCCTCGTGAAGATCAAGTTCTTTCACTCCGCCCGAGTTTTCAAGCTCGAAGAAATCAAAAACAGTAGAAGCATCAGAAGAACGAGTAAAAGATGGAGAGAAGATGTTGCAGTGAGGAGCAAAAAAGCTCTCCTTGTAGTATTAGTGGTAGTAGCAGCAGTGGTATAAGAAGAAGAACAACAACAACAATAAGATGAAGAGAAAGGAGAAGAGAAATTATAAAGGTCTTAGGGAAGGAAAAGAAGGTTTGGCTAAAAGGAGATGGAAGATGGTGAAAATGGATTATAGAAGCTCATCTCCACAACTTTGTAGGAAGGGGAATACGAAGGGCCATACCGTGTATGTTGAAGCTTCGGGTTAGTGGGTACCTTTAAGGGGCCGTTTAGATCGTGAGTTACTTTGGATAAGCTACCTATGCACAACTTATCTTGGTTTCTACTTATTCAGCTAATGAGTATGGTTGGTAAGTAATGTACTTGTAAATAAAAAAGTAAAAAAGCATGGTTGGTTTCTAACATAATGAGGAGTTATCCCTCGAGCCTTTTTGGTCCCCCTCACATCTACCATCCATCATGTGAGGCCAACCTTTGGTGTGGATCATTCATTTGTGAGGGCCCCTTAAGAGTGTTGTCCATCATGCTACGCACACCTTGGATATGGGCCATTCATCATTATGGTCTAACCTTTGATGTGGATCATCCAACGTGTGGGACCTACCTTGATGTGGATCATCCATCATGTGGGGCCTACCATTGTTAATTGCCCATCATGTGGAGCTCACCTTCGATGTGGACCGTCCATCATGTGAGCCCAACCTTCAATGTTGGCTTCTTATCATGTTGGGCTAACCTTGGATGTGGGTCATTCATCATTAGAAGTTGACCTTTGATGTGGATCATCATCATGAGGGGCCAACTTCAATGTCCATGGACCTTGTCCATCATATAGGCCCCACCTTTGAAGTGGGTTGTCCATCATTCCAACCCATTCGGATGTGTTTTTTTTTTTTTATCATTATGGGTTAACCATTGATATAAACCATTTATATGTGGGCCCACATTAATATGGGGTCATCCATCATATGGGGCCCCACCTTTTATTTTGACCGTCCATCATGTGCAGCCCACCTCAATGTGGATGGTCCAACATGCAGCGCATGCTTTGATATGGACCACGAGAGAGTCTCCTTTGACATGGACCATGAGAGACATAAGTAGAAAATTCATAAGTTAAAAGGTAAAAAAAAAAAAAATATGCATATTAAGATAAGTAGCTTTTAGCACATAAGTTGCTTTTATAATAATACTTACCTAATTAACTTAAGTGGAAAAAGTAACTTAATTACTTAACAAAAGTTTTATATATATATAAAAAAAGAAATTAACTTATTTGGTGGTATCTAAACGCACCCTTAAGATAAGTTACTTATGCCTATAGTAATATATATTGGTTTTTACTAGGGGTGTGCCTAGACCGAACCATGCCTATCGGTTCCAGGAAAACTAGAACAAAATCGAACTGTATTCATCCTAGAACCGAATTAGAACCTAACAGTAAAAAACCGGTTCAGTTTCAGTTTAGTTCTACGGTTCAGGGCTTTTTATAATCCAGTCAAATTGCATGGTCTGTTTTTATAATCCAGCCCAATTGCATGTTTTTTTTTTTAAAAAAAAAAACTTTTTTAATGATCCAGGTCAAGCTCCTCTACTGAAAATTTTCACAGAGTATAATCTTGTCATTGTTTATTTTTACGACCCTATCGTGTTCTTAAATTGATTTTGTTACCAATGTCTATTCGTGTTGTAATCCATTTGATGAATGGTCTAATTTTTTATTTTAAAAAAAATATATTTATTGACCAAGGGGTTTGATTCCATGGTTCAGTTCTACAGAACCTCAAATTGAGAACTGAACCAAACTAACCGGTTCTTTGATTTTCTGAACCGGAATCAATGCTCTTCATAATCGGACCAAATCGTGCGGTTTGGTTAGTTCGGGTCCGGTTTACCGATTCTACCAGTTCTGTGTGCACCCCTAGTTTTTACTTTATTTAAGCTGAAGTGATTAACTTTAAGTAAAAAAGTTGCTTATAATTGATCTTAAACTAAGCTTATGTTAAATAATGTTGTTATGATAAAAAAGTAACTTACTTGGTGGTATCCAAACAATCCAGTGGGCGCAGTTTGGCTAGTGACTTGAATGCCAACTAGCTAGTTGGTGTCAAAGTATGTGGGCCCCACGATGATGTACATGCTTTATCCACGCCATTCATCCATTTTTCCATCTCATTTTAGGGCATGAACCTAAAAATGAGGCAAATATAAAGGTCAAGTGGAGCACACTACAAGAAATAATGGGGAGAATGATGCCCACCTATGAAAACTTCTTAGGGTTCATGGTGATGTTTAATTTTCATCCAACTTCTTCATAAGGTAACAACAACGTGGATGAGGGGAAAACACAAATATCTGCTTGATCCAAAACTTTTGTGGCCCATATAAGTTTTCAATAGTAAGCATTCAATTCCCATTATTTCCTATGTTGTGGTACACTTAAGGTTTGGATCTACCTCATGTTTTGGCTCATGCCTTAAAATTATATGAAGAAAATGGGTGGACGATGTGGATAAAACACATACATTGTAATTTTTTTACACCAGCTAGCTGGCTGGTGACATCCCATTTAGTAATTAGTTGAGTGACAAATCTGTAAATTTACCACGAGAGATTTAGATTTTAACATCTTTCTCATGATATTATAATAAAATGTCATTGAAATAAAATGTGATTTTTTTCACTATAAATTACTAAATAAAAAAAGTTGAATATTATTTGAAATATTTTAGCTTATACCTTACTATTAAAAATGTTGATGCAGAAATATGGTCGTCCTCCTTAGACTACTTGGGACTTACAAGATAAGAAAAAGATGGTGACCCTAGCTGTTGCAGGGGACCCTTTGATGCCAAAGTCAGGTAGGCATTAGAGGTATCCCTATTTATAGTTGAATAGGGGTTTTAGCATGGGGGGTGATTTCCCTGTTTAGTAGGTGCAGATTGTAGAGAGATTCAGATCCCAAACATGTCATAAGAATCTTCCTAGATCCTTGCCTAAGATCCTGGGAAGATCCGTGTCACAATCATCTCCCTAGATCCTCGGCTAGGATCTCAGGTAGAATCCGTCGAGACAAGGTCATCACTAGTAGAAGCGCATGGTGAGAGTTTTACAAGGACGGTCGTTCTGAAGAGAGGTTACGCCGGCCTAGATCCCTTAATGAGTAGTAGTTGAATTTTCCCATTGTGTCGAGCAAGTTACCGACATGTCGACCTGCCTTTGGGGTATGTGGCCAAGCACTAGGGTCGAGCTCTTTTCCTTAGTAGGATATAGATGGAATATCGGGGTTGACCATCCTCTTCATCTTGTCATACAGTGGACGTTGTACTTTGGGCCTCTTTTTTAAGGGATGTTCTGAGCATCAACTTGGAAATATATGAGTCTGTGGAATGGCTCAATGTCTGAGAGGGCTTGATGTCGGTTGGAGACGAGGGGATTCTTTCTACTGATGGCCGAACTCCTTGTTGAAAAGGCCAAGCTTAAAGTTCGAGAGGAGTGGGAGGGGGGGGGGGGGGGGGAGTGAATAGGACTATGCTAAATTAAAAATAAATGCGGAATACAAAGACAAATAGCTCAATCAAATAATAAAATAACACAAGTAAATAGTAACCTCGAATGTACTAGTCATGTGAGGTTGATAAAAACTGAGTTCTAAGGACACCCTAACACTAAAAACTAAAGGCTTATGGCAGGACAACCTTACTAGAATGTTTGTAAGTATAAAAAATTCAAACTAATAAAGCTGTAAAGGAAATAAACTAAGTTATTACAACATTCACCACAAGTGCATAAAGTAAATTACAACATTCAACACAAATGCATAAAGTAAATTACAACATTCACACACATAAATAAATCCAATCATCCACCACAACTCTAGAAATTATAGTGGTTCATTTGTGTGTACACCAACTGTTAGAAAAACAGCCACACAACTACTCCACTCCCAATATCCACACCCACCGGATATTGTCTTTCACTATGAAAAAGGTTTTCCAAGGTTCACCTTAAAACCTTTACAATTGTGTCTTTAGATGTGCATACACAATTACAAAAACCCCACACTCTGAGATTTTCTGGATTACCTCAGACAAAACTAAAAATGAGATTTTCCTGGCACAATCTCACAAACCACAAAAGATACACAAAGATTAAATGGTACTTATCTGAAAATTCTCCTTTTGATGAAGCTCGGTAGAACTAATTCGATGTAGATAAAGATGTTCAAAGTCCAATCTCACAAATGAAAGGTTCTAGATCTAAATGATTTTTAGATTAATTCAGCCTGGGCTAGCTTGATTTGATTTTGATCTCAAAGAGGGTAAAATCACAATTCCCTTCTTTAATGAAATTAAGTTGAATGGAGATCATAAAATTAAATGCAAAAATCTATTTAAGAGAATTTAAAATGAACATAATATAGCTTAAGAAATGCAGGAACTTATCTCTCAGAGTGATAGTTTGATAAAGCTTGGAATGAAAAAAAATCTGAGCTTCGTCCTCTATTTATAGGTAAAAATACTGTTCACTCAACTGGTCTAAGGGTTGGTTCGAATGGTTAATGGACCAACCAAATTTTAAAATTTCTGGTGCGATAAGATAAAGTTGTTACTCAACTGGTGGAGTGGCCTGCTCGACTGGTCGATCAATGCATTCGACTGGTCCAGTGGGACCAAAAAACCTTACTGGACTTTAAGTCAAGCCTGCACGACTGGTTGAGTGGGACCAAAAAACCTTGCTGGACTTTAAGTCAAGCTCACTTGACTGGTCAAGCACTATTCACTCGACTGGTCGAGCAGTCTCCACGACCAGTTGAGGGTCCAACAGAAAATTTTAAAATTCATAATAAATCTTGGACTGGTTGAGCCGGAGCTTGGACTAGATGAGGAAATGACCTATAAACTTATTAAAAATGACCCTCATAGCATATGCAATGAATATGACCTAAACTATGATCAATCTAGGGTCATCCATACCTTATTCGTGAGTTTGAACAATTGAAACATCGTTCGCTCTGCTAACTCATACACTTGAAATATTTGAAGCTTGTCTTCAAATCTTGAACTTGAGCTTAAGTAAAGACTTAAGTTCTTGAGATTGTTTAAGGTATTGATCTTGAGGATTATACTCGAACTTGAGCCTTGAACTTGAACTTGTACTTGTACTTGATCTTGAAATCTTGAACTTCGACAACACTTCTTCAACTTGAATACATAGAGAAGTTTGACAAAGACTTAGACAGCTTTAAAGAGCATGAAGTCGATTAATTCATCTCATCAATACATGATACAGATTCTAAATGATTTGGCACAAAAAAATTTAACAACTCTGGGTGCTAGATTTATAATATAGCATTTACAATCTCCCCCTTTGTCAAATTTGTGATAAAACCACATAAAGAATCATGCACCAGTTACCAAATAAAGAATCATGCACTAAATGAGCAACAATTACTCTCCCCTCAATCCAGGCAAGGTGATATGTAGAACCTGTTCAAATCAAATACATCCAAAAACAAATATACCATATTCTACAATCACACATCCCCAACATTAAAATCATTCCACAAAATTAACATTTTCTCCCCCTTTTTGTCATAATATGAGAAAGGAAAGAAAAACAAACTGATGATAGAATCAAAGAGATATGAGAAGTATAAGAAAGAAGAGAGTAAATAACATAAACATGTTCAACAAAACATATTCAAGAATCATAAAGTTATGTTCACAAACAAAAATATAAGTCCAAACATTATCTAAGCACAAATAAAGATAATAGTTAATACATGCTCAAAATAAAAAGAGTCTAATCAGAACCAGAAGATGGAGCAGGAATAGATGGATCAATTTGATGTAATCCCTTGTTAATGTGCCTATGGTATTTACACATATATTTAAATTGAGCCTCTTGGGTTACATGCAAACCTTCCACTTTTTCCTCTAGGTTTTTCAACCGCTCATCAAAATCAGAAGGCTAAAAGTCAGGATCAGCCTCAGAATCAGATTCTAATTCATCAAATAAATCATCCATGTTCACATCATCAGGAGGTAAAGCATCTTCGTCTCTAGCTTCTTCAGCAGCTCCTACATTATCCCTATCAACTTAGCTGGGTACCAACCTCATATTCATCTTGTTAATGTTGAAATTGTTGAAGGGTAGATGGGAAATAGGAGCTTCTCTAATAGGCATAACCACAAGACTATGAACAGCTAGCGTGGTCATCAGATATGTAAAAGAAATATTACTATGGCCAGGATGGAGATGAAACCGAATTATGATATAACAAATAAGAGACGGAAGACATATTTGAACACCAGAAACAATTGAGTGAAGTATGCAAGCATGAAAGAAGTTAACTCAGTTTTATTATCAAACCAAGGATACACATTAGAAATGAAAATACGATGAAGAATCCTGTATCTGGGTAATATATTTTTGGAACTGAGCGTAATACCGAAATTCTATTCCGCATTCATGTTGCATAACACTCTAGTTAGCATACATTTTTCAGATTCAGACGGTCTTGCAACTAACGTAGAGATAGGTATTCCTTCATCATTCATAGGAATATCCATCAAACTAGAGATTAAATGATAGTTAACATCAACTGGACCTTCCCTAGTTGTCATAGTAAAAGTTAAGTTTTCAATAGAGAAGTCACTTATACAAGTAAACATGGCCTGTGCAATGGACCGGTATGCAGGACCACCCCAATTTAATATATTATCCCATCCTACAGCTTCAAGGAGGGGAACGATTTGAAAGGACTCAAATGATTGGAGTTAATAGTCCGCTCAACAATATATAACATTGCGGAGACGAATATCCCGCACATATTTGGAGTCCTTTTCGGGTGGTCGAAGAGTACACACTGTAATCGGTGTGGAACGGAAAGAAGAGGGACCACGAGAGGATCTCTTCTTGTATCTACTCTCCATTACACAATGCAAAAAAGGAATATAAGAAAGGAATGAAAAATTTCTCCCAAATCATATTTTATACTAGAAAACCAAAGAAGCCATAAGAAAACTTGAAATAAACCTTAAAATCAAGGAAATAGAAGTGCAAAGATCCTAAATTTAAAAGGAAAAATGAAAAAAAGATGCACTAACCAATTAGCAATCGAAGGTGGGTTCGACTAGTCGTGGAAGGGCTTGTTAGAGAAGATGAGAGAAATGAAGAAAAAGTGCTTTATGCACATTAAAAACTCCTAAACCCAAGCTACTCGACTAGTCATGCCATGACTAGTTAAGTGTGTACTTGACTGGTCGTGCAACCTGAAAATTTTCTATTTTTCAACAATTTTTTGATTTAAAAATTCTAAAAAATAAAAACATGCAATATAGTATAATTAGACACAATTAACTCAGATCACATTACACATACTAATATCTAATTTTAATTTAGAAAACCTATTCCTGTCAAGTGATTTTGTGAAAATGTTTGCAAGTTGATTTTCAGTTTAAACATAATCCAATGAAATAATTTTATCTTCCACTAATTCATGAATATAATGATATCTAATGTCAATATGCTTAGTTCGTGAATGCTGGATTGAATTTTTAGAAATGTTGATTGCGCTAGAATTATCACAATACAGAACCATAGAAACTTGCACAAACCCGTAATCATTTAACATCCTCTTCATCCACACAAGTTGAGTGTATGCATTACCAGCTGCAATATACTCAGCCTCAGCTATGGAAAGCGATACGAAACTCTATTTCTTACTATGCCACGAACTAGATAGTTCCCGACATAAAAACATCCATCGCTGGTAAACTTGTGGTCATCAATATTACCAGCCCAATCAGCATCAGTATACCTGGCTAATTGAACATTAGTATCATGTGGATACCAAAGACCAAGATTGGCTGAACTTGTGACATATCTCAAAATATGCTTAACAAAATCAGGTGGGATTCTTTAGGGTCAGATTGATATCTAACACAGATTCCTACTCCGAATGTAATATCGGGTCAGCTCGTAGTTAAATATAATAAACTACCTATCATACACGATGCAACTTAGGATCTACACTTTTACCTATTAAATCCTTAGAGAGCTTAAATTTCGTACTCATAGGAATATCAACCACTCTCAAATCCAAACTTTTTCACCAAGTTTAGAGCATACTTGGTTTCAGAAATAAAGATCCCGTCTTTAAGCCGTTTCACTTACAGACCTAAAAAATAATTCAGTTCTCCAACCATTCTCATTTCAAACTTGGAAGTCATCAAATCTGCAAACTCAACAGACATGTTAGAACAAGTGGATGCATAAATAATGTCATCAACATCTATCTATACTATTAGTATGTGATCATTGTGTTTCTTTACAAACAGTGTCTTATTAACACTCCCCATTACAAAGTTATGGCTTAGTAGAAACTTATTCAATTTCTCGTACCATGCCTTGGGAGCTTATTTTAATCCATAGAGTGCCTTTTTCAAGTGATAAACATGATCAAGATGTTTAGGGTCTTCAAAACTAGTAGGTTGCTTTACATATACTTCCTCATGTAGATCACCGTTCAAGAAAGCACTCTTAACATCCATTTGATAGATTTTAAAATTTTTGTAACAATCAATGGATATGAACAATCTGATAGATTCAAGATGAGCTAATGGGGCAAAGGTTTCATCACAATCGATGCCTTCTATCTGAGTGTACCCTTGTACAACCAGTCTAGCCTTGTTTCTTATAATGTTACCTAATTCATCAAACTTATTTTTAAAAATCCATTTAATTCCAATAATATGTTTATCATTAGGTTTAGGAACTAAGTACCATACATCATTCCTTATGAATTAATTAAGTTCATCTTACATAGCCACTATCCGGTTTTCATCAGCAAGCACTTTTTTTACGTTGGTCGGCTCAATCTGAGATGTGAAGCACATATAATTACAAATGTTTTCTAATTGTCTACGAGTGCGCATGCCAATGAGAGGATTCCCAAGAATTTAATCAGTTGGATGGTCTTTAACTGACCGTAGTTCAGTATCATTTTGACTAGACGAAGAGTTTGGTTTATTAAATAAAAAGACTCCATCATCTTTTGAACTTGAGGCAACTGTATTTAGGTGATCATCTATAACTACATTAATGGATTCCTGAATTACACCAGTCCTCTTATTAAAAACACGATATGCTTGACTATTTAATGCATATCCTAGGAAAATACCCTCATCAATTTTAGTGTCGAATTTTCTCAAAATTTTTCGGTCACGTAGAATATAGCATTTGCTGCCAAAAACTTGAAGGTATTTGATTGTCGACTTCTTATTGGACCATAGTTTATTTGCAGTCTTATTATGTAACTTTCTAATATAAACATGATTAATAATGTAACAAACCATATTCACTGCTTCAACCTAAAGATTTTTACGAAGTTTCATGTTGTTTAATATTACATTAACCATTTCTTGAAGCACATGATTTTTCCTTTCAACAAACCCATTCTATTAAGTTATCTTAGGAGTAAAAAATTCATATGATATACCATGATTACTACAGAACTTTTCAAAACTGTTATTATCAAATTCAGAACCATGATCACTACGAATTTTTGAGACACGTGATTCTTTCTCAATTTAGATACGCTTAAATATCCTTTCACTTCATCGAGAGTTTCAGATTCTCTCTCATGAAAACTACCTATGTTTACCTGGTAAAATCATCTATTATTACCAGAATATATTTCTTACCACCTTGACTCTCCATTTTAGTAGGTCCAACGAGATCCATGAGGAGGAGTTCAAGGGGTTTGGATGTGGCACTGGAGTTCACTTTCTTTTGAGCACTCTTAATTTATTTTCCAATCTGACATTCACCACGAATTTTATCTATTTTCTTAATCTTGGGTAGACCTCTTATTACATCACCTTTGCTCAGTCTATAAAGATTACGGTAGTGTACATGTCCTAGGTGTTTATGCCATAGATTGGTCTCATTGTTTTGGAACATGTAACACGATAAGTTAGACGAACTTCACTGACTATATAGCAGTTCTCAGATGTTCTGCGACCAGTTAATATCACAGAAGCATTCTCATTAGAAATCTCACACCCTTGGTTGGTAAATTACATGACCTAGTTTTTCCTTAGTTGCTAATCCATTTTTACCCATAATAGTACGCCCCGCTACTTTCAAGCTCACATGGCGAGGTCAGAAAGTAAGTTATCTTTGGTGAGGTCAGACATTTTTGCACCTAAGGCATCAAGTCTGCTCGTAATATTGTAAAGTAAGGTGGCATGCATGGGAGTTGGGGCGTATTTGCAATCATGATACGCCATGCTCGAGGTGGCTTGCATTGCTAGGGCACCTGTTCAGTCTTCGGCGTATGGGGTGTTGACGCATGGCGTGCTTTTGAGAATCAAGTCGTGCAGCGAGTGGTAGCGCTCCACGTGTCCAGGCGCAGGCATCGAGGGGCCATTTTGGCAACGCATTAAGTGCGAGCATTAAATGCCGTACAAGTGAGTTTGCTATAAAAGGTGGGAAATCCTAATTGTGCAAGGGCTATTTGCACTATCGCTCCTCTCTGCTCATTTCTCTACTCACCCCATACTTAGACAATTTTGGGGCGACCTCTTAAAGGTTTTCTTCTCCAGTGAGCTCCATTTCCATCTTCCTCTCCCCCCTCCCCCCCTTTTTTCTTTTTCACTCAAGTGATCTCTAGCGATCTCTCAAGTTCCCGACTTCTGGCAGCCTTTTCATCTGAATGATATGTCAAGATTGTTGGACCAGTGGGGGGAGTCGTCCCGGCGTGATGGTGGGATGGATGATCTTCACCTTATGTCGAACCCACCCACACCGCTGGTGATGATGAGTGATAGGGACTTCCAAGCGTCCCATGAGTTAAAGATCGTTGCCCGGTCCTCAGCCAAGTGGCTAGAGGATGCTGAGAATGTTGTCTCGGCTATGGAAGAGACCAGTGGATCCTCATCAAAGGTAGAAGAATAGGGGCCAGTTAGTCAACGTTGTCGGAAGTCGACCTGGTATGGATCAGGTCGGGGTACCATATCCCAAACTCCGTGGTACTTTGAGCTCCCATACTTAGTGAGCTTCCAGGTGAGGCCCACGTCGATGAAGTGGCCATATTCTTGGTCACCCTCCAGTGTGGCTCAAGGCTTCCTCTTCAATGTATAGTGAGGAAAGTTGTAACACCCCGGTTCCCGAAACCTGAGTATACTACTCGTTTTCTAAACACTCGAGCATTAACCTTTAGAGACAGTTTAAATTTCATGTACATTTTTTTCTTTATCAGAGTTAGTAAACTATCGGAATAGAAATAAATCAAGTATAAAAGGGATTCTAAATATACATAACCAAATATTCTTGTGGTTGCCCGAAAACTTATATAAATCAATGTCTCATAACTAAAGATTTAACAACTAAATAATAAAAGTAGACTAGAAATTAGAGCCGCATAACCATCGGTCTCTCCATGCCACGCACCAGATTCAACCCATACATCAATGTATCTTGCACACTGAATACGATTTGATAGCATCAATGGCTATCCGAGTGAGGTATAACCCCCAAGATTTATCGTATCATCAAGATGGTTACGCATAGTTGTTAAGAATAGTGTATAACAAATATTTCACAATGATTATCATAGTAATCCGATTCTGTTCGTCAGATACACATTCGTTAAATAAATTCCACAAAGATAATCTTATTTAAATGCAAGGATGCATGCATATGCTCACAAACTTTGGGATGTACATCCGGCTGGTAAAAAGTCACCTAAGGAGAACTAGCCCCCGAAAAAGTACTCAAAGGCATGCCCTAAGGAGAACTAGTCACACGAAAAAGACTATGCAATAAGGACACCCAAGGCAGCCTAACTTTCTGGAAGAGTATACTCTATGTACATCCAAGAAAAACTAGACGCCCGAAAAAGTCCATGCGAAAAGGACAGCCCATGGTAGTCGAATACACACAACGAAAACGTAGGATCACCAGGTAAAATACTTTATGGTACAGCTCGTAGTGACCCAAGAAAACTCCGCATCTTGTATTGACCACTCGGTAAAGTTCGTATGCCATAAAGATGCATGATTAGTCAAACCATTATTATTTCAATTTCAATCAACCATTTTAAGGAAGCTCAAAGGTCACTATGGGAGGTTTATCACCCAGCATAGGTCAACAACTCAGGCATAGTCTCTCATTCTACCATCCTTGGCTCATGAAACTAACAAATAGGTTGTTTAAAGGTATCCTACTCAACTAGTGGTCAATTATAGTTTTACAAGTGGAACTTACCATCCCAAGGTTATATAAAAATAATTCATCAAATTTATATGAGGTAATTATTCCATAAAAGTCACAAGGGCCAAATGTTCCAATCGATGATGAGATAAGAAGGGATTATTCACTAAAATTCATATAGGCCAAAATGATCTACAATATCGTAAGTCTCCAACAAACATTCCATTTAACCTGTTAGACAAAGTGGCCACTAGTTTTAGGACTTTCAAACATTCCATCAAGTAATCTTAAATGAAAAGTTAAATTACGCATAATATCGATAGCACATGAATATCTAAACCGTTCATTTCAACTCAGAATCAAGGTATTTAGATCTTACTGCATATTTAAATATTGAATTTAAATCCAATTTATCATTCACCATAAGGAATCAAAATCCATAAGAGTAATGAACCACATTAAGCAATCGATAAAGTAAATAAACAAAATTGAATGATTAAGCTAATTATCAAGATGTAGAAAAACTTGAAGGGTGATCCTCACCTTTCAAGAGTCTGTTCGTCTTCCGATAATGCTAGAGATAGTTGTATAACCCTAGGATTAAGATCTAACAAAATTAGAATATTTTGAGTGGTTAGGTTACAACGTAACGAAATTTATATGGTTAGGATTAAAGTTTATTGTTTAGATCTTGTAAATTTTAGAGCTTTATCCAACAATCTAAATCTAAGTGTAGGTCTTAGAACTTGAACTCTAACTTTTTGCATAAGGAATAAAATAATGTTACTAATTGTAATTTGTGAATTGGTATTGATTTTTCCCCATAATATCTAATATCATTTTCATAAAAATGAGAGTTTAATAAATGCTAAATTGATAAAATAATTATTAACAATAATCTAATAAGAAATAAATATACCAATCTAGAGTGGAAATGACAATATTATCTAATAATGATAATGATAATAATTATAATAGCTAATAATATTGAACCTAGCCATACTAATTATTCTAATGATAATAATAACACCATGATAATAACCAAAAAATAATAATAAAAGATAAACCCCGAATTACCTTGTTGTAAAACTCAACCCGATAATGTCTAGAATCAACTAATCAGTGAGTCAGAGACCTAACTCGGTTTTGAACCGAGTCAACTTAGTGACTCGCCTCTCTTCTTCCTCTTCTCTACTATCTTCCTTCTCTTTCTCCTTCTGCTTTCTTCTCTTCCTCACTCTCCCACTTCTTCTTACTCTCTCTCTCTCTCTCTCTCTCTCTCTCTCTCTCTCTCTCTCTCTCTCTCTCTCTTTCTAAAGAAATTCTAACTGAGTTGGAACTCAGTTAGACACAATCGACTCACCCCAACGAGTCAGACGAGTCGAAACGGTGCGGTTTCACCTCCTGACCCAACTCGACTACCTCTATCTCTTCCACTTCTCTTTCTCTATTTTCTCTTCTTCTCTTTTCCTCAAACCTGTCTAGCTAGGTTGTTGGACCAGTCCAGTCCCCAATCAAGCTCAACTCGGTCAGGCTGAGTTAGTGTGACACTGCTCTCTCTCCCTCTTTCGATCCCATCTCTCTCTCTTGTACCTTCCTTTCTCTTCCTTTCCTTCTTGTTCCCAACTACAGAACACCTAGCTGGACAAAGCAAACCTCGCCCTCCCAACTCATTGAGTCCCGTGTAGCATAAACGACTCTCTCTTTCTCTCTTTTCTCACTTCCTTTCTATTTTTGAAAGGGTTGTCCTAAAAAGCAGCCTTTAATAGGCTCTACTAATCTTGTTCTAGATAGTTTGAATGTAACTAATCGGGGATAAGTTATCGAGATGCGCAAAACCAGTGCACCAAGCTTGAGTTTTATTAGTTCTCTACTTAGCTGATCACGTTCAAATTTGAATGTGTTGACCCGATCAGTTTACATATATGTGTTTCTGTTGATATGGCCCACATGATGGACATTCTTGATTGATGATTGGGACCCAAAATAATCTGGTGATATTTCTCACCAAACTGAGAAGATGACGAGATCATTAATGGTGGATTTAATACAGTGGCTTATCCCTCTAGTTTATTAGTGCCAGAGGGTCCGAATGAGACCCCGAGGGCTTGTGGGACCCACCATTTGGACTGTCGTCCACCATTTCTCAATGGGTTCCGAGTGTTTCAGTTGTGGCCTAACAACTCGCACAACCATGACATTGCGCGAGAAGAACACATGCGTGTTGTGAGCGAGGCTTCTTATTACCCTAACATCGACAGTCATGATGTCCTCGAAGTTTTCTAAAAGGGATCCAGCAGCTGGGATTATACCAGTAACAAAATGACAGGATTCCTTCTACTTTTCTAAAGCTACAAAAACCCTAGTGCGACTTGGTTAAAGGGCTGAGATTGTTCTATTTCAACGGCTAAGATGGAGAGAAAAATCCACGTGGATTGCTAGCTAAGGAAGGGAAAGTAGATCTCCATTTTTGAAGCTAACCACACACTGCACGAATTTCTCCTGTATTTGTGTATACACATGGGTGCACTTACGTGTGATATTTTTGGGCTTTTGGTTGGGTTTTTTTTTCCTGGACATGATGGATGGTTCCGATCATTGATCGGGACTCAATCAAAGGGCCCATTTTCAAAACCATTATAAGTGAGAGAACGAAGGAGAGAAACTTTCCTTTTTCTCATTTCTATCAGGTCAACACGGTCAAATCATGTTGACAGGTCCAATGTGCTGCAAGTGTACGCGCACTCTGTGTACACGTAGTTAAGGTGGGGTCCACATTGATGTACATGGATGAGATCCTCTTCACACATCAGCTTTTTCTGGTCCTGTTAGGGCACAAGATGAATGGTGGAGCAATTCAGGTAACTAGGTGGGCCACAATAGCGAATTTTTAGTTTTGTTTATTTTTGAACATTTTAATGGTCCGATTGGTTTGTAGTTACTCCGTAGTGATGTTACGATTTCCAATAATTGATTCAGGTATTTATATATTATTACTTTGCATCCAACTGATTGAAATTAAGCTAACATTGTGTTGGATCATGTAAACGTATGTTGTGACCCGTTGAATGGTGGATCTGATGATTTGATTCCCAACTCGAAAGATGAACGGTTTGATTTCCTCTATTTAGGATGATCTATGGTGTTTGTTGTCAGTTCTAGGCAATCTTTCAATTAGATTAATCCATATTTGACTCATGTGGGTTCTTAGATCTCTAAGAATTTCTAAATTTATAGTTTAACTATTGATTTAATGATCCAGTGATGGATTGAAAAATCGACCATTATAGACTCGATCTATATATGTATATTAATCTTAGTGGCTAGATTCAGGCTAAAATGTTGGTTTCGTGATGGTGTGATGGTTTATTTTTAAAATCAAGGGTTGGATAGCTCGATCTATAAATGAAGATCATTCCTACAGTTATATTTTGAATAGAGTGTATGTGAATGGTTTAATAAGCTAGGATTTCATAGTAACACCCGAGTACTAAGAGTATGGGGTATTACAAAAGTCCTCTCGTGTATGGAGTTGGCTCCTAGGCAAATAATCCCAAATGCCTGGAGGGAGTTGGGGTCATTCATTCTCTGGTCCAAGCTCGATCAACCCAAGTATATTATGAATGGGTTTCTCCACCTATACCAGGTGAAGTCCAACCCCTTCCATGAGGGTTGGTATTATTTTTCCACTTGGCCGAAGACTGGCAAGGCCTTAATCACAGACGCCCCCGACCTCGAACGAGAATTTGAAGAGTAAGTGGTTTTGGGCATTGGGAGATTGGGAGGCTCCAAGAGCTTCTGGGCTGCATTCTCGGGTTCCAACTCGCTTCTCTAAACCAGGTCGGTATGTCCGAATTACACTTTCCTTAACTCATTTTTCTTTCGTCTCTGATTGTGATAGTTTTTGGCAGTTCTGCCCAAGTACCCTGCTGGAGTGAGTGAGGAGGAGTACACTCGAATAGCTGGGGTGAGGTCGGTAGATGCCGAATCAAGGTCTTGGAGGCAGTTGCTCATGCCCGAGCTGCTTTTAAAATCAAGTCTTACCTTATTCATATCAAGTATATCCTTAGGAGATAGTAAAAAAAAATTATTTCGTTATCATCTGCTTGCTGACCATTTCTTTTTGTTATGTAGAGATGCCTAAGCAAAGATGGTCTAAGCGCACAACCCTCTTTATGACCAAGCTGGCCTAGAAGAAGTAGAGGCTGGCTTCGAAGAAGAAAGCTATTGCCCCCTTTGCGGCTAGTCGGTCAGGCGTGACTATCGACCCCGCTGTTGTTCCTACCACTACTCCTCCAGACTTGTCAACGATCTTAGAGGTGGTTGGGGTCACTGTAGGGGCAATATCTGTTGTTGAGGACCAACCTTCCACGGTTCGAGTGAGTTCTGGCTGTGAGGCCCAGTCCCTTTCACCTCATACGGGTAGTCTGGCTGGTGTCCGAGGTGATGAGGCTCGGGGATCCCTCGGATTGACCACTGCCACCTCAGAGGGTCTCCTACCCTAGATAGCTAGGCACATTCTAGATATTGAGTTTACCAGGGTGATAGACTTGCCTCCGACAGCTATTGTAGGCCAATTGGTGGCACTTTTCTATAAGGTAGGTCATTTCTTCCACAATGGTTGTCCTTTATCACTTACAAATTTATTTATTTTTGTCTTCTAACATAGATCTATTTTAGTTCACCCCCTCCCTTTTGAACGTTCACCGCAAGATATCGCGTGGTGAGACAGAGTGCAAAGAGGCGAAGGTGGCTTTATTGTAGAAAAGTGTTGAATCTGAGCAGCTTCACTCTGAGGTCGCCACTCTGAAGGCCTACGCGGAGGTGGTGAGGACCGAGCTCAAAGCATCAAAATCGCTTCTTAAGGATGCTCGAGATAAGGGTGCTCGATTGAAATCCGAGCTGGGTAAGGTGAAGTACAGCTTCGAAGTGAAGTTGAAAGAAGCCGAGGTAGTTATTCTGGTGGCTCGGACAGCGGCCGTGGAGGAGTTCAAGGCCTCTAAGGAGTGGGAGGAAGAGAAGGATGTGCTTTATAGGATCGTGTACGAAAAGTGCCTTGAGGACGTTAAGGAGGCATACCTCGAGCTCAACCTATCCTCTTTCAAGGATTGCTCTGCCAAAGATCTGACTCCACCAGAGGCTGAGGACTTGACTTCCAAGCAGCCAACCCCATTGGAGTCCTGAACTCCCTTTATCTTTTTGTATTTTTGGCTTCTTTTTCATTTGCTTTCATTATGTACTCCTTTCATATCAATGAAAAAGAAAGAACTTTTTGTCGAAACTGTGTTGGTTTTTATGTAGATTTTTCATATTTTCTTATCACGTACTAGTAGGCCGGTCAAATGGGAGCTCAGGGGTTAGCTATTGAGCCCTTTCCTTTATCAAGGGATTTTTTCTTTTGCATGTTGGATGATCGAGCTACAATGGTCCCTCCATAGAGGGCCTAATAGTTTGCTTAGGAGGGTTGTTTTCCCTTGTACTAAGGGGATACCTTAGTAGATCACGCAATAAAATAAATTAGCAGTCCGACCTCTTCTTTAAGGGTCAGGCAACTGGTGAGGACCACTTTTCCCTTGTGCTAAGGGAAGTCCTTAGTAGACTTGTAACGTCTCGAAAAAATCTGTACAAAGACCCGAGTACCACCTCAGGCAGAAATCTGTACAAAGACCTGAGTACCGCGCATCGAAAGTCCGATTACCGTGAAAATATACGGTTATGACTGTCTTATTGGGCTTGACAAGCATCGTGGGTATCAAGTCCAAATAGTATTCAGAAATGCATAACTTGAGCCCGGAGTGAAGTGTGTGCGAAACACGAATATCTTTAGAAAATGAACTCAAAATTAAGTGAATTGGGTTGTTCACTTACAGGCCAAATATAAGGTTTCAGACCATCAGATTCTGACCCAACTACACCCTTGGATCAGGAAAATTTTCCTACACATGTAAGTGCATTTGTGATCCTGATCGAGTGACGATGACCGTTGAACTGAAACTAGTCCTCCACGGTTGATCCACTGATCCGATTGGACTGAAATCTTAACTTGATATAGATCGATTGTCAGGAAACTTTCCCCAGATCGTATGCAGGCAATGGATCCCCGGATGAGCTCCGTTGGCCCGAAACAGAGGTCTTTTAGCTATATCCTAAGTATACCATGGCCCTGGGGCCATTGACTTCACTTCTGGGCCTATATAAGACCCTAAACCCACCCCTCTCTCATTCCATACGAATTTTATAAACCCTAGGAGAGAGAAGAGAGAAAAGAGAAGGAGAAAATGAGAGAGATGTGGTTTGACGCTGGGATTCATTCCTGCCACTCCACGTGCTAAATCATCTCTCCTGTGTCACTGCATCGACGAATTTGAATCAATTTTTGGGTAAAAAATCCTAACCCTAATCTGTTTTCGGTATTCAAATAGGTAGATTGGTGAAATAGCTAATATATTTCATGTTATAGGTAGCCGTTGTGCCGTAGACAAAGACGTAGTATTCAAACTGAGCTCGATATAGGTTTATCGATGAAAGGTGCGGACAATAAATGTTTAGGTTATGGTTTTCAAGGATTTCAATGTCAATTAATGATTTATGACTGACTTGATTGCTATCACGTGTGCTTAGATACGAGGTTTCTTATGTATTACACATATATGAACTATGTTGAATAAAATGCATTCCATGTGTTTGTTGAAATGTCTGAATGAAAATAAAATCATGATTTGTGCTTACTATGACTATTAATCTAGAATATGTAATTGTTATTGGTATGACAACTCCTATGTGAAAGAATTTGCCCTAATATATCTTATAACTAATTTATATCATGTATGTTGAAATGTGTAGCCTAAGTGTTTGATTAAATATCTGAGTGAGCAAGTGTTTAATAAATTATACTTTATAAGGGTGTTGAGATAAGATTCTTGACTACCTTAGCTATATGAATAAAATTTCTTCATGTAACTTAAATCCAACCATGTGATTTATGTAAGAGATGTATATGTGTGATGATATGTTCATTCTGTGTTTTATAAAATGCTTAAATGACTGTAGTGTTTAAATTGCTTGCTCAATACTCTTATGACTATCACATGTAATTACCTATTGCATTTGGTTGTGATTGGGACTACTACTTAGTCCAAGCAATCGGTAATAGTTTCCGATCGAGTGCTCGAACTAGTTTCGTCACAACAGACATGTTCGATGAATCCGAGTTGTACACTGATTATCGAGAGTGGTTAGGCTACGAGGAGTGTGTATGCACTCCATGTCGATTAATTAAGCGATGCTAGTACCAGTCGAGCTTGTTAAATAACCCGATTGACCCAATGTATGTTCACCTTGTATGGACGCTACTGCTTGAATCTAAGGTACCACTTACTAGTGAAAAGTCCGTTTAAACTTGGTACCATGATCCGCCAAGATTCATGAGCCGGACATGGTGGTGTGGGACACTATGGTCTAGCTGTCAGCCTACGCTAGGGTGACGAGCCTCCCCGTAGTGACTAGTGAGTAAACCAAACCCGTGAGCTGAATATAGTGGTATGGGACACTGTATTCGAGCTGTCAGCCTACTCTAAGGTGACAAGATTTTTTCATAGTGACCTCTAGTATAAACTAGGCCTACACCGAGGTGACGAGCCTCCCATAATGACCTAAACTTGCCTATCTACTGTTTTTGAATTAGGGGAGACATTACCCTATAACTCGCCTATCGTATGTGATTAACTAGGATTGACGACCCTAGATGGATCATTATTTGGATAAATGATATAAAGGGAGGTACCTTAGCTTCCCAAACTAGCTGTATGAATAAGTCTAAGTAAGAACTTGGCTAACACAACTATACACCACATTACATGTGCCTTTAGCATGGGTGTTGAGCACAGTGGGAGTTTAGCATGCGCGACCGTGAGATGATGTCAGAGAGGGAGTGCATGCAAGAGAATGCATCATTAATATATCTCATACTTGCATTAACTATAGTACTTAGGAATGCTTGTTATATTACTTTATCATTACTGCTTGACTGAATTGATAACATGTTAACCTTTACCTTATAGCTCCACTGAGTTGATCACTCACTCCCACTCTGGGACGGTGTTTTAAAACACTAACCAGACCCTATTTTAGTTTTAGATAATGTCAAGGCTTACGAGTTAGAGCCTGTCTTCTACGACGAGGAGGAGTTCTCCTACTTGCAACTCTCTAGCAGGTCTATGTAAACCTGGAGTTGCGTCACCGGGGCTACAGGGATATGGATTAGATGACATTACACTTTATCATTTTGTATATTTTGGAACTATACATGTAATTATTCAGCCTGGTGAAATGATCATACTCTGGGGTTTATATCCACTTATACACTTTATATATCTATCACAGTCTTCTGCTTGCTTAATTTAATCATCTTTAGAGTATGATATGTTGATTTAGTGTAATCTCATTCATGTTTAATGCACTAATATGGACAACATTCAATCATTATTATCTATGTTGCATAAGTGATACGTTGGAACTTAGGAGCTGAGCTTCTGCTCGACCCCCAATTTTCAGAACGTTACAAGATTATATAGTTCGGCTATTGTAGATAAGTAGAATGTAAAATTTTTTCAGCTTCAAGATTTTTATTAAAAAATCTGATCAGTAGACATGTAGATTATACCCCAATGGATCAGCTATTTGTAGATTTCTAACTGTAGATACGTAGACTCCGACCTAAAATCCTAGTCGGGCTTTACGTGTAGTAGATCTTCAGATGTTCGATGTTCCACGGACGTGTAGAGGTCATCCCTCCATATCTTCGAGCCGATAGGTTCTGGGTCGAGTGGTGCCTGTGATTTTGTAAGGTCCTTCCCAGTTCGGTCCCAAAGTCCCTGTGCTAGATTCGTTGGTGTTTCGAAAGGTCTGTCGGAGGACCAGATCTCCAGCATGAAACCTTCTCATTTTTACTCTGAAGTTGTAGAACCAGACAACTTGCTACTACCAAGTTACAACTTTAAGCTGGGCATGCTCCCATTTTTCTTCAAGCAAATCGAGGTCTAGTGCCATCTGCTCAACATTTTAATTTTCATCGTATGAACGGATCTGGGCTGTTGGGAGCCCTATCACTACCAGGACTACAGCCTCGACTCTAAAGGCTAGGGAGAAGGGAGTTTCTCCTGTGGCTATTTGGGTGGTGCTCCAATATGCCTAGAGAACATGGGGGGAGCTACTTGGCCCAAGTCCCTTTATCTTTCTCAAGCTTGGTTCAAAGGTGGTTCTTGATGATCTTTTTTACTACCTCAACCTGACCATTGGCTTAGGGATGCTGAGGTGATGAGTAGGCGTTTTGAATTTTGAGGTTCTCACACATGCCTCGAAACTGATCGTTGTCAAACTGCTTTTCATTGTCTGAGATGATCATGTGCGGGATTCCATATCAACAGATGATGCTTTTCTAGATGAAGTCAGTGATTTTCTATTCAGTAATCTTGGCTAGGGGCTAGGCTCAGCCCACTTTGTGAAATAGTCGACCGCGACAACTGCGAACTTTGTCTAGCCTTTACCGGTTGGTAGGGGGCCGATAATGTCTATCCCCCATTGAGCGAATGGCCATAACCTAATCATGAGAGTTAGCTGCTCTGGTGGCTAATGCGGAATTGTTACAAACCTTTGACACTTGTCGCATCTCTAGGTGTATTGTTTGGCGTCCTTCTAGATGGTTGGCCAGAAGTACCCTTGTTGGATGACCTTGTGGGCAAATGCGCAGCTACCAGAATGGTTGCCACAAATTCCTTTGTGTACCTCTCTCAGAACGTACTCGACTTCTTCTAGTCGGAGGCACCTGAGATAGGGCAAAGAGAAGCCTTTTTATACAAAGTGTCTCCAACCATGGTATACCGGGCTGACCTGGATCGGAGCTTACATGCCTCAAGTTGATCTTCGGGCAATTTCTCTTCCTGAAGGGAGCTAACTCTCAGGTTCATCCAGCTCAGTACTGAGTTTTTTGGAAGGATCGTGCTTAGGTCGGTCTCATTGATACTTAGCTCAGCAAGGAACTCGATTGGGGTCGACTTCGGGATGTCATCTTTAGCTACCGTGGCCGGCTTTTCTAAAGTGTTTACCTTAGAGTTTTTCGACCTGGGGATCAGGTTGACATCGCACTTAGTGAATTTACTGATGAGTTCCCGGGCCTTTCGTAGATAGTTGATTATTCTTTCTTCCTTTACTTAGTATTCGTTGGCTATCTGGTTGATGGCGAGCTGTGAATCACTGTGGACTTTCAGGTTCTGAGCTCCTAACATTGCTGTTAACGAGCAGCGCTTCATATTCTGTTACGTTGTTCAACGTTTGAATTCAAATCATAAGGCATATTGTGTGCAAGTTTATTTAGGAGCCTTAAGCACTACCCTGACCACCATTACGTTTAGAATTGGATGAACTGTCTACATATAATGTCCAAGTCGGTAAATCTTGTTCAGCTGCCTGATCTGCCGATTGATCAGTTTTGCTACTCGGACTGGCTTACAGGTCGCTTTCACCCACGAGCTCAATAATAAAATCAACTACTGCTTGGTCTTTAATGGCGGTTTGGGGCTGATACTTAATGTCAAACTCACTGAGTTTGATTGCTCATTTTGTAAGTCTTCCTGACACTTCAGGTTTCTTAAGTACTTAGCAAAGAGGCTGGTTGGTCAGGACTATCATTGTATGGGCCTAAAAGTAAGGTCAGAGGTGGCCGGATGAGAAGACCAGAGCTAGAGCCAGTTTCTTGATGTCTAGATACTTGGTCTCGGTCGGGACCAAGGCTTTGCTGATGTAGTACATCGGTAGTTGTTTCCCTTCTTGTTCCTGGATAAGAGTCGAGCTGACTACTACTATTGAGACTACTAGGTATAGTAGGAGCAGCTCTCCTTTCTTGGGCTTTGAAAGTAGCAGTGGTGAGTCTATGTACCGTAACGCCCCATATTTTCAATACTCGGGTGTTACTGTGCAATCTAACTTAATTGAATGTTACCCTGAACTAGGTTAAAAACCCTAGGAATCATCAATGGTTATCTTTAGAATTGATCTGACATTTAAGTTACCAAGGATAATTAGTAGACACTCTAATCTGAGAGTTATGGTCCACCTAAGCTATTGATCGGCCTCACTGTCAGGCAAGTAGGCAATCATAAATTGTTGGACTTAATGGATGGGTTAGATTCCTGGAGAGATCACTGCGAACCCCTAAGACCATTCTAGTTCAAGTTTGAGAATAATCTAACCATCGGTTTACAAATGCGATTGTCAAAAGTTCCCTAAACTAGTACGGGAAGCATTAAGTGAGCTTTGGATCAATTTTGAAATTATCCAATCATTAGATTAGTTAGCCAATTCAAAATATGTAATATGTAATAATTATCAAATACATATAACTTATTATATATACATATTATGTAAATCTAACTATTTAATAATCATTTATAATAAATAAAATAATACAACAATATATACACTATGAAATGTTATTCATACACTTTATAAATATTTAAAATGAGAAGTAACTATAATCCATACTATATTCATACACTTGTAACATCGTTAATATGAATTACAAATTATAGAATTTATATTACATAAAAATAAAATATACTAGAAAAATTTATAATAAATATCAATTTAACAATTTATATAAAACTAAAACATAACACATATATAACTATACAAATAATATATATAAATCTTTGCTTATTAATATTCATATAATTTATATATTAGCAATCTGTGATAATATAAATTCCATATAACAAGTTACATTATTACTTATGATTAATATAATAAAGCAATATAATAATATCTAATCAAGATTTACTATTAGATTCCACGTAATCATCCCACAAGGCCCCAAATAGTCAATTAAACTATAATAGGAAAAGATCTGACCATTAAACTTCCAAGGATCATCGAGTATCATCACTGGATGCATCATACCGATATTATGGACCACCTGAGCTGTAGATTAGACCCAGCTTCGGCCTACAGTCATAATAAACCCCCAAAAAACTAATGAACGGAGTGGATTTATCATAAATGTCGTGGTGGTCCAACGCCAGCAAATTATATGGACGGTGAGTATATAATCTAGAAACGAAAAAAAGGAAGTTTTTAAAAATAGAAAATATAAAGTTTCTAAAAATAGAAAACAAACCCTGATCTAAAAATAGAAAATAGAAAAACCCTAATCTTAACCTAATTCTAAAACTAGCTAATCTCAGAAAAATGTAACTGTTAGTCTCAGGCAACAGCGCTAAAAACTTGTTCACAACCCCAAGTGTAGGGTCGCGATGTAGTAATAATCTAGGTAAGACCAAGGTCCAATCCACAGGGACTAATCTCGTGAGTAATCTGAAAGTAACTAGAAGAAGAACTAGAAAAAGATAAAAACCTAAATCTGGACGTATAGAGAGTAATTGTGAGATATTTAATGAAAAACTTAAGAAATTTAAAGGTGGGAAACTAAGGTTTCCAAAGATCCACTTGTAGAGATCAGGGAGATCTATGCTTGATTCAAGTCACACGATTGGAATCAGAGTCCCATCCTATCCAATTGGAAGATATCTCAGTAAAATCAAATCTGAACTTCCTTTGACCTAGTTCTCAATAGATGAGAAGTGCAAGAACTGGAAGTGATTCCATCACAAAACCATGCCCAGGAGATAAGGCAAACAATAGGATTTACCAATCCCAAAACCAATCTGAGAGATTTATGAAAGTTAGGGAGGATTCCATCATCCAACCATGCCCAAGGGACGATGGTGAACAACAGAATTTCCTAAATTCACAATCTCAATATATGAAAAGAACATACTCAAAGCTATCGCAGATCTATTATAATTTGAGTCACAACAAACTATTAAAAACTAAAAGTATTCCTTATAATCAAACTAGAATTAAAGAGAGTTCAATATAAATATGAATTAAAGCAATAGAAACATTCATCACACTATAACTTCACCACTTAGCCCTATCTAAGAGGTTTAGCCAACCATAGACATGATTGAACTAGAATCTCTTAATAAAAGCATAAAAACAACAAAAGAAAAGGAAGATAAACTCTTGGCGACAGCTTCTCCACGCTTTTACTCCACTCCTCAAACCCTAGATGATGTCTAGGGGTGCCCTAGGAACCCCTATTTATTGTTTTAGGTCTTAAACTTTCGCACTGAGTGGAAACTTCCAGAAACCGTCTCAAACTTACGCATCCACCTAAAAATTGCATAACCCTCGACTGGTCGTGGGCCACCTTTGACCGATCGTGGGCCATCCTTAACTAGTCGAGGGTCTCCTTCGACTGGTCGAGTAACATGAAGATTTAGAAGTTTTATATGCTAGAGTTCGAGTCGAGACACCTTCGATTTTATATGATAATCATACTAGTGTACTTAGTCTAGTAGGACACATTGAGGACATGCTTAGTATAACATCATGATACATACTAATACTCATCTTTGTATGTATGTTATGAGTAGTGATTAATCATAACATTGGGCTGAGATGTTTATGGGACTCCCTGCGAGACAGAGTTGCTCCACATGATCACACGGTATGCGTAGGTTTGATGCATGACTGGATAGTATGATTCATGCATCTCACATTTTATGTGACATGATCGCTTGGTGCCCTAGTGACATCAGGGTTGTGGCCTCCACAGGCTTATCGTGGATAGCTAGATTGGATACCAAAAATATTTGGGACTCAGCATATCGGCACTTTGGATGTCCATGGATGAAAGCTCCTAAACCGTTATGGTACCAAGAGGTTGCTCCAATGTCAAGATCGAGTGGATACATGAGTGCTCAAGTGCCGAATACCAGTAGACCACATCTCTCACTGTGTCGTGGTCGGTTAGAAGGGGGTGTAGCCTTATCCACCTGAGAGTAGGGGGCAAAGCTAGGTTAAGTTTGACTAGCTCGTAAATGGGTCCGCTATCGACAAGCCGGGTAGATATTGGTAAAATACTGGCAAGCAGGTAATGAGGTCTTTTCAACTAGCATGGTTACGCGTCCAGTCTAGGCGACAATCTGGTGTAGAGTGTATTAGACCTCGATGATATCCCAGGGATGAACTTTATGGATATATGTACTTGATGAGGACTGGCATGTTTGCATTGCATCTCGCATATGACATTTGGCTACGTAGGTCTTACATCGCATAACCTTAGTATGACGATAGCATTCATGGACTTGCCAGTATTTTCGCTTATTCTGATATTACATGCTTAGCACATGCATTGCACACACACACACACACACACACACCCTCTAAGCATCGTTGTAAGCTTATGCATGACGATTATGTTCAGGTGACGTTAGGTCGCAGTAGCACTAAGGTAGGAGCATATGTCAGATCTTCTTGGAGCTTTTGGTTATACTTGTATTTTCCTTTCCGCATTGTACTTAAATAATTTATTATAGTGGATATGTGGTGATGTTATTTTGTGACTTATTTATGCTTATGGTTTTGCTCCCTTACAAAAATTTGGACTGAAAATCCTCCTTATAGGATCCCAGGATTGGAATCAGGCATATGGGTGCCGAGAGTCGAGAATGGGGTACTATAGAGGCTATTGGCGTCAAATTTGGTGATCAAAAATTCTGTGAGCCCTGTTTCCAAGTTTAGGGCGTGACAGAAGTTGGTATCAGAGAATAACTTAGGAATACCTGAGGATAACATTACATATCTACTATAAACTTAGGATGATTGGGTCTCCGAGTTCATAATTTTCTGATATAGTCCCCTAACGTGTGTGCATTCTAGAGTGCTTAAGGATGATAGGCCCCTTATTCCTTCCTGTAGGACATGGCGCCTAGGAGAGCGACCTAAGTGACTCGCGTTCCCCCCATCTAAGACTAGTACAGCTCCGACCGTATCCGTGAGTGCAGATCAGCTCCATCAGATGCTTCAGGCCATGACCACCTTTCTTCTGGGGCAGGGTAGGCAGCCCGCCGATATGTCGGCATAGGCTTTGGAGGAGCGCGTGAGCGTCCTCCTATAAGACTTCACATGGCTACATCCCCTACATTTTCAGGGAGAGCCTGACCCCACAGCAGCAGAGAGGTGGAGGTCAGAGGTGGAGAAGATTTTTTATACCATAAGGTGTACGACCCAGTAGCGGGTCTTGTTAGTTGTATTTCTTCTCTAGGGCGAGGCTGAGCACTGGTGGGCATCAGTCGCTCGTGCAGCAGCTTCTAATTTTGAGTGGGCATGTGAGGATTTTGTCGATTGGTTTGACATGAAGTTCTTCCTAAACCTCATTCGTCAGCAGCGCACGCTTGAGTTTGAGGCTCTTGTGCAGGGGGACATGTCGGTGTCCCAATATGAGGCCCGTTTCGTCGCACTATCCAAATTCATGACATATCTGGTTGATGATGAGAGACGGAAGGCCCGCTATTTTGAGAACGACTTGCGCTTTGGCCTCAGGAGTCATGTCGTTGGACACAGACTCTCGACTTTTGAGTAGGTCGTGCAACGAGCCCAAATATATGAGGCGGATTGGGCTGATTCCTAGTGGGCCCATGATCTGAGAGGAGACTGAAAGAGGAAGGCCCCCTCCGGTAGCTCCTAGCAGCAGCAGCAACCACCCTAGAGGTGCACGAGCCTCCCAGCCTTCCGAGCACCAGCAACACCACCTCTGTGTCAGTTCACAGATACCTGCTTTGGATGCGGTGGGACTGGGCCCATAGGTAGGACTGTCCCCACCCTCATAGCAGCAATAGCAGCCGAGAGCACCATAACAGCCTCCATAGCAACAACAGTGACCACATTACTTGTCGTCAAGGCCCCAACAGTTGCAGCAGCACCCACACTAGCCACCGAGGCCCCAACAGTAGTCGAGGCAGTAGTATAAGATGCCACAGTGGCAAAGCAGCAGCAACAACCTCAGAGGGGACATGCATCTCCCTAGTAGGCTCAAGGCAGATTTTACGCAGCCCAGTAGAACCCTCAATCATCAGGAGGGGTCGTCAAGAGTACCCTCCTTGTCTCTACATGTATAGTACGGGTTCTATTTGACTCTGGTGCCTTGCATTCCTTTGTATCTGATGATTTCTGCCAATCGACCAGTTTGCCGTTAGAGTCTACTCGTAAGGCTCTATCAGTATCGGCGCCCTTGGGGAGATCGCAGTATTAGCCCAGTTTTTCTCGTCTTGCCTCATTTTGGTAGGAGAGACCTTTTTGCCTACTGATCTGTTTATTTTACTGATGTCTGAGTTCGATATTATCCTAGGCATGGATTGGCTCACCGAGTACCATGCCATATTAAATTGCTTCACGAGAACAGTCACGTTTTGTATACCCGGCATGTCGCGGTTTCAGTTTGTAGCCGAGCCCAATGAAGAACAACTTTCTTGCCTGATGTCATGTGTCGTTGAGGAGCCGGTCACCTTGTGTATCGATCAGCTGCCGGTCGTCTGTAGTTTTCTCGATGTGTTTTAGGAGATTTTGAGTTACCACCTCACCGGCACACCGAGTTTCGGATTGATCTCATGCCCGGTATTGTGCCTATTTCAAAGGCCCCGTATAGTATGGCACTGTTGGAGTTAAGGGAACTATAGAAGTAATTGGACGAGTTGCATGAGTTAGGCTTCAACAGTCTAAGCAGTTTACCGTGGGGATCACCAGTACTCTTCATAAAGAAGAAGGATGGCTTGTTGAGACTTTGCATGGATTACTACGAGCTCAATAAGGTCATGATTAAGAACAAGTACCCACTCTCGAGGATTGATAATTTGTTTGATTAGCTGAAGGAGACGTAGTTCTTTTCAAAGATAGACCTGTGGTCCAGTTATTATCAGGTGCATGTCCAAGAGGAGGATATCCTAAAGACAACATTCAAGACCCGCTATGGTTATTCTAAGTTCTAGGTCATGTCCTTCGGACTGACCAATGTGTCCATCGTATTCATGCAGTTGATAAACGAGGTCTTCCGTCCGTATCTCGATCAGTTTGTTGTGGTATTCATCAATGACATCCTGATTTATTCGAGGACCCGTGAGGAGTATGAGCAGCATCTAGAGATCACTCTGCAGACCCTCTGTGCACACCAGCTTTATGCGAAGCTGGAGAATTGTAAGTTCTGACAGGATGAGGTGAAGTTCCTCGGTCACATGGTGACGAGGCAAGGCATCACAGTGGACCCCTCAAAGATCGATGTTGTGCGTCAGTGGGGTCAGCCCACGAATGCATCCAAGATATGCAGTTTCTTTGGTTTAGCAGGCTACTACAGACGTTACATTGAGGGATTCTCTCGTATTGCAGCCCCGTTGACCAAGTTAACTCAGAAGGGCACTGAGTTTGTTTGGATTGACACATGTAAGCTAGAATTTTCATAGCTAAAGAACCGTCTGACATCCTCACCGGTCCTCACTCATCCCTCTGAGAGTAAAGGATTTGTGGTTTTTACTGATGCTTCGCATATTGGCTTGGGTGCTGTCCTGATGCATCACGGGAAGCCCATAGCCTTCGCGTCTTGTTAGCTTAAGGTCCACGAACAGAACTACTCCACACATGATCTAGAGTTGGCTGTCGTTGTCTTCGTATTGAAGGTGTGGAGGCACTATCTCTATGGAGTTAGGTTTAAGCTCTTCTCTGACCATAAGAGCTTGAAGTATCTCTTCTCGCAGTTAGAGTTGAACATGAGGCAAAGACGTTAGATGAAGCTCCTGAAGGACTACGATTTCGATCTTCAATACCACCCTAGTAAGGTGAACGTGGAGGCGGATGCCCTTAGCCATCATCCATGAGGCCTAGTGGCGCATATGATGATCCAGGAGTGGAGGATGCTCGAGGATATAGCTGAGTATGACTTCGAGTTTGGTCTGCAGTTTACCATCGTTTAGTTATCGAGCTTGTCGATTTAACCCTCTCTTGTTGCAAGGGTGATCGAGGCTCAGCAGACAGATCAGTCATTGCAGGATTACTAAGCAGAGGCCGCATCTGAAGAGCAATCAAATTGGCAGGTTGGGTCCGATGGTGAACTTTGTTTCAAAGGTAAATTGTGTGTCCTGGATGTTCTAAAGTTGCACAGGGATTTGATGACCGAGGCACATTGATCGAGGTTTACTATCCACCCCGGCTCTATGAAGATGTACCGTAACATGAGGAGACAGTATTTTTAGGCAGGGATGATGGGCCAAATTATCAATTTTATTGTCGAGTGTGACATATGCCAGTGTGTTAAGGTTGATCATTAGAGACCCCAAGGTCCCTTGAAGCCATTGAGCGTCTCGTTGTGGAAGTTGGAGCACGTATCCATAAATTTATTATGGGTTTGCCAAGCACTAAGTGCGGTCATGACGTAATCTGGGTTGTCATCTATCGTCTAACGAAATTAGTGCACTTTCTTGTGATTCGTGCGGCTTGGCCTTTGGATCATCTTGCTATATTATTCATTGATGAGATTGTGAGACTATACGGTGTTCCAGTTTCGATCATTTCTGACCGAGACCCGAGGTTCACATCTCAGTTTTGGAGGAGCTTTTAGAAGGCGATGGGGTTCACTTTGTAGCTCAACATTGCGTATCATCCGCGGACCGATGGGCAGACTGAGAGGGTCAACCAGATCATTGAGGATATACTTCGAGCTTACGTGATCGATTTCTCGGGTAGCTGAGATGAGCACCTACGTTTGGCTAAGTTTGCACATAACAACAGCTACTAGGTAACTATTAGCATAGCTCTTTTCAAGGCATTGTGTGGCAGGCCGTGCAAATATTTGAGTTGTTGGATCGAGGTTGAAGAGCATCATCTCCTAGGTCCCGAGCTTGTGTAGAGGACATCAGAGGCCATCAATATCATTAGGTAGAGGATGCGTACAGATCAGAGCCGGTAGAAGAGTTGTTGATCGTTGACGTCATCCCTTAGAGTTTACAGTTGGGGACCATGTGTATCTCAAGGTCTCACCCATGAAGGGTATGGTTCATTTTAGAGCGAAGGGCAAGCTTGCCCCGAGATTCATAGGACCTTTCAAGATCACTGGGCATGTTGGGGTCGTGGCCTATAGGCTTGCCTTACCACCTCAGTTGTCTGGCATCCACAACACTTTCCATGTCTCTATGTTGAGGAAGTGTGGGTCAGACATCGTTACTGTGATTGATTGATAGCCTTTGGAGGTTTGTGAGGACGCTTCTTACATCGAGTAGTCAATTCACATCCTTGATCGGAAGGAGCAGGTCCTTCGGACCAAGGTCATCCCGTGGGTAAAGGTGTTGTGAGGTTATCATAGTATTGATGAGGCATCCTAGGAGCTAGAGGCTGAGATTCGCGAGCGTTATTCCTATCTCTTCGATAATTAATTGTATTTTATATTATCTTTGATTATATATGATGTTATGGTTTCTCTTCCATTATGAGATTTGTTTAGTTGCGTTATAGTGTAAATTTTGAGGACAATTTTTATTAAGAGGGGAGAGCTGTAAAGCCCGTATCCTGGTACCGTACCATTCCACCAACTCCTGTGATCCCCTCTAACAAATTTGACGACTCACAACTTGTAGACGGTAAATGCACACGACCCTAAGTTGCATCCCAAAGATCTGCGTTGACTTAACTCAAAACCTATACCCTACTGACCATGCCATCACCGCGGTTCTAACACCACGTCTTACGCACCAATGCGATACCCAAGCTAAGAATAGTAAGCCTGCGTATATTTCGAGGAAACACTGCGCAGAGAGAAATCTCTACTCATCCTTTTACATCAACTAGTCAAGTACAACCATCATTTCAATCCATGCCTCTCTTCCCACTAAGATAAGTAACCCGTCCCTCTCTTACCAACAAGGCATGACAACCCATATCTCTTTCATACAAAAGTCAACTTTCATGTCACTCCTCTTACATGACCTATGCTTTTCATCCCATCTCCTCTTACACACCACTCCTCTCTCATTTCACTCCATCCCATCTCATTTCTTTACCCAAATCTCTAGCAACCAAGAGAAGAAAAATCCTAAGGAGAGAAAAAAAACCCAAGCTCAAGATCCATTTTCCTACCTAAATCTCACCATCTAACCATTCAAACTTTATCATCCACCATTAATAAGAGAGCTTAGGAGCTAAGGATTCCAAGGGGCCAAGAAGATAAGCTATAGGTGGGTGTTCATAAGACTAGATCTTAATTTGGATGATGGGCCAAGTAGGGCCTATCGGTTAATGGTATGGATCTTATTTGGGGCCCAAGGTGTGGCCAATGGCCCACCATGATTCATATATGTAAATCCATGATGGGGTCATTCTCCATGGACCCCACCATGATGTTTATTTGATAATCAACATGTAAAGGTCATCTAGACCTTGAGTTTGTGGTGGGGATGGTATCTACATCTTGATTTCCTTATTTGAGGGCCCACATGTTTTGGGACTCATCTTGATGTATGTATTATAGCTCAAAAGGGAGCTCGTAGTGGCAAATCTCCCTTTCACCACGTGTCTCTCTCTATCTCTTTCTTTCCCTGTTGATGGCCCACCTCGATGCATGAGTTTCATCCATGTTGTCCACCCAAGTGGGACGCCCCCACTGTCCACAATGGGCCCACCTTGCTGCCCGGTTTGTGGCCTGCATGACCGGTCGGTCACACAGGCCCAAATGAAGGGAAAACACTAATATTAGCTTGATCCCCATCTAGTGGGCACCATCCATGGATCATACCATGTCGTGTATCCCATCCACGTCGTCTGTATAGTAGGCAGGGCCCACCATGCTACTGGACTAACCATCCAGTGGCCCACCCTGCTGCCCATTTTTTATCAGGCCTGAACGAAGGGAAAACACAAATATTAGTTTGATTTGGGTGGAGTGGCCCACCATGTGGACCCCACCTTGATGATGTGTTGTATCCACACCGTCCAGCACCATCCAGCAGGTGGAACGGTGGGACTTACCATGATGTGATTATCCACACCGTCCAGCCTAATCTAGGCCAGCAGCCAGTAGGGTCGACCGTCCAGTGAGCAGGGCCCACCGTGCTATCATCCTTTAGGCCTGCACGACCGGTCGATCATGTAGGCCTAATTGAGGAAAATACAAATATCAGCTGGATTCCTAGTTGGTGGGGGCCACTCACGTGGACCCCACCCTGATGTATTCATTATATCCTCACCATCCATCCAGTTTTCATGGGCCTGGGAGCAAAGCAAATCCAACGCCAGCAAGCCCAATCGCTTACAGTGGGGTTGACGTCCACCATTGAAACCTTCTAAGGCCTACCTTTCTAGGTGGCCCACATCCAGTGGGACCCACCATGATGTGTATTTTATCCACACTGTCCAGCAGGTAGGCCCACGCTGCTGGACAGCAGTGGGCTGACGCCCACCATTGAACTTCCTTGGGTCCGCTGTAATTTTTGTGGGTGGCCCAACGGCCGGTCCACCTTCTTGGGTGGCCCACATCCAGTGGGACCCACCTCATATGTGTTTTATCCAGGCCGTCCAATGGCTAGATGCCCAACTGGGCCAAGACATTGTCGACGGTTGTGGGCTGACGCCCATCGTTGAAACTTTTTGAGGCCCACCTGTTGTATGTGTGAGGCCCACTTGTTATATGTGTGAGGCTCACCTGGTGATGTGTGAGGCCCACCTGCTATATGTGTGAGGCCCACCTGTTGATGTGTGATTGTGAAGCCCACTTGTTGTATATATGAGGCCATTATATGTGTGAGGCCCATTGTATGTGTGAGGCCCATTATGATGTGTGAGGCCCACCATGATGTGTGTGTTATATGCACACTATCCATTCATTTATACAGACCATGGGCCGACTTATGCAGGCCCACCATGATGTATGAGTTATATGCCTAATAAGGGGCTGCCTTGAGAGGCCCACTATGATGTGTGTTCAGTACATGCACTATCTATCCATCCTTCTAGAAACTTTAAGGGTCGAGGGCCCCATTGTGATTTCGATTCCAATCCCAAATGGACTACACCTTAGGACAATGGTTGTTAAATGTCCACTGTTGTAAACTTCCCTAAGGCCCATTGTTAAGCCCACTTCCACCCTTACCATATTGGGCTAACCCAAACTGCTGGGTCTCCGCTTATGTTAGTGATAAGCATTGGGCTAACCCAAATCATTGGGCCCCAATGATGATGGTGTTTTCCACCATGACTTGTAGTAATTATCCAAACCTTAGAGCCCATCTTATATTCATATCAGGCCCTATAAGAAGGTTCAGTTTATTGCATGATAAAGAGGGTGAGGAAGCCCGCTTGTTGTACATAGTTTCACCCGCCTCAATCACCTTGTTGTTTAGTACATCATCACCCCTTGTTGTAGACGGAAGAATATGTGGTATTAGATTTGGTATATCCACTGTTTAGAGCCTATTTATATGTTTGGACTAGATTCGCCATCCCTCTATGGATCCCACCATGTATGTAGGCCGGTTATTATTTTTATCTGATAATCATGCTAGTATACTTAGTTTATTAGGACACACTGAGAACATGCTTAATATAACATCATGATACATGCCCATACGCATCATTTCTATACATGTTATGAGGAGTGATTGATCATAACATTAGGCTGAGATGTTTATGGGACTCCCTGCGAGACGGAGTTGCCCCACACGATCGCGCAGTATGCACAGGTTTGATGCATGACTGGATGGTATGACTCATGCATCTCGCATTGTGTGTAACATGATCACTTGGTGCCTTAGCGACATCAGGGTTATGGCCTCCACAGGCTTATCATGGATGGCCAAGTTGGATACCAAAAATATTTAAGACTCAGCATATGGACACTTTAAATGTCTGTGTGAAAGCCCCTAAACCCTTATGATACCAAGAGGTTGCTCCAACATCTAGACCGAGTAGATACATGAGTGCCCGAGTGCCGAATACTAGTAGGTCACATCTCCCATTGTGTCATGGTCTGTTGGAAGGGGATGTGGCCTTATCTGCCCGAGGGTAGGGGCAAAGCTAAGTTGAGTTTAACCAGCTCATAAATGAGTCCACTATTGACAAGCCGGGTAAATATTGGCAGACTACTGGCCAGGTGGGTAGTGAGGTCTTTTCACTTGCATGGTTGCACGTCCAGGTTGGGCGGTAATCTGGTGTAAGTGTACTAGACCCTGATGATATCCTAGGGATGAACTGTACTGATATATGTACTTGATGAGGACTGACATGCTTGCGTTGCATCTTGCATATGACATTTAGCTACGTAGGCCTTGTATCGCATAGCCTTGGTATGGATGACAACATTCATGGACTTACCAGTATTTTCGCTTACTGTGATATTGCACGCTTAGCACATACATTGCGCACACACTCAGACACCCTCTAAGCTTCGTTGTAAGCTTATGCATGATCATTGTATGCAGGTAACGTTAGGTCACAACAGCGCTGAGGCAGGACCCCATGACAAATCTTCTTGGAGCTTTTAGTTATACTTGTATTTTCCTTTTCGCATTGTACTCAAATGATTTATTATAGTGGATATGTAGTGATGTTATTTTGTGACTTGGTTATGCTTGTGGTTATGCTTCCTTACAAAAATTTAAACTGAAAATCATCCTTTTAGGATCCCAAGATCAAAATTTGACATATGGGTGCCGGGAGCCTAGAATGGGGTACTACAGAGGCTGTCGGCGTCGGATTCAGCAATCAAAAATTCTGTGAGCCCTGTTTCTGAGTTTGGGGCATGACAACTTTTTTGACTATAAATTGAGGTTCTTTCTCAATTCAAAAATACAATTCAAGTCTATCTAAATCCTTCTACAAGAGAGGGAAGCGTCAGTTATTGTTAAGCTATCAAGCAGTATTTATAAATCAATTTTATAGCTTCTTTTATTTAATTCCTTAATCTCTAATTCTATCATTCTGATTCTAAAAAGAGAGGGTATACTCTTCTTTTTAAGATTTAAAGGAATTAATACAAGTAACCTTTGGTTTAAAATTTAATTACAATCAATAGAACCCTGGACCTTTACTATCAGACTAACCATTGAATATTCGTCATTCAAGAAAAGCGGTTCTACGGCTATAGCTTCTTCTAAGGTAAAGATAAGTATACATTTACATTTTTGTATTTGGTTTTTCAAAGATAGCTAGAAAATCTCAGTATTGGTTTTTCTGAGATAAGCCAGAAAATCTCGATGAGGGTTTTTGTTTGTTATAGCGAGGTAAAATCACAACTGTATTAGGTTTTAACGTGACCCTGTGAAAACCTTATTCATAGTGAAAGTCGAGGTTAAGTCATTAGTAGTCTTGGGAGTGGAGTAGGTGTGGCTATTTGAAAACAGTTGTTAACACACCAAACCACTATAATTCTTGGTGTTGTGGTGAATGCTTTTTTTTATTTTTATGGTGAATGGTTGTAATTTCTTTTATGCTAAAGTGGTGAATGTTTATAATAGATAGTTTTATTTACTCTTGATTAGTTTGAAATTTTGATTCTTATCACATTTGTGAAATAAGGTTGTCCTGCCTGAACTTGTTTAGGTGAAGGTTGTCCTACAAATTAGTTTGAATCAACATTTCAATACTAGTGCTATTGAGATATCTGATTTATTTATTATTCAGCTCTTTATTCGATTATTTGGCATAGTCCTATTCACCCCCCTCTATGACTTCTTAAGCTCACCTTTTCGACGTGCTGTGACTTTTTACCTATAGATTGCTTTGATTCAATTTAATTATTGTAAAGTGTAAGTAGCAAGTCTCGTAGATGACTCCTTGTGTCCTTACCTACCCTCCTCTTATGTATAGGAGGATGAGATTGAGTGTCGTTACTTAGTGTACTATGACGAAAGGCCCTTGATTGGATAACTCGATTACACTAAGAAAGTAGCTTGATCGATTCTAAATTACACATTTGCATGGAGAAGATCCCGTGACAGCTACACTAAGTTTCTAGAACTATAATGTAACACCCTGCATTTTTCATTACTCGGGTGTTTCTATGGAAGCCTAGCCAAGCACTAACTAAATCAAATTAATGCAAACACCCACATGTCTTGGCCTATAACCATTTAATGATTCTTCATGGCAGCTGAGTTAACCATCTTGGGATGTCAGTCACCTTGATGAACAAGTCAAAATCGTCTATCTCAGATTCTAAGATTGGGATCAACAAATCCATCAACTAACTAGACTTATTTAACCTCATTAGATGAGACACCACTTAATCATCCCAATTGGGACATTTAGTCACCAAATTTACCAGTGATTCTCAATGAAAGTCGACTGGGGACCCTCTAGAGACTTGTAGTTCAAGTCTGATAGTGATCCAACCGTCAGGTTGACAAGAATCGGCAAATAGAGCCCAATTCCATCCGTGGGCCCACCTGAACCTTGGATCAACCTGATTGTCGGTACGAGACCTTGACTGGGACCTTCAAAGAGGATGAATGGTGTGGATTTCACGATTTCATCATGATGGGTTCCACACTAGTGTGTGTGTGCACTATGATTACTACACTTGCAATGCATTAGACTGCTAACTCAATCAAACAACTGTTGACCTGAAAACTTATAAAAAAGGAGAGACTCCTCTCTCTTTCGATTGAATTTCCCGCCAACATTGAGATTCCAACGGATGATGTCCGTTCACTCAAAATGAGGCCCATCATCACGATCTAGACCGACCATCGTGGCCTGACGACGAATCCAACCGGGGCCACAACGACCATTCAGACCCATGCAACCATGTATGCTCTCTAGCAGAGATGTTGCGGATACGTATGGTGACTCTTTCCAAAAGAGGGAAGCTAGGCAGCTGCCACACTGGCAATCCGAGGCAATAACTTACCTTGAATCTCAACCCTTCATCCAACGTAAATCCCAACACTTCTTTCGGTGCTAAAAAAGGGTAGGAAACCATCTGTGAGACAAAACCGGTGTGGGAAGCCTTTCCACTTCAGGAAAACCATGCTGTCGTGATACGAGCCTCCCGTCGAGCTCTGTAGATTGATCTCGACCGTTCCCACTAGGGCAGCAATGACTATATCCGAAAAGAGCTTCTCATCTCGTGAGAAGACCGTAAACAGTAGAAAATCTAGCGAGTAGTGGGGAAACTGCAATGGTTGGTGCGATTGGTGGCCTCCACAATGATCAATGGCCTCATCCAACCCATTCAAATGCCCTAGATCACCCTGTTAAGCCATAGATAAAAATCGACCATTAACAACCACCTCATCTTCTCCATCAAACTGAAAAACCCACCATGATGGTGTGGGCCCCATTTGTAGATCAAAGATACATTTTCGGTGGGCCACGGTGATGGAAACCCATCCCTCGTAGCAGATTGACCCCATGCATGTTGGAAACAAAGATGAGAGTGAGAGTGTGACCACACCCATCTTGACCATTCGCTGTAACGGCTAGGGACGGGTGCGAGCGAGCCATAAGCCTATAAAAGGGTCCTTGTTTTCTTGGGATTCCCACCAAGGTGCTGAAGGGTAGACAGAGGATATGAGAGAAAATAAGATAGAAAAGAGGAGCGATTTCGAGTATTGGCGCTGAGCTCGATGCCACATTGCACCAAGTCGACCAGGCCAACTCGATTCAGGTCAAGTTAAAACTAGTCTGGTGGTCCAGGGTCTAGAAAATATAGAAAGAAAAGAGAGAGAAAAGAGAGGGAGAGTGCATGCTGGTCTATCATTTCAGCATAACTTGAGTGGGGTCGCTGACTCACTCAGATTCAGTCGGGTTGAGTCCCGAGTTTGCTAGATCAACAGAAAGGAAAGGGAGAGTGAGGTTCGTGGTCGTGCATCAATCTACACCTCGTTCGAATCCAGGCAATGTGGATGGTCTAATCATGAAAGAAGGAAGGTGGAGACAGAGGAAGGGAGAACTGAGTTATAGGGTGCAGCTCAATCCCTGAGTCAGGCTTCAGCCACCTTGCAGCCACTTCTTTTTTTAGGTTCAGGTGCTGAACCATTACCATTAAGTGACAATTTAAACACGTTAAGATGACTCAGTTTTGGATTGACTCTCTAAATGTTATATAGTTCTAAGTGTTAGGATCAACATACGCAAGTTTGACGTCAACCTGGCCGTTGCAGTGGCTATGCAAGACGCTGAGTCGACTCAGCAGGCACTGAAGTTCATCCAGGAGTCCAATGACGCCTTCCTTCAAAACTTCAACCAGGTAGGATCATAAATTTTAGGAGATAGGGATCGTCTGGTTTCACACAAACTGTGACTGATGAGTCAGGCCTGCACTCGCCCACGGTTGTTAGGTTGGGCTAGCTCAACTCGCCCGTGATAGTGGGAGCCAACTCGAGTCCCTAACAGAGCTCAACAACCCGACTTAGCTCCAAATCATCAGCAACCACAAGCCACCCAGTCGTGACTTAGGTTCGAGTTGGTCGGGCTACCTGCTGTCGAGTCGAGTTGGTGAAGCAACTCGGGTTGGGCTGACTCAACAAACCACGTGAACAATTCTCTGGTGAGTTGACATCCGTTTAGGACTTTCCACTTCATGTAATAGTGTTGGACAAGTGGTTTGAATGAGTCCACTCATTTCCAATACTCTTGCGAACTCAGTAACTCGCCGAGTCCCTATCTGTTTCAGGTTTGAACTGTCAATGGGACAACAACATACTTCTTATTAGGATAACTCTAATTTTGTGTTTACAATTCACTTAGGCTAGTTAGACCCAACCACTTCACGACAGGAAAGAAGGTAAACCATCTCCCCACTCTTGGTAAGAATTTTAAATGTAATTTACCTAAGTTAAACAATAAAAACTAGAGCCCAAACCCAACTCGAGAGTGCAACCTTAACCACATGCAAAACAAGGCTTGAAGCTAACTCTATGATTAAAAACTTTTGGGTAAGACTTGATCCTAGGAGTGTGCGCATCTTGTGGCAACACTAGCAAGCAAACTAAGCCCGAAGGTGATGACTTGTTCCCCTTAAGCTTTCCATTTCCAAATTAGTCTAAGGGATAGTTTTCATTGAATCACAATTGTTATCTTATAACTTATGATCACTTACACTAGTTATCGAATCTTAAGGAATGACATACATTTGAACTACAACTGATAGCTTGTAAACCATGTTCACATGCAATAGTTATTAAATCTTGCATGTTAGTTTCCATTTAAATTCCAATTGATAGCTTATGCCTTTAATTCATAATCTCTTTTGGTAGTTATGAATTTTATTATCAACATATGTCTTGCATGTTGTACCACGTTCTCATGCTAATGAATTTCTTGTAAGTCACTTATGGAATTCAATTCACTACATCTACTAGTGGAAAACTCCACTTATGTATGTGAACCCACACTTAGGACGTAATGGGGAGGAATGTGTTAAAAATGGACCCTCGACTTAGAGGTTACCTTGGGTGGTGGAATGTTAACGTGGGTTTACCACCCAAAGGTTGTTGTGCATATGTGGCTTTGGGGTAACCTCTTTATCGCCCTACATAACCTTTTTATTGCTTCAATTTAGTGTTTACCTCATACAAAGTTTTTATCACTTCGATTTGGTATTTGTCTTACAATTTGATATTTGCCTTGTGTAGCATCAACAGTTCATTTTCATATAACCATGCGGTGGTAAATCCCATATATTGAATTATGATTGGCCACTAGACGATGGGCTTCCATTAAATATCCTAAGGTGGGGGTCTCATGAGTCGGGGATGGTAGTATGGGACACTATGCCCGAGCTATCAGCCTACGATGGGTGATGAGCTCTCCATAGTGACCTTTGAGCTTTCTTAAACTGGCTGGTTGTAAATGGAATAATAACGGTTGGGTTAATCATACATTCATAGCATACGAGAGATGACGGGTGGCTAATTCTAAATATTGTAGCACGTGCCCTTAGGCCTTAATTGTGGTATCATTTCGCTAGCTCCCAGACCACCGACTATCGACCCACTTTTGGTGAGTTTAGCACTACACATGTATGAGACATACTTTCACTAGTGACCGGCCATATGCATGGGTTTCACCCAAAAGCTAACTGGATAGGCATCTCCAGTTGATGTGCACTCATGCATTCATGCATTAAATGAGATGACATCATATATTGTTTTGTATGCCTTGTTGTTTTTAAATTATGCTTGACTAAGGCGGTGGCATGTAATCTTGAGGGGAATTCACATTGAGTTGGCCACTTATTCATTATATATTCATCCATACAGAGAATGCAAGTTTAGGTGAGGATGGCTATAGTGCAGGTCCCGATGCCGTCTTAGCAGGGTTTTGTACTTAAGGTCCCCAGCTGAGTGGATTAGGATCTTGATATTTTGGTTATGCGATGGTTCACTACACTTGGTTTATGTTATCACACTCTGATTATGATAAATTTCTATTTACATGTTTAGTTAACACCTAGGTTTTTAGGAAATGAGTTGTATACTCGGGTTCTAAAAACCAGGGCGTTACAAGTTGGTATCAAAGCAGAGTTTGAGATAGCCAGGTTGTGGGATTAATATCTAGTACAAAACTCTAAGGAATTAACATGTTAAGACTCAGATAGATTTGAAACTTAGGTATAGGAGAAAATCCCCTAAGGATAGTTAGGTTAAACGAACATAGAAACAATATACTTAGGGCCCCTGGGAATCCATAGGAACAACTGCTAAACTTAGTAACTCAAACTAGGAATCCTGGAAGAAGAAATAAGGCACCACGTGGCGTAGAAGAAGAGGGCTTGATAATGAATTCCTCGCTTCTGCATCATTTAAACTACTCCTTTCATCGCTAGAATCTCATATCATTCCCCATTATCTTGGTAAGAATTCTTAGTGAAAGCATAACTGTAAAATTCTGGTCTTACAAGAAGATATGCCTCCTGTACTCCGATCTCAGCAAGCTCATACGATCGATGTGCCAGCCCTCCAACGGATGGAGTGCTAGTGTGAGGGAAGCCCTATATACACCTAGGACTTCCCCTGGAATCATGAACCCAGATATGGAATCTGAGGCTAGAGGCGATTCCCCCCTCCTGAGGCTAACCTGTTAGGCACACCTTCACGCCTTTTTCAGTCCAGGGCATCGTCAGAAGAGGCTTTTACTGGCACATAGGCCGAGACAATGGCATTTGTGGCCTTCGAACAGATGGCGACAATCATATAGCAACAGCAGGCTGTGTTCATGCAATAGCGGCAGGCCACATTTACTGTAATGATGGAGACCTTCCAAGATAGGACCCATGGGACGACATCACAAGATGGGGATGTCCCAGGTGCAGATGTATTCAAGAGGTTCCAGCGGCTCAGACCACCTACATTTGTAGGACCGCCTGACCTGATGCAGGAGAAACATTGGCTAGCTAGGATCACGAAGATGACGAAACCGCTAGAGTGTTCAAATGCCCAGATGGTTAACTTGGCCACATACCTCTTGGAAGGGGAGGCTGAAAACTGGTAGTAGAGTATGCAAAGGGGCATCCCACCCGTATACTCGTGGACTTGGGAAGGATTCAGGAAGAAATTCTTAGAAAAATACTTTCCCCAATCGTGCCAAAACGAGAAGATGGCCCAGTTCTTAAAGTCGGAGTAGGGCAGCATGATCGTCGCCCAATGTGATGCACTATTCGACGAGCTGTCTCGCTTTGTGTCCAAGGTCTTGGAGGGCTCTGAGTATAAATTGCAAAAGTTTAAAGGTCTTCGACTGGGGATCCAGTCGCGACTATGCACATGGGACTTTGAAGACTTTGTCAAGATGGTGGACAAAGTCATGCATGTCGAGAAGGATTTCGAACGCACGTGAGGACGCGTCTCCCAGCTAGGGACCTCTCAGGAAAGCCAAGACAGGCACTTCCCCCCCGCAAGTACTAGAGAAAAGGTTCAAAATTATACCTATAAGCCCCTCGCCTGTGCCCCCAAGCAAACATGGTGAGTACTGCAAGGAGGATGCCCATACTATCCGATGCTGTTACAACAGGATGGGAGACAAAGGTATTCTGCCCCCACCACTAGAAAATTATCCTCGGTCATTCCAAGCAGCAGTTAGGCTAGCACCAAGACCTCAACTGTCCAGGACAGGACCTCCAACACAATAAAGGAACCCTCCCTACCCGCATATACTCGCTACTACCGAAGTTGAGGAGGATCCACTATAGGCGATACACGGTACAGCTTGAAATAACGGTGAAGACCGCTTGAGTTGAAGTAGGAATATGCCAATATGTCCTAGAGGGGGGTGAATAGGACTTTTTAAAATTTTTATGAATTATTAAAAATCCTTATCACACTAATCCTACCACAGAGTACAGATTATAATTACTCAAAATTAATTCTACTGCCTTCCAAGCCTGGTAGAGGATCCAATCACAAACTATTTAAAGGATAAACAATTTATAGATAAGATTGTGATGGATATGACTGTGTGTGTGTATAAGATGTGATTTTAGATGATCAGATATAAAGGCATATAAGAAAATCACATAAATGAAAGACAATTCTAATCTCAAACACAGTCATTTTATAGTGGTTCGACTACTTGTCTACTCCACTACCGGCTTCCACACTCAACCCTTGAGTGACCGGATTTCACTAAGGAGGTTTCCCATGGTTCACCTCAAACCTAAGGTTTTAAATCAGGTTTACCTTCAACCTTTACATGGAGGTTTCTACTCGGTTCACCTCTAACCCTGGAGTTTTGCTGCCCTACTCCTAACCAGATGTTTATGCCCACACAGAGTAAGAGTCCACACAACGCACCCGAATGTTTATGCTCTCTATAGAGCAAGGGTCCACACAACACACCTCGCACGTACACTCCCATCGGAGGCCTCCTTTGAGGACTTCAAAGGATGAGCAACACTTAAGACCCAATCCTAGAAAGGTATGATCACAAGTGTCCTCTGGACTCTAGATACTTACAAATAAGTTAATGAGTCCCATTCAGCACAATGTTGAAGATGTCCTTCTTGTTGATGAAGAGTCTTCAGCTCCCTTGATCTGCAACTCAAAAGATATACCTTTACTAGGCTTTAGGTCGGGTCAAGGTTATGATGGAATTCCACTCTCTAAAGATTTTCCTATTAGGAAGATAGAGTGGTTCCGATCATTTATGTATTCAAGGCATCCCATCTTAATGATTTACCATTAAGGTAATAGCTGGAGGATTCTTGAATACGGAAGTTCATTCCCCAATCCACTCTATTGAATATTAATGATGAGGGTGGATTGGAGGATGAACTCCCTGAGAGAAAGGGCTTAAGGTAAATGATATGACGCTTAAAAAACTTAAAAGTACTCTCTTCTTTCTCTACCAGCAATAAAGGCAAGCTTCTCTATATATAGGCAAAAGGTTCCAACGGATATAAAATGATCACATTTATGACAGAGTTTGATATCATCGAGCAAGAGTCAATATGATCGAGCGTATACTCTCGATTGTATCGATGATCCTTTCAATGATACAAACTCAAATGTCATTTGTACTTTTGGAAATCTTTTGCCAACTGGTCGATGGGATCAAGACACACATCGATGTTATCAGATTTTGAACTCTGATTTCATTGATAGATGAATCGATCTATCGACAGGTAAAAATAAGAAAGACAAGCCTTGAAGATTTTCAAGTTCTAAAGATATGATCGGGGAACAGTCGATGTCATCGGAATTTGTATATCGATGATATCGGAGACCATGTCGATAGGATCAATAAATCATATAGATTTACCTATAAGTTTGCTGGACGGTTTGTGTCCAATCTAGATCCAATCGACCAAGTCTCTATAAGATCGACATATGAATATCGATTTCTCGATTGGCACCCCGATCAACATTTAAAAACATCCTGAAAATTATGCTGGAGGAAACATGCGCCCACTATCGATGTGATCGACTGACTTCTGATATGATCGATATTTGAGTTCAGATTGAATCGGACAGTCATCTATATATCGAAGCTCATAGTAGTTTTCTTTAGAAAAACAGGGGCGCCAGAAAACTGTCTGTCGATATTATCAATCCACTTTCGATAGGATCAATATTCGAATATCGATGATATCGACTGAACCATCGATATATTGATAAATTGTCCAAATGAATGTTTGATTGCTAGACACTTTTTGTCCTCACTCAATTGTATCGATTGAGATGCCGAGGACATCGTTAGAGCAGGTCGATCATATCGAAAAATGAATCGATATAATCGACAGTGTAAGAAAAACTTGAAGATTTTCCTACTTGGTAAAAAGTTTTCTTACACAAAAATCCTAAGATGTTCTACTTATTTTTAAGGGTTTTAATCACCTAGTGTTTTGGGACATGGGATGTGAGGCTATGATTTACTTATGGCGAGCTTCCACACATCTAGTTGAGACAGACACTTGAGTTGATCTTCCTGGTAGGCGTTGTTGTCCGGCTGACTCAACTTACACCGTAATTGACAAACCAGGGCACTAGTAGGTGCACTTTCAATCTCCCCCTTTGTCAATTACGTGACAAAATACCCAAACACCCTAGAAAAATATCTAGACAGATACATCTTAAATTGTGTGTACATGCATTAATACAATTTTATAAATTCTAATCACCCATGTACACACCCAGTAATTTCTCCCTCTCACTTCAAAAACTCCCCCTTTCTTGTTACGGCTGCTCCCCCTAACACCTGTAACATATAGAGCACAAATATCCAATTTTCCACGGGGTGTATGTAATTTTTCTCCCCCTTTTTGTCAGTCAGTGACAAAGATATAGCAAGTGATATTGACTGAATATTTGAAGCATACGGGAGAATCACTATCAGATAGATGTATATAAATGAAAACATTGTAAAGCATACATCATGAGCAGACAGTATGAATTTAATAAAGCACTTAAGGCATAAGATAAACATGCAGTCCATAACCCTGAAACTTCATTAAATCAAGGAGGCATAAATTCAAATGGCAGGAAGATAAGAACTAGATTCAGCCATAAAATAAACTGCCCAAGATTAGCAGAAATATCCAATACTGCCCCCAGACAGTAGCAGTTTAATAAAAAATAAAGCCCATTTGAGGGCACCCAAATATCAAATTCAGTATTTTGCCCCAACTATGGACATATTCAACCAAAAAAAAAGAAACTATGCATGGTTAAAAGGCTGTTATACACACCAGTGAGAGCGCAAAACATTCAAAAAGATTTTGATGTTCATTCGCAAGATAAGAGTATGATGTGTATGATAGCATGTAGGAACCCGGCTTCACGGAGCAAAATGAAATGGCATCGTGTCGTCCTGTCGGTACGTCAGTAGATCCACCAATTGTTGGACCATGCTCTACACTCCTTGGACCATCCTTTCCAGGACAGTAAGTCGTTCCTTAACTGAGTGTATGTCCTTCTGAATGGCCTCAATCCTGTCCATTTTGAGCCTTTTGTCATACCCAGCGGTTGATGTAGACGGAGCGACATCAGGTCCATGAGGTGCATCATCAGTCATTGCATCTCCTTCCATGGGATCACCACCTTCTTCTCCTTCCCCTTCTATATGAATGTCTTCCTCAGTTTCCTCCTTGTACTTGTGAAATATCAGATCCATTTTTTGAATATTCTTTTTATTGAAAACTTTGAGCGGAAAAATCGGATCAGTTGTAGAAGGAAAGTCAATGCTTTGACAGATTTTGCTAATAATCCAGGGATATGGCAGATGCAAATCTCTGGAAGTATGTATGGCATTGACAAACTGATTGACAATCAAAGTTGGAAGGCAGATATTTGTCCCCATTGCAACTGAGTATACGATCATGACCATGAGACTTGTGAGATCTGATCAGTTTGTACTTCTTGGGTACAAATTAGTAATAAAGATTCCATGCATGACTCGAAACCGAGGCTCCATATACCTAACTTTTAGGGCATTCCCTTGATGTCATGAAATATCTCTGTCATGACATAGGTATTTGGTTATCTTTGATCGCACATCTGGAAGATCGAGATCCCATTTTGGAAGGCCTTCTGGAGCCAACTGTAGATTGAGGATGTGAGCTACGGTGGCGGGGGTGATAAATGCATCATCACCATCTAAGGATACCATGAATGAAGGACGGTCAGCCACCGGGGAATGACATGCAACAAGGAAGTTGCGTGTCCTTTCCAGTTGGCATGGTCCACCAAAATTCAGGATGGGCAGCCAACCAATTGTAACAAATAGGGGTTCTAATTTGTAGGGTGCTAAACACTCCCTTCTACTTTTCTCTTAAAAATCAGCTTCCTATTGACGTATTTTGGTGAGCGTTGGACAGCCAGAGGAGGAGGCGCTGGTTAAGACGATTCAGGAACTTCGGTTTGGGACCCACTGCGTCGTGATCTTTACCGTGTGGGGGTCCCACTGTCCGAGATCCTTGCTCTTTCCCTTGAGGCAAGGACTTTTTGTCGGGTACCTCTTGAAGACTTCCCCGAATCGAATGCTACATTTTTATCTTTTCCCATGTGGAAGAAAGGGCTGTTTGAAGTATTTGGAAAAAATGATAAAAATGCCCACAAACCAAGAAAAGAAGGTTCTAACGACGTTGGAAGAATATTACTTAGTTTGTGGAGGGATTTGGTTAGTCTGACTTGACTTTTGATGATTGGTCGAGAGGATCGGACAGGGAAGATGACCGAAAAGGCTTTTGAAGAAAACCCCCTTTTTTTTCATCCTACTAACTTTTATCGGGCGTCATCTGTCGATCATATCGGCCAATGTATCGATTGTATCAAGAAGTTGTCAATCGATGCTATCGAGACTACCCACGATGTTATCCATGGTCATACGGCTTTTCATATTCTAAAGAGTCATCGATTGTATCGACCCTCGGTCTATGAAATCGAAAAGAGGCCAACACTCGTATCAAAAGTAGATAATATTCAGAATTTTCACTATCTGAAATTTCTTGGCTTGATCAGTATATGTCACAAAAATTTGTACCAGTTCTATACAATTATAAACATGATAATGTTTATATACAAAAATTTAAGGTCTCCAACCTTAGATGTAATATTGAAGGCTCAACAAAATTGCATCATTTCAGCAAATATCCAGATCTAGATGCATAATTTGGATTTGTTCCCCTTTTTTTTGTTTGATATATCAGGATAAATGGGATTTAATCATCAGATAGTTCAGTTTTTCTTTAACTATCCATTGTGAGACAGATTTCTTCATTCTATTCTTTTCTTTAGGTGGTGATGGATGAGTGCTTCTCTTAGATGGACTTTTAACATTCTGAGTTTCTCTGATTGGTTTAAATTTTTCAATGTGATTTTGATCAGAGTTATATAGAGTCCGTCTAGGTGCTAAACATTCAAATTTCTAATGACCAACATCACCACATAAATGACAAACTAGAGAAATTCACATTTTGCTACTTGAAGCAGTAAGTTTTGTTTGAGCTTTATTTCTAGTTTTCTTTTAACTTTTCTCATATCCTAGTCCACTCTTGTCTCTTCCTGGTCTTCCTATCCCTAACAATTTTTCCAATTTCTCACCACTCTGAGAAAATTTGTAGTTTATCTCGACAGATTTCTTGGATTTTTCTAAGTCAATACAAAGTGAGTGGTTCTCATTTTTGAGTTGTGCATTATCATCTCTTAGCAGTTCAACCTAGTTCATAAGTTTTGATAATTCTGCTTTTAGGGATAAGTTTTCTCTTTCTAATTGATCATTGTCTATGTGATATTGTTGTAAATCATTGGCTAAATGTATGTTTATTTCCAAGGTTCTTTCCAAGTCTTTCTGCAACAATTTCTTCCTTTTTTCAGACATGCCGAGTTTTTTAAGGATATGGGTGCTATGAATGTACAGCTGATTATAAGCATCTTGCAATTTATCCTTTTCAATTTCTTTCTCTTCTTCTTCAGACCCCAATTCCTCATTGTCAGATGGAAATGATTTAGTGGCTTGTTGTTCTTCATTTCTTTCAAATTCCATGGGAATGATTGGAGATGTGGAAGCCATAAGAATTTTCAAGGATTTTTAGCCACCATCACTCTCTGAGTCACAAGTTTCTGAGTTTGTCTCTTCTGTATCATCCCATGTGGCGGCCATCACCTTGCTCTTGATTTTTCTATTTGTGCATTCAGTACATAGGTGTCCATACTCATGACAGGCATAAATTGTAGTTCTTTAGTTCTTTTCCCAAATTTTCCTGTAGGAGGTGTGTCATCTACCTTTCTACCTCTAGAAGGACAGTCGCGATTCTTCTGAAAGAATCTTCTGAATTTCTGTGCCAGCAAGGCCACTTCCTCATCTTCATCTTCCTTTTCACTCTCATTGTCTTCATGTTTTATTTTCTTAGAAGTTTTTAGGACAGTGTTTTTGGATTTTTGGGGTTGTGTGAAGTGTAGTTCAAAAGTTTATAGGTAACCTACTAGTTCTTCTACTTTCATCTCATCAATATTCCTCCACTCCTCAATTGTTGTTACTTTGGGATTAAACCATTCCGGTAGGGATCTTAAGATTTTCCTACATATTTTAGGTGCCGGAACCTTCTCTCTCAATCCACCCATGGAGTTACAAATAATATTCAATATGGTGAAAAACTCCATAAATGTCTCATGCTCTTCCATCCTGAGATTTTCGAACTGTGAAGTTAAAAGTTGTAGTTTAAATTTCTTCACAGTGCTTGTGCCTTCATGGGTTGTTTCCAATAAGTCTCATGCTTCTTTAGAGGTCCCACACATACTTATTGATTGAAAGTATGTTGGGACATGGCATAGTAGATGGCATTCATTGCTTTTGCTTCAGCATTTCACTGTTCTTTTTCAAATGCCATCCACTTTTCATTAGGTTTGGGTTTAGTGATTGTGGTTTCATTTTCAAGTACAATTTGTTCAGATGGTACCACATATCCTTTTTTAACTACATCCCAAACTTCATGATCCAAAGATCTTAGGTAGTAATGTATTCTAGCCTTCCAGTAAGCATAATTTGAACCATCAAATACTGGAGGTCTAGTGACGGATAAGCCCTCTCCTTTGGCCATCTTTCTACTTCAGTCAAGATTACTCTCTAGGCGGTGAAGCCCTTAAAGAGAGACCCGTTCTAATACCAATTGAAATAGCGGTGAAGACCGCTTGAGTTGAAGTAGGAATATGCCAATATATCCAAGAGGAGGGTGAATAGGACTTTTTAAATTTTTTATGAATTATTAAAAATCCTTATCACACTAATCCTATCACAGAGTATAGATTATGATTACTCAAAATTAACTCTACTGGCTTCCAAGCCTGGTAGAGGATCCAATCACAAACTATTTAAAGGATAAACAATTTATAGATAAGATTGTGATGGATATGACTGTGTGTGTGTATAAGATGTGATTTCAAATGATCAGATATAAAGGCATATAAGAAAATCACATAAATGAAAGACAATTTCAATCTCAAACACAATTATTTTATAGTGGTTCGACTACTTGTCTACTCCACTACCGGCTTCCACACTCAACCCTTGAGTGACCGAATTTCACTAAGGAGGTTTTCCATGGTTCACCTCAAACCTAAAGTTTTAAATCAGGTTCACCTTCAACCTTTACACGGAGGTTTCTACTCGGTTCACCTCTAACCTTTGAGTTTTGCTAGCACACTCCTAACCAGATGTTTATGCCCACACAGAGCAAGGGTCCACACAACGCAGCTGGATGTTTATGCTCTCCACAGATCAAGGGTGCACACAACGCACCCCGCACGTACACTCCCGTCGGAGACCTCCTTTGAGGACTTCAAAGGATGAGAAACACTTAAGACCCAATCCTAGAAAGGAATGATCACAAGTATCCTCTGGACTCTAGATACTTACAAATAAGTTGATGAGTCTCATTCAGCGCAATGTTGAAGATCTCCTTCTTGTTAATGAAGAGTCTTCAGCTCCCTTGATCCGTAACTCAAAAGATATACCTATACTAGGCTTTAGGTCGAGTCAAGTGTTAAGGGTCAAATATTGCATATCAGACCCCAGTTATTACCTGGATTTATGAACATAATGCTGTCTAACAGCCTGTGTTTATTGTATTTGTGTTGCAAGGTGATTTTACGAGCCTGGATTGAAAAAGGGAGCTTAAAGCATGAATTTCACACTCTGATGGCACAAGAAGTAAGGGATATACCCCTGGGGACCAAGATCAATGCCTGAGATCCACAAAAATCGAAGAACTGAAGCTCAAGTGGCCTGAAGGACGTCCAGAATGCAAGATCACGAGGTTCCCACCATCCGTTCGGTTCAAAACTTCATACGTCGCCTGAGGACCATAAATTAACTGTACACGACAAAAATCACTCATTGGATCAATGTGAAAGTGGCCTAACAGGCAGCTCAGCCCATCAATCTTCAAATTGGGGCCCACCTGCTATCTGGATACGCTTCAAATTTGGTCCCTACGGTTAAAAGGAGATGGTGAAGCAGATGAACGGAGCGAATTTCTCACATACGTCGAAGGGGGACCTACCTTACATCGTGCGTGTGCACAGCACACGAACGGAGGCTGAACACCAAATAAGGAAGTCGGTCAGCGCATTCACTGACCGACGATTTTCTCAAAATAGAAAGACGCTCAGCGTCTTCACGGCCGACGCCGGGGATCAATTGTGGGCCCCACTCATCGATAATTTAAAAGATCAGAGCCGTCCATTGCGTGTAAAGGGGGGGTGTTAACCTCACCAAGGTGGCCTTTTGAGACCATGCAAGCCGTTGCAAAATCCTAGCCGTTAAAAGTAAAAGGGACGGCAGAATAGATAAGTTGGTGGGCCACACCGAAAATGCTCCAAAAACACCCCTTCCCGAACAATTTTTCGTCCTGAAGCCAATGGACGGAGTAGATGTTTCACTTGGCATCAACCAATGGCCCACCGACCATCACAGCGGAAGCTCTGTTTCGCACTGGCAACGGACGCACGGTCGCTGTCCGTCTTGCGATCGGTTATGGGCCCCACCCATTATCCAAATGGACAATCTGAACCATTCATAATAAACCATAGGTCCCACTTATCATTACCTAGGTGGAAAAATTGCAAGGGACAGTAAATATGGACTTCCAACAGTTTAAAAAGCAGATTGAACGGTGGGTTTAAAAATCAGGTGGACTGTACCAAAAGCAATCCAAAATCACCCATATCTGACTGAAATTTTGAGGCACATCTCATGGACGGAGTGGATTTCCCAAAGAAATATTCAAGTGGACCCCACCAACATCGCAGCGCGATCAGTGCGCAAGCTCTGTTTGCAGAGTCCGGGCGCAGCACGATTTTTGAGGGCATCTGTGGGCCACCATCACTTGACATCTGGCCAATCCAAACCGTTCAAATGCAAGAGTAGAGGGTCATAACTCCAACCATGGAGTCCGAATCCAAGAACAGATCGTCATCCGTCCAGAATCTGAGGCCAAACACAAGGATTTGAATGTTGCTGCGCATAGATCTGATGCTGCAGTAATTTCCAGCCACCGACTGTATTGACTATAAAAGGAGAGAGAGAGTGGGGGGGGGGCCTGACGTGGAGCAAAGAGAGAGAGAAAGAGAGAGAGAGAGAGAGAAATTCTTTATTTTTTTTATTTTCACTTTTCTTTTCCTTTTCTTTTTCTCTTTATTTATTTGGATTTAGCCTGACCATGTGTGGCTAAACCTCCTAGCTAGGGCTAGGAGGTGAAGCTTGTAGTGAGATGGGAGGTTTTTAATTTACGTTTTTTTTATTATTTATTTATGAATTGACGTTGATTTTAGTTGATTATTAATGGCATGTTCTGTTTAGTTTTTAATGGTCTGTTGTGACTGAAATTACAATGGGTCTGCAATGGCTTGGAGCATGTCCTTCTTCCTTCTGATGTTTATGATGTCAAGAAGCTCTGTTGTTCACCATCGTCTCCTGGGCATGGTTAGATGTCGGCACCCTTCCTAACTTTCATACATGTGATTGGGTGGTAATTAGTTTAATTCTGTTGTTTGCCATAGTCTTTGGGCATGGTTTGGTGATGGAATCCATTCTAATTCATACACCTTTCATCTCTTTGAAAACTAGATCAACGGCAGTTCAGTAATTTCCATGATTTTAGATGCAAGCATAAGTTCTCCCTGATCTCTACAAGTGGATCCTCTGAATCCCTAGTTTCCTTTCCTCTGATTTTTATAAATTTTAGACTAATATTTTCATCATTATTCCTCAAATTACATTCAGTTTAAATTTCATCTCATTCTAGTTCTAGTTCTAGTTAGTTTTAGATAACGTACAAGTTTCAGTCCCTTGGGATTCGACCTCGGTCTTACCGAGTTTATTACTACATCATAACCCTGCACTTGGGGAGTGAACAAGTTTTTGGTGCCGTTGCCGGGGAATGTCGGCTATGTTTTTCTGAAATTAATTAGTTTTAGGATTAGTTTAAGATTAGATCTTCTTTTTAGAATTTTCTAATTCTAGGTTTAGAAGCTTAGTTATTTTTCTTGTTAGAAATTTTTCCTAACTTTAGAAACTTACTATTCTTCATTCTATCTAATTTTTAGAACTAACTCAATTTTTCTGTTTTGTAGGCAACTTCTAATTTAGTAAACTCTTTCTAATTTCTCATTCTTTGGAATTTCTTCTTTTTTCTAAAAATTAGGTTACTCTTAATTAGGACTTCCTATTCTTAGAAACTAACTTATTTTGTTTTGTTTTGCAGATTCTTAACCTAGGACTCCAAATTTGGTAACTTCTTTCCATCTTTCCCTTTTTCTAGATTTCTTCCTCCTTTCTCTTAGGTTTAAGTTAGAATTTGAGGGCTGAGTGTGTTTTATGCCCCAGTGGGCACGCGACAACACTCGACGTCTCGTGACTGAAGGAGGATTAGTTGAGGGGTTGACTGTCCATCGCAGGACTAGACACCACTTGAATTCTCCTGAGACAGAGGAGGTTATGGCTGAAAATCAACCTCAAGCACTACCCCAACCTAGGGTTGAGGAAGTACATGATGAGAATGAGGTGCACTACACACCCCCACCTCGTAATTTATGAGATTATTTACAACCGGCGGGGGTGAGTACGCCCTCATGCATGATTTTTTCTGCGAATACAGGACATATGGACATCAAGCCAGGGGTCATCCAACTCCTTTCCAAGTTCCATGGGCTTGAATCTGAAGAACCATACTTTCATCTAAAAGAGTTCGACGAAATCATAGGCACCTTATATTTCCCTAATGTATCTGAAGATACAATTACGCTGAAACTCTTCCCATTTTCCTTGAAAGAAAAAGCCAAGACGTGGTTACATTCACTGCGTCCTAGGTCCATTGGCACATGGAATGATATGCAGAAGGAATTTATAAAGAAATTTTTCCCACATCATAAGACAATTACCCTCAGGAGAGCAATCATGAACTTTGCCCAAAAGGAAGATGAAATATTCTTCCAATGTTGAGAAAGGTTCAAGGATCTGGTTAATGCATGCCCACAACATGGCTTTGAAATATGGCGCATTATGAATTTTTTCTATGATGGGCTAACATCTTCCATACGCCAAATGATCGAGACAATGTGTAACGGAGATTTCATCAATAAAAATATCGACGAGGTATGGGATTACCTCGATAGTCTCGCTGAAAAAACACAATCATGGGACTATTACCCAAGGACGAACGCTACGTCCAGGCCAACTCATTCAAGGGAAAAAGGAGGAATATATCTCCTGAAAGAGGATGATGATCTTAACGCTAAGGTGGCTAATCTCATCAGAAAATTTGAGGCCATGGAAGGAAAGAAGGAAAAGGTTAATGAAAGTGTTTGCGACATCTGTGATTGCAACATTCATACTACTGAAAATTGTCCTTCAATACCTGCCTTTCGAGAAGTATTGAATGAACAATCTAATGTCGTAAATAACTATCAACAACCTTTCAATGGACCACCCTCTAATACATACAATCCTGGTTGGAAAAATCATCCAAATTTCAGTTGGAGGAATGGACCAACGGCTACACCTCAAGGTTTCCTAAACCAAAATCCAACTCAAGAGGATTTGGTTCTAAAACATTTTCAAAAGTAAGAGTTTTTCAATCAGGGTATGATGCAAGCCTTTCAAGACCTTACGAAAGCAATACATGAACTTAAGGCTGAAAATACGATTGGAAACAAGGGGAGCTTCCCATCTCAACCTCTTCCCAATCCTAAACCACATTATGGAGTTAGTGATCCCAGCTCTTTAAATCAAATGGGGCACGCTAAATCCATCACCACTCTTAGGAGTGGAAAGGTTATTGATAAAACTCTTCCAGTTAGGCCCGAAAAGCCTCAAGAACCAGAAGAGGACAACAATGATGGATCTGGTGACGCCCCACAAAAATTTGAACCGGAACCTCTAGGAAGCCAGTTGCTCCGTTTCCCCAACGGTTGGTTGAACCAAAACATCTATCTAACTCTCAGGATATCCTAGAAGTGTTGAAACAAGTGAAAGTCAATATTCCTCTGCTTGATGTTGTAAAACAGATACCTTTATATGCTAAATTTCTAAAAGACTTATGCACGACCAAACGACGAAAAAGTGTTCAAAAGAAAATTTCCTTAACTGAGAAGGTGAGTGCCATCATGAAACAAGATGTGCCGTAAAAATTCAAAGATCTCGGTTGCCCAACCATATCATGTGTAATCGGGAACTATCGAATTGATCACGCACTTCTTGACTTAGGAGCAAGTGTCAATTTGATTCCCTATTCGATATACTAACAGTTAGGCTTGGGTGAATTAAAACCCACTTGAACCACACTACAACTTGCTGATTGTTCTGTTCATGTACCAAGAGGGATCATCGAGGATGTGTTGGTCCAGGTTGATAGATTCTACTACCCTGTTGATTTTATCATCTTGGACACCGAACCCATCAACGACATGAGCAATCAGATTCCCGTCATCCTTAGTTGCCCATTCCTGTCCACTTCAAATGCAATTATTAATTGTAGGAATGGTGTCATGACTATGTCTTTTGAAAATTTAACATTGGAATCGAATATCTTTTTCAATAACGGCAGCAACTCAGAGGATGATGACGATTTCCACGATGTTAACATGATTGATTCTTTTATGGAAGATAGAACACCTCTCACCTTATCCTCTGATCCTCTAGAGATGTGCCTGGCCCAATCCCATTATCTTGATGATGATATAATTAGGGAGATGTGTGTCATGCTTGATACTGCACCGGTACTTGAAGTTAACCGGTGGAGGCCACAAATTGAAGAGTTGCCCCAAACTGATGTGGTGCCTCTACCGTCTAACCTCAAGTCACCGAAGCTTGACCTAAAACCTTTGCCCTCTGATTTAAAATATGTCTATTTAGGTCAAGATGAGACATATCCAGTGGTGATCTCTGTCCACCTGGAGAAAGAATAAGAGAGTATGCTCATATCTACTCTCATTGAGTATAAGGGAGCTCTTAGATGGACGATAGCAGACCTCAAGGGAATTAACCCATCAATTTGTACTCACCGCATATATCTTGAGGAAAATGCAAAGGCTGTTCGGCAATCAACGTAGACTAAATCCAAACATGAAGGAAGTGGTTAAGGCCGAGCTTCTCAAACTATTGAAAGTGAGGATCATATACCCCATATCCGATAGTCAATGGGTGAGTCCAACTCAGGTGGTTCCTAAGAAGTCTGGGATCACCATCGTAGCCAATGTCAGTAATGAACTCGTGCCAACCAGAGTTACTACGGGTTGGAGAATGTACATTGACTACAGAAAGCTGAATACCGTCACAAGGAAAGACCACTTTCTTTTGCCCTTCATTGATCAAATCTTGGAAAGGCTAGCTGGTCATTCCTATTACTATTTCCTAGACGAGTATTCAGGTTATAATTAGATTGAAATCGCCCCTAAAGATCAGGAAAAGACCACATTTACATGTCCCTATGGCACCTTTGTTTACAAAAGGATGTCATTCGGGTTATGTAATGCCCCTGCCACCTTTCAGCGATGCATGATGAGTATCTTTTCTGATATTGTGGGGAAATATTTAGAGATCTTCATGGACAATTTCTCTGTTTTCGGTTCATCTTTCAGCGAGTGCTTAGCAAGTCTTAAATGTGTGTTGAAAAGATGTGAAGAAAAAAATTTGGTACTTAACTGGGAGAAGTGTCATTTTATGGTTCAAAAGGGAATTGTCCTTAGGCATATCATCTCATCCAAAGGAATTGAGGTAGATAAGGTAAAAATTGATCTTATTTCTAACCTACCTCCACCCAAGAATATCAGAGACATGCGATCCTTCTTAGGACACGCAGGCTTTTACAGACGATTCATAAAGGACTTTAGTCTCCTCTCTCGTCCTTTATGTAATCTTCTTCAAAAGGATACACCATACGAGAGGACTGAGCAGTGCCAAGAAGCTTTCACTAAGCTTAAGGGCATGTTAACCACTGCACTTACCATGCAACCACCCGACTGGAGTCTTCCTTTTGAACTTATGTGCGACGCGTCTGATTATGCTCTTGGAGCAGTTCTAGGCCAGAGAAAAGATAAGCAGCCTTACATTATTCACTACGCAAGTAGGACTCTAAATCCTGCCCAAGTGAACTATTTAGCCACGGAAAAGGAACTCTTGGCCGTAGTGTTCACTTTAGACAAATTTCGTTCCTACCTGATCGGATCCAAGATCATTATTTATACAGATCATGCGGCACTTAAGTATCTTCTTTCCAAGAATGATTCTAAGCCCCGTCTAATACGATGGATCCTTCTACTCCAAGAATTCGATTTGGAAATTAAAGATAAAAAGGGAGTAGAGAACGTAGTGGCCGATCACCTTTCTCGCCATAATACCTCTGATTCCCTTGAGGTGACTCATATTAATGATATGTTCCCTGATGAACAACTGTTTAGAGTCTCCCATTCACCTTGGTTCGCTGATATTGCTAATTATTTTGCTACAGGTTCGATACCGACACATTGGACATCGCAAGATAAGAAGAAATTCTTTACCAAGGTGCGTAACTTTTTCTGGGACGATCCATATTTGTTTAAATATTACCCAGACCAAATCTTAAGGAGGTGTGTGCCAGACGATGAGCATCAGAGTGTCATCTTCTTCTGTCACTCATAGGCCTGTGGTGGTCACTTTTCTGCTAAAAAGACCACGGCCAAGATTCTACAGTGTGACTTTTACTGGCCCACTATGTTCAGGGACACTCATGAGTTTTGCAAAGCTTGTGAGCGTTGTCAAAAATTGGGAGCATTGTCCCGTCGAAAAATGATGCCTTTGAATCCCATCCTTATCATTAAAGCATTTGATTTCTGGGGCATTGATTTCATGGGACCATTCCCCCAATCATTTGAAAATCTGTATATTTTGCTCGCTGTAGACTATGTCACTAAATGGGTCGAAGCAATTCCGTGCCGCAAAAATGACCATCGCACGGTCATTAAATTTTTAAAGAAAAATATCCTATCGTGGTTCGGAACGCCTCGAGCCATCATTAGTGACGGGGGCTCACACTTTTGTAATAGACCATTTGAGAGTTTAATGAAGAAATATGGTATCTCTCATAAGGTGAGCACCCCATACCATCCACAGACAAGTGGACAAGCTGAGATTTCCAATAGAGAGATCAAACATATCCTAAAAAAATGGTTAACCCTGATCATAAGGACTGGTCAATCCGATTGACCGATGCCTTATGGGAATACCGTACTGCTTTTAAAACTCCCATTGGAACATCTCCCTTTAGACTTGTCTATGGGAAAGCTTGTCACTTGCCCATGGAATTGGAACATAAAGCACACTGGGCGATCAAAAATCTAAATTTCAATCTGGACAACGCTGGCTCGCTACGCAAACTTCAATTAAATGAACTTGAAGAAATCTGGAACGATGCGTACGAAAACTTGAGAATTTACAAGGACGGGATGAAGGCGTTTCATGATCAACATATTCTACGAAAATCGTTCATACCAGGTCAGAAAGTCCTTTTGTACGATTCTTGACTCCACCTCTTTCCGGATAAGCTTCGATCTCATTGGACCAGCCCTTACATTGTTGTCACTGCTTATCCTCATGGGGCCGTCGAGATAAGAAATCCCGACAATGGCAAGGAGTTTAAAGTAAATGGACATCGATTAAAGCCATTTGTCGAGACATTTGATTCAGAGGACATGTCCATGCCTCTGATTGCTCCTGTTTACTAGGACTGATCTCCTAGTCTGATGGAGGTATAGGTAGGTTTATCGCTTTCATAGGACTAGGATTGTTGCTTTATTTATCTGGCTGAAGACGGTAAATTTAGGGCTCCTGGAAGATAACCCAGCTTTTCATTTCATTTTTCTAGTTAGATGATTCAATGTTTGTGGGTAACATTACTGCAAACCCTCACGAGACTACAACTCGTCCACTAGGGGTAACTTAGGGGTTTAAAGGCTTGTTGTATACGCTAAATGCAATCGAGAGCACCTGCAAAAGTAGTGTAGGTAGGATTTTATTTTTGTTATTTTGTTTTTCTTTTTCTCTCGTGCTAACCAACTTCCATACTGTGATCTCGTGGAAAATCTCTCTTGATTCGTTACCCAGGTACTATCTTCCCATCACTTTACTTTCGTTGTTCCATGTGCATTGCATGCCCATATCTTTTACATTGAGGACAATATAGATTTTAGGTTGGGGGTAGGAGATTAGGCTTCCTAATCAGTATTTTCTTGGTCTTGAGCAAAAATTGTGGAAAAATTTGTGAAAATTTCTACAATTTTTTCAAAAAATTCTTGTGAATTCGAAATGATTTTGACAGATATCCCTAATTTATATTTTCAAGATACGTGATGTTGGTAATTTCGGACTCTGGGATCAGTATCTGTTAAATTTCACAGTTAAGATCGAGTTATTAATCCATGATTAGAAGTTGTAAACATTGATTGAGTCATGATTTCACATGTCACGTCTCGCCTACACATTTAGATTTCAGTTCCATATAAAAGGATTAACTTGGTAATCACTGAGCATGAAAGGAACCAGCCTGTAATATCTTGCCATCATGGTATAAAAATTGAAAAGGTTGGATAATTCATCTTCACCATAGGTTTGCTCCCTATAGGTATAGAGTTAATTCTCCATGAATGATATGTGAAAAAGGTCTAGGAGTACGGTCTTCACCATAGGTTTGTTCCCTATTGGTAAGGATTTGATTCCTCTTTTTGGCATGATCATTAATGAAAAAATAAAAAGTGAAAAGATCAAAAGATGGAATTTATGAGGCAAGTTTGGTTATCACGAATTCTGTTGCTGGTTACCAATGAGATCCTAAAATAACAAACTCAATCTTAATGTGATTAGCTGAGATTCCACTATACACTCATGGATCATAATGTTCAGAATTTGTCTGATTTATGGATTAATACTTTGAACTTCATTAGGAAGTTTACCGTGCGCTTGAGTCAAAGAGCAAGTAATGCCCAACATTCATGAATCGTAGAATTCTAATGCCTGGATTATTTCTCAAAAATCATTCGGCTTTACAGAAATTTTCATATAAGTCTCAACTTATTCTTCGTATATTTGGCTCGGGACTAGCAAAATGCTGGTTGGGGGTTGTGTTGAGGGTCAAATATTGCATATCAGACCCCAGTTATTACCTGGATTTATGAACATAATGCTGTCTAACAGCCTATGTTTATTGTATTTGTGTTGCAAGGTGATTTTACGAGCCTGGATTGAAAAAGGGAGCTTAAAGCATGAATTTAACACTCTGATGGCACTAGAAGTAAGGGATACACCCCTGGGGACCAAGATTGACGCCTGAGATCCACAAAAATTGAAGAATTGAAGCTCAAGTGGCCTGAAGGACGTCCAGAATGCAAGATCACGAGGTTCCCACCATCCGTTCGGCTCGAAACTTCATACGTCGCCTGAGGACCATAAATTAACCGTACACGACAAAAATCACCCATTGGATCAATGTGAAAGTGGCCTAACGGGCAACTCAGCCCATCAATCTTCAAATTGGGGCCCACCTGCTATCTGGATACGCTTCAAATTTGGTCCCTACGGTTAAAAGGAGATGGTGAAGCAGATGAACGGAGCGAATTTCTCACATACGTCGAAGGGGGACCTACCTTACATCGTGCGTGTGCACAGCACACGTACGGAGGCTGAACACCAAATAAGGAAGTCGGTCAGCCCACTCGCTGACCAACGATTTTCTCAAAATAGAAAGATGCTACAGCGTCTTCACGGCCGACGCCGGGGATCAATTGTGGGCCCCACTCGTCGATAATTTGAAAGATCAGAGCCGTCCATTGCGTGTAAAGGGGGGGTGTTAACCTCACCAAGGTGGCCTTTTGAGACCATGCAAGCCGTTGTAAAATCCTAGCCGTTAAAAGTAAAAGGGACGGCGGAATAGATAAGTTGGTGGGCCACACCGAAAATGCTCCAAAAACACCCCTTCCCGGACGGTTTTTCATCCTGAAGCCAATGGACGGAGTAGATGTTTCACTTGGCATCAACCAATGGCCCACCGACCATCATAGCGGAAGCTCTGTTTCGCACTGGCAGCGGACGGACGGTCGCTGTCCGTCTTGCGATCGGTTATGGGCCCCACCCATTATCCAAATGGACAATCTGAACCATTCATAATAAACCATAGGTCCCACTTATCATTACCTAGGTGGAAAAATTGCAAGGGACAGCAAATATGGACTTCCAACAGTTTAAAAAGCAGATTGAACGGTGGGTTTAAAAATCAGGTGGACCGTACCAAAAGCAATCCAAAATCACCCATATCTGACTGAAATTTTGAGGCATATCTCATGGACGGAGTGGATTTTCCAAAGAAATATTCAAGTGGACCCCACCAGCATCGCAGCGCGATCAGTGCGCAAGCTCTATTTGCAGAGTCCGGGCGCAGCACGATTTTTGAGGGCATCTGTGGGCCACCATCACTTGACATCTGCCCAATCCAAACCGTTCAAATGCAAGAGTAGAGGGTCATAACTCCAACCATGGAGTCCGAATCCAAGAACAGATCGTCGTCCGTCCAGAATCTGAGGCCAAACACAAGGATTTGAATGTTGTTGCGCATAGATCTGTTGCTGCAGAAATTTCCAGCCACCGACTGTATTGACTATAAAAGGAGAGAGAGAGTGGGGGGGCCTGACGTGGAGCAAAGAGAGAGAGAAAGAGAGAGAGAGAGAGAGAGAAATTCTTTATTTTTTTTATTTTCACTTTTCTTTTCCTTTTCTTTTTCTCTTTATTTATTTGGATTTAGCCTGACCATGTATGGCTAAACCTCCTAGCTAGGGCTAGGAGGTGAAGCTTGTAGTGAGATGGGAGGTTTTTAATTTATATTTTTTTTATTATTTATTTATGAATTGACGTTGATTTTATTGATTATTAATGGCATGTTCTGTTTAGTTTTTAATGGTCTGTTGTGACTGAAATTACAATGGGTCTGCAATGGCTTGGAGCATGTCCTTCTTCCTTCTGATGTTTATGATGTCAAGAAGCTCTGTTGTTCACCATCGTCTCCTGGGCATGGTTAGATGTCGGCACCCTTCCTAACTTTCATACATGTGATTGGGTGGTAATTAGTTTAATTCTGTTGTTTGCCATAGTCTTTGGGCATGGTTTGGTGATGGAATCCATTCTAATTCATACACCTTTCATCTCTTTGAAAACTAGATCAACGGCAGTTCAGTAATTTCCATGATTTTAGATGCAAGCATAAGTTCTCCCTGATCTTTACAAGTGGATCCTCTGAATCCCTAGTTTCCTTTCCTCTGATTTTTATAAATTTTAGATTGATATTTTCATCATTATTCCTCAAATTACATTCAGTTTAAATTTCATCTCATTCTAGTTCTAGTTCTAGTTAGTTTTAGATAACGTACAAGTTTCAGTCCCTTGGGATTCGACCTCGGTCTTACCGAGTTTATTACTACATCACAACCCTGCACTTGGGGAGTGAGCATCAAAGTTATGATGGAATTTCACTCTCTAAAGATTTTCCTATTAGGAAGATAGAGTGGTTCCGATCATCTATGCATTTAAGGCATCCCAGCTTAATGATTTACCATTAAGGTAGTAGCTGGAGGATCCTTGAATGCCGAAGTTCATTCCCCATTCCACTCTATTGAATATCAATGATGAGGGTGGATTGGAGGTTGAACTCCCTAAGAGAAAGGGCTTAAGGTAAATGATATGAAGCTTAAAACACTCAAAAGCACTTTCTTCTTTCTCTACCAGCAATAAAGGCAAGGTTCTCTATATATAGGCAAAAGGTTCCAACGGATATAAAACGGTCACATTTATGACAGAGTTCGATATCATCGAGTAAGAGTCAATATGATCGAGCGTATACTCTCGATTGTATCGATGATCCGCTCGATGATACAAACTTAAATGTCATTTGTGCTTTTGGAAACCTTTTGCCAACTGGTTGATGGGATCGAGACACACATTGATGTTATCAGATTTCAAACTCCGATTCCATCGATAAATGAATCGATCTATCGACAGGCGAAAACAAGAGAGACAAGCCTTGAAGATTTTCAGGTTCTAAAGATATGATCGAGGAACAGTCGATGTCATCGAAATTTGTATATCGATGATATCAGAGACCGCGTCGATAGGATCGATAAATCGTATAAATTTACCTATAAGCTTGTTGGACGATTTGTGTCCAATCTCGATCCAATCGACCAGGTCTCAATAAGATCGACATATGAGTATCGATTTCTTGACTGGCACCCCGATAAACATTTAAAAACATCCTGAAAATTATGCTGGAGGAAACATGTGCCCACTATCGATGTGATTGACTGACTTCTGATATGATAGATATTTGAGTTCAGATTGTATCGGACAGTCATCGATATATCGAAGCTCATAGTAGTTTTCTTTAGAAAAACAGGGGCACCAAAAAACTGCCTGTCGATATTATCGATCCACTTTTGATAGGATCGATATTTAAATATCGATGATATTGACTGAACCGTCGATATATCGATAAATTTTCTAGATGAATGTTTGATTGCTGGACGCTTTTTGTCCTCACTCGATTGTATCGATTAAGACGCCGAGGACACCGACAAAACAGGTTGATCATATCGAAAGATAAATTGATATAATCGACAGTGTAAGAAAAACTTAAAGATTTTCCTATTTGGTAAAAAGTTTTCTTATACAAAAACCTTAAGATGTTCTACTTATTTTTAAGGGTTTTAATCACCTGGTGTTTTGGGACATGGGATGTGAGGCTATGATTTACCTATGGTGAGCTTTCACACATCCAGTTGAGGCAGATACCTGAGTTGATCTTCCTGTTAAGCGCTGTTGTCCGATTGACTCAACTTACACCGTAATTGATAAACCAGGGCACTAGTAGGTGCACTTTCATAGCTCACAACAATGGTACCCCTATGCTCATCTTATTTGATTTTGGTGTAACATTATCTTTCATAGACTCTACCATTACGATAAAGTTAGAATTGAATACAAATCGACTGCATGCCCCTAGTAATAGCATCCCCCATAGGAAAATTTATTGAAACAAACAAAGTATGTAGAGCATGCCTCCTATCCCTCGCGAGTCGCGTAGTAGCTGTGGACCTGATCGTTATGCCCATTAGGCAATTCGATGTCATCCTCAGGATGGATTGGCTTTCACAAGTTCATGTATTGATGGATTGTCACGACAAAAAAAGTCACCATATCCATCCCCGGATAGGCCTCCTTTATGTTGAAGGGAAGAAATAGGCACGATGCATTTGAGAGTTTACAAGCTCTAGGCGAATCAGAGCCAGTTGAGGTCACCACAAGCCGAATACCATTAGTGCGGTATTTTCCTGAGGTATTTCAAGAAATATCAAGGCTGCCCCCCAGACGAGTAGTAAACTTCTGCATAGACCTCGTACCAGGGACTGCTCCAATATTCTTACCCCCATTTCGCATGCCCCCTTATGAGATGGATAAGCTTAAGATTCAAATCGATGAATTGTTAACTTAAGGGTTTATTCGACCCAACGTCTCCCTGTGGAGAGCACCAGTCCTCTTCATGAAGAAGAAGGATGGGTTAATGCATCTCTATATAGATTACAGGAGATTGAATGAGGCGACGATAAAGAATAAGTACCATCTTCCTTGCATCGATGAATTGTTTGATCAGCTCAAGGGTAAAAGATACTTCTCTAAGATCGATCTGTGATCAGGATACCATCAATTGAGAATCAGGGATGAGGATATCTCCAAGACAACATTCAAAACCCGTTATGAGCACTATGAATTCCTAGTCATGTCCTTTGGTCTCACCAATGCCCCAACAATGTTCGTGGACCTGATGAATCAAATATTCATGCCTTATCTTGATCAGTTTGTGATTGTGTTTATCGAGGATATTCTGGCCTATTCTAAAAGCCGAGAGGAACATGAGCGGCATCTGTGCAGAATCCTGGATACACTAAAGGAGAATCAGTTGTATGTTAAACTGACTAAATGCGAGTTCTGGGAAGAGGGAGTTAAATTTCTGGGGCACATAGTAAAAGTTGAAGGCATATTAGTTGACTCCGCTAAGGTAGGAGCAGTTTCTAAATGGAAACAACCCACTACAGTCATCGAAGTTCAGAGTTTCCTATGTATGGCAGGATACTATAGGTGCTTTATCAAGGAGTTTTCGAGAATCGCGAGACTGCTGACTAAGAAGAGCACTCAATTCACATGGGATGAGAACACCGAAGCAGCCTTCCAGGAGCTAAAGATGAGGCTAACATCTGCACTGATACTTACTCTCCCAGAGGAAGGAGAAAAATTCGTAGTATATAACGATACGTCGAAAATGGGGCTGAGATGTGTACTGATGCAGGATGACAAGGTGATCACCTACGCTTCAAGACAGTTGAAGAAGCATTAAGAGAATTACTTGACACATGACCTGGAATTCATAGCAGTGGTCTTCGCCCTAAAGATATGGAGGCACTACCCCTATAGGGAGGAATTCCTGTTATTCTGTGATCACAAGGGCTTGAAGTATATATTCACACAGAAAGACTTGAATATGCGCCAGTCGAAAGAAGAAGCACGAACTGGTAGCCAACTTGATGATCAAGGAGTGGGAGACGATGGAATTCGTTCAGGACTTCGATATCCAGCTTACACTTGATGAGCCAGATGCTTATGTGGCCCTTTTAACTACAGAGCTGACCTTAATCCACCAAGTAGTCTCTGCACAGGACTAGGACAGATGGCTTAACATGATGAAAGGGCGGTGTAAAAGCGAAGAAATGACAGATTGGAGGGTTGGCGGCGATGATGGTCTCCGATATCAAGGACTTGTATGCATATCAGACAATGTAGACCTGAAGAGGGTAGTAATGGTAGAAACGCATCATTTCAGAATGGTCATACATCTGGGAACTCCAAGATGTACAATAATGTAAAGAGGCAGTATTGGTAGAACAATATGAAGAGAGACATAGTAGACTTTGCGGTGAGATGCATGGAGTGTCAGAAGATAAAGGCCGAACATCATAAACCTATAGGCCTCCTTCAACTCCTACCACTAGTAGAACGGAAGTGGGACAACATCTCCATGGATTTCATATCTGGACTTCCTAGAACCTAGAGGAAGCACAACTCGATTTGGGTTAGTGTGGACAGGCTGACAAAATCTGCTCGATTCCTTCCAATTCGTACAATCGATTCAACCAATGATCTGGCAAGGTTGTATATTCGAGAAGTTGTTCGGTCTTATGGGGTACCCCACGAAATTGTATCAGATTGATACTCTCGATTTACTTCCACTTTTTGGAAGAGGTTACGGGAAGAGATGAGTACATAGCTCAAATTTAGTACGACCTTTCATCCTCAGACGGATGGGCAGACAGAAAGGGTGAATCAGATTATGGAAGATATTGAAAGGGCCAAGCTCTAAGTCCTAAAGGGGGTTGAATAGGACTATGCCAAATAAAAAATAAATGTGGAATACAAAGAAGTACAAAGATAGATAGCGTAAATAAAAGTAACCTCAAATGCACTAGTCTTGAGAGGTTGACACAAACTGAATTCTAAGGACAACCTAACACCAAAAACTAAAGGCTTATGGCAGGACAACCTTACTAGAACGTTGGTAAGTATCAAAAACTCAAACCAATAAAGGGGCAAAAAAAATAAACTAAGTTATTACAATATTCACCACAAGTGCATAAAAGGAAATTACAACATTCATCACCACATATATATCACATCCATCATCTAAACTCTGAGAATTATAGTGGTTCTTGTGTGTACACCAACTATTCGCAAACAGCCACACAACTACTCCACTCTTAATATCCACACCCATGGGATATTGGCTTTCACTATGAAATAAGGTTTTCCAAGGTTCACCTTAAAACCTTCACAATTGTGTCTTTCAAATGGGCTTAAACAATTACAAAAACCCTACAATGAGTTTTTCTTGGCTAAATCTCACAAACTAAATATGTAAAAAATTGAAATACCTATCTAAAGATTCCAATGTAGCTTGGTAGAAGCAATTCGATGTAGACGTAGATATTCAATGTCCAATCTCACAAATGAAAGGATTCTCAAACTAAATGATTTCTAAATTAAATCAACCTGGGGCTAGCTTGATTTGATTTTAATCTCAAAAGGGTAAATGACAATTCCCCTTTTTAATACAATAGAGTTGAATAGAGATTCCAAAATCAAATATAAAAAGCTATAAATAGAATCTAAAATGAATAAGTAATAGCTTCACAATTGTAGGAACTTATCTCTCAGAGTGATGACTTGATTAGGCTTGGAATGAATAAAAACTCTGAGATTTGTCATCTATTTATAAGTAAAAATTCTTTTCCCTCGACTGGTCTAAGGATCAGTTCGATTAGTCGAAGCACCAACCAATTTTTAAAATTTCTAGTGCGATAAGATAAACCCGTTACTCGACTAGTCGAGCAATGCACTCGACTGGTCGAGTGGGACCAGAAAAGCTTGCTGGACTTTGAGTCGAGCACTGCACAACTGGTCGAGACTATTCACTCAACTGGTCGAGCAGTGTCCACGACTGGTCGAGCCACAACAAAAAAAATTCTCAAAAATTCTCAACAAATCTTGGACTGGTCGAGAAACACTTTGGACTAGTCGAGCCAGTGCTTGGACTAGTCGAACAAAGGCTAGGACTAGTCGAAGAAAAGCCTATAAACTTATACATTGACCCAAATTCAATATGCAATAAATATGACCTAACCTATGGTCAATTTAGGGTCATTCACACCTTGATTGTGAGTTTGAAATATCGAAACATCGATCAATTGTGATTACTTGAAGTACATGAAGCTTGTCCTTGAAGTCTTGAACTTTAGCTAGACTTAAGGTAACTTTAGCTTGAGCTTCGAACTTCTGTTCTTGTACTTGAGCTTGTAGTCTTGAACTTTGTCAACGTTCTCAACTTGAATATGTAGAAAAAGTTTGACAATGACGTGGACAACTCAAAATGCATGAAGATGCTCTTATCAAAACATGATACAGATTCTAAATGGTTTAGCACAACAAAATTTGACAAATTTGGGTGCTGGATTTCTAATATAGCACTTACAATCTCCCCCTTTGTCAAATTTGTGACAAAACTAACTAAAGAATCATGCACCAGTTCAATAAAGAAGCGTGCATCAGTAATGCTACTACAACTCACTACAACTCCCACACAATCCAATACTCCCCCTTAATCCAGGCAAAGTGATTTATAGAGTACCTATATTAATCAAATACATATCCAAAAAAATAAAAAATAAATAAAAATTCCATATATCTCCACAATCACACATCCCTAACAATCATCATATACATATACCATCAAGAATCATATACATTTTTCCCCCTTTTTGTCATAATATGACAAAGGAAAGAAAATGAAATAGAGGATATATATATATATATATATATATATATATATATATATATATATATATATATATATATATATATATATATATATATATATATATATATATATATATATAAGAGAGAGAGAAGAGTATGATTTAAGAGAGTGAATAGCATAAACATGTCCATAAATTAATACCAAAATATCATCATGAAGCATAACCCAAGCATTTCCAAGTACTATTCAAGCACTAGTAAAGTTAAGAGTTATTACAAACCCAACATAAATAATAACTAGTTAGAACCAGAAGATGGAGTAGGAATAGATGGATCAATTTGATGTAATCCTTTGTTAATACACCGAAGGTATTTGCGCATATATTTAAATTGAGTGTCTTGAGATACATGCAAACCTTCCACCTTCTCCTCTAAGGTTCTTAACCACTCATCAAAATCAGATGGCTGATAATCAGGATTAGCCTTAGAATCATATTCTAATTCATCAAAGATATTATCCATTTTCACATCATCAAGGGGTAGTTCTTCTTTCTCTCTGGCTTCTTCAGTAGCTTCTCCAGCATCCTTATCAAATTAGCCAGGAGCCAACTTTAAATTCATCTTGTTAATATTGAAATTGTTGAAGAGAAGATGGGAAATAGGAGCTTCTCCAGTTGGCATGAGCACAAAACAATGAGTAGCAAGGGTAGTCATCAAGTAAGCGAAAGGTATATCGCTATGGCCCGGATGGAGACGAAATTGAATTATCATATAGAAAATTAGAGATGGAAGACACACTTGAGTACCAGAAATAACAGAATGAAGAATGCGTACCATGAAAGAAGTTAATTCAATCTTGTTATCAGATCTCGGATAAATATTCGAAATAAAGATACGATGAAGAATTTTGTATCTGGGTAACAAATGATTGGATCGGAGCGCAATCTCAGAATTCCAATCTGAGTTCATGTTACATAAATCTCCGGTTAACATTCATTTTTCAAATTCAGTCAATCTCACAACCAATGTAGATATTGGTATTCCTTCATCATTAACTGGTATATCCATCAAGTTAGAAATCAAGTGACGATCTACTGAAAATGTATCTGCTCTAAACGTAATAGTGAAGGTTAAATATTCAATAGACACATCACTAATGCATGCATACATGGCCTGGGCAATGGACCAATATGCGGGTCCGCCCTAATTCAATATGTTAGCCCATCCTACAGCCATAAGGAGGGGGATGATATTGAAATGACTCAAATGGTTAGAATCGATAGTCTACTCAACAATGATGTTGCGGAGATGAATTTCTCGCACATATTTTGGGTCCTCTTCGGGTGGTCGAAGAGTATGCACCGAAATCAGTGTTGAACGGGAAGAAGAAGGACCATGAGTGGTTCTCTACTTATATCTACCTTTCATTGCAAGAAACAAAAATAAAATGTAAGAAGAATTTAAAAGTTTCACACAAATCAGATTTTGAACTTTTTAAAATAAGCAATGGAAATAAATAATTTGATAGATTCAAGATGAGCTACTGGGGTAAAGGTTTCATTGTAATCGATGCCTTCTATCTAAGCATACCCTTGTACAACCAATCTTGCCTTATTTCTTATAATATTTCCTAAATCATCAAATTTATTTTTAAAGATCCACTTAGTTCTAATTATATGTTTATTATTAGGTCTAGGAACCAAATACCACACATCATTTCTTACGAATTGATTTAGTTCATCTTGCATAGCCACAATCCAGTTTTCATCAGTGAGTATTTCTTTTACATTAGCCAGCTCAATCTGGAAAGTGAAGCATACATAATTACTTATGTTTTCTAAATCTCTTCGAGTGTGCACACCAGTGAGAGGGTTCCCAAGAATTTGATCATTTGAATGATCTTTAACTGACCACAGTTCAGTGTCATTTTGACTAAATGAAGAGTCTGGTTTATCAAATATAGAGACTTCATCATCTTCTGAACTAAAGAGAGGTATATTCAAGTGATCATCTATAACCACATTAATGGACTCTTGAAGAACACTGGTTCTTTTGTTAAGAACTCGATACGCTCGACTATTTAGAGCATACCCTAGAAAAATCCCGTCGTCACTTTTAGTGTCAAACTTTCCTAACCAAAAACTCGAAAGTACTTGACTATGGGCTTATTATTGAACCATAGTTCATATGCAGCCTTATCATTTAATTGTCCAATATAAACACGATTTATTATATAGAATGCAGTGTTCACAGCTTCAGCCCATAGATTTTTAGGTAATTTCGTGTTATTTAACATAACATTGGCCATTTCTTGAAGAACTTGATTTCTCCTTTCAACAACCCCATTTTGTTGAGGTATCTTGGGTGCAAAAAATTCATGCGATATCCCATGATCACTATAAAACTTCTCAAAATTACTATTATCAAATTTCAATCCATGGTCACTTCGAATTTTTGAAACATTTGATTCCTTCTTAATTTGGATACGCTTGAGTATCCTTTTCACTTCATCGAGAGTTTCAAACTTCTCTCTCATGAAAGCTACGCATGTATACCTGGTAAAGTCATCCACTATTACCAGAATGTATTTCTTACCACCTCGACTCTCCATTCTAGTAGGTCCAACAAGATCCATGTGGATGAGTTCAAGGGGTTTGGATGTGGCACTGGAGTTCACTTTCTTGTGAGTACTCGTAGTTTGTTTCCCAATCTAACATTCGCCACAAATTTTATCCATTTTCTTTAACTTGAGTAGACCTCTTATTAATTCACCTTTGCTCAGCCTATAAAGATTACGGTAGTGTACATAGTGTACATGTCCAAGGCATTTATGCCATAATTCGGTCTCATTGGTCTGGACCATGTAACACGATAACTTAGATGAGCTCGAATCACTAACTATATAACAATTTTTAGATATTCTGTGACTAGTTAATATCATAAAACCTTCTCATTATAAATTTCACACCCTTGATTAGTGAATTTGATGTTATGTTCATTATTACAAATTTGAGAAAATCTTGAGAGATTATGTTTAAGACCTTCTACAAATAAAACATTCTCAAAAGGAGGAAGATTGAAGAGTTAAACCATACCTTGGCCAATTATTCTGCAGTTGCTATCATTACCAAATGTGACTGAACCATCAGTCATATCTGAAAAGGCCAAGCTATATGTCCTAGGGGGGTGAATAGGACTATGACAAATTTAAAATAATAATAGTGGAATTAACGGATGAGATAGTCAAATAAAGGAAATCAATTCACAATTCTGAAATGAAAAGCAACCTCAATACACAAGTATTGAGAGGTTGATACAAATATTGTTCTAAGGACAACCTTACACCATAAAAACTAAGGGATTATGGTAGGACAACCTTATTTCTAGAACGCTCTTTGTATAAAAAACTCAAACTGAAGAGGAATAAATAAATAGCAAAGAATTGAAATAAAGTACAAGAATTTAAATCTAAATTATTACAAGATTCACCATAGTGCTTGAAATGTAAATATTACAATATTCACATCCACACATACATTCCACAAATTAGAATGATAAAAAATAGAAAATATAAATCAAACATCCACAACACAAAGAGTTATAGTGGTTCGTCTGTGTGTTCACCAACTATTAAACAACAGCCATACAGCTTGCTACTCCACTCCTAATATCCTCACACAATAGATATTAGCATTCACTATTAAAAAAAATTTCTCAGGTTCACCTAAAACCTTCACAATTGTATTTTTTTTTTAAATGGCTTACACAATTTAAAAACCCCCACTTCTGAGTTTTCTAGCTCTCCTCAGATAACCAACAGAATGAGATTTTTCTGGCTTAATCTCAAAGAAACCAAAATAAAGAAAATTTACACAAATGTAAAATACCTGAAATTCTCCTTTTGTAGCAGCCCGGGAGAACCAATCGAAAAAAAAGTTCGAATGAAGAAGTTCAATGTCTAATACTCACTTTAAAATGGTTCTAGTTTCTAGATTGATTTTAAATTAAACCAGTTGGGCTAGCTCTATTTGATTTTGATTCCGAGAAGAAGGAATATCACAATTTCACTTTTCAATTCAGATTGGAATATAGAAACAAAATTAAATTTATAAAACTAACAAAAGAGAATATTAAATATGCACAATATAGCTTAAAATAAGACTAACTTATCTTTCAAAGTGATGCCTTGATTTTTCTTAGGTTGAGTTACTAAACTCTGAAATTCGTCGTCTATTTATAGTTGTAGAAATCGCATCTTCGACTGGTCCTATGGACACTACAATTGGTCGTAGGAGAAATAATTTTTTAAAATTTTAAGCGCGATTGGATCAGACCGTTTCATGACTGGTCGAAAGCAGTCTACGACCGGTTGTGATCCTTCTACAACTAGTCATAAGCACCCTACGACTGGTCGTGAGGTACCAGATTTAGTTATTGTACTTTGAGTCGTAAATCCAGGACTGGTCGTAGGACGAGTCGACACTGTTCACACGACTGGTCGAACTGTCTCCAGGACTGGTCGTAGCACAACTAAAAATTTTGAAAATTTGTAACAAACTTAGGACTAGTCCTGGAATATCTTAGACTGGTCGAGCCAATGCTAGGACTAGTCGAACAAAGTCCAAGACTAGTCTTAGAATAGACTACAACACTTATAAAAAGAGTAATTGAATTATGTATTCGAAATGACCTACCCTAAGGTCAATCTAAGGTCTTTCATACCTGGGACATGAAGTGTGAACATTGAAACTCCATTTCTTCAGATGATGGTTGACCTTTGAAGATTATGAAGCTTGAGATCTCTACATGATGTAGCTTGAACTTTGAGATCTTCGAAAACTTGGATTTATCGTTCTTGAGTTGTACCTCATCTTGAGTTGAACATAATCTTGAGTCTTGAATAAGAACTTGTCTTTTCAATGTAGCTTTAAAAACTTTAAACATTAAAGCTTACAATTGTGTACAAAATACTTAACCTTGCATTTGAAGTAGATCGCCGTACTTGTCTTGAAGCATTGTGATGCAGCATCTTGAACATATATATATCAACATACTACACAAGACACAAATAGAGGTTTTGGCGCCACAAAATTTGACAACATAAAGAAGCTACCAGCCATAACACTTACAATATCTTTGAAGTTGGTGAACAAATCTTTGTCACTTGTCATGTGTCTAGAGCAACCACTGTCTAAGTACCACTTTAATTGACTCGAAGCCTTGAAAGAGGTGTGGGCAACCAAATAAGTAACCTTAATTAGGGGCCCATTTCATTACTATTTTTGGTTTTGGAATAATGTTGGTTTTTCTATGCTTGTAGTTATTATACATTCTACCATTAGAGTAAGATTTCAGAAGCTCCTTGAGTATATCTACAATTTTCTCAGCTAAGGGGTTATAATTCTAATTTCTATGATTGATATGGTTAACATTAAGTTTAGTAGTCAGAAAAGTTTTAGGATTTTTTAAACCATTTTGATTAAAACTTTTTCCTTTTGAGTTGGAGGACTCTCCTTTAACAAACTTAGGAGGAGTAATCTTAATTTTTAGAGGCGTATTTTTATCATAACCTACACTAGATCTATCTCTACATTTTCTTGATCCAGTTAGCAATTTTTCTAGTTTAGGATCACCCTGGGAATACCTCCAAGTATCCTTCAAACTCAAGAAAGAAGAGACTTTCAATTTTATTTTTTCATTTTCTGATTTTAGATTTTCAACTTAGGACGTTTTGAAATCTAAATCACATTTAGTCTTTTCAAAAAAATCAGAAAGATGCGATTTTTTTAAAACTAGGATTTAAAAATCTTCTTTTAACTTTAAAAACTTTTCTTTTTGAAGTTTAAGTTTTACAGCTATCTTACAACTTTTCCCGTATAGGGCATTATAGGCATCTTATAAATCTTCATCGTTTTCAGGGTCACTCCTCAGATTTTCATCATAAGTTGAATCACAACTCTATGAGGAAGGGACTCTGGCTAGAGTCATTAAGGCCTTAACTTCATTAGAAGATTCGGGTTCAGAATCATCTAACTCAGAAGAAACTTCAGAGCAAGACGATTCATCTTATGTGGTTAACATGCCTTTTCTCTTTGACTTGTCCCTTTTTGGACACTTATTTGTCAAATGCTCGTATTCATGGCAGTTAAAACATTGGCTTTCTTTAACTGATTTTCAGTTTTTAGATCTACCCTTTTTCTTCTCAGAGGGTTTTTGAAAATCAACTCCCTTTTCGCTTTTAAAAATTTTATAAAACTTCATGGCTAATAGTGTCATATCATCCTCTGAATTTTTACAATTAGAATTATTAGAATTATTTTGAGAAATATATTTAGATAACTTAAGGGCTATGGCCTTACCTTTAAGAGCCTTGAAATTTAACTCGTAAGTTTGTAAAGAACCAACAAGCTCTTCAACCCTCATATTATCCGTATCACTAAGTTCCTGAATGACAGTGACCTTAGAATTGAACCTTTCAGGCAATGAGCGCAGTATCTTTTGTACAAAATTTACTCTCTAGGATGCTATCTCCAGGACCCCACATTGAGTTGACTATGTCATTCAATTTAGTATAGAAGTCCATGAATGTTTCACTTTCTTCCATACGTATTTTCTCAAACCTAGTTATGAGGATTTAAAGTTTAGATTTCTTAACTATAGTCGTACCCTCCTGTATCATTTCTAAGATATCCCAGGCTTTCTTTGCAGTATCACAAGATATAATTCTTTTGAATTCATCCGGTGATAGTGCGTGATTGCATTTAAAGCTTTGGCATTAGCACTACTCTCATTTTTCTGAAGAGTGGTCCATGAATAATAAGGTGTAACTTTAACAGATTTAGCTCCATCAGTGCCTAGAACTTCATACGTGGGTGGGTTCCATCTAGTCCTTGTGACTTGCCACACGCTCTCATCGATGGACCTCAAAAAGATCCTCATCCTGACTTTCCAATAAGCATAATTGGAGCCATCAAAAGGTGGAGGCCTAGTAATAGAGAGGCTATCAAAATTTTTCATATTATAAGCTCGAGATCGATTACCTCAGGAAATGAATCTAAATAAAAAATGAGCTATTAATGGTCGAGTGGCCTGCTCGACTGGTCGAGCAATGCACTCGACTAGTCGAGTGAGATCAGAAAAGCTTGTTGGACTTTGAGTCGACCACTGCACGACTGGTCGAGACTGTTCACTCGACTGGTCAAGCAGTGTCCACGACTGGTCGAGCCATAACCAAAAAATTCTTAAAAATTTTCAACAAATCTTAGACTGGTCGTGAAACACTTTGGACTGATCGAGCCAGTGCTTGGACTAGTTGAACAAAGGCTAGGACTAGTCGAAGAAAAGCCTATAAAATTATACATTGACCCAAATTCAATATGTAATAAATATGACCTAACCTATGGTCAATCTAGGGTCATTCATACCTTGATTGTGAGTTTGAAACATCGAAACATTGATCACTTTCGATTACTTGAAGTACATGAAGTTTGTCCTTGAAGTCTTGAACTTGAGCTAGACTTAAGGTAATGATCTTGAACTTTAACTTGAGCTTCGAACTTCTGTTCTTGTACTTGAGCTTTTAGTCTTGAACTTTGTCGACGTTCTTCAACTTAAATATGTAGAAATAGTTCAACGATGACGTGGAAAACTCAAAATGCATGAAGATGATCTTATTAAAACACGATATAAACTCTAAATGGTTTGGCACAACAAAGTTTGACAAATTTGGGTGTTGGATTTCTAATATAGCACTTACAGATATGTTGAGAGCATGTGTCCTCAACCTTAAGGGAAGTTGGGATGACCATTTGGCTCTTGTAGAGTTCACCTACAATAAAAGCTTCAAGTCTAGCATAAGCATGTCGCCCTATGAAGCCCTCTATGGCTGCCCTTGTCGAGCTCCTCAATGATGGGCGAAAGTGGGAGAAAGAAGCTTGTTAGGACTTGAAATCATCCAAGTTACCACCGAAGTGATCGACGTGATTCGAAAATGACTGCGTGCCACCCAAAGCAGATAGAAGAGTTATGCAGATAATCGACGTCACAACTTGGAATTTGTAGCAGGTGATCACGTGTTCCTGAAAGTGTCACTTATGAAGGGCTTAATCATGATGTTTGATTTTGATTGTTTTTATGTGAGTTAGATGGATAATTTTTTTGTGCCTATCCCACAATATGATTGAGTGGGAGATGTTGGACGTAAGCCAATGGGGCCCACTGGTGGGCAATTACTAGTGGGTGGATCCCATGAGATTTGACCTCTTTTTATTAATTATTTTTCTTTCTTCCGTTTGAAGTTGAATTACAAATTCAACTTTAAAAGAAGATATGGATGAGGAGATAAGGATAAGACTGGATAATTTCTAGTCTCATCCAAACTCCCCCATCCTTTCCTATAAATGGGAAGAGGCTCTCTCATGAATAACACATCAAGCAAGAATGAGAGTAAAAAGAGAAAATTGAGAGATTGATATTTGTCCATCTAGCTTTTCCTTGGAACGATATAAGCCATAGATCATAATCCGAGGCCATATATACCGTATAATCAGAGGGGTGATTAGATCCATCTGCTCTAGTAGTGGTTAGGTGGACTGCTAGATCCAGATCATTCATCTTCGGCTTTGTGGAGGTCCCTCTTCACAACTCCAAGTGCAGGGCTGCGATGTAGTAATAATCTCAGTGAGACCAAGGTCGAATCCACAGGGACAAATCTCGTGTGTTTTCTAAGAGCAACTAGAACTAGAAGAAGATGTAATCTTAATCAGGAGAATTTAAGGGAATAATTATAAATTATTTAACTAAAACTTGTAAAATTCAAAGGTGGGAAACTAGGGTTTCCAAGGATCCACTTGTAGAGATCAAGGAGATCTAGTTTGATTCACAAACACAAATAGATTTAGAGTCTCATCTTCATCCAATTAAAAGATAATTCATGAAAAATCAATTCTGAACTTCCTTTAATCTAGTTTTCAATGAATGATAGGTATGAGAACTAGAAGTGACTCCATCACTAAACCATGCCCATGAGATAAAGCAAACAACAGAATGTACCAATCCACAACCAATTTATGAACATTAGGAAGGATTTCATCATCCAACCATGTCCATGAGACAATGGTGAACAACAGGGTTCCCAAGTTCACAATCCCTATAATGAAAAGAACATACTCAAAGCTATCGTAGATCCATTGCAATTTAAGGCACAACAAACTATTAAAAACTAAAAGTATTTCTTATAATCAAACTAAATTCAAAGACAGTTCAACTTAACATGAATCAAAGTCATAGAAGAGATCTCATCACACTACAAGCTTCACCTCTTAACCCTAGCTAACAGGTTTGGCCAACCATAGACATGATTAACTAAAATCTCTTACAAAAGCATGAAGAAAATAATTAGAAAAGCGAAGGAAGAACTCTAGTCGTCTAGTCTCTTCTCTCTCTCTCTTTCCTTCTTCACATCCACACGTCCATGCCTAATCCCCTCTCCATGCTCTCTCTCTCTTCTTTTATAGTCGTCCTTAGGTCAGCTGGACGTTTATAAAAGCTGCTTACACCGAACTCCCCTCTGTGTAAGCTTTGTTTACGCAGCCAACAAGTTATGCAACTAGTTGTCTTGTGTAACCAAGAGATATAGCAAGATTGCAGATTAGTTTGTACGAGCCACCGTGATCATCAACATGTGGAGGCGACATGGTTGTGGTTGGTTTTGGTTTAGCTTTCATCTGGATGATTCGGATTTACCATCCGATCAAAGGTGGTGGGCCACAACATCCTGTAGTGCATCAGCTGCGAACGGATCCAGTTTCGCGTCCTTGCTTGTGTCGATGGGGCCCACTCACTGTGATTTTTCAAGAGATCAAAGTCATTCATTGGCTCTGTAGGGTCAGTTTAGGCCATTGTTTAAGATTTGAGTTGGATCTAAGTTCTTGGTGGGCCACTGTGTTGATCAACATGGTGTCGCCTTACCTCTTCACTACGAGGTTGTTCTTGTGCATGGTTGTACAAGAACACCATGGTTTTGGGCGGAGTCGCCTCCTAGACACAATGGATGGTTCAGATCATCATTTGGATGATCATGGTGGGCCACCACTAGTCCCAACGGACGATCATGCGCGAGAGAGGAGAGAGAGTGTCTCTTGGACTCGATTTGGATTGAGTCAATCGGTCTTGACCGGTTGTTCTGATCTTGTGCACTGCAGGTGCACAAGTATGTGCACACTCGTGATACGCTGTAGGGCCCACAATGATGCTCTTGATCAATCCACTCTGTCCATTCCTTTTGTCTATCTAATTCAAGGGTTGAGCCCAAAGTTGAGGCATATCCAAAGATCAGGTGGGCCCCAAATCAGTTACTTATGGTCGATCTTTCTGTTGGACCACTTCCACAAAGATCAAGGGGCTACAATTTTATGTGTACGGTTACTTTTTGTTACTTAGGCCGGATATAAAGTTTTGTGCCAAACGGATGGTGGAAACCCTATGATCTTACATTCATGACACTTTTCAGGCTTCTTTATCTTTGATCACTTAGCTTCCTCGAATCTTTGGCGTATGAATTCTTCAATCTCAGTCTCCTAAGATCTGTCCCTTGCCTTGGTGATTCTTGAGCATCAAATCCATGCCTTTAGTACCCTTTTCAATCCAAGCTCTTAAATTCACCTTGCAACATAATCATGATTAAAATAGAACGTTAAGCATTAACATGTTCATAAAATCAAGTTATAAATAGGATCTAATATGCAATATTTGACCCTCAAAACAATCCCCAACCAGCATTTTGCTAGTCCCGAGCAAAGTATGTGAAAAATATTTCGAGAATTACAGGACAATTTTTTTATAAAATCAAGTGGTTTTTAAAAAACAATCTAGATAATAGAATTCTAAGATGCATCAATGTTGAGTCATATTTTCTCCTAAACTCGAGTGCTCGGTAAACTTCATGGTCAAGTTCAAAGTATTAATCCATCAATTAGAACAATTCTAAACATTGAGTTTCGTGGGTGCATAGTGAAATCTCAACTTATCACAATTAAATGTCCAATCGTCAATTTTCATGATAACATTGATAACCAAAAAGAGCATTCCGGATGACCCAACATAAACCAAAACTTGCCTTATAGTTCAACCTTTTTATTCTTCGAGCTTTTAATTTTTCCATCGATGGCTTCACGCTATATTAATCTTTTTAAAGATCTTTAATAGGTGGTCATTTTTTATAGCAACTGTTTTTTCAGCTGGGTATTCTCCTTTTTTTTAAAAAAAAAAAAACATGATGGACAAATTCCTTAGGTTAGTTCCTTCCATGCTTACTAATCACCAAGTTAACAATTCAATATCGAACTGACACCTTAATGTGTAAGTTAGATGTGACAGATGTGACATGTGTAATCATGACTCAATCAATATTTAAAACTTTTAATTATGGATTAATAATTCGAACTTAATTGTGACATCTAACAAGTAACTGAACCCAAGAGTCATAAATCACTAATATTAAGTATCTTATACTTCTCAATCAAGAATATCCTTCAAAATCACTCGAATTTACAAAAAAAAAAAAAAATCACAATTTTTGCTCAAGACTGAGAAAACACTGATTACATAACCTAATCTCGCATCCCCAACCTAAAATCTATATTGTCCTCAATGTAAAAGAAATAAGCATGCAATGCACATGAGACAATGAAAGTAAAGGAGAAGTGATGGAAAGGTAGTACTTGAGGAAGGAATCAAGAGGCTTTTCCAATGGTCTCAATGTGAGAGTGGGTCAGCACAAGAGTTAAACCAACAAAAAATAAACTATCCTAGAACAAATGGAAAGCACCCTATCCTAAACAGCATAAAGCCGACTATCCTAAAATGGCATAAAGTAAACTATCCTAGAACGAAAAACAGAAAACCTAACTACACCTCCGTCAGACTAAGAGATCAATCTTGATAAACAGGATCATTTAGAGGTATGGACATATCCTCTGAATCAAATTTCTCAATAAATGGCTTTAATCAATGCCCATTCACTTTGAATTCATTTTCATTGTTTGGATTTTGAATCTCAACAGCCCCATGCGGATAAACATTGATGACGGTGAAAGGGCCAGTCCAATGAGATCAGAGTTTGCTTAGAAAGAAATGTAATCGAGAATTGTACAAGAAGACCTTTTGACCTGGCGTGAATGATTTTTTAAGAATATGTTGGTCATGAAACGCCTTCATCTGATCCTTGTAAATTCTAGAGTTCTCGTACGCATCGTTCCGGATTTCTTCGAGTTCATTCAACTAAAGTTTACGTAGCGAGCCAGCGTTGTCCAAATAGAAATTCAGATTTTTGATTGCCCAGTAGGCTCTATGTTCCAACTCCACAAGTAAGTAGCAAGCCTTCCCATAGATAAGTCTAAAGGGAGATATTCCAATAAGGGTTTTAAATGCAGTACAATAAGCCCATAAAGCATCGGTCAATTGGATTGACCAATCCTTACGATCAGGGTTAACCGTCTTTTCTAAGATGTGTTTAACTTTTCTATTAGAAATCTCAGCTTGCCCACTTGTTTGTGGGTGGTATGGAGTGCTCACTTTGTGAGAATACCATATTTCTTCATTAAATTTGTGAATGACCTATTATAAAAATGTAAGCCCCCATCACTAATGATGGCTCGGGGCATTCCGAACTGGGAAAGGATGTTTTCTTTTAAGAATTTAATGACTGTTTAATGGTCATTGTTCTGGCATGGAATCGCTTCGACCCATTTAGTGACATAGTCTACTATTAACAAAGTGTATAGATTTCCAAGGATTGGGGGAATGGTCCCATGAAATTAATGCCCCAACAATCAAATGCTTCCACGATAAGAATGAGGTTCAAGGGCATCATATTTCAACGGGACAATGCTCCCAATTTCTGATAATGCTCACAAGCTTTGCAAAACTCATGAGTATCCCTGAATATAGTGGGCCAGCAAAAGCCATACTGCAGAATCTTGGCCGTGGTCTTTTTAGTAGAAAAATGGCCACCACAGGTCTGTGAGCGATAAAAGGAGATGACACTTTGGTGTTCATTATCTGGAACACATCTCCTTAAGATTTGGTCTAGAAAATATTAAACAGATATGGATCATCCCAGAAGAATTTGCACACCTCAGTGAAAAATTTCTTCTTATCTTATACAGTCTAATGTGTTGGCGTGAAACCTGTGGCAAGATAGCAATATCAATAAACCAAGGTGAACTAGAGACTTTGAATAGTTGCTTGTCAGGGAACATGTCATTAATATGTTTCGTCTCAGGGGAATTAGGAAGATCAAGGCGGGAAAGATGGTCAGCCACTACGTTCTCTACTCCCTTTTTATCTTTTATTTTCAAATCAAATTTTTAGACTAAGAGGATCTATCTAATTAGGCGGGGCTTAACATCATTCTTAGAAAGAAGATACTTGAGCGGCTCATGATCTGTGTAAATGACGATCTTAGATTCAATCAAGTAAGACCTAAATTTGTCCAAAGCGAACACTACGGCTGAGAGTTCCTTTTCTTTAGTCGAGTAGTTTCATTGGGTAAGATTTAGAGTTCTACTTGCGTAATGGATAACAGAGGGCTTCTTTTCTTTTCTCTTGCCTAAAACCACCCCAAGAGCATAGTCAGACGCATGGCACATAAGTTCAAAAGGAAGGCTTCAGTCGGGTGGCTGCATGATAGGTGTAGTGGTTAACATGCCTTTAAGCTTAGTGAAAGCTTCCTAGCATTGCTCTGTCCACTCGTATGGTGCATCCTTTTAAAGTAGATTGCATAGAGGATGAGAGAGATGACTAAAGTCCTTTATGAATCTCCTGTAAAATTTGGCATGTCCTAAGAAGGATCGCACGTCTCATATGTTCTTGGGTGGAGGTAGGTTAGAGCTAAGATCAATTTTAGCCTTATCTACCTCAATTCCTTTAGACGAGATGATATGTCCAATGACAATTTTCTTATGAACCATAAAATGACACTTCTCCTAATTGAGTACCAAATTCTTTTCTTCACATCTTTTCAACACACATTTAAAATTCTTTAAGCATTCAATGAAAGATGGACCAAAGATAGAGAAGTCGTCCATGAAAACCTCTAGATATTGTCCCACTATGTTATAAAAAATACTCATCATGCATTGCTGAAAAGTAGCGGGGGCATTACACAGTCTGAATGGCATCCTTCGGTAAGCAAATGTATCAAAGAGACATGTGAATGTGTCTTTTCCTGATCTTCAGGAGCTATCTCTATCTGGTTGTACCCCGAATACCCATCAAGGAAACAATAGTATGAGTGACCAGCCAACCTTTCCAAGATTTCATCAATGAAGGGCAAAGGGAAGTGGTCCTTCCTCGTGACGGTATTCAACTTCCTGTAGTCAATACACATTTTCTAACTAGTAGTAACTCTAGTTGGCATGAGTTCATTGTTAGTATTGGCTACAATGGTGAGTTCAAACTTCTTAGAAACCACCTGAGTTAGACTCACTCATTGGCTATCGAATATAGGGTATATGATACTCACATCCAATAGTTTAAGAACATCAGCCTTAACCACTTCCTTCATGTTTGGATTTAGTCTACATTGTGATTGTTGAGAGGTCTTTGCATTATCCTCAAGATAAATTTGGTGAGTACAAATTGAATGGTAAATTCCCTTGAGGTCCGCAATCATCCATCCAAGGGCTCCCTTATGCTCAATGAGAGAAGATATGAGCATACACTCCTGTTCTTGCTCAAGGCAGGATGAAATTACCACCGGGTATGTCTCATCTTGACCTAAATAAATATATTTCAAATTAGAGAGCAAAGATTTTAGGTCAAGCTTTGGTGTCTTGAGGCTAGACGGTAGACGCACTACATCGGTTTGGGGTAGTTCTTCAAATTATGGCCTCCACTGGTTGACTTCAAGTACCGGCGCAGCATCAAGCATGGCACCCATTGACCTAATCATATCATCATCTAAATCATGAGAGTGGGTCGAGCACATCTCTAGAGGGTCAGAGGATAAGGTCATTAGAGTTCTATCTTCCACGAAAGAGTCAATCTTGTTAATGTCGTAGAAATCGTCATCATCCTCTAACCGTTTTTCTGTGTTGAAAAAGATATTTAACTCCAATGTCATATTCTCAAAAGACATACTCATGACTCCATTCCTGTAATTAATGATTGTGTTTGAAGTAGCAAGGAATGGGTGACTAAGAATGACAGGAATTTGAGTGCTCATATTACTGATGGGTTCTATATCCAGGAGGATAAAATCTACCATGTAGTAGAATCTGTCAACCTAAACCAACACATCCTCAATTATCCTTCTTGGTACACAAACTAAGTGATCAGTAAGTTGTAATGTGGTTAGGGTGGGTTTTAATTCACCCTAGGGAATTAGATTTACGCTTGCTCCTAAGTCAAGAAGTGCATGCTCAATTCGGTGTTCCCAATTACACAAGGTATGGTTAGGTTATCAGGATCTTTGAATTTCTGCAGCACATCTTGCTTTAGGATGGCACTTACTTTTTTAGTTAAGAAGATTTTCTTTTGAATATTTTGCCATATTTTGGTCATACACAAGTCTTTCAAAAATTTAACATATGAAGGTATTTGTTTAACCGCATTCAGTAGAGGAATATTGGCCTTCACTTGTTTTAACACCTTTAGAATGTCCTGAGAGTTAGAAAGAGGTTTTGGTGCAACCAACTGTTGGGAGAATGGGACAATCAGCTTACCTGGAAGTTCTAGTTCCAATTCTTGTGGAGCAGTGCTAGGTCTATTATTGTTGTCCTCTTCCAGGTCCTTGGGTTTTTTAGCCCTAACCAGAATAGTTTGGTCAATGGTCTTCCCACTCCTAAGAGTGGTGATAGATTTATCTTGCTTTATCTGATTTGAAGAGCGTAAATCACTTATCTCATATTACGGTTTAGGATTGGGGAGAGGTTGAGCAGGAAGCATCCTCCTTTCTATAACCTTAACACGTGAATCCATCTTTTACATACATTTTGTAAGTTCTCGTATTGCTTGAGTAAGCTCTTGAGTTTGTGTGGAATTTTGAACCGGTTCTTCCTGAGGTTTTACTTGATTTGGAATTTGATTAAAGAAACCTTATGAGGTAGCATTTTTTCTATTCCTCCAACTAAAGTGTGGATGATTTCTCCAATTAGGATTGTATGTATTGGAGGTAGGTCCATTGAAGGGTCTTTGGTAATTGTGCACGACATTGGATTGCTCATTCAACACCTCTTGAAAGGTAAGAATGTTGGACAATTTTCATTTGTGTGAACGTTGCAAGTACAAATACCACAAACAGTTTCCTTAACCTTATCCTTCTTTAGTTCCATGGCCTCGAATTTTCTTATAAGATTCGACACTTTAGCATTGATATTATCATCTTCTTTCAGAAGGTATAATCCACCCCTCCTTTGATTAAGTGGGCTTAGAAGTGGTGCTTGGTTTTGGGTAAGTGTTCCATTATTGTGCGTTTTTAGCAAGTCTATCTAAGTAGTCTCACACATCATCGACATTTTTATTCATAAATTTCTTATTACACATTGTCTCAACCAATTGGCACATGGAAGATGTCAGACCATCATAGAAAAATTGTGTAATGCGCCACGTTTCAAAACTGTGTTGTGAGCATGAACTAACAAGATCCTTGAACCTTTCCCAACATTGGAAGAATGTTTCATCATCCTTTTGGGGGAAGTTCATGATTGACTTTATAAGGGTCTTCGTTTTATTATGTGAAAAATTTTTCTTTATGAACTCCCTTATCATATCATTCCATGTGCCAATAGATCTAGGATATAGTGAATGCAACCATGTCTTAGATTTCTCGTTTAAAGAAAAGGGAAAGAGTTTCAGTCTAACCATGTCCTCAGATACTTTTGGAAAATATAACGTGGCTATGATCTCATCAAACTCTTTCAAGTGCAAATATAGACTTTCAAACTCAAGTCCATGAAATTTTGGAAGGATTTGGATCACCCCTGGCTTAGTATCCATGTGTCCCGTATTTTCTGAAAAAATCATGCATGAGGGCATACTCACCCCCGTCGGTTGTAAATAATCTCACAAAGTACGAGGCGGGGGTATTTGATGTACCTCATTCTCATCCTAAACTTCCTCATCCCAAGGTTGAGGTTGTCTTCCCAAATGATTAACCGGTTGATTTGCTGCCATCACTTCAACTAACTCTGAGGATCTCGAGTGGTGTCTAATCCTGTGATGAATAGATAACCCCTCAACTAATCCTCCTTCACTCAAAAGACGTCGAGTGTTGTCACGGACTCACTTGGGTATGAAACACTCTCAGCCCTCAAATTTTAAATCTAACTTAAACCTAAAAAGAAAAATGAAATAGAAATCTAGAAATAGAAAGAGAAAGGAAATTAGAAAGAAGTTACCAAATTAGACGTTCCTAATTAAAATCCTCCAAACAAAATAAAATTAGTCAGTTTCTAAAAAAAATATCAAGTTTTTAAATCTAAAACTAGAAAGCAAGTTAGTTTCTAAAAATAAAAGAAATCTTAGAATTAGAAAGTTTCTAAAAATAGAAAACAAACCCTTAACAAAAAACAGAAAAATTAGAAAGAGATTACCAATTTAGAAAGGCTATCTCAGGATCCTACAAAACAAGAAATTTAGGTTAGTTTCTAAAATCAAACAAAAAAACCTAATCCTAAAATTAAAAGATATAAAAACCTAATTTTAAACTAATCCCAAAACTAGCTAATTTCGAAAAAATGCAACCAAACATCCCCAGCAACAATGCCAAAAACTTGTTCACAACCCCAAGTGCATGGCTACAATGTAGTAATAATCTCGGTGAGACCGAGGTCAAATCTACAGGGACAAATCTTGTGTGTTTTCTGAGAGCAACTAGAAGAAGATGTAATCTAAATCTGGAGAATTTAAGAGAATAATTGTAAATTATTTAACTAAAACTTATAAAATTCAAAGGTCGGAAACAAGGGTTTTCAAGGATCCACTTGTAGAGATCAAGGAGATCTACGCTTGATTCACAAACATAACTGGATTTAGAGTTCTATCTTCATTCAATTGGAAGATAATTCATGAAAAATCTATAAGACCCTACCCCGAGTATGCATTCTGTTTCCCTAGGTCTCGTGGTCCTACCAGTTGAATCTCGGTGACCCGCGACCTATGGATAGTGTTTGCGGTCATCCTTAAGTCCGGTCACGTATACCCGACTCAGATCGGCTTGAAACCTATGCTATTGCGATCGCATCGGCGCTGCGGTTCCAACGCCTCATCTCATGCATAAATTCGACGTGTACGTCTTGTGTTATTGACTCGATAATTTTTTGCCATTCATCATTGCATGGGACCCATTTGCATGGGGCCCACACGTTTTTTCATGGTGGGCCCCACCTAGGTGCCTTTTTCCTAGGAATCTTACACCCCTAGTGTACTTAACCCTACTCCCTAGCTTCTTACACCTTACAAATAATCATTGTTTTTCTTCCCATAAGCAATCATGCCTAGGCTCTTATAAGCAATTATGCTTAGCCCCTACAACTCATCATAACCTACCCTCTCTCTCTCTTAATCTCTTTCCTTCCCTCTCTTTCTTCTCATTTTTAGCAAGCTAGAGTCCTCCAAACATCCATCTCTTCCACCCCATCACAGCCCATTGCATGCTCTATCTATCCCATCCCAACCCTCTAAATCTCATCCTCACCATAGAATCTTCTTCCTTGAAGCTTGGAGAGTCCCAATATTGAAGAAGGAAGGAGTAGTCTTGAGGTGGGTCTTCTTCTTAGCTCCTTCTCTCCCTCTTCTTCTTCCCTTTCTTCCTTTCTCTTTTACTACATGCATGGAAGCATGTAGGGCCCACCAATCCATGGTGGAGGCCCTACATGACTCCTAGAATAAGGCTAAGGGCCTAGATCATCCATGATTCTAACCATGGTGGGCCATTCTCCATAGACCCACCATGATGCCTTTTCTTTCTTATTCTTGTATGTTAACAGCCATCTAGGCCTTGCATGCATGTAAGGAAGGGAATCCCCACCATCCAGTACTTTATTTCCATGTATCTTGCCATACATGTAATCCAAATAAATAGTAATGGGGTGGATTGTGTGCGGGTGGTCCATTAGTGGTGGGGTCACCCACCCATGGCCGGTTCTTACTCCTTCTCCCTCTCCTTCCTCTATAATTTTCTTCTATGTTTGCTGATGAGATGAGGCCCACCAAGGTAGGTCAGAAACCTCTCAGGCCCTAAGCAAGGTGGACGTCCAAGCCCACTTAAATGGACGTCCAGGTCCAACTATGTATGCATGGTTTGGGTGACCTCCAAACCACCCTTTTCATGGAGGTTTGAATGAACCCAAGGGCCTGAAATTTTATTGACATGTCAAGGTGGACTCCACATGTTGAATCAGGGTTATGGGTGTAACACCTCATACCTCTGATACATGGGTGTTACCTTATCCTAAAACCTGCATCAACTAAGCTTAAAATACTAGGCGACTTAAATTTTGACATATACAGGATAGGAGTTCCAGTTAGCATTGAAGTCATTTATCTGAGTCTCCGGGAGCCAAAATAGACACTACTTCAGCCAGGAGGTATGAATAACTAAGCCCCTCCAGTTAAAACCATTCATAGGACACTTGATATGAAGATATTGACACAATGCACTTACAATGGACTCTTGAGGGCTAGTATAAGGCCAACCAAGTCATTTCCACCTTCAAAAATCTTAAATAACCATTGAAAATAAATTTCAAACCAATCGAACCCATGGGTTGTGAGTATCGACCATGAAAAGGGTTTAGAACATGTGGTACGGCCCACCTGGGCCTTGGATCCGCCCTAAGATGGGCCAGTACCCTTTATGGATGCTCTCATGGTAAATGGATGGACCGGATTTGTCACTAACATGTGGTGGACCCCACATGGAGTGCATGTGCACCCCATGCGTTTATGCACGATGTGCACTGGAACGGGTGGCTCGCTCAAAACACCTCTGACCGAACCAAAAAAAAAGGAGAAACGGGCCGTTCCCGCCCGTTGAGGTTTAAACTACCAATCTTTGAGCTCCAAAGTGGCCTACCCCGGGCACTTTTCGAAAGATCTGAGCCGTTCACTGAGCTCGTAGGGTCCATCTGACCAAAATTGTATAAGCTTTTAGGCTCATGCATAGGGATAAGGAAGATCGGACGGAGCCGTCCAAAGATTGCCAAGTGGCTGGGATCCGTGAGATGGGACCGATCTGGGTTCGTTGGGATGGCTCACAATCGGTTCGATCAGGCCATCCCATCCATCCGTTTTCAAGGAAGGGGCGTGCTCTCCCTTTTGCCAAAAATGGCCAGGCAGGGCCGGTAAATGAAGAAAGCGTGAGAGGACTTTCCTCTCTGAGGAAAACAGGGGCTGGCATGATCGCAGCCGTCCCTTGGTCATATGGAGATCCGACCGTTGGGAGCCCTCTCTCTCACTGCTCTAAAGAGCACTGTAGCTCTTGGGATTGACGCTAAGGAGAGAGAGAAGAGAGGAGGAAGAGAGTGGAAAGAGAGTGAGAGCTAGGTGGGCCGACTACCCTGTTACTACTTGACGCGGTGGAGGAAGAAAAGGAGAGGGTCGTGCGTCCTTCCAGGGCCGATACCAGCTGACCACCTATCAGCTACACATATCTGTCTACACATATCTGTAACCGGTAAAGGCAAAGTCCGGTTCAGCCCTTACCATGGCTGTGTCCTGGGCCGAGCATCTGTCATAATCCATGGAAGGAAAGCAGCCTCGAATCAGGCCCTGTTGGAAGCTTAAAGTAGCTCTCAAGCAGGGCTTAGATGAGGGTCGAATACAGTCCAACAAGAGCATGTTTTGGGTCGAAAACATGCCAAACGATGGCTGGACCTTGAGCCAAAGATCAAGCCAAAACGGTAGTAACGATTTGGACCGAGACAAAGCTAAGTAATGGATACGTTTTGGGCTGAAACAATGCCAAAGCAGCAACTCCGTTTCAAGTCAGGAGTAGGCCAAACGATGGCTGAACTCTAAGCCAGGAACGTGGCAGGAAATGAACCGTGATAGCAACTGAGGACGAAGCCAAACAGAAGCTCTGTTTGAGCTAAAAAAAGGCCAGGTTTGGGGCCATGTCTTGGGCCAGAAATCGGTTGGAGTAGGGCCTTTAATCAGACTGTAAAGGAAGCTGGAGTCGAGCCGATCCATGGCTCCACTTCAGGCTATAATACTGTCAAGCAGGAACACTGATCCAGGCCAAAAACCAGGCAAGTTGTTGGATGCACGTCAAGCTGAAAATGGACCAAGCAATGGCCCTATTTCCAAGCTGATATCAGACCAACAACAGCGATGATTTTCGGATTGGAACCAAGCCAATCTATGGCTGTAGTTTGGACCCAATCAATGGCTGTGATGAAACCAGAACAGACTGATATCAAGCCTTCCATCCAACCAAAATGGGAGCTAGGAGAGGATTTTCATCAGGCCTTTATCCAGGCTAATATCGGCCAAGATGGTGACTGAGATCGGACCCGCAGTAACTGTTTCTGGGCTAAAAACAGCCCTCTGATGAACTGTAGAGACAGCCTGGAGACGGTCTCCCTGCCTTGCTGGGAACACCTTTCAGTCGGACCCAGAACTGGCCGAGACTGGCTACAGAACCGGACCAAGTACGGCCCTGCATTGGGTCTAGAGAATGGGCTACTACTGGGCCGTTTTGGGCCCAAACCAATCCCCCCCAATTTGGGTCGTGTCTAGGCTAAAAGACATCCCAGGGCTGGGCTTAAATCGGCCCAAACCAAGCCATTAGATAGGCAGTGGGCCTATGCAAGCCCTGGCCCTGCACGCTGCGAGTGGTCCCCATCTAAAATATGATGGGCCGGCCCTGGTGCTGGGTCAGCCTTTCTTTTTAAAAGCCTTGCAGACGGCCAGCCCAGCCAGCCTTGGGCTGTGTACACGGGTGGGTTGCTGCCCTCATAGGGTTGGGGCTTGTGGCAATTGATGGGCCACAGTCACGTAAGCCGCACCATGTTGGGAACGGATGAGCTGCATATGTGGGCCTCGCCGTTTATGGAGGTAGGCCGAACTATCGGTCCAACCGCACAATAGGTGGGCTGCACCACATCTCAGCGGGCCGCATGTGAAAGCCAATTGGGGCAAGCCAAGCCCAATTCGGACCTAAGCCTTGGAAAGATCCCAGGGTCTATTAGGGTCACCAAGTTGGGACCTAAATCTGGTGGGCCTGACCACCATAAGGCAGTCCCAAAACAATCCCTGAGGCTTTTCAAACCCCACCACGACCCAGTTTGGGACTATTTAGGAGCAATAGATGTGGGCCCTGATAGGGCCCAGTTTATACGAAAATAAGGGTGAGCATGTGGTGTGCTTGATTGTCCCTTAATGGCAGCCAAACAACCCAAACTTAGGGCCCTCTAACCCTCTACCAATCCTTATGCTTTAAACTTTGTAACTTGTTGTCTAATGCAAATGAATTTATATAGGGGATTACTTGAGTGGCGTGAAGTCACTATCTTCTTGAGGAAACTTGCATCTAGAAGCACTCTATGCATTATCTGGTGATGATTTTCTTCCCCTTGAGCTTTCCATTCCCAAACTAGACTAGAACTTGTTGATTTAGTGATTTAATGATCTGTTAGACGAATGGTAAATCGCATGTAGAAATAAACTGCATTTTCTTGACATATCTATTTAGCATAATGACTTCCATGCTCATTATCGTCTAGACCCTTGGATACATACCTTGAACTGCCTAGGAGATTAAACTAACTATTCATTTCATGTACTTTATGTTAGCTCAGTTAGTACATATTGGTAGGAATATACGTGTTGTTCCTTATCTCTTATTCATGTTAAGATCCGTGTCGTTATTATGCTACTACGACTCACACAATGTTGGAAATTTCTCCATGGGAAGTTCTAGCAAAGGAGAGTCCGTGCTTAAAGTGTAATTGGACTAGCTGTGATGTGAGTAGGCCCCTGACATGGAGGTTTTGGTTATTGGTATTCGACTATGGGGTTGACCATCCATGTGTGGTCTCACCTAACTGACTTAGGATGAACTTCACAACCTTTTCTAATATTACTGTTTGCTCGTCTTCGAACCATTCATGCTGTCATGTTTTAATCGTCATGTTTAGTGATTTCAACATCTTATTCCTAAGTCGGCATTGGTGGTGGCTCTTTTCATTAAACTGATTGACCACATGTTGGTGGGTACTACACACACCCTAAGGCGCTAGCTTCATGGGATGGGGATGGTAGTCATGGGACACTATGCCCTAGCCGTCGGTCCACGTTGGGACATGTACTCCCCGTAGTGACCGTGAGCTTATTTAAATCGGCTGGTTGCAAATTGGACTAATAATGGGTTGGTTAATCATGCATGCATAGCACAGACCAGCATTTATTGCTATGGTACGTGACATATGAAATTGCTTGTCTGGATGTTTTACTCGGGGCACACCAGTATCTATTATTATAGTATGCATTTTCCTGTCTGGAGGTTTTACCCGGGGCACAGATCGTCTGGATGTTTTACCCGGGTAGATGATTGCATTTTTGCATTCATGCACTTAACAAGACTGCATATAATATGCTTTGGATTGTCTGTACGTTTTTATGTTATTCCTTATTTAGGGCGGCGGTGTGAAATCTTAACGAAAAATCACACTGAGCTGGTCACTCATTTATCAATGTTCAACCGTACAGAGGACGCGGGTGCAGGAGCTGATAAGTACACGGCAGATCTGGAGGCGATGGCGACTGAGGAGGAGTCCTATGATGAGGAGCCGCAACAGGAGGCTGCCGCCTATTTTGGGTTGAACCAGTAGATTAGCCCTTTATTATTATTCCAATATATTTAGAATTTGAGAAACTTAAGGTCATGTAATTGGCCCCCAGTTGTGTGGGCCAGAATATTGTTCCCATTTTTGAATCACGTCTATGCTATGTTTTCATTCCCGCCATTTGCACTTTGATTCACTTATTGGTTATTATTATCATTAGTTAACTCCTGGATTTTTGGAATGCGAGTCAGGTACTTGGGTTCTGAAAATCAAGGCGTTACAATGGGCCCTTTGATTAAATTGCATGGGCCAAAATATGGACAGCACATGTCACTGTCCAGATTTCAGCCTAATTGGAGTATGTGTTTTGGGATGATGTTTAGGTCTATTTCCAGACCCTTTTCCCCTAAATTTCTTTAGGGATTTTGTGGTGTGTGGACCGCACTTTGATGTGGTATGAGACCCACACCCTATCTCCCATGATTGAGGCCCATGGGTTGGGCCAAAGATGGTTAACTGTCCAGAATTTTCTGGACGGTTCAGCAATGCAATGTGGCAGAAATCACTATATTCACCTAACTTTCTTAAAGAAGTGGGTCATGTCCAGATGTAGGGTCACCTTTCCCCCAATTTTCTAATGATTCAGGTGGGTCTAGGCCCACTCCATGTGGTCTCAAACATAGGGACAGCCAGAATTTCAGCAACAACTAGATTTTTGGACAAATTATGATTTCCTAATTCATAAAAATATTTCCCACACTCAGAAAATTCTAAATTTTAATCTGGAGGCGGCCCACCCTTGCTGTGACCCACCTACCAAATTTCAGGCCAAACGGGCCACTGGAGATTTCATGGCAGGGGCTGGACTAAGCCACTTGGCTGGATGCCCATGGTAGGGATGTCCAGCAAGGCTGGCTGTCCCCACCTCTTTTGTGGCCCATCATGATGTGTGTTTTATCCATGTAACCATTTATTTTTTAGGCCCATTTGTGTGTGGTCCACTTAGTGTGTAGTACCCAAGGTGAGGCCCTATAACGCCCCGTGTTTTTAAGACCCGAGTATATGACTCATATCCCAAAAACCCGAGTGTTAACCTTAAATGATAGTCAAATTCAAGTATTTTTTTTTTTCTTTATTAGAGTAAGCAAATGAATGTAGAATGGACAAATCAACTGAAAGAGAAATTTGCATTTATATTTAGAATGTTCAAGAGGTTGCCCGTAATGATTTATACAAACTAATGTCTCAACGTTAACAATTACAAGATTTACATACATAAAAATTATAAAGAAAATATACATAAACGAAAGTCGTAAAGTCACGTAGCTTCGTTGACGAGTACAACCACGCATCCTTGACCATCATAACGACTCCTCATTAGTCTGAACCTGCATATCACTTAAGTCACCTATACTACTTATACGGTTGTATATTTGATAGTTGAGTGGTCAACTCGGTGTGAATTTCCCTAAAGATTACACACCACTGCATTAAGCAAGCATAGTTATGAAAACATACAGGGCATGCAAAACAATACATGATGCAGTCTTATTAAATGCATGGATGTATAAGTGCACATCAACTGTGGATACTCATCCAGTAGGCTTTTGGGCAAAATCCATGCAATGTGGTCGGTCACCAGCGAAAGTACATAGTACATATGTAATGCCAAACTCACCAAAAGTGGGTCGATAGTCGATGGTCTGAGAGCTAGCGAAACGATACCCCAACTAAATCCTATTGGGCATGTGTTACAGCATGTGGAATTAGCCACCCGTCATCGCCCGAATGCTATGAATACATGATTAGCCCAATCGTTATTAATTTGTTTACAACCAGCAAGTTTAATAAGCTCAAAGGTCACTACGGGTAGCTTAGAGCACAGCGTAGGCCGACAGCTCAGGCATAGTGTCCCATTCCACCATCTCTAGCTCATGAGACTACCACCTTAAGATGTTTAATAAAACCCAATCGACCAGCGGTTAATCAAATTCAGTATATAGGGCTTACCATCGCATGATTGTACCAAATAAAACATCAAACTCATCTAGGGCAAATACTAAAACAAAGCCACGTAGGGCGAATATCAAAACTAAGTCACATATGGCGAGTATCAAAACCATGCGAGAAAAGACCATCCTTGAAAAGCACTTAGACACAACAACCTTAGATGGTAGGCCTACACCCATGATCCATCTTGACCATCACTCAATAACCACTAGATCGAAGGTCCATTGCAATCACCGTTAATTGAGTTACATCCCAAGTGTAGGTGTATATTTATAAGTGGGGGTTTCCCACTAATGTACCAGTTTCAATCTCAGAAGTAATCCACAAGTAATCCAATAGCATTAATTAAATATACAGGATAAACATAAGCATGTGATGTAGCAACTCAATTCCAACAATTAACACATGTGGTTATAAAATAGAGATATCATTTATAAATTAAAATAAAACTATAACTTAAGCTAATGAGAGATTGGAAAGCTCAAGGGGAAGAAATCATCTCCTTATAGTTTGCATTGCCTACCAACGTCGCTAGGGAATGCGCGTTCTCTTAAAATTAAATCCTACCATAAATCAAGATGTACAATTAAATCCAAGTTCTACATACCACCTAGGGTTTAAGATCATAGCTTAGGGTTATCTTTTAGGGTTTTATTGTAGAATTAGGGTTTTATCCTAGGGTCTAGTCCCATACTTAGATTTTAGGATTTGAATCCTAACTTATTATTATTAATGTTATTGTCATTATTATTATTATTATTATTGTACAATGGGTCAAATAATATTCATAGTAGGAGTATCAATCCATCAATATTATTAATGATAGTTTATAAGTTTATATTTAAACGTACCGATATTATCTAATATACTCATAATGACTAATAATCTCTTAGATAATACAAGTTATAATAATAAAATATTTTCTAATGGTAATAATTATATTAACAAGTATTTAACTGATCCCACAAGGGAAATGATAATATTTTCTAATGATTTTAAATCATAACTATCAATCCCAGTCATGATAATGGATACTATGACCTACTTGAATTATGAAATTGTATAGTTAGATCCAATCCTAACAGACTATTTAGGGTTAAGGTCTTAACCTAGGATTTGAATTACCTAGGTTTTAGGGTTTCATTCTTAAGTTTAGGTCTAGGACAAATTTTAAGGTTTGAATTTTAGTTGGTGTACAAATAATTACAACAACATAATCATTATTATTAATGATATAATTAGCATTAGCTAGCATGGTTATAATAATCATTATGATGGTACTAATTAGTGAAACCCATTGCCAATGATGATATTTAAAATTAGTAAATAAATTGTTATGTCTACTAGTCGTGGTTTTTCTTATAATAACTAATACTAACATGCACAATTTACAAATGGCTAATCATATTCAATAATTACGAATATCATGGTAACACCAATCATAACACAAATCAAACAATTTGTTCTAGGAGAGATCTTACCCACATTAATCGACTCCATAGCATGTCAGCTTCCAAACCCGACTCGTTTCCAACAACCCCTAATCGCGACTCAGGTAAGTTAACTCAGCAACTCATGTTCTCTCTCTCTCTCTCTCTCTCTCTCTCTCTCTCTCTCTCTCTCTCTCTCTCACTTCTTCTTCTTCTTCTTCTTCTTCTTCTTCTTCTCCTTCCTTTCTTTCGCTTCTCTTTTTACTAGAATGTCCAACCACACCTGAGCTAGACCCAAGCCCAGCTTAACCCCAACTCGGCCTAACTGAACAGGGTCTCAACCGAGTCAACTCGATTCTAGCCGAGCTGACTCGACTCAACCCACCACTTCTTCCTTCCTTCTCTTTTCTTTCTTTCTCCCTTCTACTTCATCTCCTTTCTCTCCCCATCCTCTACAACTAGACAAACAGGGAAAACAGATTTGAACCGGTCCAGCAACTCCGGGTCAGAACCTAGGTTGAGTCATGCTTGGCTCGGCTGCGAATTGCAATGCAACCCATGCTCGAACTCACATGCACGCACTCGCTCTCCCTCTCTCTTCTTTCTATTCCCTATCTCCTTCTTCTTCTCTCTTTCTCCCTTCTTCAGTCCTCGTACGCCCAACCGAGTCAAGCCTCGACATCGGATGTTGTCCAACTCAACAAAGTCGAGCGTGAGGCTCGGTTACAACATGATGCACCCTCTCCCTCACTTTCTTCTCCTTTTTCTTCCTTCTTTCTTTCTTCTCTCTCCTTCCCTCCCGCTGAAGATCTAGCAAGGCTAAGACTCGGGTTGGAATCGAACCGAACCAGTGCAGCTCGGTGGAGAAGACGGTTTGGCCATCAATGGCGAATTACCAATCAATGGGTCTTTCTCCATTCCATTTTTGCTGGGCATTTGGTATTGGTCCACAAGAGCTCATGGAGGCTGGAGAATGAAGTTTCAATGGAGTTTGGGTGGTGGGTTCAAGGGAAAGAGGAAACGGTGATTTGGTTTTGTTGTGGGAGAAAACCCTAAACCACAGATCGAGTGGCTGAGATCTCACTGAAAGGAAGGTTGGGATTGAAAGAGAGGAAGTCACGCGGATCGCCAAGCTGGTAGCCGCAGAGATAGTTTCTTTTTTTAGAAATATGGTTTTTCACAGATCTCACTGGATTTGTGCTCTTAAGAGTACACATCTTCATGTGGGACACCCAGGTTTCGTTCTAAACTGACCCATATACAAGATGGGCGGATTAGATCAAGTTCTTGGGTCGGATGATGGGCCACTGATGAAAGGAAATGGCCTCAGTTCATTTGAAACGAACGTTGGCGGGAAGAATTCCTTTATTTGGAATTTTTTGGGTCAACACAACTTGACTGGAGTTTTCGGCTTGGTGCACAGCGAGCGCTCCTGAACTGTGTACACTCGCAACGGAATGTGGGGTCTACGAGTGGATCTGGCGGAATCCACGCCGTCCATTCCACTTGGAGGGTTCCCAAGAAGGGCCCTTGATAAAAAAATCTAGCAGATTAAATGCCTAAGTGGGCCACATGCTGTAAGGACATGGGGGTGGAAACCACCATCACTTCCGGTTTCATCGTCCACTGTTACAATGTGCAGACGAATGTTTCTCCATGTTGCTATCAAAATAGGTGGGGTCCATTTGTGGTTGTCTTCTAGAAAATCTACTCCCTTCACCACCTTTGTCATAATGCTTTGACACATGGGTCAAAGTACGAATCAGATCTGAGTCCTAGGTGTGCCACACCTTCAATAAGTGTGTGAATTACTCACACTGTTGAAACCTCATGCACATCTATGTGAAAATTTGTTATTCCATGTGAATTAATTTATTTTGTGTGGAGTGAATTGTACTATTTTAGTCTCACGATCTGCTCTATTCATTATGTCGAATACACTCTGTTAAGATAAGGGTCTAAAAATAGAACAGATCCATTGATCGGGTGGGCTGCATGATATGTTTTAGCTTCAACGGTGGTATGTAATGACATTGAATATTTACAATCTTACCATCCATTTCTTAACCAGCTTCCGACGTCCATTATGTCGAAGTGCGCTGTCCGAATTTCTTGAAATTTGACAGGCATTCTTCATTTTTCGTGTTCTTTCCATTGGTTCAGTTTGGGCCCCAATCTCCGTAGATGCTCCTTTAGTGGCTTACACACTCCATAATTCAAAATAACATTTGTACACCTCCGATTGACAAGTTACCAGGTAGTTTAGACTTAAACCCAAAGATCTTCATAATGATCGATTCATCCTGATATTTGGATGACCCATTTGGCGGATCTAAACCTGATAGATGGTCAGATGACTTGTTAAAAATAAGGAAGCTTTATGGTTAACACTCTAACCATGTATATGGGTGGATGTATGGTCAGTTTTGTGAATGGGTGAACACAAAGGGGGTTTCCAGAGTGATTAGGGGTATAGGTCGATGGCATTTTCTTAATTATTGCTGATCTGTGAGTTTTGGGAAATCTAATGGCCCCACATGGTTATAGGTACATTTCTAATCAATTCTTACAAAAGAAAATATATCTAACTTATTGTGGATAGGGAGTTTATTCATCATTTCATTCAAGGGAAAGTACTTACGTTAAATCACGTGACAAATGACCTTGTTTTAAAATTCAAGGGTTAGATGGCTTGATCTATAAATGGAGATCATTCCCAATAGATAGATTCGTGTCGGGGAATGGATGTAAGGTCAGGCTAGCTAGGTTGGTGTCGTACACATGTACGTATCAAGTTAAACTTCATGGTAACGCTCGAGGACTTTCAATTCTCGGGTTTTGAAAAGTTCAGAGTGTTACAATCTACCCCCCTTAAAGAGAATCTCATCCTCGAGATTTAGCACAATCTATCTTACGGTGTCTGTATGCATCCGCTGATTTTTTGAATTAAGGTTATTTGTATAAGCGCTCATAACTAACCACTAGAACAAGAGTTAGTGCAACCTACCCCCCTTAAAGATTTCAAGTTTCTAGTGTTCAGGCTAACACGAATAGATGGTCGTAGTAGATTCGAGCCCGATACATTGATCATACGTCTACGCAGGGCAGGATTTTGGTATCCATTCATAATCTTGTTAAATCTCGATCCTTTATTTGATCAGAGCATTGCAGTCATTGAGATTTGCTAGGACTTGGAATTCGAGTCAAACCATATAAGCTTCGTTTAAATATAGTTTCATCAACTCATGATCCCAATTATTCGGGACCCCTGAATGTCCTGTAATCTTGTATTCTCATAAAGGACAAGTCTAGGTGGCCCTTTACGCTTTCACTACGCACGTTGTCTATCCAAGCACTACTTGGAAGTTTCAGGTCCAGGAATTCTGTATGAAACCTAAGTTTAAATTTGCTAAGTTTTATTTGACTTCCCGAATCTAGTTCTCGCATGCCTAGTCTAAGATTAAAAATTTACCCAAAATTCTATAACTTCATATTTAGTTGACCCTAAGTGTTGAAATTTATGAGAATTATCATTTTCTAATTAACGATATGTATCAGGGAATTTAAGTTATAACTTCTAATAAGTTTTCTTAAGTGTAGGGGAACACTAAAATTTAATCTAGTGTACCATATAATGGGTAAAGAATTTCCTAGAATGTCTAAGTTCAATCTATTTGATGAGAGCGTTATTCTTAACTATGAAAGCTTGGAAAAATTCATTTTCTGAATTTCTAGAAAAACTTTTTTTGGAAGTCAAGTATAAAAATGTTTTGGTTTAGTCCTTTTTATACATCATAGTGGCCATTTGTACTTCCACAATTCCTAAGTTTAGTTTCTAAGTTTAATCAATTATCTAATAGTTGGAGTGGGGGTTTAAGTTTTGTTTCTACATTCAAATGGCAGTTTTGATGATTTACATGAGAACCAAAGTTTCCACTCCTAAGTTCAAAGGACTAAGCCTAGAATTTTCAAAGGAAACTAGGATCATTTTTAAGTCCTAAAATTTTCCCAACAATTTCCCATGGAGCCTACATTTGAGCTTCTATATCATCATTTCCTTTCCTATTCCGAGGGATTTCTACGTAAGTTGAAGTCCAAAGGTCTAACTAAAATTTCAAGGGAGTCTAAAGTTAAAGTCTCTATGTTCTCAAATTGTCCTTAGTTTAGATGGAATTCTATATAAGTTTGGATTGTCATCCAAATCACTTCTAAGGGAACCTACATTTGGGTCTCTATGTTCTCAATCATTCTTCTAAAATTAAGGGAAATATGCTCTAATACCAACTGTAACGCCCCGTGTTTTCAAGACCTAAGTATATCACTCGTACCCCAAAAACTCGAGTGTTAACCTTAAAGGATAGTCAAATTCAAGTATATATTTTATTTTTTTATCAGAGTAAGCAGATAAGCGTAGAATGGACAAATCAACTGAAAGAGAAATTTGCATTTATATTTAGAATGTTCAAGAGGTCGCCCATAATGATTTATACAAACCAATATCTTAACGTTAATAATTACAAGATTTACATACATGAAAAATATAAAGAATGTATATAAAAACTAAAGTCGTAAAGTTGCACAGCTTCCTTAACGAGTACAACCACGCATCCTTGACCATCATAACGACTCCTCATCAGTCTGAACTACATATCACTTAAGTCACCTGTACAGTTGTATATTTGATGGATGAGTGGCCAACTTAGTATAAATTCTCCTCAAGATTACACACCGCCACATTAAGTAAGCATAGTTATGAAAATATATAGGGCATGCAAAATAATACATGACACAGTCTTATTAAATGCATGGATGTATGAGTGCACATCAACTGGGGATGCCATCCAATTAGCTTTTGGGCAAAACCCATGCAATGTGGCGGGTCACCAGCTAAAGTACATAGTACATTCGTAGTATTAAACTCAACAAAAGTGGGTCGATAGTCGATAATCTGGGAGCTAGCGAAACGATACCCCAACTAAATCCTATTGGGTACATGCTACAGCTCTAGAATTAGTCACTCATCATGGCCTGAATGCTATGAATGCATGATTAGTCCAACCGTTATTAATCTGTTTATAACTAGCAGGTTTAATAAGCTTAAAGGTCACTACGGGAAGTTCAGAGCCGAGCGTAGGCCAACAGCTCAGGCATAGTATCCCATTCCACCATCCCTGCCATCATCTAGACCATCCAAGTGGACCAGATCATTGGTTTGGTCTGTATATAAAAAAAATTTCATTGATGGCCCCATCATCTTCCCCGCTAAAGCCAAAAATCCATTAGAATGGCGTGGGCCCCATCTATTGATCAGGAGTGCTCGTTCAATGGGCCATGACATTAAGAAAACCACCCATGATCAAATTGCCCCCATGCAAAGCAGGAATTGGGAGAGAGCATGAGAGCAATCGTTATCCCGGTCGTTCCATGAAACAGTTAGGGTGACCCTACGTCTTTAAAAAAGGGCCCTATTCTCTCGGGATCCCCACCAAGAAATCAGGAGAGAGAGAGAGAGAGAAGGAAAAGGAGAGCAAAGAGAGAGTAAAGATCGGGTGGACTGTGGTGCTGTGCCACGCAAGACCCATCTGAGTTGAGCTCCAACTCGGGCCAAGCCAGAAGGAGTAAAGAGGAAGGGAAAAACTAGAGAGAGAGAGAGAGAGAAAATAGGAGAGGGAATAAGAGAGAAAGAAGGGAGAGAGAGGAAGTACGGTTTGTTTAGTGCCGCACCAAGTCAGGCCATGCCGATTCGAGACAGAGTTTGGTCTAAGTTGGGTGAGTCCTAACTCATTCCTAGTCCGGTCTAGGCTTCTTGTCGGGCATTCCTAGTGGTGGAAGAAGAAAGGAGAAAGGAGCGTTGGAGGTGAGCTGCTCGTTGCTGCACCCATCAGCTGTGAGAGCATTCTCGCTGCTGCACCCAAGAGTCGGATTCAAGTCCATTGGGTCTGGGGCCACATCTGAGTTGAACTCAAATGTTGTGGGCTGCTACCGATTCGAGTCATGCTAAGATTTCAGCAAAGAAGAAAGAAAGAAGAAGATTTAGAGAAAGAGAGTAGGGTTAGTGCGACTGCACCAACCTGATTCAGTTGGGTCAGGGCTTGATGGGTGCTGTTTTTTTAATAAAAAAAAGAAAGAAGAAAGAAAAAGGAGAAGGACAGGAGGAAGAAGGAGAGAGAGAGGGAGAGAGAGAGGGAGAGAGAGAGAGAGAGAGAGAGAGAGAAGATGAAATGAAGGAGAGAGAGATTGGATAGGAAGTTGCTGCTGAGTTGACTCGATTGGAACCGAGTCCAGCCGAGTCGAGTTGGGTTGGTCTGTCCAGGCTCATTGCTGGACATTCCAGCAAGGAGGAAAAGAAGAAGAAAAGAAGAAGAAGAAAGAGAGAGAAGGAGAGAGCGAAAGTAAGGGGTGGTTGTGTTGAGCCGAGTCAACTCAGCTCGAACCGAGTCAACAAGGTGAGTCAACATGTTCTTCCCATTCCAGACTTGTTTCAATGCATGATTATCGTTACTACCAGCGTTGTTATTAGTATTATTAATATTACCGATGATTAGCCATTAGTACATTATTTATGATAAAACTAGTTATTACAAACAAATTTCAATTATTAAATCATAGTATTTCATGTATCATTCTTAAACATTTGTTATTGATAGTAGGTTGTACTAATTGGTGTCATCATAATAATTATTAACAAATATTAATTTTAACACTAATGTTAATAGATATTTTAGAATTATTAAATTAACACTAAAATTAATCGCACACCAACTAGGGTTCAAACCCTAAAAATCTAGCCCAGATCTAAGTAATCTGAACCATAAGTTATGATCCTAACCGTTAGTAGATTATTCATGCTAATGGTTGTTATTACAAATAAAATTACTGTTACTCAATACTAGTATTTTATTTATCAATCTTACATACAATCATTGATAGTAGATCATATTATTTACTACATTACAAGGATTATTAACGTCACATAGATAATCTTAATCATGTCATTAAGGACTATGATTATTAGACACTTACATTTATTTACTATCCTTACTATCATGAAAAGAATTAGTATTGATAGTTATTACTATTACCAATTGAAGATATTATCACTTTCATTATGGGGTTAGTATAATTATTGTTAATATGAATATTATTATTAGTCATCATCACATTATTGTTAGTAAATGTTCTATCTCTAGTATCTCTATTAATTAATAAATTATTAGTTATTATAAGAACATTAGGCAATGTTGGTATATTTAAGTACCCACTTGTGGACCATCATCATTAATATTGATGGATTAATACTCCTATTATGAATATTATTTGATCTATTGTACAATAATAATAATAATAATAATAATAATAATTTATGATTCAAATCCTAGAATCCAAGCGTTTAACTAAACTTTAGGATGAAAACCTAATTCTATATCAAAAGCCTAAAAATAAGTAAATCTAAGCCCTAGGTTACATTAATCTTGTCCATAGATACTTTGTATACTTTGTAGAACATGGATCTCACGTACAACTTTACAATTCATGGTAGTGTTCGACTCTAAGGATGCACACACTTCCTAGCAACACTAGTAGACAATTCAACTCGTGAGGTGATGATTCCTTCCCCTTGAACTTTCTATTTTCCCATTAGCTTAAGTAATAGTTTTTATTTTAATTTCGATTGATATTTGATATCTTTATCTTATAATCACATGTGTTAATTGTTGAAATTGAATTGCTAGATCACATGCAATATTTATCCTACATAATTTCTCATGCTTGTGGATCACTTATAGAACTTAAATTGGTACATCAGTGGGAAACTCCCACTTATAAATGTACACTCATACTTGAAATGTAACTCGATTGATTGTTATTGTAATAGACCTTCGACTTAGTGGTTATCGAATGGTAGTTTAAATCGAATATTGATGCGGGCCTACCATCCAGGAGTTGTTGTGTCAAAATGGTTTTTAAGAATGGACTTTTATCGCATGGTTTTGATATTTGCCCTATGTGGCTTAGTTTTGAAAATTGTCTTATGTGGTGTTGTTTTGGTATTTTTCCTATATGGGTTCGATATTTTATTTTGTGCAACTATACGATGGTAAACCCTATATACTGAAATATGATTGACCACTAGTTGACGAGTTTCTATTAAACATCCTAAGATGGTAGACTCATGGGCTGGGGATGGTGGTCATGGGACACTATACCTGAGTCGTCGGCCTACGCTGGGTGACAAGCCCTCCGTAGTGACCTTGAACTTTATTAAACCGTCTGATTGTAATTGGAATAATAATGGTTTGTCTAATCATGCATGCATGATATATTTACGATGACGGGTGAATATTTCTTGATGTTGTAACACGTGCCTCTGAGTTATTGGGGTATTGTTTCACTAGCTGTCAGACCACCAACATCGATTTACGTACGTGATCGATGTACAATAGGTAGTCGTTATGCGGTATGTGATGTACGCATGTGATGTGCTTCGTTAATGGTCAGTCTTTGCATGGGTGACGAGCCCAACTGCTGAATGGATGAGCATCCCCAGGTCAATGATGCACTTACGCATCCATGCATCTAATAAGACTGCATCATGTATTGTTTTGTGTCTTGTTATGTTTTTATAACTATGCTTACCTAATGCTGCGGTGTGTAATCTTGAGGGGAATTCGCACTGAGATGACCACCATTCATTAAATATATAACCGTATAGGTGGCACAAGTAGCCCAGTTGATATTCATGTTCATATTGATAATGAGAAGGGTGCAATCGTCAAGGATGCATGATTGTATTGCTAAGAGTTGTTACGTGATTTTACAACTCAAGATTTGTTATAATGTATTTATTTCACATTCAATGTTTTCTCAATTTGTAATTATAAGTATTGGGACATTGGTTTGTATTAGTCATTATGGACAGCTCCTTGTACATTTTAAATGTAAATGCAAATTTTCATTTATGTTGATTTGTCCATTTTATGCTAAACTGCTAACTCTGAAGATATATATATATATATATTGAATTTGACTCTTTATAAGTTAACACTCGGGTTTTTTGAAAACGAGTCATATACTCGGGTCCTGAAAACATGGAGTGTTACATGTACTGTTTGAGTTGTTGAATGACTAGTTCGCAGTCCTCGATTCAATCTATCTTATGTTTTTCTTTCAGTTGTTTGAAGAAGGGGAGACATTTATCGATGGCTCGGGAGACGAACTAGTTGAGAGCGGTCACTCTCTCCATGAGGTATTGGATTTCTTTTGCTGTCCTAAGCGAGCTCATCTTTGGCAAAGCTTGGATTTTATCAAGGTTCGCCTCAATCCCCCTTTAGCTGACCAGGAAATCAAGGAATTTTCCTGAGCCGACATCAAAGATGCATTTTCTTGAATTCAGCTTCATCTTAGTAGGAATGACCTTAGTAGGAATGATCTTATAGAAGCGGATTTCTTATTAAAGCCTTTGTCAAGAAGTTCTTGTGTTGGAAACTTAGGTGGGGCCCACCATGATATTTGTGAGAAATCCACCCTGTTCATCCAGTATTTGAGCTCATGACCAGAGACCAACTCGGGACCAAAGGTGAGCAGCATCTAAGACTCAAGTGGGCTGCACTACAGGAAAATGTGGGTAGGGAAATTCCTACTATTGAAACCTCCCTGGGTCAACAGTGATGTTTACATGCCATCCATATTGTTCAGAACGTCATTCCTTTCGGACGAGCTTAAAACACGAGTATTCCTGATTCAAAACTTTTCGTCCCACATATATTTTAATTGTGGACGTTCAAACCTCACATTTTCAGCTCATTCGATCATCGTATCCAGCTTACATTTGACTTTATATAATAAAATGAGCTCACAAAACTAATGAACGGAGTGGATTTCTAACAACATCACGGTGGGCCCCACCTAGGTTATCAGCACAGGGACTTCATGAGAAAGCTATCACTGGAAATCCATGTCCTTATCTGTAACGCCCTGAAATTCGGGGGTCGAGCATAAACTCCACTCCCGAGTTCCAGAACATCACTTATGCAACATAAATGCTTATGATTGAATGTTGTCTATGTTAGTGTATTAAACATGAGTGGGATTAAGCCCAAACAGCATATCATACTCCAGAGACAGTTAAATTATGCAAGCGGAAGACTATATTAGATATATAATATATATAAACTGTTGTAAGTCTCCAGAGTGTGAACATGTTACCAGGTTAAATATATACATGTATACTCCAAAAATAAATAAAAAGAGTATACATGAGTGTTCCAAAAGAGCAAAATAACAAGTGTCATGGCGTCTAATCAAACTCCCTGTAATCCCGTCAATCAGAACACGGTCTACATAGACCAGCCTGATAGCTGCCTATAGGAGAAACCCTCCTCATCATCATGAAAGTCCAACTCTGCTTCACAAGCAGCTCCATCATCTGAAACTAAAACAAGGACTGGTTGGTGTGTACAACACCGTCCCGTAACGTGGGAGTGAGTGATCAACTCAGTGAAATCATAGAGTAAAGATTAGCATGTTATCAAATTAATCACGCGATAATGGTAAATCAAGCAATCAAACATTTCTAAATACTGTGATTAATGCAAGGATGAGATGCAATAATGATACATGCCCTCACCAACATACTCCCTCATGCGACACCATCTTACGTTCGCAGCGTGCTTTTTTCCCTCAAGTGCTCCACATCTTCCAAGCACATGCAATGCGATATGGGCATGATTACCGAGTTGTTATTAGTCCTTTTCATACAACAGGATTGGAAAACTAAGGTACCTCCCTTATATCATTCCCAAACAGGGATCCTGTCTAGGGTCGTCACTCCTAGTTAATCTCATACGATGATGCGGTTCTAGGTCGCTGCAAGGGCTGTCAGGGCTGTTACACGCACTCGTTGCACCGCTCCCCCATCACCTTATCAATACAGGCCTAGTTTATACTCTGTTTACTACGGGAAGGCTCGTCGCCTCTCTGCAGATTCAGAGTATGCTCGAGGTCACTACAAAGGGCTGTCAGGACTGTTACGCGCACTCGTTGCACTGCTCCCCCATCACCTTATCAGTGTAGGCCGACAGCTCGAATATAGTGTCTCATACCACCATAATTGGCTCATGAGTCTGGATTATTCACTGGTTACTACGGGGAGGCTCGTGGCCCCAGCATAAGCTGACAGCTCAACCACGGTGTCCCATACCACCATGCCCGGTTCATGAGTCTTAATAGATCAAGGTACCACGGTTATCAGGGTTTTTACTGGTAAGTTTAGTACCCTAGGTTCAAGCAGTTATGACCAATACAAGGTGAATATACAACGGTCAATCGGGTTACTTGATGAGTTCGACTAGTATGAGCGCCCGTTGAGTTGTACGACATGAAGTGTATAAGCACTTCGTGTGGCTTAACCACTGCCGACAAGCAACGCACGACTCGGGTTCGTCAAAGACGTCTTGCGTGGTAAATAGAGGCCAACCACGAGCTCAAATCTGTTACCGATTGCCTGGACCATAATATAGCCCCAAACACATTCCATATTAACTAGTAAACATATACAGTAGCTAGAACAGAAATAACCAAATAATTCAAGCATATTTCCCAACATGTTATAAGATACGAATCCATACGCATGCATTTCAAAGTAAAGCGACTAAGTTAAACAACTTGTATAAAGAAAATCATAAACATCGCTAAGGTAGTTGAGAATCCTATCTCAACACCCAAGTAAAGCATTATTTACTATGTATATACTCATACAAGCATTTATACAAACACTTAGACTATACATATTAGTCTACATAGCATATGTCGGCCAAAATATACATTAGGATGAATCTCTTCGCCAAACAGATCATACACGCATAACTAGCATAGATACACGGCAAATACTCATGGCAATCTTATCAGCAAAATTCATACGTATACGGTATTTCCTACAAATACCATAAATATCATATTCTTCGTAAGTATTCGAAATGAAAAACAGACAGCATGTTCTACATGTCAAACAACATCCTTGTCAATAATCTACCATTAAACGGCATAGAAAACTTTGAAAACAGGTAACTTAAGCATCTAAAATTCACACCTTACGCCGTAGAAGTGTAACGAATTCAATAGAGACTTTAAGTCTTTGTCAACGACTGATTGACAACCTATAGTATGATTTAGGTTAGCTACTTCACCACTTGCACTAATTGAAACCCTATAACAGGTTAGGGTTAGGCTTTCTTACCTAAGAACGAAGTTAGAATCGCCGAAAAAGTGATTAGATCGTAATGGTTAAGCACGTATGATAACAGGGTAGGATAGCAGGAAGATCCTCCCACTTCTCTCACACTTTCTCTCTCTTTTTTCTTTTCTCTCTCCTAGATTTTCCCAAATTCGTATGGGATGAGAGAGTGAGGGTTTAAGGTCCTTATATAGGCCCAAAACTCTCCAAATTAGACTCAAGGCCATGGTATACTTCGTTTATGTCCAAATACAGACTGTTTCATCTCAACAGAGCACTTCTGGAGGTCCTGTTACTAAATACGGTCAGACTTAAGCTTTATAGTATCGGATCTAGGTTAAGCTAAGTTTTCAGTCAGGTCGGGTTTCCAGATCGACCATGGCGGACCAGTTTCAGTTCAGCGGTCATCGAAACTTGATCAGGGCACAAGTGCTGTGACATGTATGGGCCACCTATCCTGATCCGAGGGTAAATTTGGGTCGAAATCTAACAGTCAGAATGCTTAGAATCATCGCGCAAGCGACACGGTCCAGATTACTTTAAATTATATTTAATTTCTTAAAAATCTTTATTTTCTCACACTCTTCACTCCAGACTCAAGGAAATCGTCCTAGAGCATCGTTTGGATGTGATTTTCACGGTGGTAGTCAAGTCCAACTAGGTGGTCATAATGATCTAAGTTCATCGCTATCGGACTTTCGACAGGCGGTCCAGGTCCGATATGAAGTTTCAAAGTGCTCCCAAGAGTATCTGGGTTTAGAGATTGATCCTGGATTTTAAGATAGCATAGCGTTACTGATTCTATAGGTTTTGGGTCTTATGGATCATATTTAAAGTGGTTGGTACTTATTTCACAAGTAATCTAGTGTAGCGCTAGTTAATTCACATTAAATTTCTAAAGAATTTCGTTCTAAACGATTTCTTTGGCTTTGGAATTGAGTTATAAGAGGTTACCAAGGTGTTATGGTTGACTCATTGCCTAAGGACATCTAACTCTAGGTTGGCAAAAATCTAGGGTGTTATAATCTACCCCCCTTAAAATAAAATTTTGTCCCCGAAATTGCCTAAGGGTAATAAGGAAAGATTAATTATTTCTTTTTCCTAAGTTTTGTTGATTTCAAGTTTTTATACGTAGTAGGGTGTATACGATCTATATTAGTCTGGTTCCTTTTGATCTACCCCCCTTAAAAACTTACTTCTTTATCCATTTCTTACATTGTAAGACCCATATCCTAATCCGTACTGTTCCGTTGCTTCCCGCGATCCTTCTCGTCAAATTCCGGTGACCTGCGACCTGTAATCGACTTTGCACACGACCGTAAGTCATATCCTATACATTTGATCCGGCTTAATCTGAGACTTATATCATTGCGAGCGCACCGTCACCGCGGTTCCAACGCCGCGACTCACGCACTGATCCGATACCCTAACTAAGAGATGTGGGTAGGCGTTTATTTCGAGAAGTGGGAGCATATATCTACCGATTTTATCTTGAGTTTTCCGAGGACTCAACGCGGTCATGACGCCATCTGAGTTGTTGTGGACCATCTGACGAAGTCGGCACATTTTCTTACGATTCGTGAGACTTGGCATACAGATAAGCTCGCCAGGATGTTTATTGATGAGATCGTGAGATTGCATGGTGTTCCCATCTCGATTGTTTCAGACCGAGATCCGAGGTTCACGTCTCAGTTTTGGAGGAGCTTCCAGAGAGCAATGGGCACTGACTTGCAGCTCAGCACCACGTATCATCCATAGACCGATGGTCAGACCGAGAGGGTCAACCAGATCCTTGAGGATATGCTTCGGGCTTGCGCGATTGATTTCGAGGGTAGTTGGGACGAGCACCTGCAATTGGCTGAGTTTGCGTACAACAACAGCTATCAGGCGACTATTGGCATGGCTCCTTTTGAGGCATTATATGGCAGACCGTGCAGATCTCCGAGTTGTTGGACCGAGGTTGGAGAGCAATGTCTCCTAGGTCCCGAGCTTGCACTGTAGACGTCAAAGGCTATCGACATCATCAGGCAGAGGATGCGCACAGCTCAGAGCAGACAGAAGAGTTTTACTGATCGTCGGCGTCGTCCCTTGGAGTTTGCCGTTGGGGACTATGTGTATCTCAAAGTCTCACCCATGAAGGGTATGGTTCGTTTTGGGACGAAGGGCAAGCTTGCCCCGAGATTCATTGGACCTTTCGAGATCACTGGGCGCATTGGCACCGTGACCTATCGGCTTGCCTTGCCATCGCAGTTGTCTGGCGTCTACAACGCCTTCCATGTCTCTATGTTGAGGAAGTGTGGGTCAGACGTCATTCCTATTATTGATTGGCAGCCGTTGAAGGTTCGTGAGGACGCTTCTTATATTGAGCAGCCAGTTCGTATCCTCAATCGGAAGGAGCAGGTCCTCAGAACCAAGGTCATTCCCTTGGTGAAGGTGCAGTGGGGCCATCATAGTGTGGATGAGGCGTCTTGGGAGCGCGAGGCGGAGATTCGAGAGCGTTATCCTCATCTTTTTGATGATTGATTGTATTGTGTATAGTGCTTTGATTATATATGATGTTATGTTTCCTATTTTCTCCTTAAGTTATGGTTAGTTGCGATGGTAGTGTAAATTTCGAGGATGAAATTTTTATTAGGTGGGGAGAGCTGTAAGACCCATATCCTAATCCGTACAGTTCCGTTGCTTCCCGCGATCTTTCTCGTCAAATTTCGGCGACCTGCGACCTTTAATCGACTTTGCGCACGACCGTAAGTCGTATCCTATACATTTGAGCCGGCTTAATCTGAGACTTATATCATTGTGACCGTACCGTCGCCGCGGTTCCAACGCCGCGACTCACGCACCGATCCGATACCCTGACTAAGAGATGTGGGTCAGCATTTATTTCGAGAAAACGCCGCGCATTTACATTCGCAAGAGAATCTCTACAAAGTGTCAAATCAATCACATCAATCAATCCCATCAATCACCTCTCATGTCAAGTACAAGCACCCATGCTTCCTTTCTCCACAAGTCAAGCAACCACCAAAGTCAACTAACCTCTCACTTCACCCATCACTCACCTCACCCATCACTCACTTCACATCACTCCATCTCTCCTTACATCACACTTCTCTCTCTCATTTCTCAACAAACCCCAAGCAACCAAGAAGCACTCCCACGTCCAAGCTCTCTTCCATGAGAGAGAAGTGATTTTGGTGGCCCACTTCCCATCCCAAAACTCTAATCCTAGCCATCCATCTCCCATCTCCACCATCAAAGTGAAGTTCTAGAAGATATGCGTTCCAATGGACCGAGTAGATCATAAGGTGGGTGCTTTGATAGAGTAGTTTTCATTTTTTTTAAAGATGGGCCAAGTGAGGCCAACCGATCAATGGTTTGGATCTCACTTGGGACCCTAAGATGTGGCCGTTGGCCCATCTTGATCATCAATATCATTCCATGATGGGGCCATTCTCCATAGAACCCATCATGATGTTTACTTTTCTTGCATTAAGAGGTCATTTAGACCGTTCATTTTGGATGGAGAGGGATCTCCACCGTTGATCTTTTATTTGGATGGCCCATGTGCAACGGGACCTATTGATGTATGATTGGATGGTTGAAACGGAGGGCCCATAATGTCGGGGCCCCTCCATCATGCGTGTCCCACTCTCTCTCTCTCTCTCTCTCTCTCTCTCTCTCTCTCTCTCTCTCTCTCTCTCCCATTGTATGAGATGTTGTGGCCATGTGGCCACTCGGATGGACCCCACATTTATGCATATTTTATCCACACAATTCATGTGTATGGTGGCCCACCTGGATCGTCTGAAGGTGGGGCCGACCATAAGTTGTGCCGTGTACATATTGAAGAGGAACAAACAAAAAAAAAAATATAACAAAATATACCATCCAGCATCTCTGGACGCTGGACGTCACCTGGATAAAGGCAAAAATATAAATTTTATTTTTAAATTTGGGGTGGGCCACTTGTATATGCCCCATCTTGATGTATGTATTCAATCCATGCCGTCCATCCCATTTAGAGGTTCATTTTAAGCGTTAAAATGAAAGATGGGGTTGATCGGAGCATTTGGTGGGCCATAGTTTTAAAAATGGTATCATTACCATTGAACTCTACCAAAACTCTTCCTACAAGCTGAAAAATGGCCGATATTGGTCTTGATGGGTTTGTTTTGGGCTTGGGAATACAATGGATGGAGTGGATGCACTTCAAGCGGGTCTCGCATATGAAAAACCGCAGAAAAGGGTTTTTCCAAAAAAAATATATATATATACAACCAAAGCAGCAGCAGAGTTGCTACCGTAAGAGCCGCAGGCGCTGCCTGCGGCCTTGTAGCGGGCGGCCGGACAGCAACCCACAGCCCCTGCCGTGGGCCTCACATGATGTATTTTTGTATCCACGCCGTCCATGAGGTGGACCACCCTCTGAGGTGGGCCCTCCCCAAAAATGAGACACATCCAAAGCTCAGGTGGCCCACACCGTAAGAAACAGTGTGAATTGAATCCTACCATTGAAATCCTTTTCGGGCCCCACAGAAGTTTTGGATCAAGCTGAGATTTGTTTTTCATCCTCACCCAGGTCTCTGTGACCTTATCAACGGGTTGGATGGATTATAAACATTATGGTGGGCCCCACATGGGGAGCCCACAGTGATATATGTGTTATATTGCCACCGTCTGTCTGGACGGTGGACTCCACTGTGATGTATGTGACTATCCACACTGTCCACCGTTTAGACAGTGGGACCCATCATGATTTATGGGTTCTATCCACTCCATCCACCTGATGTGTGTGTATATATATATATATATATATATATATATATAATATTGTATATATTTTATTATATATGTATATATGTGTGATGGTGGGCCTCCATGTGGACCCACCCCCCACTATGATGCATGTGCTACATCCATACTGTCCACCTATTTTGAGAGTTCATTTCATGACATGAGCTAAAAATGAGGCAGATATACGTTTCAAATGGGCCCACCTTGGTATGTGCTTAGGGCCCACAATTTACTTAATTATGGCCATTTATTGAGACCTACTTTGGTACATATCCAAAGCCTATGGGACTAAGCACATTTGACATATGCAAAGTCCATGGGACTAAGCCCATTTGATACATAAAGAGCCCATGGGATCAAGCCCATTTGATGTGTATGGGGCGCAAATGGAGTGGCCCATTTGACATATTTAAAGCTCATGTGTGTAGGCCCATTTGATGTATTTCAAGGCCCATGGATCGTGGACCATTGCAATGTACATAAGGCTCATTGGTGAGGCCCATTAATGTAGCCCATTTGATAGATGTAAGGCCCATGTGATACGACCTATTTGATGTATCTAAGGCCCATGGGTCGAGGCCCAACGAGACGACCTTAGGGTCCATTGTAATGAGTGATCTCTCATGGTTCATGTAATGACACTTATGGCAGGTCGTGCCTAAGGAACAATGTTGGTTTGACGTCCACATTGTAAGTACAATGCTGGTTAAATGTCCGCATTGTAACTCTCCTTAGGGCCCATTGATAGGCCCACACTCGTTACTATTCATTGCTTTATAACATGCTTAGTATAATCCCATGACTCATGCCCATACGCATCATATGTATGCCTGATTTGAGTAGTGACTGATCATAGCATATGTCATTGGGCAGACCACCTATGGGACCCGTTATGAGACGGAGTGCCCCACATGATCGTGCAGTACGCGCTGGATTTCTGCATGTTTTGACCGCGTGATTCATGCACCTCGCATATGTGTGACTTGATCACTGCACGTCCTAGCGAAATCAGGGTCGTGGCTCCACAGGTATATCGTGGATGGCCGTATTGGATACCAAAAATACTTGGTTCTAGCACTGTGGGCACTTAGGATGTCCTTGGGTGAAAGTCTCAGAACTTTTTTGGTACCAAGAGATGCTCTAACGTCTAGACCGAGTGGATACACGAGCGCCCGAGAGCCGAATACCAGTAGGCCGCTTCTCCCACTGTGTCGTGGTCGATTGGAAGGGGGTGTGGCCTTATCCACTTGAGTGAGGGGGATATAAGCTAGGCTGAGTTTGACTAGCTCGCAAATGAGTCCGCTATCGACGAGCCGGGTGGATATTGGTATACTACTGGTCAGGCGGATAGCGAGGTCTTTTTCGCTTGCTTGACTGTGCCGCTAGGGAGGTGGCAGTCACTGCGAAGTGTGTTAGACCCCGGTGATATCCAGAGAGGAACTGTACTGATATATGTACTTGAGGAGTACCGACTTGTTTGGATTGCATTTCGCATATGACATTCGGCTATATAAGCCTTGCATTGTATCGGTGTGGCCGATGACATTCATATCTCATCGCATAGCTTTGGCATGGTTGATTTTATAGACTTACCACATACTTCCGCATTGTTCTGATACTGTACACTTGACGTTTGCCTTACGCACACACTTACACCACCCTCTAAGCTTTTGTAAGCTTATGCACGACAGTTGCGTGCAGGTAGCTTTGGACAGCAGCAGCGCTGAGATAGGAGTGTATATCAGGACCTTTTAGAGCTTTTGATCACCTTGTATTTCCCTTTTCGCATTGTACTTAAAATTTTTTATATAGTGGATATGTGGTGATGTTGTTTTGTGACTTGGTTATGCTTGTGGTTATGCTTCATTACAAAAAAAAATTCATTTTGAAAATCCTCCTTGTAGGATCTCAGGATCGAAATCTGGTATTTGATTATCAGAAGCCGAGAATGGGGCACTACGGAGGCTGTCAGCACTGGTTCGGCAATCGAGATTCGTGTAAATCCGATTTTCGGATTCGGGGCACGACAGAAGTTGGTATCAGAGCATAACTTGGGAATACCTAAGGATCACATCACATATCTATTATAAATAGGTTCCGAGTCTGAATGATTTAGCGATTTTTCGACATAGACCCTTAATGTATGTACCTTCGAGAATTCTTAAGACTGATAGGCCATTGTTCCTTCCTGTAGGAGACGTTATGGCTAGAAGAACGACCTGAACGAATCCCGTTCCACCACCTGCGACTCCTGCACCACCACACGCAAATCCTGCTTTACCACCTGCTAGTCCTGCTCCACCACCAGATATTCCTGCCTTTGAGCCTAAGGATGTCACTCATTTTCCTGAGACCAGTGCGGATCCGACCGTACCTGTGAGTGCTACTCAGCTGCAGCAGATGTTGCAGGCGATGACCGCCATTCTTCAGGGGTAGAGCAAGCGTCCCACAGTGTCACCGGCCGAGGCTAAGCAGGAGCGTGCGAGCGCTCTTCTCAAGGATTTCCGACAGCACGATCCCCCATGCTTCTGGGGTGAGCCAGACCCTACTGCTGCAGAGATATGGTGCTCCGAGGTGGAGAGGATATTTGACACCATGAGATGTACTATCCAGCAGCGAGTTCCATTAGCTGTATTCCTTCTGCAGGGTGAGGCTCAGTATTGGTGGGCATCTGTAGCCCGATCAGTAGTGGCTGATTTTGAGTGGACCTGGGAGGACTTTATAGACCGGTTTGACCGGAAGTTCTTTCCCGAGCATGTGCGATAGCAGCGCGCACTAGAGTTTGAGACTTTGGTCCAGGGGGACATGTCTGTGTCCCAGTATGAGGCTCGGTTCGTCGCACTATCCAGATTTGTGACATATCTTGTTGATGATGAGGGGCGAAAGGCCCGCCGTTTTGAGAACGGCTTATGTCCTGCCCTCCGGAGCCGTGTGATTGGACACATACTTCCGACATTTGAGCAGATAGTAGAGAGAGCCCTGATATATGAGACAGATTGGGCTGGTGTGCAGAGAGCCCGTGATCAGAGGGGAGATCAGAAGAGAAAGACACCCTCCAACAGCATCGTTCACAGCAGCGGCGCACGACCCACCCAGCACTCCGAGCACCAGCACCACCCCCAGCACCATCTTCGGGATCGTTTACAGGTACTTTCTTTGGGTGCGATCGTACAGGGCATCGTAGGCACGAGTGTCCCCATCCGCAGTAGCAGCAGCAGCCGAGGGCACCACATCCACCTCCACGACATCCACCACAGCAGTAGCGACCACAGCACCAGCCTCCTGTACCTCCCCCACAGCAGTAGAGGCAGCAGGTTAGGCCCCCACAGCGACCACAGCAGCAGCAGAGACCTCAGAGGGGACCTGCACCTCCCCAGCAGGCTCAAGGCAGATTCTATGCCGCCCAGCAGGACCCTCAGTCATCAGGAGGGGTCTTCGAGGGTACTCTTCCTGTTTCTACATGCATTGCACATGTACTATTTGATTCTGGTGCATAGCATTCATTTGTCGCCGATGATTTCTGTCGATCGACTAGTTTGCCGTTGGAGTCTGCCTGTGAGGCTTTGGTAGTATCGACGCCATTAGGGAAGACTGCAGTGATGGGCCAATTTTACGCATCTTGTCCCATTTTGATTGGGGATATCTTCTTGCCTGCCGACCTATTTGTATTGCCGATGTCCGATCTTGATGTTATCCTGGGCATGGATTGGCTTGCCGAGTACTACGCCATATTGGACTGCTCTACGAGGACAGTCACGTTCTGTATACCTGGCGTGCCAGAGTTTCAGTTTGTTGCCGAGCCCGGAGGAGGGCAGCTTTCTTGCCTGTTATCGTGTGCCGTTAAGGAGTCAGCTACTTTGAGTATCGACCAGTTGTCTGTTGTTTTTGGTTTTTCTGATGTGTTTTAAGAGATTCCAGGATTACCACCTCGTCGGCATACTGAGTTCCAGATTGATCTAGTGCCCGGTACCATGCCTATTTCGAAGGCCCCTTATCGTATGGCACCGTTGGAGTTACGGGAACTGTAGAAGCAGTTGGACAAGTTGCGCGAGCTAAGCTTTATTCGTCCAAGCAGTTCGCCGTGGGGAGCACCGGTACTCTTCGTAAAGAAGAAGGATGGCTCATTGAGGCTTTGCGTAGACTACCGCGAGCTCAACAAGGTCACGATCAAGAACAAGTACCCGCTTCCGAGGATCGATGACTTATTTGATCAGCTGTAGGAGGCGCAGTTCTTTTCAAAGATAGACTTGTGGTCCGGTTATCATCAGGTTCAGGTTCGAGATGAGGATATCCCGAAGACAGCCTTCAGGACGCGATACGATCATTTTGAGTTCCAGGTCATGTCCTTCGGACTAACCAATGCGCCCGCAGTATTCATGCAGTTGATGAACGAGGTCTTCCGTCCGTATCTTGATAAGTTTTTTGTGGTGTTTATTGACGACATTCTGATATATTCGAGGACTCGTGAGGAGCATGAGCGGCATCTTGAGATTACATTGCAGACCCTCCATGCACACCAGCTTTACACGAAGCTGGAGAAGTGCGAGTTCTGGCAGGAGGAGGTGAAGTTCCTCAGCCATGTAGTGATCAGGCAGGGTGTCGTTGTAGACCCCTCGAAGATTGATGCCGTGCGTCAGTGGGACCAGCCCACGAACGCATCCGAGATCTGCAGTTTTCTTGGTTTGGCGGGCTACTACCGACGTTTTATTGAGGGATTCTCTCGCATTGCAGCCCCGTTGACCAGGTTGACCAGGTTGACCCGGAAGGGTGCCAAGTTCATTTGGAGCGACGCTTGTGAGCAGGCATTTATGGAGTTGAAGGACCGCCTCACGTCCGCTCCTGTCCTCACTCTTCCCTCTGGGAGTGATGGATTTGTTGTATTTACTGATGCCTCATGAGTTAGCTTAGGTGCTATCCTGATGCAGCACGGGAAGCCGGTAGCTTATGCGTCTCGTCAGCTCAAGGTCCATGAGCTGAACTACCCTACACACGATCTGGAGCTGGCAGCGGTTGTCTTTGCACTGAAAGTGTGGAGACACTATCTTTATGGGGTGAGATTCGAGCTCTTTTCCGATCACAAGAGCTTGAAGCATTTGTTCTCTCAGTCCGAGCTGAATATGAGGCAGAGGCGTTGGATGGAACTCCTGAAGGATTACGATTTTGATCTTCAGTACCACCTGGGCAAGGCGAACGTGGTGGTGGATGCCCTCAGCCGTCAGCCACGAGGCCTGGTGGCGCATATGATGATTCAGGAGTGGAGGATGCTCGAGGATATAGAAGAGTACGACTTTGAGTTTGATCTGCGGTCATCTATTGTTCAGGTATCGAGCTTGTCGATTCAACCCTCTCTTATCGCAAGGGTGATCGAGGCTCAACAGACAAACGATTCGTTACAGGATTACCGAGTAGAGGCAGCATCTAAGAGTCAGACGGATTGACAAATTAGTTCTGACGGTGGACTTCGCTTCAGAGGCCGATTATGTGTCCCGGATATTCCTAATTTACGCCGAGATCTTATGACCGAGGCACATCGATCGCGTTTCTCTATCCACCCTGGCTCGACGAAGATGTATCGCGATATGAGACGCCAGTATTTCTGGTCAGGGATGAAGCGCCAGATAGCCAGTTTTGTGGCCGAATGTGACACCTGCCAGCGTGTCAAGGCCGATCATCAGAGACCCCCTGGTCTATTGCAGCCGCCGAGCGTCCCGATGTGGAAGTGGGAGCATATATCTACCGATTTTATCTTGGGTTTGTCGAGGACTCAGCGCGGTCATGACGCCATCTGGGTTGTTATGGACCATCTGACGAAGTCGGCACATTTTCTTACGATTCGTGAGACTTGGCATACAGATCGGCTCGCCAGGATGTTTATTGATGAGATCGTGAGATTGCATGGTATTCCCATCTCGATTGTTTCAGACCGAGATCCGAGGTTCACGTCTCAGTTTTAGAGGAGCTTCCAGAGAGCAATGGGCACTGACTTGCAGCTCAACTCCGTGTATCATCCGCAGACCGAGAGGGTCAACCAGATCCTTGAGGATATGCTTCGGACTTGCGCGATTGATTTCGCAGGTAGTTGGGACGAGCACCTGCGATTGGCTGAGTTTACGTACAACAACAGCTATCAGGCGACCATTGGCATGGCTCCTTTTGAGGTATTATATGGCAGACCGTGCATATCTCCGAGTTGTTGGATCGAGGTTGGAGAGCGACGTCTCTTAGGTCCCGAGCTTGTACTGTAGACGTCAGAGGCTATCGACATCATTAGGCAGAAGGTTCGCACAACTCAGAGCCGACAGAAGAGTTTTGTTAATCGTCGGCGTTGTCCCTTGGAGTTTGCCGTTGGGGACTATGTGTATCTCAAGGTCTCACCCATGAAGAGTGTGGTTCATTTTTGGACGAAGGGTAAGCTTGCCTCGAGATTCATTGGACCTTTCGAGATCACTGGGCGCATTGGAGCCGTGGCCTATCGGCTTGCCTTGCCATCGCAGTTGTCTGGCGTCCACAACGTCTTCCATGTCTCTATGTCGAGGAAGTGTGGGTCAGACATCATTCCTATTATTGATTGGCAGCCGTTGGAGGTTCGTGAGGACGCTTCTTATATTGAGCAGCCAGTTCGTATCCTCGATCGGAAGGAGCAGGTCCTCAGAACCAAGGTCATTCCCTTGGTAAAGGTGCAGTGGGGCCATCATAGTATGGATGAGGCGTCTTGGGAGTGCGAGGCGGAGATTTGAGAACGTTATCCTCATCTTTTTGATGATTGATTGTATTGTGTATAGTGCTTTGATTATATATGATGTTATGTTTCCTATTTTCTCCTTGAGTTATGGTTAGTTGCGATGGTAGTGTAAATTTCGAGGATAAAATTTTTATTAGGTGGGGAGAGCTATAAGACCCGTATCCTAATCCGTACTGTTCCGTTGCTTCCCTCGATCCTTCTCGTCAAATTCCGGTGACCTGCGACCTGTAATCGACTTTGCGCACGACCGTAAGTCGTATCCTATACATTTGAGCCGGCTTAATCCGAGACTTGTATCATTGCGACCGCACCGTCGCCGCGGTTCCAACGCCGTGACTCACGCACCGATCCGATACCCTGACTAAGAGATGTGGGTCAGCGTTTATTTTGAGAAAACGTCACGCATTTACATTCTCAAGAGAATCTCTACAAAGTGTCAAATCAATCACATCAATCAATCCCTATCAATCACCTCTCATGTCAAGTACAAGCACCCATGCTTCCTTTCTCCACAAGTCAAGCAACCACCAAAGTCAACTAACCTCTCACTTCACTCATCACTCACCTCACCCATCACTCACTTCACATCACTCCATCTCTCCTTACATCACACCTCTCTCTCTCATTTCTCAACAAACCCCAAGCAACCAAGAAGCACTTCCACGTCTAAGCTCTCTTCCATGAGAGAGAAGTGATTTTGGTGGCCCACTTCCCATCCTAAAACTCTAATCCTAGCCATCCATCTCCCATCTCCACCATCAAAGTGAAGCTCTAGAAGATAGGCGTTCCAACGGACCGAGTAGATCATAAGGTGGGTGCTTTGATAGAGTAGTTTTCATTTTTTTTAAAGATGGGCCAAGTGAGGCCAACCGATCAATGGTTTGGATCTCACTTGGGACCCTAAGATGTGGCCGTTGGCCCATCTTGATCATCAATATCATTCCATGATGGGGCCATTCTCCATAGACCCCATCATGATGTTTACTTTTCTTGCATTAAGAGGTCATTTAGACCGTTCATTTTGGATGGAGAGGGATCTCCACCGTTGATCTTTTATTTGGATGGCCCATGTGCAACGGGACCCATTGATGTATGATTGGATGGTTGAAACGGAGGACCCATAGTGTCGGGGCCCCTCCATCATGCGTGTCCTACTCTCTCTCTCTCTCTCTCTCTCCCCCATTGTATGAGATGTTGTGGCCATGTGGCCACTCGGATGGACCCCACATTTATGCATGTTTTATCCACACAATTCATGTGTATGGTGGCCCACCTGGATCGTCTGAAGGTGGGGCCCACCATAAGTTGTGCCGTGTGCATATTGAAGAGGAACAAACAAAAAAAAAATAACAAAATATACCGTCCAGCGTCTCTGGACGCTGGACGTCACCTGGATAAAGGCAAAAATATAAATTTTATTTTTAAATTTGGGGTGGGCCACTTGTATAGGCCCCATCTTGATGTATGTATTCAATCCATGCCGTCCATCTCATTTAGAGGTTCATTTTAAGCGTTGAAATGAAAGATGGGGTTGATCGGAGCATTTGGTGGGCCATAGTTTTAAAAATGGTATCATTACCATTGAACTCTACTAAAACTCTTCCTACACACTGAAAAATGGCCGATATTTGTCTTAATGGGTTTGTTTTGGGCTTGGGAATACAATGGACGGAGTGGATGCACTTCGAGCGGGTCCCGCATATGAAAAACCGCAGAAAAGGGTTTTTCCAAAAAAAAAAATATATACAACCAAAGCAGCAGCAGAGCTGCTGCCGTTAGAGCCGCAGGCGCTGCCTGTGGCCTTGTAGCGGGCGGCCGGATAGCAACCCACGGCCCCTGCCGTGGGCCCCACATGATGTATATTTTGTATCCACGCCGTTCATGAGGTGGACCACCCTCTGAGGTGGGCCCTCCCCAAAAATGAGACACATCCAAAGCTCAGGTGGCCCACACCGTAAGAAACAGTGTGAATTAAATCCTACCATTGAAATCCTTTTCGGGCCCCACAGAAGTTTTGGATCAAACTGGGATTTGTTTTTCATCCTCACCCAGGTCTCTGTGACCTTATCAACGGGTTGGATGGATTATAAACATTATGGTGGGCCCCACATGGGGAGCCCACAGTGATATATGTGTTATATTGCCACCGTCCGTTTGGACGGTGGACTCCACTGTGATGTATGTGACTATCCACACTGTCCACCGTTTAGACAGTGGGACCCATCATGATTTATGGGTTCTATCCACTCCATCCACCTGATGTGTGTGTGTGTGTGTGTATATATATATATATATATATATATATATATATATATATATATATATATATATATATAATTATATTATATATAATATTGTATATATTTTATTATATATGTATATATGTGTGATGGTGGGCCTCCATGTGGACCCACCCCCCACTATGATGCATGTGCTACATCCATACTGTCCACCTATTTTGAGAGCTCATTTCATGACATGAGCTAAAAATGAGGCAGATCTACATTTCAAATGGGCCCACCTTGGTGTGTGCTTAGGGCCCACAATTTACTTAATTATGGCCATTTATTGAGACCTACTTTGGTACATATCCAAAGCCTATGGGACTAAGCCCATTTGACATATGCAAAGTCCATGGGACTAAGCCCATTTGATACATAAAGAGCCCATGGGATCAAGCCCATTTGATGTGTATGGGGCGCAAATAGAGTGGCCCATTTGACATATTTAAAGCTCATGTGTGTAGGCCCATTTGATGTATTTCAAGGCCCATGGATCATGGACCATTGCAATGTACATAAGGCTCATTGGTGAGGCCCATTAATGTAGCCCATTTGATAGATGTAAGGCCCATGTGATACGACCCATTTGATGTATCTAAGGCCCATGGGTCGAGGCCCAACGAGACGACCTTAGGGTCCATTGTAATGAGTGATTTCTCATGGTTCATGTAATGACACTTATGGCAGGTCGTGCCTAAGGAACAATGTTGGTTTGACATTCACATTGTAAGTACAATGCTGGTTAAATGTCCGTATTTTAACTCTCCTTAAGGCCCATTGATAGGCCCACACTCGTTACTATTCATTGCTTTATAACATGCTTAGTATAATCCCATGACTCATGCCCATACGCATCATATGTATGCCTGATTTGAGTAGTGACTGATCATAACATATGTCATTGGGCAGACTACCTATGGGACCCGTTATGAGACGGAGTGCCCCACATGATCGCACCGTACGTGCTGGATTTCTGTATGTTTTAACCGCGTGATTCATGCACCTCGCATATGTGTGACTTGATCACTGCACGTCCTAACGAAATCAGGGCCGTGGTTCCACAGGTATATCGTGGATGGCCGTATTGGATACCGAAAATACTTGGTTCTAGCACTGTGGGCACTTAGGATGTCCTTAGGTGAAAGTCCCAGAACCTTTTTGGTACCAGGAGATGTTCTAACGTCTAGACCGAGTGGATACACGAGCGCCCGAGAGCCGAATACCAGTAGGCCGCGTCTCCCACTACGTCGTGGTCGGTTGGAAGGGGGTGTGGCCTTATCCGCCTGAGTGAGGGGGCTATAAGCTAGGCTGAGTTTGACCAGCTTGCAAATGAGTCCGCTATCGATGAGCCGGGTAGGTATTGACATACTACTGGTCAGGCGGATAGTGAGGTCTTTTCTGCTTGCTTGACTGTGCAGCTAGGGAGGTGGCAGTCACTGTGAAGTGTATTAGACTCCAGTGATATCCAGAGAGGAACCATACTGATATATGTACTTGAGGAGTACCGACTTACTTGGATTGCATTTTGCATATGACATTCAGCTATATAAGCCTTGCATTATATCGGTGTGGCCGATGACATTCATATCTCATCGCATAGCTTTGGCATGGTTGATTCTATGGACTTACCACATACTTCCGCATTGTTCTGATACTGTACACTTGGCGTTTGCCTTACTCACATACTTACACCACCCTCTAAGCTTTTGTAAGCTTATGCACGACAGTTGCGTGCAGGTAGCGTTGGACAGTAGCAGCGCTGAGGCAGGAGTGCATATCAGGACCTTTTGGAGCTTTTGATCACCTTGTATTTCCCTTTCCGCATTGTACTTAAAGTTTTTTATATAGTGGATATGTGGTGATGTTGTTTTGTGACTTGGTTATGCTTGTGGTTATACTCCATTACAAAAAAAATTCATTCTAAAAATCCTCCTTATAGGATCCCAGGATCGGAATCTAGTATTTGATTATCAGAAGCCGAGAATGGGGCACTACGGAGGCTGTCAGCACCGGATTCGACAATCGGGATTCGTGTGAATCTATTTTTTGGATTCGGGGCGTGACATACACCCTGATGGTTTGTTACAATTTATTTCTTTACCTATTTGGAGTCTTGACGACAATTCCCAACTATATAGAGTAAGATATATGTTTCCAATGGTCGACCAATACGGAGAGACGGTTGTAGTGGGCTCGATCCTGATACATCGAATGTCTGCTTGACCAGGGTAGACAATGTTGTATCCCTACCTAATCTTGGTGGATCCTGGTCTTTTGCCCGGTCAAGCAGTGAGTTCGTTGGTAGTCACCCAGGATTGAGAATTGGGTCAAGCTGCAAATGTTTCACAGTTGTATATTTCAGTAACTCCGTAGTCCGATCACTTTAAAAGCTTAGGGAATGTCCATCACTGAAATATTCAAATTTCCTATTTCTAAAGTTGCTCTTTGGGTCTTGGTCTAAGAGAGTCCTCGTCTTGGTCCAAGGTACTAGTTAATACATAGTTTAATAGATCATCCTAAACGAGTTTCTAATTGTATAGAGTGGGCCAAGCCTATGAATGGGTTCAACACTTAAGCCCTAATTTATTTCCCTTAATGACTTCATCAGTGACATTCTAATGAAGATTCAGGTTCTATCTAATGGTCTAACCTTACGTCTGACATGAATCAATTTCCTTCGATCCTGGGCCAGTGGGGCAAGGGCCCACCACGCTTTCGCTGCGCTACTCTAATCCAACGGCTGTATTAGCTGACTGACTAGATTGGGCTCATAAAGTTCTACCCCCCTTAAAAATAATTCTACTCTCAAGTCTCAAGACTCTATGTCCCGACCCATACGTCGAAACCAGGTATACTGTAAGATCTATGGAATTGGTACCTATGGTTACAGGAAAGAGCTAAAAGTGATGGGTGTTGTGGTTGATTTCAGAGACGGGTGTGAGATTGCGGCAAGATGTCTAATCTTTATTGGCTATATGCCCTTAGCATTTTCTAAAGGCAAAGCAATGACTTTTAGTTGTAAGTGGTCGGGCCAACACGGAAGAAAAGTTGAGTAGTGAGTCTGAGCCGGATAGATAGACCTTCTGCCTAGCTAGGACAGAAAAATTGTTGTATCAATTCTTAACCCTAGTTGATCCCGATCTTCTGCTTGATTAGAGCATTGAGTTCATTGGTAACTACTAGGATTGAGAAATCGATTCAAACCGCGAATACCTCGCTTATATACAGTTCCTTTACTCTACGTTCCCGATTGCAATAAGTCCTTGGGAGGGCACTTCTAAGGGGCGTGTTGGTTTATCCTAGCATTCAATCCGAAGGATATATAAGTTTTTTTTTTTTTGAATGTGATTAGTTTCTAAATCAAACAACTTCCTAAAAGGTATTAAAGAAGTCTATAAGTATTAAGGGAATCCGACGAAAGAACGAGGTCTTATTCTAACCTAATCAAGTCAACTGACTAAGTCTATCCTTCGATTATCTTAGCATAATCAGTCTTTTACATTCCTTAGCATAACCAATAGCTTAGTCTTAATAAATTTAACGACGCTCGAGCACTTCACATATGTCTATACTAGCTAAGGAGGTCCTAGGATTTACGTTTTTAATTTACTAGCTTTCCTATACCGTCAGATCTTTCTAAATCTAAGAATACCCACTCTAGGTCCAAAACTCTAAGGGCCTGTTTGGCTAGTGGTATAAGGCTGTATTAAATTGATTGCGTCGCTAATCCCACCTCGAGATTGGGAATGACATGTTTGGAAGAAGGGTGAGATGTTATTAAAAATTTATTTTTATAGGCTTTGGAAAATGAGCTTTGTGTTGGAGAGTGTGAGATGGGATTTTCAAATCCCATGATGATGAAATTTCAAGTATAATTTGAAAGAAAATCCCAGGATTTATTGTTAATTGCATACATTCCAACCATGGCATTGGAAACCATGGGTTACACCCAAATCTAAGGACAATACCTTACACATGCATTTATTGTTACTTTTACAATTCTACCTATCCTAATCTCACCTGATGCAGTTGGTCGAACGGGCCCTAAATGTCCCATCATTCGGAAGTGTGTAGGTTATGGGACACAAAAATGTGAGTTTTGTGCCCATATGAGAGGGTATAATGAAGGTGAAAAGTTATACAGAGTATTTTTTGGGTAATGGTGGTTGATGGGTGTAAGATGTAGAAGAAGACGGAAGCTGGAGTGAATAGAAGTGGGGATGTGAGATCATTTTACATGGTGTCGGTTACGTATGGGCTATACTACGACGGTTAATCTCGCTGGTCGGTAAAACTTGGGATTCTAATATGGTTTTTAGATTTCATTGCCCCCTTCCTAAGTCAGAGTGCGTCAGTATGCGTTGTGTTACCATAAGTCAGGTCTAGTTTAATCCAAATCATGCTTTGATACCATCTGTACCATCCTGAAAATCGGGGGTCGAGCATAAACTCCACTCCCGAGTTCCAGAACATCACTTATGTAATATAAATGCTTATGATTGAATGTTATCTATGTTAGTGTATTAAACATGAGTGAGATTAAGCCCAATCAGCATATCATACTCCAGAGATAGTTAAATTATGCAAGCGGAAGACTATGCTAGATATATAACATATATAAACTGTTGTAAGTCTCCAGAGTGTGACATATTACTATGTTAAATATATACATGTATACTCCAAAAATGAACAAAAAGAGTATACATGAGTGTTCCAAAAGAGAAAAATGACAAGTGTCATGGCGTCTAATCAACCTCCCTGTAATCCCGTCGATCAGAACACGGTCTACATAGACCCGCCTGATAGCTGCCTATAGGAGAAACCCTCCTCATCATTATGAAAGTCCGACTCCGCTTCACAAGCAGCGCCATCATCTGAAACTAAAACAAGGACTGGTTGGTGTGTACAACACCGTCCCGTAACGTGGGAATAAGTGATCAACTCAGTGGAATCATGGAGTAAAGATTAGCATGTTATCAAATCAATCACGCCATAATGGTAAAGCAAGCAATCAAACATTCCTAAATATTGTGATTAATGCAAGGATGAGATGCAAAAATGATGCATGCCCTCGCCAACATACTCCCTCGTGCGACACCATCTTACGTTCGCTGCGTGCTTTCATCCCTCAAGTGCTCCACATCTTCCAGGCATATGCAATGCGATATGGGCATGATTACCGAGTTGTTATTAGTCCTTTTCATACAGCAGGATTAGGAAACTAAGGTACCTCCCTTATATCATTCCTAAACAGGGATCCTATCTAGGGTTGTCACTCCTAGTTAATCTCATATGATGATGCGGTTCTAGGTCGCTGCAAGAGCTGTGAGGGCTGTTACACGCACTCGTTGCACCGCTCCCCCATCACCTTATCAATACAGGCCTAGTTTATATTCTGTTTACTACGGGAAGGCTCGTTGCCTCTCCGCAAATTCAGAGTATGCTCAAGGTCACTACAAAGGGCTGTATGGGCTGTTACACGCACTCGTTGCACCGCTCTCCTATCACCTTATCAGTGTAGGCCGACAACTCGAATATAGTGTCTCATACCACCATAATCGGCTTACGAGTCTGGATTGTTCACTGGTCACTACGGGGAGGCTCGTGGCCCCAGCGTAGGCCGACAGCTTGACCACGGTGTCCCATACCACCATGCCCAGCTCATGAGTCTTAATAGATCAAGGTATCACAGTTATCAGGGTTTTCACTAGTAAGTTTAGTACCTTAGGTTCAAGCAGTTATGACCAATACAAGGTGAACATACAACGGTCAATCGGGTTACTTGACGAGTTCGACTAGTACGAGCGCCCGTTGAGTTGTACGACATGAAGTGCATAAGCACTTCGTGTGGCCTAATCACTGCCGACAAGCAACGCACGACTCGGGTTCGTCAAAGACGTCTTGCGTGGCAAATAGAGGCCAACCACGAGCTCAAATCTGTTACCAATTGCCTGGACCATAACATAGCCCCAAACACATTCCATATTGACTAATAAACATATACAGTAGCCAAAACAAAAATAACCAAATAATTCAAGCATATTTCCCAAGATGTTATAAGATACAACATGAACAAGAATCCATACGCATGCATTTTAAAGTAAAGCGACTAAGTTAAACAACTTGCATGAAGAAAATCATAAACATCGCTAAGGTAGTTGAGAATCCTATCTCAACACCCAAGTAAAACATTATTTACTACGTATATACTCATACAAGCATTTATACAAACACTTAGACTACACATATTACTCTACATAGCATATGTCGGCCAAAATATGCATTAGGGCGAATCTCTTCTCCAAACAGATCATAATGCATAACTAGCATAGATACACGACAAATACTCATGACAATATTATCAGCAAAATTCATACGTATACGGTATTTCCTACAAATACCTAAAATACCCTAAATCTCATATTCTTCGTAAGTATTCGAAATGAAAAACAGACAGCATGTTCTACATGCCAAACAACATCCTTATCAATAATCTACCATTAAACGGTATTGAAAGCTTTGAAAATAGGTAACCTAAGCATCTAAAATCCGCACCTTACGCCGTAGAAGTGTAACGAATTCAATAGAGACTCTAAGTCTTTGTCAACGATTGATTGACAACCTACAGTATGATTTAGGTTAGTTACTTCATCACTTGCACCAATTGAAACCCTAGAACAGGTTAGGGTTAGGGTTTTTTACCTAAGAACGAAGTTAAAATCGCCGGAAAAGTGATTAAATCGTGATGGTTAAGCATACAAGATAGCAGGGTAGGATAGCAGGAAGATCCTCCCACTTCTCTCACACTTTCTCTCTCTTTTCTCTCTTCTCTCTCCTAGGTTTTCTCAAATTCGTATGGGATGAGAGTGTGAGGGTTTAAGGTCCTTATATAGGCCCAAAACTCTCCAAATTAGACTCAGGGCCATGGTATACTTCGGTTATGTCCAAATATGTACTGTTCCGTCTCAACGGAGCACTTCTGGAGGTCCTGTTACTAAATGCGGTTGGATTTAAGCTTTCTACTATCGGATTTAAGTCAAGCTAAGTTTTCAGTCCGGTCGAGTTTCCAGATCGACCATGGCGGACCAGTTTCAGTTTAGCGGTCACCGAAACTCGATCTGGGCCACAAGTGCTATGACATGTATGGGCCACCTATCCTGATCTAAGGATAAATTTGAGTCAAAATCTAACAGTTAGAACGCTTAGAATCATCGCCCAAGCGACACGTTCCAGATTACTTTAAATTATATTTAATTTCTTAAAATTCTTTATTTTCTCACACTCTTCACTCCGGACTCAAGGAAATCGTCCCAGAGCATCGTTTGGACGTGATTTTTGCGGTTGTAGTCAAGTCCAACTAGGCGGTCATAATGATTTAAGTTCATCGCTATCGGACTTTCGACGGGCGGTCCAGGTCCGATATGAAGTTTCAAAGTGCTCCCGAGAGCAACTGGGTTTAGGGATTGATCCTGAATTTTAAGATAGCGTAGCGTTACTAATTCTACAGGTTTTGGGTCTTACGGATCATAAGTAGTTGGTGCTTATTTCACAAGTAATCTAGTGTAGCGCTAGTTAATTCACGTTAAATTTCTAAAGAATTTCGTTCTAAATGATTTCTTTGGCTTTAGAATTGAGTTATAAGAGATTACCAAGGTATTATGGTTGACTCGTTGTTTAAGGACGTCTAACTCCAGGTTGACAAAAATCCGGAGTGTTACATTATCTTCCGAATGTTGAGGATGATATATAAACGTCCGATGCGGATTGTGTCATACCATGACGGTCTCCTGCTGGGAACGGGCAGGAATTTTGAATGGCCACCGTGATGTATGGGCCTTATCTACACCGTCCACTCAATTTTTTTTTTTTTATAAATTATTTTAGGTGATAATCTCAAAAATGAGTTAGATCCGGGGCTCAAGTGGATCACACAACAGTAAGCAGAGGTGATAATGATTCTCACCGTCGGAATTTTTCTAGGCCCACCTTGGTATATATTTCCCATCTAACCTATTCATAAAATTACATGGAACAGGAAGAAGAGAAAAAACAAATACTAGCGCCATCTAAAATTTCAGTTCCTCTCAAAAAGTTTTTAACGGTAAGAGTTTAATCCTCATTGTGTAGCCTGCATCTGCCTTGGATTTACCTAAATTTTGTTCTTATTCTAAAATGATAGGAAAAAATAGATGGACGATGGCCCGTACATCACGATGGCCACTCAAAACTCCTGCCCGTTCCCAGCTGGAGACGGGGTAGGACGCAATCCGCTTTCATAAACGTCACGGTGGAACCAAGGAGGTTCAACGGTAGGCATTTACCTACCCGCTTTTCGTGTAATGTGGCCCATTTGAGTTGGGGATTTAGATCGTTTTAAAAGCATATACGAAAATGATCTTGAAAAACGGATGGACGGGGTGGATTTCTCACCAACATCTAGATGGGCCCCACTTAGTTTCCTGTCGCAGACTTCCAATCTTAAGAAAAAAAAAAAAGGAAAAAAGAATAGGTAAAAAAAAAACAAAAAAAAAAAAACAGGCTGTATCGTTGGATCAGCGTCCTACCCCGCCGGTCTCTGGGAACGGGCACGAGCTCCGAGTGGCCACCGTGATGTACGGGTTTTATCTACACCGTCTATCCATTTTTCCTTATCATTTCAGGATAGGTGACCAAAAATGAGGTGGGTCTAAGAAACAGGTGTGCCAGAGAATGGGTATTAAATTATCACCGTTGAAAATTTCTTGGGCGCCACAGAAGTTTTGAATCTATCTGATGTATATGTATTCCCATCCAGGACTATGTAACTTTATGAATGGGCTGGATGGAAAATTAACATCACGGTAGGCCCGAGGGAAGTTTCAACGGTGAGAATCATTACCACCACTGCTTCTTGTGGTGGGGTCTACTTGAGCCTTGGATTTATCCAACTTTTGGTAATACTTCACAAATTGGCACAGAGAAATGGATGGACGGTGTGGATAAAACCCACACATCACGGTGGCCACTAAAATCTCCTTCCCGTTCCCAGCTGCTGACTGGAGGTGGGGGAGGAGGGGGTGGGACGCAATCCGCGTTCGTCTCGTCGCAGGCTTTCCATCTTTAAAAATTAATAAAAATAAAAATAAAAAAATAAAAAATAAAAAAATTTAAAAAGGGATGAGCTGTCGCAATCGTATCGTCTCTCTCTACGGGAAACAAAACGGCAAAATCCTCCCAATCTCCGAAACCCGTTCCCTCTCTCTCTCAGGAAACAAAACGGAAAACCCTCTCCCTCTCCCTCTCTCACCACCCTCTCCAAGAAACGAAAACCCCAGACTCTCTCTCTCTCTCTCTCTCTCTCAGAAACAAAACAGGAAACCCTCTCGATCTCGATCGATCGGTCGATTGCTCTCGCCACCCCAATCTCCCTGATGTCTGTCTCTCGGCCACTCTCCCCACACCAATTTCCCTCACATCTGCCTCTCGTTTGCTCTCCCCACCCAATTTCCTTGTCATCTCCGTGGAATAAGGTTGCTTCTGGGAGATTGGAGGATATGAGCATTTCATGAGGAAATGGGCATTTAATCTACTATCATGGTGTTGCGGCATAATCTTTTTGGGCCGCAATTTCACGTTGTGTCATTTGAAATAACCTTGGAGAAGTACAAAGAGAAATTGGAAGCGATGGAACCTGTTGTACCATCTGAGAGAGTTTTGGATGGGATACCTTTAGACAATGATACATGTGAGGCAGATGGGAAGATTTATCAGTCTCCAGTCATGACAGAGCAGCAAGACAGTGCTATTGATAAAAGGATTCTTCCATGCTGGATTTTGTGAAGGGTTGCATTGCTTGAGACAGGTTTGAGGTTCTCAATCTGCTGGCTTCATCTTCTGCCACCCATGTCAAGAACACGATTCTTTTGCTGATGAGGTGCAGACCGTTCCAAATTGATGGCTTTGAGGCCTGTCTCTGGAAAATGTTGTTGCTATGATGTGTATTACAATTCTTCTAGACTTCCAAAGGAATCTTGGTAAGCGTTTAAGGAAATGTGTTTACACTGGATTTCTGTAGGTATTTTCCCAGAACAAATCTATCTATTCAGCTATTGAAGATGCATTCATCACAATTAATTTGATGAAAAACCTTACAGAAACTTTTGTGAGTCTTTTGAACCTTGATATAGAATCCAGTATCAGTGATCTAGCAGCTCTGGAATTTATAGTTGGTTCCTTGGCATCTAAAGGGATATTTCTACAAGCATGGTATGTTTATTCGATTTTCATAATTTCAGGTTCTGCTTCTATCAATATGATTCACTCACTCTGCTAGAAGATTTACATCAGTGTTCTTTTTGTATCCTTTCACATGCATGGTTAGACTAAGAACTAAGAGTGCTGATTTTTGCACACGGAATCATATTCATGCTTGTGACAAATTTGAAAGTTGAACGATGTCTTATATCACATAAGAGAAGTACACCTAGGCTCCATCAGGAAGTACATTAGGTATCGTGGAAAGAGCTTAAGCATCCTGGAATTCTGTGTTTTGTCCTTAAATGAATTACATCTTTAAAGATGAATCACATGCTGAAGTTGTTTGAGTAAAGAGGTTGAGGACTTTTAAATTGAAAGGGACAACACACATATCAAGATCAAAACTTTTGGATGTTCTAAACTAGAGAAACAATGAAAGGTGATGTTATATGTGTTTTCAAAGATCCGAATATCGTGATGTTTTATAATAATAATTGGATGCCAGTGTGCCAAAAATCACTTGCATTGGAGGAATCTAGCAATTGAATATTGGTTGCCAAATGTTCAGGTCCATATTCATTAGTCTAGTGAGTTTGGGGGATTCGGCCCTCGAGGTATGTAGAATAACGACTTTGATTGGTCTACGACATCGGTATGAGTGAGCTCATTTTATTAAATATAAACCATTCATATGGTTGGCCCATATTTAGCAATCCAAATCTTTAATATGGTTGTTGTTGTTGTTGTTGTTGTTGTTTTACAATGATGTCATCCCTTGATATGATTCGGCTTATTTCTTGTGATCCAAACCTTTGACATGCTTGGGTCATTTAAGGGGATTGAAACCTTTTACATACTTGGGCCACTTTGGTGGGTCCAAACCATTCATGTGATTGTGCTTACTCGGTGATTCAAATGCTTCATATGATTGGAGACACTTCAGCGATCTGGATTCATCATATGATTAAGGTCGTTTTCAGTGACCCAAGTGACTAGGGTCCATATAATTCATATGATTAAGGACCGTTAATATTATAGGGCGCTATTTAGTTTTACTAACCATTCAAATGATTAGGCCTGTTCTTAGTGATCCAAACCATCCATACAATTGTGTTCTTATCGTGATCCAAACCATCAATGTAATGAGGCATATGCTTGGCAAGTCAATCAATACATGTCACGTGCACAAAAAATTGCTAGTGATTCAAATTGTTCTAGTGTTTGGGCTCCTTTTCAGTACACAAACCTTTGATGTGCTTCGGCCGTTTCAAGTAATCCCAACTGTTCATATGCTTGGGGCTCTTTTGTGTAACCCAAACCCTTCAAGTAATCCCAACCATTCATATGCTTGTGGCTGTTTTATGTGACCCATAACCTTCATATGACTTGGGCATTTTTGGTATCTAAACCCTTCATCTAATTGAGACATTGTCAATGATTCCAACCAATTGATACTTATGATTCCAACCAATTGATACCCTTCATATGGTTCATGTTTAATACTTAGGCCTCTGTTCACCAATGCAACACTTGGTACAAATGAGGCTGTTTTGAGTTATCTAAACCCTTAATTTGGTTAGACCAAACCAATTTGATATATGAAAGCCTCTATTTGCCAATCCAATCACTTAATGTTTTATATTCCTTGTTGGGTTAAACAAGCAAAAATGCTAGGCGAGGAGGAAGCTTGTCATATAATTGTGCTCATTTTCCACAATCCAAATAAGTCATATGATTTACTGGTATTTAATGATTCATGTTAGTAAAACAATGATTCATGTTAGTGATGAAGAGTTTGTTTTCTGTAATGTAAACCATTCATATGATTTGATCCATTTCTATTGTTCGAAATCTTTAATATGCAGGGGCCATTTCAATTGACCTAATCCATTCATGTTGTTGGCTTGTATTGAGTGACCAAAAACCCTTAATATGATTGGGTTTGTTTCTAATGATCCAAATGCTTCAAATGATTAAGGTCGTTTTCAGTAATAAGAACCAATAAGATGCTAAGATATACGTTCAAGAATCAAATCTATGGCGCATGGTGATCCAAACCCTTCGTATAATTTGGGCCATTTTACTCATCAAAACCCTCTCGTATTATTGAGGTCAATATTAGTGAGCCAAATTAATTGATATTATAAGGCTCATATTTTACAATCCAAACAAATGCTTTATAGCCCATTGTGATGAATGTTCTAAATGGGCCATTTTACTCATCAAAACCCTCTCATATTATTGAGGTCAATATTAGTGATCCAAATTAATTGATATTATAAGGCTCATATTTTACAATCCAAACAAATGTTTTATAGCCCATTGTGATGAATGTTCTAAATGGAGTCTAATTTCAATGAACGAGATGTATAAAGGGATATATGAATATATCCATGAGGTCTACTCAAAATTCCAATAGGTGATATAGTACGTACAATGAGAGTGCCTTTTAATTGTTAATGGGGAAAAACCCTTAAACTTCAACTCCTAACTTCAAGACACTATTTATCATCAAAGAAATATCTTCGATAACCTTTATGTTGGATGACCTAAGATGGTGATTATGATGAGCCTCTACCATGGAATAGGAATTCGTCAAAATTTATGTGAGATGTTAAATGAGGTGGTGGGGATTTACCAATGAAGGGTTGTAAAATCAAAGAAACTATGGGAGAAATGCTCATTTACCACATCTATTATTTTTCGTATGGTCATACATAGCTCCATGAAGGGTGACGACATGTGCTTGACTTGTGGAAAGAAAGAGGGTGTTGACAACCAATAATTTTCAAGTAAGATCACTTATCCTTCCTAACATATATATAATATGTATGGGAGATGCGAAGTCAATTGATCACATCTTCATTCACTCCATGTTTGCTTGAAAGGTGTGAGACTACTTTCTCAATGCTCTCCATACAAGCTTAGGTGAAGCAAAATTCTGTTATGGACCTTCTATGGTCTTGGCATGCAGGAGGGGTGGGAAAAATGGGGAAAGCTTTGTGGATATTGCTTCTTATTATTTCTTTTTTATACGAGATGTTTTCAGAATAGGAGCATGTTGTGGTCATTAGGGAAATTAAATGTAATGTTTGGGTTGCGCTTTTTATGTAAAGGCAGTTAATCCTGCAAATCTTCCTAACATATGTATAATATGTATGGGAGATGCGAAGTCAATTGATCACATCTTCATTCACTGCATGTTTGCTTGAACGGTGTGAGCCTACTTACTCAATGCTCTTCATACAAGCCTAGGTGAAGCCGAATTCTATTGTGGACCTTCTATGGTCTTGGCATGCAAGAGGGGTTGGAAAAGTGGGGGGAAAGCTTTGTGGATATTGCTTCTTCTTCTTCTTCTTCTTCTTCTTCTTCTTTTTAGGAGAGTTTTCAGAATAGGAGCATGTTGTAGTAGTTAGGGAAATTAAATGTAATGAATCACTTCTTCTTTGTTTGATTTGGCCAATTTGATCCCTTACATTCCAATCTAAACTCATTTATGTATTTCTTTTCGTAATTATCAATTTGTTAATTGCTTATTATTGTGTTGTGATTTTTCTTTGGAGTCTTAGTGCATCATCGGTCATCCATACCATGTCCTTTCGAAGTGATTCATACTTTTAATTATGATTGGCCCCATATTCACTGATCTAACCTATTGATATAATTGCTTTTGATTTTAAGCGATCCAAACCATTAATGTGGTTCAGTCCTTATCCAATTTTCTAAAACACTCATATTTTGTGATTATCTTTAGTGATCCAAATGCTTCAAATAGTAAAAAACTTTGAAGTTATTAATGATTTTGAGGAGGATCTCGACACTTTCTGCAAGAAAGCTATCTTGGGACCTTCTGTGTTTTCTATTTCATCATTATCCTTTACTCCAAAGGCTAAATGAGTTATAATGCTTTATCAACTTCAGGCTTTCTAATTTTGTTTGAAGTGAGTTTGTAATTATTATCACTGTTTGAAAGCTGCTTCTGCTAGATATTTTTGGACTGCCATAATTTAGATGCTGTTTTAGCACAATATGTGCAGTAGATCAGGAAACTTCTCTATGATGGAAGTCATTATTTTACACTCTTTTCTATAAAGTGGATGATCCAGGCATATCATTAATTTCTTGTATTGGACAATCCTGGATTTTGGTGGTTGGGAATGATTGTCGGGTCATCTTGCATCCTGTGCTCCCTCAATGTTGCTGGCAACAAATAGTCTGTATTAGAAATCCATATTTGTACTCATTTTAGAATCTCATTTTAGAAATCCATATTTGTATAAAGGATGTGAAATCATTTACTGCTTACCAGCAGATATTAGTTACTGGTGGCATATTTAGAATCTGATGTTCTGATGATGTTAAACATATAGGATAATGTGGTTTTTCTTGTTTATAAATATTGAATTTGAGCTTAACTCTGCTATTGGTACTGGAGCTCTTTTGGTTGGAACCTTGTCCTTCATATAAGTGATACACGTAGAACTTGGAATTAGACATTAAATATGCCTTCAAATTAGAAATCCATATTTGGACTTATTTTAGAATCTCATTTTAGAAATCCATATTTGTATAAAGGATGTGAAATCATTTACTGCTTACCAGCAGATATTAGTTACTGGTGGCATATTTTTGAATCTGATGTTCTGATGATGTTAAACATAGGATAATGTGGTTTTTCTTGTTTATAAATATTGAATTTGAGCTTAACTCTGCTATTGGTACTGGAGCTCTTTTGGTTGGAACCTTGTCCTTCATAAAAGTGATACACATAGAACTTGGAAGTAGACATTAAATATGCCTTCAAATTAGAATTTCTGGGCTCGGTTTTATTTCTGGAGATCCAAAGAGGGGTTTTCATAATCGAAGTGGTAGAAGATGGATTGGCATTTCTAGAATCAGCTCTATTTCTCAAGGTCTTAGTGCTGCCTGATCTGTTTTGCAAGGAGGGAGTTGATGGGAGTGAAGAACCTGAAGAAGAAGATTTTGGTGAAGGTATGGAACTGGGAGTCACTGTGGGTGTAGCACCAGAAACAGGTTTCTTGCAAAGTGCAACTTAGAGAGCAACTTGTACTTGGATAAAAATTCTTACTGCTCGTGGACGAACAAGAACCTTCTTTGAGCTTTCTAGCACTTTCTTACTAAGACCATGACTCTTGGAAGAGCTCAAAGGCTTGCTGATGGGCTTCATCTGAAATTTCAGAATGTACTGATTTACCACATGCTCTAGGATGAAACGTACAGCAGGGATGGACTCCAGCCATGAATTAACTTACCCTATTTTGAGAAGAATGCTCTGCCTGAGACACTGTAAAATGGTAACCATCATAAGACTCAGAATACTTTCCAATATATACCAATACTTACAACTAAAATGAAGGAAGAATGGTGCCTATGGCAAGTAGTTCCCACTAGATAAAATTTAACAGTCTGAAAACATGATTTTAAACAACAGTGATATTTGTATATAGTAAAAACTAAAATAAAAATGAAACCACGACACTTGGATCCTTAAAAAAAGTTGAGTCCCTGAGTCACATATGAGGTTGAATTTTGATCAGGGTTCCTTGGGGAGCCCAGGTCTCTTGGCTAAAGGTAGGCTGGTTGGTGATTGGGGGATGTTTCTAGCTAGATTCTCTGGCCGTTTGGGGTTGGCTGACTCTAGAAAAGCTAAGGCCGAGGCATTACTCGAAATGGTTAAGATTGTGGTGGCTAACAACTTCCTGCTACTGTCAAAGGGGACTACCCAAGGAGAATTGCTGGTATGATAGAAGAGATTAGAGATAGTTTTAGGGGTTGTGTAATCTTTTCTATGCATGTCCCGAAAGAAGCCAACGAAGAGGCCGACTTGCTGGCTAAATCAGAAGTGGACAAGACAGAACTCCTTACTGAGTTTATAAGGGAAAATTAGCCCTACTTTCTGGTGGGACATGAACAAGGTAACCATACACGATACATGCCGTAATGGCCGTTACGGCTGATTTGAAATAAATAAATTGTATTGAATGACTTATTTATGTATTTATTTATATATTTCTTCAAATGCATTTATTATGTATATATTTATTTGTGTTTATTTATTTACATGTAGTTATATATTTATTTATTTATATGTATTTGCTTTTGTATTTGTTAATTTACTTATGTATTTTTTTATATTTATATATTTCATTATTTGTATAAGCTTATATATTTATATGTATTTGTTTATGTATTCTTTTGTTTGTATATATTGCTGTACTCGTTTATGTATTTATTTATTTATTTATATGCATTTGCTAATAAAAAAACTTATGTTTTTTTTGTATTTATTTTTATTTATTTATATGTATTTATTTAAATGTATATAATTATTGTTATCTATGTTTATTTATAACTAATATGCATTTATTTACGTATTTGTTTATTTATATTTATATGTATTGGCTTATTTATTTATTCACGTATGTATTGGTATGTATTATTTGTATGCATGTATTTATGTGCATTTATTTATATATGGATTTATTTAGGTATTTATGTATTTTATTTTTTTTTGTATTTATTTATATGTAGATAATTATTGTTACCTATGATTATTTATAATTAATCTGCATTTATTTATGTATTTGATTATTTATATTTATATGTATCGGCTTATTTATTTATTCACTTATGTATTGGTATGTATTATTTGTATGCTTGTATTTATTTATATATGGATTTATTTAGGTATTTATGTATTTGTTGATTGAATTGTATTTATTTATGTGTTGATTGATTTTTTATTTATATGAATTTAATTATTTATTTATATATGTATATATATATATATATATATTTATTTATTTTAGTAATTCTTTCTTTGTATATTGATCTGTATTCATTTCTCTTTATTTGTTGTTTTGTTTTTTTATGTATTTATTAATTTATTTGTTTATATTAATTTTTTTATGTATATATTTATACATATTTATATGTATTAATATATTTCTTTATTTATATTTTTACATATTGAGTTATATATTTATATATGTTTATTTATATCTATTTCTTTTTTGTGCTTGTTTATGTATTTGTATATGTATTTATTTACCTATTTGTTTATATTAATGTATGCACATATATTTATTTATACATATTGATGTATTTAGTTGTGTATATTTGTAAATATTTACTTATTTATATTTATTTAAGGATTCCTAATTCTCTTCTCTTTTCCTGAACTCTTTTTCCCTACTCTCTCTCTCTCTCTCTCTCTCTCTCTCTCTCTTTTCTTCTTCTGACTCTCTTCTTTTGCACTCTTTTTCTATTCACTTCTTCTTTTTCTTCCCTCCACTCTTCCTTTTTAAAAAAAAAAAAAAAAATTTTTTTTTTCTTTTTCTTTTTCCTTTTTCCTTTTTTGGTACTCTTTTTTTTTTTTTTCCTCGCCTTTTTTTCACTTACTTTTGATGATCTTTTTGGTGGGGCCTACATTTTTCTTGCTACCGATGCCTTACTCAAGTAGCATGGGAGGACAGTACGTTACCATGAGCCAGCCCTCAATTTTATGGGCTGGAACTTTCCAAGATTATCTGCTTGTAGGTTGCAACTTCTTACATGCTTGATTGTTTGCCTTTCTTTTACCCCTGTATTCTTTCTAATGATATATCCCCTGTTAGTTGTTTTCTTCATTTTTCCAGGTTGGGCTACAGTTGATGCTTTCTTTGCGTAATAACAAACCATATGGGATACTGGCAGATGAGATGAGTTTTGGCAAGATTGCACAGGTCACTCTCTTCCTAGTTTTGTAGCTTGATTAACTGCGTTGCTTGTATGGTCTTTTCCTATTTAACATTGACTGAATAAAAATCATCAGAAAAAAGGTTTACATTTTTGTGCCCCTCTTCTTTTAGTTGTGGTTTTGTTGTGGAATGAACCAAGTTGCTTGCTGATCTCCTGTTAGTCTTGTGAAATCCATGTCATGTAACATTTTGACAACTAGGAGCGACACTCCAAAACCAAGTTGGAACTTACTACAAACTGTAGCTAAGGGTCTGTTTGGGTAGGGAATCCCACATAATTGGGATGAAGTGTGATCCTAGTTATGGCAGGCTCCATGCCCTCCACATCAAATTTTGCACATATGGAGCCTAGAGCCTACCAAAATTAGAAATATGCTTAATCTTGATTTTGTAAGAACCTACTAAAATTAGAATTTTGCTTCTCTTGGAGACATTGTTGCATGACAATATTTGTTAGGTGATGCAATGAATAGGAAAAGGCTACCTGTTTTCCAACCTTAATGTCCAACCCATCCAATAGGTTGGCCAGATCATGAGTATCACCTAAAAATCAGTCACATCCACACATATTTTGCTATTTATGAATGGTGGAATATTGTTTTCTATGGTGTAGCCTGTCTGGTTTAACTTTTGCACACCATTGGATTTTTTTTTGAACAATGAAAGGGTTATATATTTTGTATCTGCGTGGTCCTTAACTTGGGGTCCAACAACCTTGTGAATAACTTCTTATGTTCCATGCTATGGTTGAACCTAGTGGATAACTTCCAACTTTTCATGTGTGTGAGACATAACTTGTCCATTAGCTTCACCGCATCATGAGGTCCTACTTGTTGGACATGGATTGCACAAGTATAAGATGGGTGTGGATTGCACAAGTGTAATCCACTTGAGCCTTGGATTTGCCTCATTTTTGGGCGTATACCCTAAAATGATACGAAAAAAATGGCTGGACACTGTGGATAAGACCCACACATCATGGTGGCCACTCAAAGCTCTTGCCCTTTCCCAGCTGGAGACGGGCAGGGGTAGGACGCAATCCGCATCCCCACCTGATGGGTAGATCATGTTGACTTTTGCATTTGGAGATCCTTATGGTAGAATCAACCTATTGGAAAGTTTGTATGCCACTTAAACATTATAGGTTGGAAGTTATTCACCGGGTGGACCTCAACAACTTGTGTTCAACTGATTGGACTTGAGACCTTTGTATTAATTCTGTACTAAGAATAATTTATTTTTTTTTAAAAATCATTTTTAATAGTTCATAGTCCTGCTCAGAGAAGGAAGCTGTTGCTGCACAGATTCCAAGAGAAGCATGCACCACTAAAGTTCAAGTGATTTAGCCTGGTACTTTAGTTATACTATCATATTCCTATTTGATCTTTAAGATAATGTGCTTATTGTCCCATTACTATGTGATCTATTAGCCAATTTGCTTCTCATTGTTGCTATTTCTCTAGGTGCTATTATGCTACCTTGCTTCTGCTTTTGTGAGTTCTAAGCTGTTAAACAAGAATGCGTGAGTCCTGCTCAAAGAAGGAAGTTGCTGCTACACAGATTCCAAGAGGAGTATGCATTACTGAGTTCAGGTGATTTAGCCTAATACTTTTGTCATACTCTCATTTTCCTTGATCTTTAAGCTAATGTGCTTACTGTCCCATTACCATTTGATTTATTAGCCAATATGCTTCTCATCATTGCTATTTCTCTAGGTTTTAAGGGAGCTTTAAGCAAATGATGATATACAAGCTGAAATTAACAAGAAACAATGAAGTATTAGAGATGGGTCTGTAAACTTGAAAATTTTTGTTTTAGATCTCAGGAATGATTTGAGAAACATGATTCATAAAGCTAACCCCAAATAATTGTGACAAAGCTAAGATGATGATACACACATGTAACGTTCAGGTAGAGCTGTACACGAGTCGAGTCGAGTCGAGTATCGCCCTACTCGTATTCGGCTCTACTCAACCAACGAGCATGGACTCCCTGCTCGTACTCTACTCGCCCGAGTACGAGCCGAGTACGAGCAGTAAACAAGTCGAGTCGAGTCCGAGTTTTCGAGGCGAGTATGAGCACGAGCAGAAATCGAGTCGAGTAGAGTGCGAGTTTTCGAGGTGAGTTCGAGTCAATTGGAATTCAAAGTTAAAATAAACAATAAAATATATAAAATGCACATAATTTATAATTAAAAAACTTCGATAATTACATTAGCATATTTACATTATATTGTTCAAAATGACAATTTATAACTAATAACCTCCATAAGAGGAGTGTCTTCCTATATTGTCATCTGATCGATCGAAACTGCTATCTATTTTTTCATATACAAATTGATTCACTTCCTCTGAGTTTAAAGGCGAAGAGATTTTTCCTTCATGCTCTTTTACACTTTGAACTAGATTTTTCAAACTTGCTTTATGTGAAGAATTGTATGTAGTACCCAATGCCCTATAAAATTCACCGAGACGAGTCAGGAATTTGAATTTGTTACTCTTTTTCTTCTTGTTTGTCGTACTCGAGTAACTCGACCCTGCTTCAACATCGTGTTGTCTTTGACTCGAATATCGCTGAAGTCTAGAAACATCTTCCATACTGCGTTTTAAAGTGAGTTGGAATTGTTCTTCCTCCACAGTTTTTAATCTGGCTTCCTTCTCTGCATCTTTTGTGGATGTCATTCGTGTACTAGATCCAGAAGCAGAAGGTTTAGATGGAGTGGAAGGTTTTTTATTCGAATATAACAGAGCTTGAAAAAGAATTTGGACATCTTTAGGGGCATTGGGGCATGGTTTTGCATCACCACCTCGACATGACAAGTGTAAGCGAAAGCGATTAGTCTTGTTTACAAACTTTGTGCCACACAAACCACACTTAATCTTTATTTTTTCAGACTTTGGTGGTGATTCAACTAGGGAAGCAAAGCGATTAGTTTTGTTTACAAACTTTGCGCCACACAAACCACACTTAATCTTTGTTTTTCCAGACTTTGGTGGTGATTCAACTAGAGAAGCATAGTCCCAAATGTTTGTCGATGGCTCAGATGACGACATATCTACATTCAATTTTTAATAAAAAAATCAGAATATTGATAAATAAATTGAACTTGATATAGGAACAAAAGAAAGCAATATAAATGTATCAAAAGTCAAAAATAAAAGCAAATGAACAGGCATGTGTAAATAAATTTCAAAGATTAAAAGTCTTCCAAACCACATTTTAAAAGGACCAACACTTTCGTGTTTGCAGTTGCAGTGAAATAATATTACAGATCATTCACATTCAACCAAAAAAAATTGAAAAATCAAAAATAATTACTGATCTGTAGGTAGAGACTCGTCACGAATCTCAATCTCCTCTTCTTCATCATCATCATCATTCATATCTCCTCCCCATATTGGGTGCAACTAATCTTGCGTACAAATCAACACTTCAATTGTATTTGGCGAAAGTGAGCTTCGATACTTGCTCACAACCTTGCTCCCTGTGCTGAATGCGGATTCTGATGCCACTGTTGAAATTGGTATTGATAATATGTCTCGTGCCATCACAGATAATGTAGAGTATTTTGATTCACTAACCCTCATCTTCCACCATTCCAACACATCAAATTCGGATCGCACTACTATTGGCTCCTTGAGGTACATTTCTAATTCTGATTCTTTAGTATCTACTCCTATTCATGCTTTTGCCAAGTATGATATGTATTCATTTAGCACATTCGGATTACCAGGTACAGAAATATCCGTATCTCTACTTTCTTCAACACCCGCTGCAGGTAAAGTATTAACATACGATTTGTACAAATCTTCAAGGGCTTGACGAACCTTAGGCGTCTCTGCTGCCGCTCTTTCAGTAGGATAAAACTTCATGAAAATAAAGCTAACCAACCCCATATTACAATGAGGATCAAGAACAACTGCCAAGGACATCAACAGATGACATTCGTCCCAGTATTTATCGAACTTGGTCTTCATACCAACTGTCATCTAGCGTATGAAATCTGGACCCGCACTGACATTTTTCTGTAGAGCATTCTTAATCTTCCAAAGAGATAAAAGAAACAGATTCGCGGTTGGATACTGATTCCCATAAAAAATCTTCGTGCAATCGTAGAAAACTTTGAGAAATGTGTGAACTTGTTGTGCTTTGGCCCAATCATCTATGCTCGGCAACTAAGAATACATTCTGTCACGTGCCACGTATTTAGGAAATGCAAGCTGTAATTCTATTGCCGCATCTAACATTTCATAGGTCGAGTTCCAACAAGTACAGACATTCAACTTCAACGTTTTTTTAGATGGCACATTCCAATATTGGATGATGTCATTCCATACTCTCAGTCTTGATGGCGACCCCCTTATATATTTCACACTTTCTCTTATATTCTCTATAGTGTTATCAATTGCTTTCAGCCTTTCTTGTACAATCGAATTTACAATATGGGCACAACATCTGACCTGAAATATTTTTCCTTCAAAAAATAAATTTCCTGTAGCCCTGAACTAGTTACGTAAGCATGAAATGACATTGTCATTTGCTGAAGCATTGTTTAAAGTTATTGCTAAAATTTTCTTCTTAATGCCCCAGCCTTCTAGACAACTGTAGACAACTATAGATGCAATCTGAAATAAGTAAACTAGTATGTGGAGGAGGATGTTTGAAGTTCAAAATTCTCTTGCATAGTTTCCAATCTTTATCAACATAGTTAGCGGTTAATGAAATGTATCATTTTCTTTGATTGGATGTCGTCCATAAATCAGAAGTCAAAGCTCTTCTGGTCATTGAAGCCAAAACTTCTTTCAGTTTCATCTTCTCCTTTGCGTACATCTTTATGCTTTCTCTCTGCACTGTGACGCAGGGGACATTTTCAGCAGCCTTAAACCCTTTTCTTTCAATTATTCTGAAAGGTTTTTCTTCCAAAATCACTAATCTAGCAATCCAATCATTCAGCTTCTCTTTGTCAAACTTATGAGTGGACACTACGCCTTGGGAGTCGTCCTCTTCTAACTTCGTAAATGACAGCGTCTGTTAGTCGAGAGGAGGGAGTCTTGCTTTCTTAGGACACGTCTTCAAATGTCTAATTAGATGTGTCGTAGATCCTCCTGGAATCTTGCTGAATAACCCTTTGCAGTGATTACACTTTATCTTCTGTACATCGTTAACTGTCGCATCTTCGAAATCATCCCACACTGCTGATCTCTTCTTCTTTCCTTTGCATGTGGTTGATGTGTCTGTGTCTCCTTCTACTATTAGAGGAGATGTGGCCGATGCACCTATTCCAGGGGTATTTGGGCTTTCGTCTTGACTAACCATTTATAAAATAAAGTTCTCGATATATTATACGGCTATACCTAGGGTCCTAGATGGCTAGACCGCTAGACGAGCATAATTACTTAACTGTCTAAATCAGTCACCCATTCAAAGTTAGATATATTGTAATGCTTCATTTTCCAATTTAAATGCTACGACGAAATTCAGGCAGCATCTCCCCTTATCTCTGCAGAATATATTAATCTTGTATTTGATTCTCATGTCAATCATCAACACAAAGTATGGACATTTTGACGACGGAAATAAATACATGAAATATATCCAGAGAGAAAAGGAAGAGACGAAACCAGAACAGGCATATGCATTTAAATTAGAATAAATGAAGACATTACAATCTATCTAACCCTGAACTGTTCAAAAAGAGATAATTGAGAATTTCTATGCATCCAAGAATATGTCTGGCAACATAGAAATCCTCAAATGGGCAACTGATTATTCTATACTACAAGTCTACAACTAAAACAATGCAAATAATTCATATCTATACAAACAAAGGAGCATGCTGAAATTGACATTTATCATCTAGCTAACTAGGAATTATTAATTGATAGGCCCACCGTGATATTAATTGAAGACCCACGATAGGCTTAGAAACAAACAAACAAACAAAATGATGACTTGTAATTCATATCTATGCAAACAAAGGAGCATGCTGAAATTGACATTTATCATCTAGCTAACTAGGAATTATTAATTGATAGGCCCACTCTGACTTTGATAGGCCCACCATGATATTAATTGAAGACTCACGATAGGCTTAGAAACAAACAAACAAACAAAATGATGACTTGTAATTCAGGTGGGCCACACTAAAGTAAACAATTGGGAGTGAGATGTTCACCCTTGATTAAACAATTTTTATATTAACAATTTCTAACATATATTAAACAATTTCTATATTAACATATCAGGTTAATCCCAAAACTATATTTTGACCATAGAGGATCAAATTGAATATTTTGACCTGGGCCCACATGGCCAATTTGAGACCGAGGGCAGGCTAGGAATTTTGATGGCTAGCTAGCCTGAAGCCATCAAGATCCATCTAGATCTTCAACTCCCATCACCTTTGATTGGGTTCATGTTAGTTGGCTACTTTGTAAGTGTCACATGGGACTCATTTACTACAACCATGTGAAATCTCTCACCCCACCTGACAAATGATGTAGACATTAGGTCTGTCAGGCTCACCCAAATGCTTACTTTTCTTCCAACAACATGTGATGACCCAAACCGCCCATTTAGAACAACTAAATAAAGTTGGTACATAAATAAAAATCTCATTAATTAGACATGTTCATACAATGTTTCTTAGGATCAGTGTTCCATAAATGCAATTTCTAACTCACCCTTGTAGGATGATCTTCAATGACTTACAAGCATTTCAAGGGCCTAATCTACCATTAGGAGTTATGGTTTGGTGATCCAAAATGTTAATATGGTGGGACTTACAATGGATGGTCCATGCACAAAAATCCCCAAGAGTGTTTGGTCATTTTCTTTGTTTAATGGCTCTTTTGTCAGTGTGGATTTGAAATCATGCAGAATGGGGGTGGATCTTATGGTTTGTGTCAAATCGAGCCCATTTGAAATCATGACCTTTTGAAGGATTTGGATCACAAATCCCTCCAATTCTTTATTTCTAAATGACCGAAAAACACTATATCCGGCCCCAAAAATACATTGGATTCCATGCTTCCAAATAAGCCTTAAGTAGTTCTTCATTGACGGTTGTGGACGGATATCACGATTTTTACATCCAGAAGATGTGCCTAGGCTGTTGGCAGTATACAATAAGATGATTCAACCCAAAGGCTGTTGGCAGTGTACACTGCAGGTTTAGTAATCCAACTAATATAACTTGGTTGAAAAATCCTAGCTATAGAATATTTACCTTTCATGTGTAAATGGAAACTGAACTTAGCAATTCACCATGATATCAAGAGAACACAAATATCAGGTTAATCTCAAAATTATATTAACAATTTCTAATATATATTAGCAATAAAAAATAAAAAAAAATCAACCCTACACCTTACTGGGCGAACAGAAGAGGGATGACCGGCAACTGCGTGCAGGGCAGGGCGATGACGGACAACGGGACAAGTGGCAGAGGGACGGCCAGATGGGCACTAGGAAGAGAGAGAGAGAGAGAGAGAGAGAGAGAGAGAGAGAGAGAGAGAGAGAGTTTTCGAATGCTCGTTGGGAGGGAAGGGTTTGGGTGCTGCTTGAAAAGGATGGGTGGGGGTAGGGTTTGGGCGCTGCTGGAAAATGACGGGTGGGGTAGGGTTTTTTTTTTTCGGGCGGACTTATATACACAGTACCGAGTCAAGTACCTCTAGACTCGTACTCTACTCGTAATCTAAACGAGTCGTGGAAATCCGCTCGTACTTGGCTCTAACTCAGACGAGTCAAGTATTCTGAGTTGAGTTGAGCGAGTACTCAAGCCTTAGTCTGCTCCTGTACAGCTCTACGTGCAGGAATTCGAAAATATAACTTTTGGAGAGAATGGAATGCAAAATTAGAAGAGCAGAAGCTTGAAAAAGTGGTCCACACATAGCATTTGCGGCCCACCTGGTGCCTAGACTGCCCTAATTTTCAGGCCATGGGACACCACCTGAACTTCCTGGATCTTTCTTACATTGCACTCCACATTGGCAAGCATGGGAGAATGATTTGAAATCCTACTCATGTAAGTCACTATAGCAATTCTTGTTTTAATTTCTTCTCTTTTAATTTTATTAAAATATATGTTACTGTCTTTATCAATGTCAAAAATTACTTTGATAGAATCTTGCTTTTATAAAGATAAATTTGAACCGGTCATGACATATTTCCTTTCTTCCTTCCTTTTTTTGAATTTTACAATTAGACAGGCAGTGTAACATAACATGTTCTATTGGTATTGTCAATAATTATGACTTGCTATTTTTTTCATGTTGGGGCTCAATTTGTTAATTAGAAGGGTCGGAATGCAAATTGCATGTGGCATTCCACATGGACACAGGGCGCATATAGTTTAATGGTTTCTAGAACTTATTAAACCTAACCAGTTTATCAGATCAAAGAGTGGAGGAAACATGGTTTACCTGCTAACTTTCATAAAAACAAAAAATCAAAACAAAACAAAAAACAAAAAACTGAAAGGAGAAGATGGTTCAAATGTAGTTGGGTTACATAGTTTTTGGAAAGCAAGCTTATGTCATCAAAACCTGCAAATTTAGGTACTTGATCATTAATGATAAAAGTTATACTTTTGCATGGTTTTAATTCTAGCTTGTCTAGATGGATATAACTTTCATTAAAAAAAAAAAAAAAGAAGACTGAAAGGAGGAGCAAACTGAAGAATATGGTTTACCTCCTAACTTTCATAAAAACAAAAAATCAAAACAAAACAAAAAACAAAAAACTGAAAGGAGAAGATGGTTCAAATGTAGTTGGGCTACATAGTTTTTGGAAAGCAAGCTTATGTCATCAAAACCTGCAAATTTAGGTACTTGATCATTAATGATAAAAGTTATACTTTTGCATGGTTTTAATTCCAGCTTGTCTAGATGGATATAACTTTCATTAAAAAAATAAAAAAACTGAAAGGAGGAGCAAACTGAAAAATATGCCAATGGTCAGCTGAAGGAGTGTCCTATACCACAGGATATTGACGTAGAAGATCAATCGAAAGAGGTGTGAATGCCTCCCACGTCAGTAAGTGTTTTTCCATTTATCCCAAGTGATGTGATCAGTACTAGCAAGAGCAGGATTTTGAATACTACCTCTTACTAGTGCCAATGTTGCACGTGTGTGAGATTTGGGTCATTTTGTTAGGTGGCCCCTACCATACTGCCTGGATCTTACATATGCGCTCCACATTGGCAGCGATAGCAGTTCTTGTTTTAATTTCTTTTATTTTTCATTTCATTGAAAAATACATTTAGTTTGCCTTTATCATCAACGTCGTACCTGTATGTAAATCTTTAGGAAGATTTGACTACACAGTTGGAATTGCTCATGACTAGGATAATTATGTACTATGACACTCAGGTATTAGATCTTACATTTGCGCTCCACATTGGCAGCGATAGAAGTTCTCGTTTTAATTTCTTTTATTTTTCATTTCATTGAAAAATACATTTAGTTTGCCTTTATCATCAACATCGTACCTGTATGTAAATCTTTAGGAAGATTTGACTACACAGTTGGAATTGCTCATGACTGCGATAATTATGTACCATGACACTCAGGTATTAGCAATTTTCTCATCTATTGTTACGCTTTCATGCCATTGTATTCATCCGTTGGTCATATTTTAAGTTTGTTTTTCTTGATTTTCCAAACTTCGAATTGAAAGGCACTTTCGTAATTATGTGGTTCTTACAAGAACAGGTAATGTGGGGCCCACTACATCCTCCAATATGTGATACACTATGGTGTAAGATTAAGGCATTGGAAAGAGGTAAATGATTGACTTCTTATTCTTGTATGAAAATTTGAGGAATTATAGGAGGCAATGATATATGCACCGGATGCTGAGCCTTGAATTTGTAAAATAGATGGTTCATCTGATGGTTCCCACCACAGATGAGGAATCCCCTCAAAACACCTTTTGATGAGAATATTCTTCACTCTTGATCAGTGTCTGGAAAATACTGTTTACAGTGACCCACATTCAACAAAAAATGCCAATGGCAACTATCCCCACTTTTGAAGATGATGCATTGATTCATAATTCTCTTTATTAACCCACATTCAACAAAAAATGCCAAAGATTGAATGGCAACTATCCCGAAATCAAGGTGATGTTTTGGGAATCTCATATGTATGTTGGGCCCCTTCTGATGAATGTTTCAGGCTAGTGATTAGTGGGCCCCGCTCTCACAAACAATAAGCTGAGGATGTAAGTATGTCCTTTTGAAGATGATGCATTGATTCATAATTCTCTTTATTGACCCACATTTAACGGAAAATGCCAAAGATCGAGTAGCAACTCTCCCCAAATCAAGGAGATGTTTTGGGAATCTCATATGTATGTTGGGCCCCTTCTGATGAATGTTTCAGGCTAGTGATTAGTGGGCCCCACTGTCACAAACTATAAGCTGGGGATGTAAGTATGTCCTTTTGAAGATGATGCATTGATTCTGCATAATTCTCTTTATCCTAAAAAACACATTTGTCACCTAAAACAAGAGACACAAGATACAGTTTCCTAATGCATCGAGAATCAAGGTGATGTTTTGGGAATCTCATATGTATGTTGGGCCCCTTCTGATGAATGTTTCAGGCTAGTGATTAGTGGGCCCCACTCTCACAAACAATAAGTTGAGGATGTAAGTATGTCCTTTTGAAGATGATGCATTGATTCATAATTCTCTTTATTGACCCACATTCAACGAAAAATGCCTAAGATCGAGTAGCAACTATCCCCAAATCAAGGAGATGTTTTGGGAATCTCATATGTATGTTGGGCCCCTTCTGATGAATGTTTCAGGCTAGTGATTAGTGGGCCCCACTCTCACAAACTATAAGCTGGGGATGTAAGTATGTCCTTTTGAAGATGATGCATTGATTCTGCATAATTCTCTTTATCCTAAAAAACACATTTGTCACCTAAAACAAGAGACACAAGATACAGTTTCCTAATGCATCGAGAATCAAGGTGATGTTTTGGGAATCTCATATGTATGTTGGGCCCCTTCTGATGAATGTTTCAGGCTAGTGATTAGTAGGCCCCACTCTCACAAATAATAAGCTGAGGATGTAAGTATGTCCTTTTGAAGATGATGCATTGATTCATAATTCTCTTTATTGACCCACATTCAACGGAAAATGCCAAAGATCGAGTAGCAACTATCCCCAAATCAAGGAGATGTTTTGGGAATCTCATATGTATGTTGGGCCCCTTCTGATGAATGTTTCAGGCTAGTGATTAGTGGGCCCCACTCTCACAAACTATAAGCTGGGGATGTAAGTATGTCCTTTTGAAGATGATGCATTGATTCTGCATAATTCTCTTTATCCTAAAAAACACATTTGTCACCTAAAACAAGAGACACAAGATACAGTTTCCTAATGCATCGAGAATCACGGTGATGTTTTGGGAATCTCATATGTATGTTGGGCCCCTTCTGATGAATGTTTCAGGCTAGTGATTAGTGGGCCCCACTCTCACAAACAATAAGCTGAGGATGTAAGTATGTCCTTTTGAAGATGATGCATTGATTCATAATTCTCTTTATTGACCCACATTCAACGAAAAATGCCTAAGATCGAGTAGCAACTATCCCCAAATCAAGGAGATGTTTTGGGAATCTCATATGTATGTTGGGCCCCTTCTGATGAATGTTTCAGGCTAGTGATTAGTGGGCCCCACTCTCACAAACTATAAGCTGGGGATGTAAGTATGTCCTTTTGAAGATGATGCATTGATTCTGCATAATTCTCTTTATCCTAAAAGACACATTTGTCACCTAAAACAAGAGACACAAGATACAGTTTCCTAATGCATCGAGAATCAAGGTGATGTTTTGGGAATCTCATATGTATGTTGGGCCCCTTCTGATGAATGTTTCAGGCTAGTGATTAGTAGGCCCCACTCTCACAAACAATAAGCTGAGGATGTAAGTATGTCCTTTTGAAGATGATGCATTGATTCATAATTCTCTTTATTGACCCACATTCAACGGAAAATGCCAAAGATCAAGTAGCAACTATCCCCAAATCAAGGAGATGTTTTGGGAATCTCATATGTATGTTGGGCCCCTTCTGATGAATGTTTCAGGCTAGTGATTAGTGGGCCCCACTCTCACAAACTATAAGCTGGGGATGTAAGTATGTCCTTTTGAAGATGATGCATTGATTCTGCATAATTCTCTTTATCCTAAAAAACACATTTGTCACCTAAAACAAGAGACACAAGATACAGTTTCCTAATGCATCGAGAATCAAGGTGATGTTTTGGGAATCTCATATGTGTGTTGGGCCGCTTCTGATGAATGTTTCAGGCTAGTGATTAGTGGGCCCCACTCTCACAAACAATAAGCTGAGGATGTAAGTATGTCCTTTTGAAGATGATGCATTGATTCATAATTCTCTTTATTGACCCACATTCAACGAAAAATGCCTAAGATCGAGTAGCAACTATCCCCAAATCAAGGAGATGTTTTGGGAATCTCATATGTATGTTGGGCCCCTTCTGATGAATGTTTCAGGCTAGTGATTAGTGGGCCCCACTCTCACAAACTATAAGCTGGGGATGTAAGTATATCCTTTTGAAGATGATGCATTGATTCTGCAAAATTCTCTTTATCCTAAAAAACACATTTGTCACCTAAAACAAGAGACACAAGATACAGTTTCCTAATGCATCGAGAATCAAGGTGATGTTTTGGGAATCTCATATGTATGTTGGGCCCCTTCTGATGAATGTTTCAGGCTAGTGATTAGTGGGCCCCACTCTCACAAACAATAAGCTGAGGATGTAAGTATGTCCTTTTGAAGATGATGCATTGATTCATAATTCTCTTTATTGACCCACATTCAATGGAAAATGCCAAAGATCGAGTAGCAACTATTCCCAAATCAAGGAGATGTTTTGGGAATCTCATATGTATGTTGGGCCCCTTCTGATGAATGTTTCAGGCTAGTGATTAGTGGGCCTCACTCTCACAAACTATAAGCTGGGGATGTAAGTATGTCCTTTTGAAGATGATGCATTGATTCTGCATAATTCTCTTTATCCTAAAAAACACATTTGTCACCTAAAACAAGAGACACAAGATACAATTTCCTAATGCATCGAGAATCAAGGTGATGTTTTGAGAATCTCATATGTATGTTGGGCCCATTCTGATGAATGTTTCAGGCTAGTGATTAGTGGGCCCCACTCTCACAAACAATAAGCTGAGGATGTAAGTATGTCCTTTTGAAGATGATGCATTGATTCATAATTCTCTTTATTGACCCACATTCAACGAAAAGTGCCTAAGATCGAGTAGCAACTATCCCCAAATCAAGGAGATGTTTTGGGAATCTCATATGTATGTTGGGCCCCTTCTGATGAATGTTTCAGGCTAGTGATTAGTGGGCCCCACTCTCACAAAATATAAGCTGGGGATGTATGTCCTTTTGAAGATGATGCATTGATTCTGCATAATTCTCTTTATCCTAAAAAACACATTTGTCACCTAAAACAAGAGACACAAGATACAGTTTCCTAATGCATCGAGAATCAAGGTGATGTTTTGGGAATCTCATATGTATGTTGGGCCCCTTCTGATGAATGTTTCAGGCTAGTGATTAGTGGGCCCCACTCTCACAAACAATAAGCTGAGGATGTAAGTATGTCCTTTTGAAGATGATGCATTGATTCATAATTCTCTTTATTGACCCACATTCAACGAAAAATGCCTAAGATCGAGTAGCAACTATCCCCAAATCAAGGAGATGTTTTGGGAATCTCATATGTATGTTGGACCCCTTCTGATGAATGTTTCAAGCTAGTGATTAGTTGGCCCCACTCTCACAAACTATAAGCTGGGGATGTAAGTATGTCCTTTTGAAGATGATGCATTGATTCTGCATAATTCTCTTTATCCTAAAAAACACGTCACCTAAAACAAGAGACACAAGATACAGTTTCCTAATGCATCGAGATTCTTTATGTGTGGCTGATTGGGTTATTTAGACCTTTGATTTGATGGGTCTCATCATAGACAGGGCACCCCAAAAGCCTCCCATATTGGAATATCCTAACTATTCGATTGTTGGCCTAGTTTATGTTGAATTTGGCTTCTTTTTCTTAGCCATCTAATTTCTAGGCCACCTGTTCAAGGTCTTCCAACAGGGGAGATCAAGCTTTACCTAGATCGTGGGTCACTAAAAATAGCAATCCATATTGCAAATGACCCATAGTCTAGTTTGCACACTTAATCTGCAATACGGGTGTCTGGTGTTTTAAGGCCACATTTTGAGAGATGTATGGGATATCCTCCATCTATGGTGGGGTTCATCAGATAGATGTTCTAGATCACCAAAGCATAGGGGCTCCACAGGTATGCATCAGAAAATTGCACTTGCTGAGAGCTTGAGCCCTCCAATTGCCCACAAAGTTTCGTACCAAGTTACAAAATTATGTTCTTGGTACCGTGTGCTTGTAACTTTTTTCTCTCTTTTTCTAGCGGCATTATTGAAGAGCATGAGACAACAAGGTATGAACTAATTAATTAAAGATAAGGAAACCATTTCACTTTTGAACTTTACTTATTTTCTTTAGAGGAATTATACCTTGCATTATTCAACGAATAGGCCAGATTAGCAAGTCCTGACAAGGTATGAACTAATTAATTAAAGATAAGGAAACTATTTCACGTTTGAACTTACTAATTTTCTTTAGAGGAATTATACCTTGCATTATTCAACGAATAGGCTAGATTAGCCTATGGGTTCCAAGTCCCTACATGAACTGGTTGTGCTTGGGCCTAACCCACTGATGGGCCCTAGCCCTGATTTAAAATGGTTTAGCCTTATGGGATGGATTATGGGTGAAGTGAACCAACCTGCTTTTGATGCTAGTTTGGGCTAAAATAATTGGGTAGTGGGTCGGGTTCGAGATAGAAATATGTTTGTTTAAGTAAATGGGTCGGGTTTAGGTTGAACCCTACCTGCCCATATGGGTTATTAATGGGTTGGGCCAGATGCTTGATTCGATCCAAAACAAAATAAAGAGGAAAAGTATGGATAACTTCATTGTCTAGACTTGAACTCAAACCTAATTTCTTGGGTGTAATTTATTAAACCCGAAGTCTAGGTTGGGTTCATGGGTGGAGTTCATCAGGTACCCACAATTTCAGGTACCTATTAACATCCTACCCGGCCTTAATGCGACCTGTGTGATAATTTGGACCAAGGGACCAGTATGGGCCCATTAAATTAATCGGTCAACTGCATTTGATTTTGACTCAACCTAAATTGGACCTGAGTTTTAATGGGTTGGGTCTAGTTCCGAACCTCTAGTTTCTTAAATGGGTCGAGTACAGGGCGTCCCTAGACCTGACCCAAGGGGCTAGCTAGTTTGGACCCATTAAATTAATTAATGGGTTGGTTACATTTGATATGGACCCAACCTAAATCAGCCCCAAGTTTTAATGGGTTGGCTCTAGCTAGTTTGAAAACTCCAACTGGATTCCTAAATGGATCGTGGGCATCCGTAGATCTGATCCGACCCAACCATCAAATTAGTAATTAGAAAATACAATAATTCATGACAACTCACATTAAATATTAGGAAATTTAGAAATGGGTTAGCTAGAATACATCTTATTAAAGAGAGGCCCATCATTATAAAAAGAAAAGAAGATAAAAAGAAGTAGGGATCATTGAAATAGGACTCTGATCCAGAGGGGCTTCTATTTCTAAACTGTTTCTTTGTTGGCCCACATATTGATGATAGTTTTAGTAGTTTTGCATGTGCCCATTGGTAATGGGGTCTACATTACTAATGCTTTTTTAGATCAGTGAACAATGGGCCCCACCTTACCACAAACCGAAATATTTGCCAAGGACTATTGTACAATCTCTTACGGACTCCAGCTTTGGTTAGGACTGTCTGTCAATGGGCACGGCCACATTTTAAATTGTGAATAAGCCCGACCGTCAGTCCCAGCCCAAACATTTGAAAATTTAGTCGGAGCCAGTGGTCCCCACATAATAAAAGGCCAAAGAAGGTGTTGCCCAGGCCAAAGAGCAGTGCGGTGATGTGTTGGGAGCTGTGGGGCCCACCATGGTATCAACGCCGTCCATCAGTTTTGACAGCTCATGTTTAGGGCATGAATCCAAAAATGAAGTAGATCCTAATCGAAAGTGGACCACACCACCACAAGAAACATTGAAGATAATGACACCTTAGATTTGGATCTATTTCATTTTTTGGATCATGCCCTAAAAAGAGCTGTCAAAACTGATGGACAGCTCCCAACACATCACCGCACTGCTCTATGGCCTGGGCAACACCTTCTTTATTGTTGCATTACGACAGTGTGCAACAATCCCTCAACTGGGAACGGATTATCCTAATTGTGTGGGGCCCACCTTGGTGAATTTGTTTCACATTCACACAGCCCATCCTGTTTTTTTTTTTTTTTTTTTTTTTTAAAATTTAAAAAAACTCATTTTAGGGACTTTATCCCAAAACTTAAGCACATCCACATCTCCAAGAGACCATGGCATTGGAAAACGTAGTGAATGACCATTAAAAGTTTGGATCTGATCTTTGTATTTTCCCTTCATCCAGGCCTGACAAATAAACTTTAAGAATCTGCTTACGGTGGGCCATGGGAAGTTTTTAATGGTTGGCATTCAATCACCATTGTTTCCCATGGTGTGGTCCACCTGAGATTTGGATCTGATTAATTTTCGGGACCACCATGTCCTAAAATGGGCTGGAAAAACCGATGGACAGCGTGGATATATATTCTGCTGATATATAAAGGGGGGGCCGCTGTGCCCCACTGGGTAAAACCTAATCCGCTCTCCGTATTGTACCTTCTATAAGGTCGAGTGGTGGCGTCATGTTATTCATTGGATGGTGAGGAAATTTTATAAGGAAACTAAATAAACAAAAGCACAGGAAATTTGGTAGGAAATGGATGCGGATTAACTATTGAGTGGTTGGGTAGCAGGACGGACTTGCTACTGAAGTTCCGTAACTAAGGTTTGTGGGCCTCATCATGATGTATATTATGTATCCACTCTGTCCATCCATTTGGAGAGATCATATTATGACATGATCCAAAGAATGCGTCAGATCAGATAATAGTGGAGAGAGCATTACAAATGTTTTAGATCAAGCTAATATTTGAACTTTCTGTATTTCATGTCTGCGTTAATACATGAACAGATTGGATCTCAAATAAACATTTCGACGGTGGTCGTCACTATCCCCACTGTTTTCTGTGGTGGGTCCACTCGAGCTTTGGATCTTACTCATTCTTTGGATCATGCCCTAAAATGATCTCTCCAAATAGATGGACGGTGTGGATATATTGTGGTGGGCCCACGAAATTTGGTGACGTGACTTCTGCAGCGAGTTTGGCTAGTCAACCCGTCAGCAGCTAATTTGCGTCCACAAGAAACTCGCTGTAATACACACCACTCCTAGAATCTCGAGACGCAATCTGCCATGAGTTTTTGTAGGAAGATAGTGCTCCGAAAACTAAGATGGGGCTCACCATGATGTTTATGAAAAATCTACCCCATTCATCCGTTTTTTGAGATCATTATAAGACTTGAGACCAAAAGTAAGCTTGATGCAATAACTGGTCCACCATGGGAGGTTGAGTAGCCGAAATCACGTCACCAAGTTCTATGGGTCCCAGTATGATGTATGTATTATATTCACACTGTTCATCCACGATCATATTATGCATATCCAAAGAATGAGGTAGATCAAAAGCTCTAGTGGACCCCACCACAGAAAAAAGTGTGGAGAGTAATGCTCACGCTTAAAATCATCCTAACCGTACTGTATTTGACATCCAAACTATTGATTAGGTCATGCGGACCCATGTGAAGGAAAAAAACAAAGATTAACTTGATTTAAAACTTTTATGGTCCCCAAAAAAATTTAATGGTTGACACCCATTCAACATTGTTTCCTATAATGTGGTCCACTTGAGATTTGGGATATACCCCACTTTTGGTCTCGTTACCATGAAACGATCTAGAAAACATATAGATGGCATAGATGAAACACATACAGCATGGCAGGGCTCATATAGCACTAACCACCCACCATTGGTGGTGGACGAGTAGCTAGTACGCAACCCAGGGAAGCAGATTTCCTAGTCTTTCCCATGAAGATTTGTGAAAGGATTCTGTGTGGGGCCCACTGTGATCTTTGTGTGAAATTCAACCCGTCCATTCATTTTTAGATATCATTTTAGGACACTAACGAAAATGAGGAGGATCCAAAATTCAAGTAGGCCATACGAGATGAAACACGGCCGAAAGGATTGCTTACCATTGAAACCTTCTTAGGCTCCACCTTGGTGTTTATTCCATCCAAACCGTTTATAAGGTCATTTTCACTGATATGAAATGAAAATACCACGAACATAAACCAATACAAAACTTTTGTAGCCATATGAATGTTTCAACGATGGTCACTAAATCTTTGTTGTTTCCTCTCATGTGTCCCATTTAATTTCTGGATCCTCCTCATTTTTGGTGACATGTCCTAAGATGATTTTGAAAAATGGATGAATGGGTTGGATTTATCACAAACATCATATAGTAGGCCCCACACATAATTCTAGCACATGATCTTCCAACACCGAAAGGCTCGCACATAAATTTCTCACGGTTTTGTTTATTCAGTTACCTATAAAATTTCTTCATCATTTGATGAATAACGTGCTGTCAGCACTCGACCTTATGGAAGGTATAATATGGTCGAGCGTATAGTACCTTTTTCCTATATATATATATATATGATTTCTTACCGGCCTACCTTGAGCTGGGAGATCCACTCTGACCGTTAGACATTCAATCCCACGTTGGGCTTGGGGGCAAAAATTCAGTTTGCTACACACACACACATATCCACTTGCCCATCATGATTATTATATGAAATCCACTCCAACTATTATATTCCATGTAATCTTATCAACAGGTTGGATGGCAAATAAACATTCCGATGGCTTATGAAAAAAAGATATCCAATAATTACTTAAATTAATTAATTAACGGGGTTGCTACAATTCCAAGTACTTAATTCAAAGAGATGTTTTCAATAAAGATACCATGCAACTGTAATCTAGGTCATTGTGACCTTATCAACATGTTGGATGGAAAATAAACATTCTGATGGCCTCATGAAGCTTTTACAGGTGGGAAATCACTACTATTTTTGTGGTATGGTCCACCTAAGATTTGAATCCGCTTCAGTTCATGCCTAACTTAAATTGAGCTTTCAAAATGGATTGAGGGTATGGATGCAAGGAACATAACATCATAGTGGGCCCCACAGTTAGAGATCCACCCAAACTGCATCCCTAGTTTACATGTTTCTTTTTCAGAAAGGCTCTCAATAACAGATTATTAGATTTTTTGGCAGGAGAAGTTAAGGTTCGTTGGTCGTGCAAGGGGTGGGTGGGTCATGAAATCCAACCCAACCATCAGGTCTATCATCCAATGTTATAGATTCAGGGCTCAAAACTTGCGGCCATATCCATTCAATCATCATCCACAACATGATCAATCCTTGTTTCCCTTGATGTGAGCCATTTGAATCACATCACATATATAGGTATGAGATTTTTGGGCCATAAGCCTACAGATTGATTGGTGTGGCTAAAAGAGTGGATCATCGTACTGGGCCCTATAGAAATCAAAGGTGAATATAGCCATCATAGTGGGCCCTATAGAAATCAAGGGTGAATATAGTCATCAATGGGCCCCATAAAAATCAATAGTGGGCAATCACCTAACTATTCCTAGATATATTATCCAAAAAAAAAGAAGAGGAGCCTATGAATATTAAAAAAGCGCATATAAAGCCACGGTGAGAAAATAAAATTAGCGACGGTCTTGGTCCGTCGTATTTTTCCGTCGCAAAACTAAAACGGCGGATCAGATCCGTCGCTACACCGACGGATTCAATCAGCCGCTACTAAACGACGAGTACGGTCCGTCGTAGTCACAAGAGAGATTATTAGCGACGGTCTGGATTCGTCGCTGTTTGTTCCAAAATTTAGCGACGGATATGGTCCGTCGCTAGTCAAGGAGAAGATTAGCAACGGTCTGGATTCGTCGCAGTTTTCTGTCACAAAAAATAAAACGACGGATTGGATGCGTCGCTAAATTGCAACAGGTATAGTCCATTGCTAGTCACACAGTCCGTCACAATTTTCTAAATTTTTTGCAAATTAAAGAAAAGCTACATTTTTTCAATTTTGATTCCATTCCACCTAATAATCATTACTAATCTATACTTCTGAGTAAAGTTGATCTTTTAAGTACACAATTATTATTGATGTGGGAGCAACTTCTCATGATCCCATTTAGTTTGTTAATATACAAGCATTCATTGTAGCACAACCAGAAACATTGAAAAAAAAAAAAAAAAAAAAACAAGGGATATTTGAAAGAAGATCCTCCAAACAAAAAGAGTGATCGAGGGTAAAAGAAAAGCTAAAAATCAAACATCTAAGAAGTTACAACCTACAAGCAAAATCATCTTGCAAAGTTCTAGCCCATACAATTTAGGGTTGCCTCTGTTGGACATAGGCCAATGGGGCCCACTGGTAGGCCCATTGGCCTTTTTTTATTAATCGTTTTTTTCTTCCATTTGAAGTTCAATTACAAATTCAACATTAAATGGAGATTTAGATGAGGAGATAAGGATAATTTTTGGTCTTACACTACGCCAAAATCCCGAATTTGCGATGGACTAAATCCGTCGTAAAACCAAATAAACGACGGATTTTCATCGTCGCTGTTTAGTGGGTCGTTTTCTTTTTCCGACGGATAAAATCATGAATAAGGTCCGTCGACAATTACCGACGGATAATATCCGTCGCAAAAAATAAAAAATCCAACAGTAAAATTCAAAAAACCGACGTTATGAAAATATTAGCAACGGATAAGGTCCGTCGCTAAAATAACTATAAATTGAAAATAATATCAGATTTTTTTTGTTATTTTTATTTTTAAATCTTACACCTAATAGTCAATTGGAAAAGAGTAATAATGGTAATGAATCACACAAGGAACTACAAGTATATTTTCCACATGCCAATTCATGTGCATTGTCACCCATTTCAAATAAAAGATGTGACGTCTACGGTTCACTAGATCAGATATGTAGGGAACATTTCTTATCAAACTTCAATTTCATCTTCTTTTAAAAATCATAAAATCTACATGCAGCTTGAATACCATACCTTAGAAGATTCAAGAGTATCTCCTTCTTGAAGACATACACTCCCATGGAAGCAATGTATGGTTTCTTTTCAGCCTCCTCTCGTGACAGGCCCAAAACTGTAGTATCCACCACCTAAGGAATTTGAAATGAAGATCACGCAATCATGCAAAATTGTAGAATCGCTTCATACTCATGAGGTCTGATTTCAGTCTAATCCTACCAGTAGATGCAAACATAAAGGTATCGGGATAATTACCATTGCTTTCAATTCCTCTCCTTTGGGCTTTTCATTAAAGAATTGTCTATCTTCATTAAACCAAAGTTGAGCGACAGCTATCAAGGAAGAAAGATGCTCCAAATTAGTATAAAACCATGAATTAAAATTTTGAAGAAAAAGGTAGTTGATAGATATTTATAGGAGTAAATCTCATTCAGATTCTGCAACCACAAGAATTGGTTCTAATTAATACATGTCATCCATAGGGAGAAGCAACAGTAATATCTGCACCACTTTGATGATGGCCCTGGAAATGAAGTAATTCCAAAGACAACTTTGGTCTATGGCTGCTAAATGCTAGAGTTAATGTCGTTCCTTGTGTTAAGTTACAATCATTGAGGAAAACAGAAAGCAATGTTAGAAACAGTGTTAACCTGATGCAAGGGAAAAAACCACATATGGAAAGAGATAATACCAGAACATAAGTGCAAAATCAGCAGATAAACAGAGGCCCACTTTGTACATCAAGCATGCCCTCATCGCCAAGGATCAAAAGGCTGCCATGGCAATTGACTCTCTCTCCCATCTCAATCACCTTCTTCTGCATCTCTGACGTCAATTGTAAAATTGTATTCCTGGTCACATCCTAGATACGAATCACACATAAAATACAACATATATGACTTCTTTCCAACTTCTGCAGGAGCAGTGAAGTCAAGCTTGACTTTTGCCCTCCATTGCAACGACATCCTCTGCTGGCTTTTGCTGTCACCAACCACAAGCCACCACCCCTCTTCTTTGGCTTTCGGGTATCTAGGTGCATCAACTGGTCCAACCTCTGAGCGCCCCTCGTGCCCCTCAAAGACTCACTCAAGGGTGACCTACAAGGTAACATTTTCCCTAGGCCTCACATCATCACTATCCAGCACCTCGTACACCATATCAATGTTAGGAAAGCGGTTGCAAAAGTGGATGATGTCCTGCAGCTGTGACTCTGATATCTGGAGCAGCTCATGCCTTTCATCATTCTCCATCTCCATCAAATCAAAGACTGTTCCAATACTCTTCCCTGGATTTTCTTCACACCTCTTCGCCAGCTCCCTTGTGAAGTGTGGAAGTTGCAGAAGAATGGAGTCACGCTCCCACGTGCCTTGAGTCACCATCTGACTCACTTCCATCGCGAGAAGAGCTAGATTGAGCCACCCATTTCTGGATATAACATCAACCATAGCCTGAAGCAACCTGTTAGTAGAGAGGAGAACCTCTCTCTGATCGGCTGCTAGATTTCCTACCACTATGTCTCGAGAAGTGGGCTTGTAATAACACATTTGCCTTCTCATGCGGATTCGTGCACTTGGGGTTTTCAACAGAAAACCTCTGGTGGTTGATCAATTTTCTTATCAGCTCTTCCTCACCTGGTCAAATTGGAAGCTGAGCATATTCAGAAGCTGAAGCCAAAATTTCCAGAAGACCCTTCATCTTTGTTTTCGAAGTCAGTGATGAACTGAAGCGCTCAATGGTAGTGTAACTGATGTAATAGTATGATGCAATCATGCCAAGGTTCAGAGGAGAGAGATACATATCTTCTTCTATGGCCACGCATTTACTTGCTTCCAAATCACTTATTGTGTTCTCAACGAGCTCGGAAAGGTGATCCGAAAGGTAATTCCAAAGATTAAAACATACAAGTTTGTGAAAACGAATTTAACCTCGATGCACAATGATGCAAGAGATGCAATGCCCAACCTAAACCAAGTCCATACGGTACAAATGATCTCCGAGAGATTCAATACATCCTCAATCTCCTTGCTTCTGGCATCCTACAAAATGAAAGTCAGCATATTGCTAATTTGAGAATCGATGCCCTCGATGTATTTTTGATAGTCTAATAGCTAAAACATTTACTGACTTTATCTAAATTTAAAAAGGGGATTTAGCAAGATCCAATAACAAAGCAATTGGTGGGCTTAAAGACAACCTCATAATTTGTTGGTTGATGTCTTGTTCCTTTGGGAACAACTCCTTCAATATTGAAATAACTAATTTTGGGAGTAAGAAATTAATTTACAAAATGATTACCTATGTTGTAAAAATTTAAACAGTGTTTGAATCAAGGTTACCTGTGTACAATAAGCATACTGATAATACATTGTATCATTCACACTAATTTTGTGGATAAATGCATGATGTTATATTATTTTCACAATGAATTCTCATGTAATTTGTACTATAGTGGATGTTCTACCAAGGCAGGTGAGCTTGAGGGAGACCAAGTCTCATTATATACTAGGTTCATAATCTTATCTAGTCAAATTCAGTGACTCCTATGTGGCTCAGTTCATTTAAAGCAATAGATAAGATGCACAATACCCTAACACGTAATCTGTTGTATCGCATTTTCCAATCTTTGGGCAGTCCTGTATGAACAATAGCCCATGGGCATTGGACTGTCTGAATTTCAATGAAAAGCAGATCTAGTGACGTCAAATATTGGCAACTGTGCTTTAGTTCACATCTTCAAGTCAAAAATCAAATCCATCATGATGAACTAATAATCATAGATAAGCTTAATGCATCAGTATCATAGCTTTGTCCCAGCTATTTCAGGCAAGCTTTGTGAATTGTGTTTCACCAAATTCAAAACAGGATTCATTTCTCATGGTAGCTTGGCGTTTTATAATTGGCTACCCACCCGACATCAACTCTCCTCCATTACCAAAGCAGAATTTTGCTAATGGGTCCTTATCTATGGCATATTCTCTTTAGTCAAGCTCCCAGCATGGGAAAGATAGTTAACTACCATAACTATCTCAAATATAATTATCAATGAAGCAATTTTTTGCACTTAATCTGTTGCAGCCACGCATAATGATAATAAGATGATTAAGAACCATGGGAGAGACTAGAGATAAGAAAATGGCAACTAAAAAAGGGGGGGAAATGGCCACCAGAAGAGAAGGATGAGATTGTTGAGAAAATGAAGTTTGCTATGCCCACACGTGTATGCAACATGTACATGCCATACACGTGACAACACCGCACGATAGGTCCAAAATCCAATCCATCCTTCAGAACAGCACCACTAAGTTAGTGCCCTAGCCCAAGATAGGCTAAACCCTCATAAGAGGGATCATCAGTCACTAACCTTGACAAAAACGGAAAAAAGGAAATAGAAAAAATTATATGCTCACTCTTGGCCCCATCAAGCTTGCTAACAGCTTCCACAAACTACTCATGGAGCTCAGGCGTCCATCTCAACTGTGGCTTGTTTAGAGCTGCGTCCACAGAAGTTGAGGGGCTTGAAGGGATTTGAACTGCAGGAGAGACCAGATGCTGATGGGTATCATTGCCTTTAGATCCAACTACTGGGACAGGTGGAACTTGAGGCATTTCATAAATTTCCTGCATAAAGTAAGCAACAATGCGAAAAGCATGACACTGCCACAAACTTATTAAATAAAAAAAGAAAAGGGGTGTGAGGAATTCTTGGAGCTATTTTCTACAGAAGATGCCGAATGCCCAAGCTCTTCAAATTCTGAATTGACTGAGATAGCCCACATTAGCTTACAGAAACAAGAGAAGGGATTGATGGGATATGGCTTTGTCCATCATCAACCTGAGCTTACTAATTTCTCCATGGATAATTGTTTAACATATTCCAAAAACTCGGAAAGAATAAACTATGATTCTGTCAATGGATATAAATCCAACAAGCATAACAGAACTGTTACATTTCCATCAGCAGAATTGGATGGCTAAATGTCAACTTCCACACGTTGGGCCTTGGATTGGACGGCTACATGTTCATTTCTCACCAACAGCTCCATATCTCTTTTTACCACATCACTCATAGCACATATGGACAACAGGGTTAAAATTATCATTTTTATACAACTCCTATTTTCTTGAACCTGTCAAGCTAATGTGGTGACAGTAAAAGTTGCAATATGTGCAATATGGGTAAGACTGATATTTGCATTTCCTACCACTTAAAAAATAGTAGCTTGCATGCACCCATATCCACATGCCGCAGATCATGGGCCCCATTATGAATGGAGTTTTTTCCAAAAATCACAATAATCAGATGATCTTAACCACTCAGTTTGTGGCTGGTACTAAAACACAATAGCCCACATATGTCTAGTCAGCGTGCTTTCCAGTATGTGTTCCATCCACAATAAAGTAAAATATATCTATACTACAAATTCTAGGACCCTGCTGAAAGCTTTTCAAACTAATCCTACAACAGTGAATTTCTTCATAAAGTAAAAAATATCTATACTACAACCATAATACAAGCATATTTAGTAAAAGAAAGAAACAATAAATTTGTAGCAGTTAACTCACAACTTTAACTGTTTTCAATTGGGGTTCAGCCCATTTATAGGCTTGTGCTGATTTTTCTGATGCCTGAAACAATATTATGAATTAAACTGATATTCTTATATTGGTACCAGCAGTTCAGAAAACCAACCAGAGAAATTATAACAACTTACCCCATATTCCGATATTGGAATTCCTTGTTGTGCATGTAGTAAATGTGCTTCCTCCATGTTGTGGCCCACTTCACAAGCTTCCCCCACCTTTTAAATTATTCGCCCTTCATTTTCAAGAACAGTTTAATTTATCAACTCAGCCCATTAAAAAATATTCCCACCCCCAAATATTTTCATTGAGAATTAAATGGTAGGAGAAATGGAAAGAGAGCTTGCCTGCTAAAACTTCAAGTGATTGTGCAGAAAAAGAAAAAGAGGAAAAAAAAAAAAACAACTTGTAGAGATGTCGGTTCCCTGTAGGAGAAATCACGCCTTCAACCCTTTCACTAGGAAGCACCAACAAGCATGCATGTATTTTATCCATATGTTAATCTATATGCGCGCTGTACACATGACAATCTAGTTGCATATGCATACAAGTGACTAACATGTTAAATTTGGTTTGGTGATCATAATTCATGGTCCATCAGGTAGGTTGCACTTAATACATAGCTTTTCCTAAATGACGAATTTAAGAAATATCCAATCGATCAAGCTATTCTCTCATTTAACCCAAAATAAATAAATTCAACAAATTAAAAAATAAAAAACAATCCAAATTCAATGAAAAGAATCTGAAAAGCAACATTCCATTCATTAATGCAAGAACAAATAAAAATCTTAATAAAATTAAAACATTAAAAACCAATTCAGATTCAATCAAGTGAATGTAAAAAAATCACAACTATTGCATTCAACAAAAAAGAAAAAAAAAGGATGTGACTTTTGCAATCCTTCAAAATAGCATAGTTGTACATATGCTATCCACTGTTTCTTAAATGATGCATTTAGCATTCATGTATGTCAGTCAAGACCATCCAGATGCTTGGAGGGTAGCACATACCTTGCACATGATTGGAGGGCAGAGTTTTGTTCGCAAAATCATCAAATACAGCAACTGTATATGAACTTTCACATTCTGCAAATTTTCCCACCAGAGTTGCATTTGCAAAATATTCAATACATGCAAAAGGTGAGTCACATACCATGAAACCTCTTATAGAAATTGGGCCAATCTACTCATTGGGTAGGCTATAAGTCAAAATTAATGGCCAGCTAATGGACATCTAGCTAATCACATGACTAAATGTAATTGTCCCGCCGACATGGTAACTAGATTGGTCTAAAGTTTAAACCAAGTAATCATCATTTTGTAATCTCTAAACTAGTCCCGAATTGTAGTGAGAGTTCCCTGCATCAAAGCAAATTGATAGATGAAACCAAGGGCCAGAGGATAATTCCAAGTTGTGAATGAAAATGACCATTGAATGTATCTCATCTACTTTGAACAAAGTTTTTCATGGTTCAAATCACATCATAAGAATTAAGCAACAGTCTCCAAACATGTATAAGAAAACTCCAAAATGAGACCTGTCAGCGTGTATTAGATGATACATTCCATGTGAAAACTGATTTAGTGCATCACTAGAGATGACAAATGACAATACAAAGCTGAATCCTCATTTCATCATATGATGGTGGCATTAGTACAATTTCTACAAAGGTAATTGAAACTTATCTTAAGTCACGGGTATTGATAAGCTTTACATCAAGCTTATATTTGTTTTTTTTTTTTTTTTCTTCATCCATGTTCTTGTGACCTTATCAATAGGATGGATGGCAAATAAATATTAAAGTGCGCCCTTGTTTCTTGTGATGTGCTTGAGACTTGGATCTGCTTCATTGTTGGGCTCGTGCTCTAAAATGAGAGAGCTTATATATGGATGAACGACATGAGTATATAACACATACATCCGAGGTGAGCTGGCGGTGCACCCATTCTCCACATCAACATGGCGCCAACCTAGGTGACGTGAGCGGAGATGGGTACTACCCCCACCAAGCCAGGGACAGATGGTCCTGTCAGGGACCCTGTGAGCCCCACCGTGATACGTGAGTTTTATCCAAGCCGTTCATCCATTTTGAAAGACCATTTTAGGTCATGTTGCTTAAAGGAGGCAGATTGAATAATCAAGTATACCGCACCACGGGAAACAGTGGGGATTGAATGCCTACTGCTGAAAATCTCTTAGGGGCCACGAAAGTTTTGGATCAAGATAATGTTCTTCATCTAGGTCTATCTGACCTTATGAACAGGTAGATGTCAAATAAACATCATGGCGGACCCTTAGAAGGTTTCAACGATGGGGTCTTTATATCCATTGCTTTATGTGTTCTGGTCCGCTTAAGCCTTCTATCTTCCTCCTTATTGTCATCATGCTCTAAAATGATTTTTCAATATAGATGGACAGCTTGGATAAAATTCATATATTACCGTGGACTCCACAGAGTCCTGACAGGACCGTCCGTCTCTAGCTTGGTCGTGTTGGGGGTAGTACCCAATCTGCGCCTAGGTGATGTTGTCTAAACTATAGGATCCGAGTCCGGCGGGAGCGACTGTAGGCCCATCTTAATGTATATGCATTACATCAACAATGTCTTTTTTTTTTTTTTTTTTTTAAACAGCTCATTCTACAGTCTGATTACAAAATGAAGTGAATCTAAATCTCAGGTGGACCACACCACAGGAAACAGTGATGTTGGCCATTAAAAACTTTCAGTGGGCCGCAAAAGCTTTGGATCAAGATGATATCTGTGTGGTCCTTTCATCCATGTCTTTGTGAGCTTATCAACTTGTTGGATGACAAATAAACATTACAGTGGCCTTTAAGAAGTTTTTAATGCGGTCCACCTGAGATTTGGATCTGCTTCATCTAGCAGTAGATGTAAAGAAAATACATAACTGTCAATGGGATCCAAGCAAATATATCACTGTCAAGGGGATCCACCACCCACCTCAGTGGATCAACGCAGATTGCCTGAAAAGGCTTTGACAGGAAGTTCCTATGCTAGGAAGCCAGGTGGATCCCTCCGTGATGTTCGTGAGAAATCTACTCTGTCCATCCGATTTTTCAGATCATTTAGTTTCAGATCATTTAGGTCATAAGAAAAAAAGAAGAAGAAAATAAAGTGAATCCAAAACTGAAGTAGGCCACACAAGAAGAAACAATGGCGATTGAACGACCACCGTTGGTATGTTGGCATGACCACCAGAGTTTTGCATCAAGCTAAAGTTTTTCGTCCATTTGGATGGCATGTAAACATCAAGGTGAGCATTGAGAAAGCTTCAATGGTACCTGAAAATCTCCCGATCGCAAATTCCTGGCAGCGTAGGGAACTCCAGCGACTTTTATTTGAATGAAGACGAAGCTTCCTCTACTTGGAAGATGGATTTGGAAATCCTCTTCTAAAATGAGATGTAACTTTCAAATTCGACAATTGTGAGTTTTCCATTATTTATAAGATAAACTATATTAAAAGCCATACATATAATGAACCATTTACAGATGATTAAGATAGTCTTATATAGGAAAAAAGTATAAATATTAGCCATTTGCAACTAGACCCATTATTTAGATGGTCTGGATAACACCATCTCATTGCCACTATTGTTATGAATGAGTCACCACTATTTTACATCAAATATAAAACTCACACACTGTCACTGTACAATAAAATAATACCAGCTGAGCTTTGGATCCAGTGGTCTTGAGCTTTGGATCTGGTAGGCTATATGGGCCCCACCATGATGTATATGTTTTATCCCCGCTGTCCATCCATTTCTTAACGTCATTGTAGGGTTCATCCCTAAAAATGAGCTTTATATAAATCTCAGGTGGACTACACCACATGAAAACAATAGTGATTGGATATTCATCATTAAAATCCTCCTAAGGCCCACTGTACTGTTTATTTGACATCCAAGCTGTTTATATAAATGCTCGTTCAACACCGTTTCCTGTAATGTGGTCCATTTCAGATTGGGATATACCTCATTTTTGGTCTCATCCGTAAGATGATTTTTAAAAATAGATGGACGGCATGGATTAAACACATACATCATGGTGGGGCCCACAGAGCACCAACCACCGGCCATTGGATGGTGTCAGGAGTAGCCAATCCGTTCCCCTTATTTGTGATGTGGTCCATTTAATCTTTGGATATGATTCATTTTTTGGATAATTCTCTAAAATAATATCGAAAAATGGATGAACGGTGTGGGTTGATCCCAAATTTTTGGTAAATCCAAAACTTAAGTGAACAATGCCATACGAAACAATGTGAAATAATGATTTCCACCGTTAATGCCTTCCTTGGGTCCACAGTAATGTCTATTTGTCATCCAACCTATTCATAATATGAAAAAGATATGAATGAAGAGAAAACACAAACATCAGCTTGATCCAAAACTTTTATGGCCTCTAAGAATTTTTCAATGGTAGAGGTTCAATGTAAGACCCGTATCTTGGTCCGTACCTTCCGCGGTCTTACCGGTCGAATTCCGGCAACCTTCGACCCTTAAACGATATCGACGCGCGACCCTGATTCATGTGCCGACAACCCGAGTCGACTCAACCCGCGACCAATACCATAGCGACCGCGCCGTCGTTGCGGTTCCGATACCGCAACTCGCGCGCCGAGGCGATACCCTGGTCAAGAGTTATGGGCCAACGTTCGGTACGAGAAAACGCCGCGCGTTGCGAAAACTAAGGAAATCTCTACGATGTGTCACATCAATCACATCAATCCCATCAATCAATCACCCATCAATCCATCACATATCAAGTACACATCACTTTCATCCCTTTTCCCAAGCAACTACAAAAGTCTCCCAAACCCATACCTCTCTTACACAAAAAGCCACAAAAGTCTTCACCACCCATACCTCTCTTACACAAAAGCCTCAAAAGCAAGCTTTTCTTACACAACCATCACTCACCCATCCATCCATCACTCTCTCTCTCTCCCTTTACATCACTCTCTCTCTTTCTCTCTTTCTCATTTCAAAAATCCTAAGCAACAAGAGCTCCCACGTATGGAATTTTCTCCAAATTCCTAAGCTCCAAGTGGCCCACCTTCCTACCCCAAAATCTTCCATCTCAACCCTCCATTCTTCATCTTAACCATTGAAGTTGAAGCTAAGGTGCCAAGGAACCTCTGAGAGCGAGAAGATCAGACGGTGGGTGCCTCTATAGGGTAGCTTTTCTTATTTTTATGGTGGACCAAGTGAGGCCCACCGATCAATGGTGTGGATCTCACTTGGGACCCTTATTTGTGGCCAATGGACCACTTGGATCATCATGATCATTCCATGATGGGGCCATTCTCCATGGACCCCATCATGATGTTTATTTCACTTAGAAAGGTTATCTAGACCGTCCATATCGGTGGGGAATGGATCTCCACCGTTGATTTACATTTTTGATGGTCCTTTGTTCAAAGGGTCCGTTGATGTATGATTTCATGTAAGGAAGGGCCCATAATGACGGGGTCCCTCCATCACAAGCCGTGTCCCACTCTCCATGTCTCTCTCTCTCTCTCTTTTATTTTATTTTATTTTATTGCAATAGGATGGTGTGGCCCACCACACTTTAGGTGATATGATACGTATATATATATATATGTATATATATGTATATGGTGGGCCATGTATATGTGGGACCCACCATGATGATGTATTTATCCATGCCATCTAGCGTCCCTGGACGCTGGATGGGCGTGTTGGCCATCATGGAGTATGTGTACAGGCGGCATGGGCGTGTACTAACAAAAAAAAAAGAAAAAGAAAAAAGAAACGAAAAAGGGGTTGCTTTGGGGTGGACCTTGCATGCAGGCCCCACTTTGATGTATGTATGCAATCCACGTCGTCCATTCCATTTTTCATATCATTTTAGGCGTTGAGCCGAAAAATGAGACCGATCCAATCATCTGGTGGGCCGTGGTATTAAGAATGGTAGTATTTTCCGTTGAAAACTTGGAAGAATGATTTCTGGGGTCCACCAGAAGCTTGGACCCACCTGAAACTTGGTTTGGACCCCTAATTTTGTGGAACACATGCAATGGATGGGGTAGATCTGGTTAATGTGGGTCCCACCTAGGATAAAAAAAAATAATTTTTTTTTGGCATGACTTTGTGCCATGACGTCCAGAGACGTCCACGTTAAAAAGGGTGGCCGCATTGGCCCACTTGTAGACTCCACCATGATGTATATTTTACATCTATACCGTTCATTTAATAGGTCCCCTTAAATGGTGCGTTGACTCCAAAAATCATCCACAAACTGAACTCAGGTGGGCCATACCATCCAAATCATGTGAAGACATGCCTAAATCATATAAAAACACTTGGTGAGGCCTACCTGAATCTTGAATGTGGCTGAAACTTGGTGTGAACCCTCAAACAGGTGGGACACACGTAATGGACGGGATGGATTGCAAATAAACACTTTGGTGGGCCCTACATGGGACCCACTGTGGTATGTGTGGCTTACCACACCGTACACAACAGTGGGTGGTGACACCCACTGTGATGCAAGTGTTTTACTCACGCCATCCGTCCATGGCAGTGGATGGTGGCCCCCACTCAGATTTATGTATTGTGTCCATGCCGTCCATCACGTGGGCCCCTGGCCACGTGACGTTATGAACAGGTTTGGATGACAATAAACATTAGAGTGGGCCCTAGGCCATGTGATTCAATGAATAGTTTGGATGCAAATAAATAGTACAGTGGACCTAGGTTGGGTAGAAAATATACATTTCGATGGGCCCTGGGTCTATATGACCTTATCAACAGGTTTGAATGGAAAATAAACATTTTGGTGGGCCCCTTGCTACATGGCCTTATCAACAGGTGGGATGTAAAATAAACATTTTGGTGGGCCCCTTGCCACACGGCTTTAACAACAGGTTGGGTGACAAATAAGCATTTCAGTGGGCCCATGATTGGCTGGAAAAAAAAATGTTATAGTGGGCCCACATGGGAGTCTACCATGATGCATGAGTTTCATCCAAACCGTCCAACCATTTTGAGATCATTTTAAGGCCATTGTTGAGGCCCATCTTAATGTATTTGTGGCCCGCCCACTAAGGCCCACTTTGTTATTTATGGGCCCATGTGTGTAGGCCCAATTGATGTGTTTGTGGCCCATTGTTGAGGCCCACTTTGGTATATATAAGGCCTATGTGATTAGGCCCATAAAGCTCATGTGATTGGGCTCATTTTTAATGAATTCTAAGGCCCATGGGTTATGACCCATTGCAAAGGACCTCAGGCCCATTGGTGAGGCTCATTGAGGTGATCCACTTGATGAATGTAAGGCCCATATGATACGGCCTAATTGATGTACTTAAGACCCAATTGAGTGCAACTAGGTCCATTGCAATGCATGATCCCTCCATGGCATATAACGATATTTATAGTAAGTAATGCCTTAGGAACAATGATGGTTAGATGCCCACATTGTAAGGATGACGTTGGTTAAATGTCCGCATTGTCACTCTCCCTAAGACCCACCAATAGACCCATACTTGTAGTAAGTAGGCTATCTCAGCCCATCTCAGTTATACGCAGAGCCCATCTTTATTATAACATGTTAGTACAGTTCCATGACTCATGATCATACGCTTCATATGTATGCTTGACGTGAGAGTTGTCTGATCATAGCATTTGCCTTCGGGCAGGTTGTTTATGGGCTCCCGGTTAGGCGATGTTGCCCTACATGAGCGCACGATATGCGCAGGATTGGTTGCATGACTGGATAGCGTGATTCATGTATTCCGCATTTGTGTGATATGGTTATTGTACGCCCTAGCGACATCAGGGCCGTAGCCTCTACAGACAGATCGTGGTTGGCAGGATTGGATACCAGAAATCTTGTTCTACATGGGGTACTATAGATATCCCTTGGTGAAAGTTCCTAAACTCTTATGGTACCAAGAGGTTGCTCCAACGTCTAGACCGAGTGGGTAGATGAGCATTGAGTGTCGATTACTAAACGGTTACGCTCTCCACTGTGTCGTGGTCGGTTGGAAGGGGGTGTGGCCTTACCCGCCCGAGAGTAGGGGGCAATGCTAGGCTGAGTTTGACCAGCTCGAGGAATGGGTCCGCTATCGACGAGTCGCGCCTGATATTGGCAGACGGATAGTGTGGTCTCTTCCACTTACCTTATTGTGCGCGATGTGGCAGCAATCTGGTTTAGAGTGTACTAGACCCCGGTGATATTCCATATTTTGAGCTGTATTGATATGTGGACATAGATGAGGATCTGTATGCTTGAGCTGCATTGCACATCGCATGGTCTTGGGATGGCCGATACCATTCATGTCTTGCATCGCATAAGCCTTGGTACGACTCATGATATTATAGATCCATCTGCATATTCCGCTTTACTCTGACATTGCATGTTCATATTACTACTTTGTGCACACACTTTCACCACCCTCTAAGCTTTCTGTAAGCTTATGCACGACCGTTGCGTGCAGGTGACGTTGGATCGCAGCAGCGCTGAGGCAGGAGCACGTTACAGAGTGTTTTGGAGTTTTTGTTCTACACCACTGTATTTCCCTTTATGCTCATTGTATTTGTAAAGTTTTTGATCATAGTGGAAATGTAATGGAGTTCTTGGTTATTGTTTGTGGGTTATGCCTTTGGTTATGCTTATTACGAATCAAACTGATGTTGAAAATCCTCCTCGTAGCATCCCAGGATAGGAACCTGGTGAATGGGAGCTAGGAGCTGAGAATGGGGTTCTACGGAGGCTGTCGGCGCCGGATTCGGCGATCGAGAATTTTGTGAGCCCGGTTTTCGAGTTTGGGGCGTGACATTCAATCACACTATTCCCTGTGGTGTGGTCCACTTGAGCTTTGGATATGTTTCCTTTTTGTTCTTGAGACCCCAAATTATCTGTTAATATGGATGAACGGAATGGATAAAATAAATAAATAATGGTGGACCTTACAGAGTTTACTTAGTATGCCAAGGGTAATTAGTAACTTACCTAAATGGAGTGTAGAGGAGTTTTCTTAAAACATTCATAATTGCCTAAATGTGATTCACATATCCAACCTACTCATTATGTGTGTCCCACTTGCATGAGGGGTCAGACCAAGTTTCAGCCGCATCCAAAACTCATGTGGGCCCCACCAAGTGCTTTTATATTTTTTAGGATGTCTTCACATGGTTTTAGATGGTATGGCCCATCTAAGTTTCGTATACGGATGATTTTTGAGATATCTCATAACCTAAAGGGGACACAACAAATGCACGGTGTTGATGTTCGACACACATCATGATGGGGCCCACAAAACTTACTAACATTAATACATAGGTTTTCGCGAGGTCAATAAGTCACAATATTGATGAAAATATTTGACTTATTTTATATGTTTGGTCTATTCACTCTATTTTACTGATCAATATCCTTAATTTTACTAGTTACTTGTCTCGATGAGGCTATATTTTATTTTTTACAGATAAATTTCAATTTCCATTTAAAAATAACATTTTTTTTCAAAATGTATATTTTATTATGCTAAAATTTTCTTTGAAAACTTTTTAAAAAATATCATTTTTATTATAAAATATTTAAAAATTAAAATACAAATTTTGAATTTTTATTTTCAAAATCTCAAAAATTTTCTCAAATTTTAATTTTTTTCTCAAAAATTCCAAAATGCCGATTTTCTTCTTCAAAAACATCATTTTGTTTTCAACTTTTCAAATTTATTTTTTAAAATGATATTTTTTTTTTACAAAATCTCAATGTTTTTATAAATAACATTTTCTTTTATTTTCAAATTTTTAACATTTTCAATTATTTTTAAAATCACGAATTTTTTCAACTTCTTTATTTTTCGTTTCAAAATATTTATTTTTTGTTAAAGTATTGGTTCTTTAATATTATTTAATTTTAAAAATTTCAATTCTAACTTCTCCATTTTTTTATAGCATTTTTTTTGAACTTGTCAATTTTTTTTTGAATTTCTCAATTTTATTTTATTTTTAAAAATACAAACTCTCATTTTCTTTTTCAAAATATTTTCATTTTTCAACATTGTCAAAATTTTCACGTTTCCTAAAATCTTTTTAATTTTCCTTTTCAGGATATTATTTTTTTCTCGAAATCAAATTCTTTTTTTTTTTTTTTTTAAATTATCAACTTTATTAAATATTATTTTTTCCCACAAAATAGATTTTTATTAAATCATGATTTTTATTTTTTTCAAAATCTCATTTTTTCTTAAACATTGTTAAATTTTTTTTTACTTCTTGATGTTTTTTTTTCATGTCATGTTACAAATCATTTAAATATTAGTTTTAAATTTAAAAAAATTAATAATTTCCACTCATTTGATATAAAAATCATATTTATTTATTTATTTATTTTTACATTCAATCAATTGTTAAAAAATAATATTAGATACAAATATGTACAATTAAACCACGAATTTGTATTAAAAAACAATTCTTAGACTAGAAAAAAACATGATTTTCCACCGTATTCTAAAAAAAAAAATGTTTGGGGCAAGTCTTTTTACGACGGGCCATGATCCGTCGCAAAAGAAACCGAAGCATCAGACATTTGGTATTTTGGGTGGAATTTGTACGTTGCAAAATCAAAATTTGCGACGGATCTAGTCTGTCGCAAATTTACGACGGAGCAAAATCCGTCGTAAATCAGAGTTTAGCGACGGATTTTGGTCTGTCGCGAAATTTCGTGATGTTTTAACGACGGATTTTCAAGACGGGCGTAGCGACGGACTTTTTCCGTTAGCGACGGATTAAATCCGTCGTTAAACTAAACAATTTTCATCCGTCGCAAAAATACGTCGCATTTTCACACTTTTGGCGTAGTGTCATCTAAACTCCCCCATCCTTTCCTATAAATGAAAGAGGCTATCTGTGAATAACACGTCAAGCAACAACGAGAGTAAAAATAGAAAATTGAGAGGCAAATATTTATCCATCTAGCTTGTCCTTGGAACGATATAAGCCATAAATCGTAATCCGAAACCATCTATACAATAGAATTAGAGAAGGGGTGGGTGGGCTCAGAAACTTGGGCCCTTTATTCATGTAGTAGCATTTAAAAAAAAAAAAAAAAAAAAAACTATCTGAATCTAGTTATCCTTTTGTATAAAAAATAAAGGGACCATCATTAGCATTTTCGTGAGTGGTTGGAAAGCTCATATGGACCCCATATTAATATAAAAATTTAAATAGGCTGGAATAAAAGCCCAATTCACTTTCTTTCCAGATTAAGTATATCTTATTAAGGGTTTTTTAATCAGCCACTTGTGGGTTGATTTAAATCAAGTAGGAAGTGACTTGGGTTTTTTTTCTTTTTAATAGCAAGATCTAACCTATAGTGTGATCCATTTTTATGACACTGTTAAGGGATGTATGGATTCTTGAGAAGAGAGGAGCCGTGGTGGTCCCGCTCGGATCGCTCGGATCCCACGAGTGAATAGAAAGTTGGATCTACATTGGACTTGAATTGCCCATCCATCCTCCTGATGAGAAGTTTGATTTCAAACTCCAGTTTGAACAGGAGTACGCCATGCTAATGTGCCTTGGATGATCCACATCTCCAGGTTAGGCGTTGATGAGCACATTGAACTATTCATGTGGCTGAATCCCTCACAGCCCAGGCACAACGACGCAATTATCAAGGGCGCACTTTAACATTGGTTAAGATGTCTTGAAATTATAATGATTGATGTAGTATTAAAATAAATAAATAAATAAAAATTATTTTTTGTGATCTTGATTATGATATATTAGTATCATGATTGTAATAATTTAGAGTGGGCTACACATTTTTAGAGTTCAAAAATCAAAATGTGTTTCTTGATTATTTCATATACGTATGCATGCATGGGAATGTAGTTTCCTTTATCCTTCTATATTCACTATTGATCAAGAGAGCATTAGTGATCGAAACCATCATATCGTGATGATCAACGTTGATGAGAGGATCTATCATCTACCATAATCATTATTGGTAATGATTGGATCCATCATTGATCATTGGTGCTGACAGGATTCTCTTAATATCTAAGAAATTTTTTTTTTTTTTGATGATAACATTTATAAGTGTGATAAGGCTTGATGTGATTAGATCGAAGCCCCTTTTCATTAGAAAATAGAAAAGTTAGTGCTAGGATGCTCCATATATATAAAGGTTGTGCATAACCTGAGTGGGAGTTAAGTCTCCTCCACCAAATGATGCATGTAACCTATAATAGAAGGTTGTAAGTTATACAAATATATTTGTATAAAAGAACCATATTCATCTTAAATAAGAGAACTCGATTGATCTACACCGCCTATTCAGGTATGTAGACTTTCAGATCTCGTTAATATGGGTTGACTACTTATACTTTGAAAATTTGAATAACACGTAGAAATACTGATGATTAGTGCCTTAATCGTTGTAGAGATGGTCACTAAAGCCTTTATCGCTGAACAACTCAAAGGTTAACAATTCGACGATAACAACTACAAAGACTGGTCCCACACGGTGTAAACCCTTTTCGACGAGGACGACATATATATATATATATATATATATATATATATATATATATATATATATATATATATATAACATACATTAGATGAGGTTCAAGAGGAACTTATATTGGTTAAGAGCGAAAATTTAGGAGACCATAGGGCTGCAATGAACCGCTACAACAAGTGGCATAAATAAAATTATTTTGCACGTAATGTCCTAATTAGCATAATGCATAAAGAACTCATTTCGACGTATGTGGTTGTAACGTCTCGAAAAAATCCGTACAAAGACCCGAGTACCACCTCTTGCAAAAATCGCTAAGGACCGAATCCTTTAGGAATTAGATGAAAATTAACTAAGTGTTAAACTAAATCATCCGTGGAATTAGCTCGAATCGCTTTCTATACGAACTGCAAAATCCAAAACTAGTAGAATCGCTAATGCTACATTACATAGAAACCTATGATCAATCTCAAAACCCAATTGCTCTCGGGAGCATCACGAAACTTCGTATCAGACATGGACCGAGCATCGAAAGTCCGATCACCATGAAACTATGGGTTATGAGTGCCTTACCAGGCTTGACAACCATCTTGAAAATTAAGTCCTAATAGTATTTAAAAATGCACAACTTGAACCCGAAGCGAAGTGTGTGAGGAACGCGAATACCTTTAGAAAATGAACTGAAACTTAAGTGAATTGAGCCGTTCGCTTACAGGCCAAATTTAAGGTTTCAGACCATCAAATTCTGACTCAACTACACTTTCAGATCAGAGAAAATTTTCAACACATGTTAGTGTACTTGTGGCCCTGATCGAGTACCGGTGACCGTTGAGCTGAAACAGGTCCTCCATGGTCGATCCACTGATCCAATAGGACCGAAGTCTTAACCTGACCTAGATTTAATGTCAAGGAACTTTTCCCAGACCGTATGTAGGAAATGAGCCTCCATATGAGCTCTGTTGGATCGAAACAACCACTCTCTGGCTATAACCTAAGTATATCATGGCCCTGGGGTCATTTTCATCAGTTCTGGGCCTATATAAGGGCCTTTACCCACCCTTCTCTCATTCTATATTTCGAACCCTAGGTGAGGAGAAGAGAGAGAAAGTGGGAGATTGTTGCTGGGATTTGATCCTGTCGTTCCACGTGCTGAATCGCCTCTCCCTTGTCGCTACACCGAAAATTCTGATTCCATTTTTGGGTAAGAAATCCTAACCCTAATCTGATTTAGGAATCCAAATAGTAGAATTTATGAAATAGCTAACCTATTTTATGATTCAGGTAGCCGTTGTACCATAGACGAAGACTTAGTGTACAAACTGAGTTCGATACAAGTTTATCGATGAAAGGTGCTGACTATTATCACGCCCCAAACTCTAAAACCGAGCTCACAAAATTCTCGATCGTCGAATCCGGCGCCGACAGCCTCCGTAGTACCCCATTCTCGAATCCTGACACTCACATGCCAGATTTCCGATCCTGGGATCTTATAAGGAGGATTTTCAGTATAATTTTTTTTTTTTTGTAATAGAGCATAACCACAAGCATAACCAAGTCACCAAACAACATCACCATATATCTACTATATCAAAAACTTTAAGTACAATGAGGAAAGGGAAATACAAGGTGATCAAAAACTTTAAAATAGCCAGATGTGAACTCCTGCCTCAACGCTGCTGCTGTTCAACGCTACCTGCATACAACCATCCTGCATAATCTTACGAAAGCTTAGAGGGTGGTGTAAGTGTGTGTGTAAGGCAAGTGCCAAGTATACAATATCAGAGTAATGCGAAAATATGCGGTAAGTCCATGAATACAACCAGTCGTACCAAGGCTATGTGATGCAAGACATGAATGTTATGGACCATATCGACGCAATGCGAGGCCTATGTAGCCGAATGTCATATGCGAGATGCAATCCAAGCAAGTTGGTACTCATCAAGTACACATATTAGTACAGTTCCTCTCTAGATATCATCGAGGTTTAGTACACTCTACACTGACTGCCGCCTCCCTAGCCGCGCAGCCCAGCGAGTGGAATACAGCTTACTATCCGCTTAACCAGTAGTCTGCCAATACCTACTTGGCTCGTCGATAGCGGATTCATTTGCGAGCTAGTAAAACTTAGCCTAGCTTATAAGCCTCTCACTCGGACGGATAAGGCCACACCCCCTCCTAACAGAACATGACACAGTGGGAGACGATGTACTGGTATTCGGCACTCGGGCGCTCGTGTATCTTCTCAGTTTAGACGTCGAAGCAACTCTTGGTACCAAAAAGGTTCTGGGACTTTCACCCAAGTACATCCTAAGTGCCCACAGTGTTAAAACCAAGCATTTTCGGTATTCGATACGACCATCCACGATGTGCCTGTGGAGGCCACGACCCTAATGTCGCTAGGGCGTGCAGTGATCAAGTCATACATATGCGAGATGCATGAGTCACCTCATCAAATCATGCAGCAATCCTGTGGGTACCACACACTCATGTGGGGGCATTCTGTCTCATAAGGAGTCCCGTAAATGTTTTAGCCTAATGGCCTATGCTATGATCAAACATTCCTCATATCAAGCATACATATGATGCGTATGACGTGAATCATGGAGCTATACTAAATATGTTATGAAGTGATGAATTATTAACAAGTATGGGCTTATCAATGGGCCCTAAGGAGAGTTACAATGCGGACATTTAACCAACATCGTACTTACAATGTGGACATTAAACCATCATTGTTCTCTAGGCATGCCCCCCCATAAATATCATTACATGAACCATGGGGAAACATACATTGCAATAGACCCTAAGGACATCCCATTGGGCCTCGACCCATGGGCCTTGGATACATCGAATGGGCCGTATCACATGGACCTTACATTCATCAAATGGGCTGCATTAATGGGCCTCACCAACAAGCCTTATGTACATTACAATGGTCCATAACCCATGGGCCTTGAAATACATCATAATGGGCCCCATAATATGGGCTACAAATGCATTACGATGGGCCTCCACGGATGGCCACAAGTACATCCATATGGGCACCATCACATGGGCCTTATATAAATCAATGGGCCACACCAATGGGCCCTACATATACTTCAAATGGGCCATACCAATGGGCCCCATGTATACATCAAATGGGCCACACCCTAAATATAAGTGGGAAAATGATTTCCACCATTAAAATTCCTAAGGCCCACCATAACATTTATTTCCATCCAACCTGCTGGATGACGTGGAAGCAAATATCAGCTTATAGGAAGCTACTATGGCCCCTTCAGAATTTTGAACGGTGGACGTCATTGTTCACTACATTAAATGGTGGGGTCCATTTGAACTTTAGATTTGTTCTTTAGCTCATGCACTAAAATGATCTTTCAAATTGGTTGGAGGGATGGGATGCAGCACGTGCATCATGGTGGGTCCCACCAACCGTCCAGCAGCCAAAGAAAATAGCTGGACGACATGGAAAATACATACATCATTGTGGCCTCCACCGTTCGTCCGGACGGTGGTAATAAAACACATATATTATTGTGGGTACCACTTGGGGCCCACCATAATGTTTATTTACAATCCAACTATTGGTAAGGTCACATAGACCTGGATGAAAAGGAAAAAGAAATTTCATCTTGATCCAAAACTTCTGTGGCCCAGAAAAGTGTTTCAAGGGCAGACACTCAATCCCACTATTTCCTCTGATGTGGGCCACCTGAGATTTAGATTAGGCTGATTTTTGGGGTGGGTCCACTTTAGGGAGTGGCCCACCTCGTGAACGGGTTAAATGATAAATAAACATCAAGGTGGGGCCCACATGTGGGGCCGTGGGCTCCCTGGCATCCGCTCGCCTGCCAGCGCTAGCGCGACCTACGCCTCTGACACAGTAGCAGCAATGTTGCTGTTTATTTTATTTTTATTTTTTAAAAAAAAGAGATTTTGGAGTTTTTTGCATGTGGGGCCCGCTTCAAGAGAATCCACTCCAGCTATTGGATTCCACAGCCCATAACAAATCTATCAAGACCAATATTGGGCTTCTTTCAGCGTGTAAAAAAAATCTGTTTAGATTTCAATGGTAATAACACTATTTTCAACACTGTGGCCCACTAGATACTCCGATCAACCTCATTTTTCGGCTCAACGCCTAAAATGAGTTGGTAAATGGGATAGATGGTGTGGATTGAATACATACATCAAGGTGGGGCCTACACAAGTGGACCCCCCCAAAAGCTTTTGAACTAAGCTAATATTTGTGTTTTTAAAAACGTCCAGGGAGCATTCCAGCGTCCTTGGACGGGTTGGTTGCTCTCGTGCACGAGGTGGGTCCTGCTGAGGTGGGCCACCACATGATGTACGGTGTGGTGCAACACACACTAAGTGGGCCCCATTCATAAATAACTTGGATAAAATACTAACTTCTGGGTTAGGTCCATCTAAGTGGGCCACACAACCATGTCATGATCACACATAAAAAAAAAGAAATAGAGAGGGAGAAGGAGAGATAAAGAGTGGGACACGCGTGATGGAGGGACCTCGACACTATGGGCCCTCCCTTCCATGATCTACAACATAAATTAAGTGGGTCCCATAACATGTGGGCCTAAAAAAAATGAAATCTAACAGTGGAGATCCCTTCTCCACGAAAATAGACGGTCTAGATGACCCATATACAAGCTAGGAAGGTAAACATCATGATGGGCTCCATGGAGAATGGTCCCATCATGGAATGATATTAATGATCAAGATGGGCCGTTGACCACACCTTAGGATCCAAAGTGAGATCCATATCATTGATCGGTAGGCCTCACTTGGCCCATCTCTATCGATCTTCTGGGTCCGTTGGAAAGCCTATCTCCTTGTGCTTCTCTTTGATGGTGGAAGATGAAAAATGGATGGCTAGGTTAGAGGTTTTTGGGATGAAAACTGGGCCACACAACTCACTTGTCTCTCATGGAGGAGCTTGGACGTGTGATGCTTTTGCTAACTTGAGAGTTGTGTTGAGAAATGTGAGAGAGAGTTGTAAGAGAAGTGAGGGATAAGTGTGATGGGTGAAAGGGTGAGTGATGTGTGATGTATACTTGACAAGTATGGTTGTGTAAGAGAGAGGGTGAGAAAGAGTTGACTTGGTGGTTGCTTGGGGACGTGGTGAAAGGTGATGTCTACTTGACATGAGGTGATTGATTAATTGATGGGTTGATTGATTGATTGATGGATTGATGGGACATGTTGTAGAGATTCTCTTGGGATTGCCAACACGCAGTGTTTTCCTCAAAGTGGACGCCGGCTCACATCTTCTAACCTGGGTATCGGATTGGTATGCGAGTCGCGGCGTTAAAACAGCGGTGACAGTGCGATCGCAATGGTATAAGTCTTGGATTAAGCCGACTCAAATCTACATGATATGACTTATGGTCGTGCGTAAACATCAATCATACGTCGCGGATTATCAGAATTCGATGAGAAGGATCGCGGGAATCGATGGAATAGTACGGACTAGGATACGGGTCTTACAACTATAAATCTTTAGGTTATGATTTTCAAGGCTTTCAATGTCACTAATGATTTATGACTGACTTGTTTACTGTCACATGTGCTTAGATGCAATGATTTCTGTATATTACATAAATATGTGAACTATGTTAAATATAATGCATTCCATGTGTTTGTTGAAATGTTTAAATGAATATGGAATTATGATTTGTGCTAACTATGATTATTTGATTGAAATTACATGATTGATGTACGTATGACAACTCCTTGTGAAAGGATTTACTATAATATATGTTATAACTAATTTATTACATGTACGTTAATATGTGTAGTTTAAATGTTTGATAAAATGCCTAAGTGAGGAAATGCTTATTGAAATATATGTAATGAGGGCATTGATATAGGATTCTTAATAACCTTATCTATAGTTACAGTTTCCTTCATGTAACCTATCGTACTACTATGTGCTGTATGGATGAATGCCTATATGTTAACATGTACTCTATGTGTTCATTAAAATGCTTGTATGAGATTTATATTTGAATTGGTTGCTACATGCTATTTTGACTATCAAACATAAATGCCTATTATGTTTCAGTATGATTAGGACTACAGTATAGTCCAGGCAATCAGTAATGATTTCTGAATTAGTGGTGGAGGTCGTTTCGCCTCACAAGACATGTTCAAGAAATCTGAGTTATACGTTGCTTGTCGACAGCGGTTGAAATAACGCTGAAGACCGCTTGAGTTGAAGTAGGAATATGCCAATATGTCCTAGAGGGAGGTGAATAGGACTTTTTAAAGTTTTATGATGTATTTTAAAATTCTATTACACTAATCCTATCAAATAGATAATTATCAGGATTACTCAAATGTAACTCTACTGGCTTCCAAGCTTAGTAGAGGGTCCAATCACAAACTATTTAAAAGATAGCAATATAGAACTTAGTTTATGTTGGATATGACTGTGTATGTGTGTGAGGTGTGATCTCAGAAATTCAGATATTGAAATAATAAAGTAAATCACACAAATAAAGCAATTGCAAACACAGTCATTTTTATAGTGGTTCGAATACTTGTCTACTCCACTCTCGGCTGCCGCACTCAACCCTTGAGTATACCGGATTTCACTAAGGAGATTTCTCAGGGTTCACCTCAAACCTAAGGTTTTAAATGAGGTTCACTTTCAACCTTTACATAGAGGTTTCTACTCGATTCACCACTAACCCTGGAGTTTTACTGGTTCACTCCTAACCAGATGTTTATGCTCTCCATAGAGCAAGGGTCCATACAATGCACCCGCTACATACACTCCCCCCGGAGGCCTCCTATGAGTATTTCAAAGGGTGAGCAATACTCAATACCGAATCCTAGAAAGGAATGATCACATGTGTTCTCTGGACTCTAAATACTTACAAATAAGTTGATGAGTCTCTTTTAGTGCAATGATGAAGATCTCCTCCTTGTTGTTAAAGAGTCTTCGGCTCCCTTGATCCGCAACATAAAAGATGTACCAGTACTTGGCTTCAAGTTGGGTCAAGGATAGGACGAAAATCTACTCTCTTAGAATTTTTCTATAAGGAAGATAGAGTGATTCCTGTCATCTATTCATTCAAGGCATCCCAGCTTAATGATATAATATTAAGATAGTTGCTGAAGGATCCTTGAATGCGGAAGTTCATTTTCCAATCCACTATTGAATGTCAATGAATGAGAGTGGATTGGAAGATGAACTCATGTAAGAGAAAGGGCTTTGGGTATATGATCTGAAGGTAAAACACACAAAAACACTCTCTTCTTTCTCTACCAGCAATATGGACAGGTCTCTCTATATATAGGTAAAAGATTCCAATAGATATAAAACGGTCATATTTATGACAGAGTTCGATATCATCGAGCGGGGTTGATATCATCGAGCGTATACTCTCGATGGGATAGATTGTCCACTCGATAACACAAACTCAAATGTCATATGCTTTTTAAAATCCTTTGTCAGTTGGTCGATGAGATTGATACTGGTGTCGATGTCATTGGATTTCGAATTCCGATTCCATCGATACTGGGATCGATCTATCGACATTTGAAGCATGAGAGAGATAGGTCTTGAAATATTTCAGGTTTTTAGGATATGATCGGGGAACAACCGATGTCATCGAAATTTGTATATCGATGATATCGGAGGTCATGTCGATGGGATCGATAAATCGTATAGACTCGTTGGACAGTTTGTGTTCAGTCTCAATCCAATCGACTCTACCTTGATAGCATTGACATACGAATATCGATTTCCTCGAGTGGCCCCCGATCAAAGTTAAAAACAACCTGAAATATTTGCTGGAAGAAATGTGCGTCCACTATCGATATGATCGATGGCCTTCCAATATAATCAAGATTTGAATTCAGATTGAATTGGGAAAGACATTGATATATTGAAGCATGTAGTGATTTTCTTTTAAAAAATAGGGGCGCCGGAATTCTGCCTGTTGATATTATCCAGCCACTTCCGATGGACTCAATATTTGAATATTGATGATATCGATGGGTGTATTGATATATCGATAAATTTGTCTAGATGTGTATGTGGTTGCTGGACATTTTTAGTCCTCTTATCGATAGTATCGATCAAGAGTCTAGGACATCGACAACGCAGGTTGATCATATCGAAATGTGTATCGATGCAATTGACAGGGCAAGCAAACTTAGAGATTTTTTTGATGTTTGAAAAAGTTCACTTACCTAAAAACCCTCATATGTTCTAAGTTATTTTTAAGGATTTTCAATCACCTGGTGTTTTGTGACATGGGATGTGAGGCTATGATTTACCTATGGCGAGCTTCCACACATCTGGTTGAGGCACGCGCTTGAATTGTTCTTCCCGTAAGGCTTTGTAGTCCGACTGACTCAACACACATGGTAATTAGCAAACTAGGGCACTAGAAGGTACACTTTCAATCTCCCCCTTTATCAATTACGTGATAAAATACCAAAACACCTTAGGATAATATCTAGACAGATACATCCTAAATTGTGTGTACATACTTATACACAATTTTTACAAATTCTAATACAACCATGTACACAACTAGTATTTGCTCCCCCTTACTTTAAAACTCTCCCTTTCTTGGTGCAGCTGCTCCCCCTAACACCTGCAACACCAGATATAGAATTTTTCGCTCTTGGGGTGTTTTAACTTTTCTCCCCCTTTTTGTCAGTCATTGGCAAAGGCATAACAAGTGATATTGACTGAAGTTTTTAAAGAAGATATGGGAGAACCAACAGATATAGATGTATAGAGATGAAATCATTTTAAAACATACATCATCTTCAGAAGATATGAATGCATATTAAATAAAGCATTGACACAATCAGATAAGATAATCATGAAAAACACATGCATTCCATATCAGAGACTATATAAGCCAGGGGATCTCATATATCAATATGGCAATAAGAATAGAAGTATATGTAGCCATATTCAACAAAATATTCATCATTCAAAAACACGTACTGCCCCAGACAGCAGTAGACTATCAACCATAAGAGATATCAAACCAATGTAGGGATACTCAAAACGAATAAATACGAATGAGTGCAAAAACTAGTGTTCATAGCTAGACATACTTCCTTTCCAAAATTGTCTTCTTTTAACACATAGAAGGCCCGCCAGTCGTTAGTAGCTCAAGAATCTGTTGTACAGAATGTTGGAGAGCTTCCATCCTATTTTATATTCCTGATAATCGTTGCTTGCAGTGATGGAGCCGCCCATTAATTCCAGTGAGATTGTTTAAAAATTGGCGCTCAAGCACATGACGTTGACGATTAGTGACAGATGCAGGACTGTATTTATAAGTTCGGTTAGATCCCCAGAGAGTTTCTTCTTTAGGCACGGGACCACTCTCTCTAATAGGTGGCGGATTCTTAGATGAGACAGAGACATACACTTGTTGGGCTGCATCATGGTCGAACCATACTTCAGGATATACCTTATTTATTATTTTCGGCAGTCTTGCCCATGTGCAAGCTTGCAGACAAGGGATGGAAAAGGCAGTATTTCAAGACGGTCACTTTTGACTACCTTAATTAGCTGATTTAGAATGAGAGTAGGTAGACATACAGGGACCTCTTGATAGACATCATACAGGACATTAAGCACAAAGGGGCTCAGGTATGTGTCACTGGCATCACATGGGTACACATTCGTGCTGAAAATACTGTGAAGGAGTCGAAACAAGGTTCCTAGATGTTTAACCTGAAGGATATTGTCATCATTTATAGGAATTGTCATACCCTGACACAGTGCTCGAGTAATTTCTCCCCATCTTCCCAATTCGTTTAGATTTCTACTAGTGACAGGGATTTGTGTTACCTCAATGTTTGGAACACGACCAATGACTATTAGAGTAATTTTCTTGGTGTGTTGCATAAATTCCAGATGCATACATGGTGGATAAACTTAGACAACATGACAACAGTTGAAGAACTGCTGGATCATTTCAAACTGATATGGACCACCCATATTAAGCATATTCTTCCACCCAATACTCTCCATCATGAGATCCACCCCATAGGGCTTGACAACACTAGAAAGAATAGTACGGTCAATAATCGTAACTTGTTCCCAATCTGATTGGTTTTGAGGTGGTCTAGTATTTTTCCCTTTCTTAATCTTGGAAGATTTTATAGATGAGAGAGCTTTACCTTTTCCTTTAACCATCTTCCTAGCTTCATTTGGATGCAGAGATTTCATTAAGACTTCGAGCGGATCAACCCAAAAAAAAGGTCAAGGCAACGAGACCGGACTGGCTACTGTAAAAGTAAATTTTTCACTCAACAGCCTTTTATTGGGCAGTAAATTTCAATATCATCTACCAGTGTTCCGATGATATCGAGATACACTGTCCGATGTTATCGACGATGTCTTCGATAATCCTTTTTATCTTCATGACTTTTCGAATTCTGACAAGACGTCGATAATATCGACTTTGATCGATGTAATCAAGAATCCATGAACATATCAACGGTGAGTATTTTTTTTTCAAGTTTTTCACCATTTTGACACACCTTTAAGCATATCAGTATACATCACAAAATTTTGTACAAGTTCTGTACAGCTCAAAAATTATAAACATGATAATGTTTATATACAAAAGGTTTGAGGTGTGCAACCTTAGATGTAACATTGAAAGCTCAGCAAAAATTTCTCATTTCAGCACATGTTCAGATCTTGATGTATGATCTAAATGAGTTTCTTTATTCTCAGTGTTCATCAATATCACTCCTTTATTTTCCTATAATAATGTAGCAGTGGTTATTTGTGCAAAGACCCTTCATAATTGGTTTTCTTGATTGATCTAGGATCTCGCATTATTCTTTGTTGAATTTGACCACATGCCCATTATCACAGATCTGAGATATGCTTAGGAGATTATGTACCAAACCTTTTATGCAAAAAGCATTCTCATTTATCAGCAGATTAATCCCTTTTATGATAGCCTGTCCAATTACTTCAGCAGTGGTTCCATCTCCGTAGGTGACTAACCCATTGTACAGATTCTGATATTTTGACAGAAGGGATTTATCACCTGTGACATGCCTTGAGCAACCACTATCTAAGTACCACTTGGTGTCATTTCCTGATAACTGATTTGAGTGATTAGCAAGACAATTTTTCTTTTCTTTAATTACCCATTTTGAGGCAGACTTCTTTACTCTGTCTTTTTCTTTAGGTGGTGATGGATAAGTGTTTCTCCTAGGTGGACTTTTAACATTTCGAGTTTCTCTGATAGATTTGAATATACCAATGTGGTTTTGATCAGAGTTACGTAAAGTTCATCTAGGTGTTAAGCATTCAAACTCATAATGACCCACATCACCACACACATGACATACTGGAGTCTTTCTGGTTTTGCTTTCAGAGGCAGCAAATTTTTCAGTTCTAGGAGCTGCACAACCAGTCTTCGATTTATATTTTTCATATCCTAGCCCTCCTTTATCCTTCCTAGGTTTTCCCATTCCTGACAGTTTTTCTAGCTTCTCTCCACTTTGGGAAAACTTACAGTTTATCTTGGCAATTCTTTTGGATTCTTCCAAATCAAACAGGAGTGTGTGATTTTCATTCTGAAGGAGCATATTTTCATCTTTTAACTGCTCAACCTGTTTGTTCAGTTTTTTGAATTTGGATTTAAGAAAAGAATTAATTCTCTTAAGTCTATCATTATCAGAGTGATGTTGTTACAAGTCGTTGATTAGATGAGTATTAATTTCTAGAGTTTTATCCAAGTCTTTTTGCAGTAATTTCTTTTTATTCTCAGATGTACCAAGTCTTTAAACAATATTAATGCTATGAATGTAAAGTTGATTGTAAGCGTCTTGTAATTCATCTTGTTCTCTTTCTTCCTCTTCTTCAATTTCCTCATTGTTAGATGAAAATGATTCAGTAGCTTGTTGTTCTTCTTCAGATTCAGTTGGAATGATTGAAGCAGTGGAGACCATAAGTATTTTCAAGGATTTTCGGTCTCAATCGCTCCCTGAGTCACTTAATTCTGAATTTAACTCCTCGTATCATCCCACGTGGTGGCCATTGCCTTGCCCTTGGTTTTTCTGTTTACGCATTCGGTAGATAGGTGTCCATACTCCCGACAGGCGTAGCATTGTGGTTCTTTGGTTCTTTTCCTAAATTTGCTTGCAGAAGGTTTGTCATCCACCTTTCTACCTTTAGAAGGACGACTGCAATTCTTTTGAAAGAATCTTCTGAATCTCTGTGCCAGCAAAGCCACTTCCTCATCTTCATCTTCTTTTTCACTCTCACTGTCCTCATGTTTTGTTTTCTTAGAAGTTTTTAGGATAGTGTTTTTGGATTTTTGGGATTGAGTGAAGTGTAGTTCAAAAGTTTGTAGGGAACCTACCAGTTCTTCTACTTTCATTTCATCAATATTTCTACACTCCTCAATTGTTGTTAACTTGGGATTAAACCGTTCCGGTAGGGATCTTAAGATTTTTCTACATATTTTTGGTACCAGAAATTTTTCTCCCAATCCACCCATGGAGTTACAAATAATATTTAACTTGGTGAAAAAATCCATAAATGTCTCATGCTCTTCCATCTTGAGATTTTCGAACTGTGAAGTTAGAAGTTGTAGTTTAGACCTCTTCACAGTGCTTGTGCCTTCATGGGTTGTTTCCAGTAGATCCCATGCTTCCTTAGATGTCTCACACATACTTATCTGATTGAGTATATCCTGAGACATGATACAGTAGATGGCGTTCATTGCTTTTGCTTCAGCAGTTCGTTGTTCTTTGTCGAAAGTTATCCATTTTTCTTTGGGTTTGGGTTTACTGATAGTAGTTTCATCTTCAAGTACGATCTGTTCAGATGGTAACACATATCCCTTTTCAACTATATCCTAAACATCATGATCTAAAGATCTCATGAAGTAATGCATTCTAGCCTTCCAATATGCATAATTTGAACCATTAAATACTGGAGGTCTAGTGACTGATGAGCCCTCTCCTTTAGCCATATTCCTAAACTTCAGTCAAGATCATTCTCTAGGCGGTGAAGCCCTTAAAGAGAGACCCGCTTTGATACTAATTGAAATAGAGGTGAAGACCGCTTGAGTTGAAGTAGGAATATGCCAATATGTCCTAGAGGGGGGTGAATAAGACTTTTTAAAGTTTTATGATGTATTTTAAAATCCTATTACACTAATCCTATTAGATAGACAATTATCAGGATTACTCAAATGTAACTCTACTGGCTTCCCAGCTTAGTAGAGGGTCCAATCACAAACTATTCAAAGATAGCAATATAGAACTTAGTTCATGCTAGATATGACTGTGTATGTGTGTGAGGTGTGATCTCAGAAATTCAGATATTGAAATAATAAAGCAAATCACATAAACAAAGCAATCGCAAACATAGTCATTTTTATAGTGGTTCGACTACTTTTCTACTCCACTCCCGGCTGCTTCACTCAACCCTTGAGTATACCGGATTTCAGTAAGGAGGTTTCCTAGGGTTCACCTCAAAACTAAAGTTTTAAATCAGGTTCACCTTTAACTTTTACACGGAGGTTTCTACTCAGTTCACCTCTAACCCTGGAGTTTTACTGGTTCACTCTTAACCATATGTTTATGCTCTCCATAGAAAAAGGGTCCACACAATGTACCCGGATGTTTATGCTCTCAACAGAGCAAGGGTCCACGCAACGCACCCACTAAGTACACTCCCACCGGAGGCCTCCTATGAGGACTTCAAAGGGTGAGCAACACTCAAGATCGAATCCTAAAAAGGAATGATCATAAGTGTCCTCTGGACTCTAGATACTTACAGATAAGTTGATGAGTCCCTTTCAGCACATTGATGAAGATCTCCTCCTTGTTGTTGAAGAGTCTTCGACTCCCTTGATCCGCAATACAAAATATGTACCGGTACTTGGCTTCAGGTTGGGTCAAGGATAGAATGAAAATCCACTCTCTTATAATTTTTCTATAAGGAAGATAGAATGATTCCCGTCATTTATTCATTCAAGGCATCCCAGCTTAATGATATACTATTAAGATAGTTGCTGAAGGATCCTTGAATGCGGAAGTTCATTTCTCAATCCACTCTATTGAATGTCAATGAATGAGAGTGGATTGGAAGATGAACTCCCGTGAGAGAAAGGGCTTTGGGCATATGATCTGAAGGTAAAACACACAAAAGCACTCTCTTCTTTCTCTACCAGCAATATGGATAGGTCTCTCTATATATAGGCAAAAGGTTCTAACGGATATAAAACGGTTATATTTATGACAGAGTTCGATATCATCGAGCGTATACTCTCGATAGGATCGACTGACCGCTCGATAACACAAACTTAAATGTCGTACGCTTATTGAAACCCTTTTCCAGCTGGTCAATAGGATCGATACTGGTGTCGGTGTCATCTGATTTCATACTCCGATTCCATCAATACTGGGATCGATTTATCGACATTTGAAGCATGAGAGAGACAGGTCTTGAAATATTTCAGGTTTTTAGGATATGATCGAGGAACAACCGATGTCATCGGAATTTGTATATCGATGATATCGGAGGTCGTGTCGATGGGATCGATAAATCGTATAGATTTACCTATAAGCTCGCTGGACAGTTTGTGTCCACTCTCGATCCAATCGACTTGACCTCAATAGCATCAACATACGAATATCGATTTCCTCGAGTGGCCCCCGATCAAAGTTAAAAATAACCTGAAATATTTGCTGGAAGAAATGCGCGCCCACTATCGATATGATCGATGGCCTTCCAATATGATCGAGATTTGAATTCAGATTGTATCAAGAAAGACATCGATATATCGAAGCACGTAGTAATTTTCTTTTAAAAAATAGGGGCGTCGAAATTCTGCCTGTCGATATTATCGAGCCACTTCCAATAGGCTCGATATTTGAATATCGATGATATTAATGGGTGTATCGATATATCGATAAATCTGTCTAGATGAGTATGTGGTTACTGGATACTTTTAGTCCTCTTATTGATAGTATCGATCAAGAGTCGAGGACATCGACAAAGCAGGTCGATCATATCGAAATGTGTATCGATATAATCGACAGTGCAAGCAAACTTAGAGATTTTTTTGATGTTTGAAAAATTTCACTTACCCAAAAACCCTCATATGTTCTAAGTTGTTTTTAAGGGTTTTTAATCACCTGGTGTTTTGGGACATGGGATGTGAGGCTTTGATTTACCTACGGCGAGCTTCCACACATCCAGTTGAGGAAGGTGCTTGAATTGTTCTTCATGTGAGGCTCTGTAGTCCGACTGACTCAACACACACTGTAATTGATAAACCAGGGCACTGTAGGTGCACTTTCAATTGTTAGGCCACGTGGAGTGCTTACACGCACCATGTTGATTAAGTCAACGTACGCTCATACCAGTCAAGCTTGCCAAGTAACCTGATTGGCCCATTGTATGTTCACTATGTATGGACGCTACTGTTTGAATCTAAGGTACCACTTACCAGTGAAATGTGCATTTAACCTTGGTACCTCGATCAGCTAAGACTCATGAGCCGAACATGGTGGTGTATGGGACATTATGGTCGAGCTGTCGGCCTATGCTGGGGCGACGACCTTTCCCATAGTGACTAGTGAGTAACCCAAACTCATGGGCCGAATATGGTGGTGTATGCGACAATGTATTCTTGCTGTCAGCCTAAGATTAGGTGACAAGCCTCTCGTAGTGATCTGAGTATACACTAGGAGTACGTTATGGTGACAAGTATTTTTGTAGTGACCTTGAGTATAACTAGGCCTGTGCTGAAGTAACGAGCCTCTCCGTAGCGACCAAGAATTGCCATTGTATGCAACTATTAGGATTGACGGCCTGTGTCACGCATGCAACACTCCTGTTGTGCTCAACACTAACGCTAAAGGCACATGCAATGTTGTGCATGTGCGTGATTAGCCAAGTTCTTAATTAGACTTATTCATACAGCAGAATTGGGAAGTGCAGGTGAGGGTATACATCATTATCGAATCTCATCCTTGTATTAACAAGAGTATTTAAGACATGATTACTATACTGCTTTATGATGAGGGTCGAATATTGCGTATCAGACCCTGATTATTGCCTCATTTTACGTACATGATAATGCCTAACGTCGTATTTTAATTGTGTTTTTGTTACAGGACGTAATCAGGAACGTGAATTGAAAAAGAGTACTACAAGTATGGATTTTACGCTCTAATAACACTAAAGACAAGGGACGAACTCCAATGGACCAAGATCGATGGAATTACACACCAGAGATCTGCGAAAATTGAGAAATTGAAGCTCAAGTGGCCTGAAATTGGTCCAGAATTTAAGATCACATGGTTCTAACCATTCATTCAGTTCGAAACTTCATACATGGGATAAGGGCCATAAATTAACCGTACATATTAAATTTCAGCCATTGGATCACTGAGGAAGTGGCCCAACGGTTATATTAACCCATTAATTATTAAGTGGGGCCTGCTAGAAATCTAGATATTTTTCAAACTTGGATTTGACCCATTAAATGAGGAGACAACATGAATGAATGGAGTGGATCTCTTAGAAACATCGCAGTGGACCCCACACTGCAATGTGTGCACACTGCACATGTGCGCTGGCGCTACACTGGAACAGAGAGACGGGTTAGCAGGCGCTGACCTGTGTCTTCTTCTCAAAACGGTAGTTGCCATTTCTGGTGCTGTGTAACGGACAAAATCAGTCCATTTTGTGAATGCTTGTGGGTCCCATTCATCGCCCGTATGGCTGATCCAAGTCGTCCATCGTGTAGAAGGGAAAAAACCCTTTAAATCCATGTTGATTGTTTGTTTCCATGCAAGCACACGTGTGAGATATAGAGGCCACAAGTGGATTGCCCTGGGACGTTCAAAATTGATTTTATTGTGATTTCTTCTCTGGGTCGTGTCAACGGACATTCAAAACATCTATTCTTAACTGAAATTTTGAGGGCTATCTAATGGACGGGGTGGATTTACCCAAAAACACCTTTGTGGGGCCCACCGATCACGACAGCAAAGGAGTGCGAAAGCTTTCGCACGACCCCAAAAATTTAGATTTTCAAGCGATTGTGGCCTACCATCTTTGATCATATGGCAGATCTAAACCATCCATCATGTAGAGCATCGAAAAACGTCCTAAGGGATAATGTTTCTTTGGAAATTAAGCGATGAAGGTAGAGAGTTTTGAAACTCCAAACTTGACAGCCAAAAAAGTTTTCGTTGTTGTTGCGATAGCTACTGTGACAGCCCTCCACTGCCTCCAGCAGCTATAAAAGAAGGTTTTGGACATGGGGAGCAATCATCCAGAGCTTGGGGAGAGCCAGTGAGAGAAGAAAGAGAGAGAGAAGAGAGAGAGAGAGAGAGAGAGAGAGAGAGAGAGAGAGAGAGAGAGGAAAAAGAGAGATGTTCTTAACTTTTATATTTATTTTTTCTTCTTTCTTAATTAACTTTATAGATAGCTAAATCTTCTTAGCTAGGGCTAAGATGAAGCCCCTAATTTGAATAACTTTTGTTATGTGTTGAATTCATCTTGATTTGATTGATTTGTTTCTTTTTCTAGTGTGCTTAACTGAAATTTTCATGCTTCTCCATTCTATGAGCTTAACCAAAGTCTAGATGTGGATGTTGTTTGGAATCTTATCTAGGTGCTTGTGTCTAACCATGAACATATTTCCTATAGAGGAAGAAACAGGAATCTACATCTCTCCATGCCTGACCATGGATGGATAGATGTGATCCATATGCTTTAAGGGATTATACATTCTGTGTGCCCGACCAAGGACATAGAATGTGATTTATTTATTTTTATATCAATTTGAATTAGGGTGAATCAACAGGAAAAACAAGGGTCAGGATAATTAAGGGTGGATTCAAAAGTCCTAGTCTTCTCCTTGATTGGATTTTACTCATTGCTCTCGATTATTCTCCATAGATTTGTGTTAGTTTACTTAATAATTCACTACATTATTAGTTGGATTAGTTAAGAAGAGTCTTAAATTTTGAATTGTGACAACTAGTCCTCGTGGGAATGATCTCGTAATACGTACCATATCTGCATTTGATTCGTATACTTGTGAGTTTAAAATCATTTAAATCAGGTTAGTTTAAATAAAACATCAAGTTTTTGGCGTCGTTGGCAGAGAATGTTTCGGTCCAATTGGATTTAGGATTCTCTCTTATCATAATTCTTAGCCTTAGGATTTTACTAACTTTAGGTTAAAGCTTTTTTAGAAACTAACTTATTTCCTGTTTTGTAGGGTCATGACTTGAACTTCTAATTTGGTAATCCCTTTCTAAATTCTCTACTGTTTCTAATTTCTATTTTTAGAATTAGGGTTTATTTTTTTAGGGAATTTTCTAATTCTAGGCTTTTTTTTTAGAAAATTTCTATTTTCTAATTTTAGATTCAGATTCTTCTTTCAAGTAACTTTCTATTTTCTAGTTTTGGAAAATTTTTCCCTTTTTAGAAACTAACTGTTGCTTAGGATTTTTCTAGCATTATTTTAAGATATTAAAATTTTTTTTTATTTTTATTTTTGACAGGAATTGAAGAAGGAAGCTGTTAAGTAATATTGTCTTCAAAAGGAGAAGCTCCCAAATCTTCAGACATCCATCATCTCCTTTTCCAGGTTCTTTCTTCCAATTCTTGTTTACATAGCTTTCTCTTATTTTTAGGAATTCATAATCTTTAGTTCTAGTTTTATTTCTCTTAGGTTGCATCTTAGTTTAGTTTAGTTTTCTTTCCTACATTGCAGTAATTCAGTTTATGCTAGGACGTAGATCTCTGAACGTAGAACTAGCACCTTTTGATCTTGAAATAGAAAGAACCTTTCATAGAAGATTCAGAAACATCCTATTTGAAATGGCAGATGAGAATGGAATTAAATCGCTTAAAGATTATTCAGCTCCTGTCCAATTTAATGCGCCTTCATGCACAGTGTTGCTAGCCACCACGGCAGCACACTTTGAACTTAAACCAGGGGTCATACAGTTGTTACCATCTTTCTATGGTTTAGACAAAGAGGATCCATATCATCATGTTAAAGAATTCCTAGACATTTGCTCTACCTTTAGGTTTTAAAACTTCTCAGATGATTCGATCCGTTTGCGCCTTTTTTCTTTTTCTTTAAAGGATAAGGCAAAAGCATGGTTGAATTCTCTAGGACTTGGGTCTATCACTACATGGGACCAATTGTTTAAGAAGTTCTTAAACAAGTTCTTCCCTGTTCACAAAACGAATACTCTCCGTAGAGAAATTACTAATTTCATACAAAAAGAGGGTGAACACTTTCATGAATGTTGGGAAAGATGGAAGGACTTGCTTCTTAAATGTCCACACCATGGTTTTGAGAAGTGGCAATAGGTTCAATACTTCTATGGCGGTTTGACACCCCAAAACTGTTGCATGGTTGATGCCACCAGTGGAGGGTCATTCATGACCAAAAGTGATGTCGAAGCTTGGAATTTCTTTGAAACTTTGTGTGAAAATTTTCATTAATGGGACTACTCAAATAGAGGTGAAAGAAGTTTCCAACTACCAAAGAAAGGTAGTATATATGAGAAAGGAGTCACACCAGATCTTTATGCCAAAATTAATAGCCTGACACAGAAAGTTGATGCTCTGATGTTGAATAATGGACCTCTACAAACAACTCAAATCGAGTCATGTGTCATATGTTCTAGTCCTGGCCATCCTACGCAGTCGTGTCCATCTGGTGCAGCATTCCTGAAATTTCTCTCTGAACAAGTACATGTTATGAACACCTTTTGGAGACCTGGGAATGATCCTTACTCAAACACCTACAACCTAAGGTGGGTTAGACATCCAAATTTTTCTTGGGCAAAAGGACCACAACAAGGAGGACCATCTGAAAATCCTCTTATGCAACCTTACCCACAAATTGGCAGTCAACAACCTCAGCAGTTTCTGCAACATCAACAAGTACCTCCATAATCTAGGAAACCATCTCTTGAGGATACAGTCAATCTTTTTATGCAGAGCTTACATGCAAATGCGCAATCCATTGCCAAGCTGGAAGTACAGTTGGGTTAACTTGCTGCCACATTGAGTGAGAGAGAGAGGGCCAAGTTCCCTAGCCAACCTATGGCAAATCCAAAAGGACAGTACGAGATTGACTCTAATTTAAACCAAGAACAATATCATAAATCTATCATTACCCTTAGGTTTGGTAAACAGATCGAGAATAAAGTAAAGATGCCTAGGGAAGAATCAAATTTCAAACCGGAGGACCAAAATGAAGCGGAAAGATATACTAGTGCATCTAAAGTTCAAAAGCACTCTGACTCTACAAGAACCACTCCCATACCATCCTATGTGCCTAAAGCACCTTTTCCTCAACATCTAACACCAATTAAGAAAGGAAACAACTTTAATGACATATTGAAAGTGTTTAATAAAGTGCAAATTAATATTTCATTGCTTGATGCTATCAAGCAAGTCCCTGCTTGCACTAAGTTTCTGAAAGATTTATGCACTCAAAAGCGTAAGATGCATGTTCACAAAAAGGTCTTCCTTGTGGATCAAATCAGATCCATGATTCAACATAACACCCCTCGTAAATTTAGGGATCCAGGAGCTCCTACCATTTCTTGCGTCATAGGAGATCATAAGGTTGAGAAGGCATTGCTTGATTTAGGGGCAAACGTTAATTTGTTGCCATATTCTATGTATGAGCATCTAGGACTTGGTGAGCTGAAACCAACTAAAATAATACTACAACTAGCTGATAGATCTATCAAGGTGCCCCATGGTGTTATTGAGGATGTACTAATCCAGGTTGATAAGTTTTATTTTCCAGTAGATTTCATCGTTCTAGATACTCAGCTTGTTCAGAATCCTACTAGTCAAATCCCGGTTATTCTTGGACGTCCCTTCTTAGCCACATCCAATGCTATCATAAATTAAAGGAATGGAGTTATGAAGTTATCTTTTGGTAACATGAAGATAAAGCTCAATGTTTTCAATGCTGGACAACAACTAGCAAACTCGGATGATATATTTGAAGTGGACATGATTGAGAGTCTAGTGCATGAATCTTTCCTTCAATCTTTCGAAGACGCACTTGACACTTACTTAGCACATTTTGGCATGGATTTTGACATAGAGAGCTTCATCTAAGAAGTCAATGCATTGTTTGATTCTACTCCTATAATGGAGACTTCAAAATGGAAAGCTAAAGTGGAACATCTTCTACCCTCTAAGTCTAAACCGGTTCCGTCTGTTGACAAACCACCTGATCCTGACCTTAAACAATTATCTAAAAATCTCGAGTATGTATTTTTAGGTCCTTTTGAGACCCTTCCTATCATCAAAGCTTCTAACCTCGAGAAGGAATAGGAGAGCAAGTTGCTTAAGGTTCTTGAAGAATATAATGTAGTTATTGGGTGGACGATAGCCGACATGAAAGGAGTAAGCCCCACTATGTGTATGCATCATACTGTTTTTGAAGAAAGTGCAAAAACGTTGCATGAAATAAAAAGGAGGCTTAACCCTAACATAAAGAGGATGTTCAAGCGGAAGTGCTTAGATTGTTAGATGTGAAAGAGGATGTTCGAGCAGTGGTGCTTAAATTGTTGGATGTTTACCCCATTTCAAATAGCATAGTTCAAGTTGTTCCCAAAAAGTCTGGGATTGGTTAATCGAGATATTGCTTGTTTGGTTGAAGACGTTAAACTTAGCGCTCCTGGGAGGCAACCCAACTTTTCATTCCAGTTCATTTTCCTAGTTAGTTAGTTCAATGTTTGTGGGTAACATTGCTGTAAACCCTCACGAGACTACAACTCGTCCACTAGGGGCAACCTAGGGGTTTAAAGGCTTGTTGCATACGCTAAATGCAATCGAGAGCACTTATGAAAGTGGTATAGGTAGGATCTTCTTTTTGTGATTTTTGTTATTTTGTTGTTGTTGATTTCTCTCTTATGCTGACTCACTTTTACATTGATATTTTTGGGAAAGCGTCTTGATTCTCCATCCAGGTACTATCTTTCCATCACTCCACTTTTATTTTCATTGTCCCATGTGAATTTCTTGCTTAGTTCTTTTACATTGAGGATAATATAGATTTTAGGTTGGGGGTGGGAGATTAGGTAACCTAATCAGTATTTTCTTGGTCTTGAGCAAAAATTGTGAATTTTTTTTTAATTTTTTTTTGGAATTTCTTGTGAATTTGATTTTGAAGGATAGTTGTGATTTTAAAATTACAAGATGCAAAATGTTGATAATTTATGACTCTTAGATTCAGCCATCTGTTAGATTTCACAGTTAAGTTTGAGTTATTACTTCATAATTAGAAGTTGTAAACATTGGTTGAGTCATGATTTCACATATCACATCTCGCTTACACATTAAGGTTCTGGTTCGATATTAAATGATTAATTTGGTAATCACTAAGCATGAAAGGAACTAGCCTGAAAATTTTTTTAGCATCAGTTTATAAGAAGAATTGAAAGGGTAAGTCGCATAATCTTCACCATAGGTTTGATCCCTATAGGTGTAGATTTGATCCCCCATATCGACATTTAGAAAAAGTTAGGCAACAAGTTTTCACCGTAGGTTTGCTCCCTATAAGTGAGGATTTGATTCCCCTCCTTGGCGTTACTGTTCATGAAAAAAAAATCAAAGGCTAGTAGAATGAAAAGTTAATTTGTAAGGCAAGTGTTAGTTTCAGTTTTGGTTGTCATGAATGCCGTTGTTAATTACCAATGATAACATGAAATTAACAATTGGATCTCTTAATCATTGTAAGCTGAGAGCGCACTATACACTCAAGGAATTTAATGTTTAGAATTTTCTAATTAATGGATTAATATTTTGAACTTGATTATGAATTTTTATCATGAGCTTGATTCCAGGAGAAAATTCCACTCACCATTCATAAATCTTAGAATTTTCGCATCTCAATTATTTGTTCACAAGTCACTTGGGTTTACAGGAAGTGTCTTTTATTTCTGAAATTCTTTTTCGCATGTTATGCTCGGAACTAGCAAAATGCTGGTTGGTGGTTGTGATGAGGGTTGAATATCCCATATCAGACCCCGATTATTGCCTTATTTTACGTACATGATAATGCCTAACGTCATATTTTAATTGTGTTTTTGTTGCAGGACGTAATCAGGAGCGTGAATTGAAAAAAAGTACTACAAGCATGGATTTTATGCTCTGATGACACCAAAGGCAAGGGACGGATTCCAATGGACCAAGATCGCCGGAATTATAAACCAGGGATCCGCAAAAATTGAGAAATTGAAGCTCAAGTGGCCCAAAATTGGTCCAGAATTCAAGATCACATGGTTCTAAGCATCCATTCGGCTCGAAACTTCATACATGAGATAAGGGCCATAAATTAACCGGACATATTAAATTTCAGCCATTGGATCACTGAGGAAGTGGCCCAACGGTCAGATTAGCCCCTTAATTCATTAAGTGGGGCCTACCTAAAACCTGGATATTCTTCAAACTTGGATTCAACCCATTAAATGAGGAGACAACATGAATGAATGGATTGGATCTCTCAGAAACATCCAGTGGACCCCACACTGCGGCGTGTGCACACTGCACATATGTGCGTTGGTGCTGCATTGGAACAAAGAGACAGGTCAGCAGGCGCAGACCCGCGTCTTCTTCTCAAAGTGGCAGTTGCCATTTCTGGAGTTGCGTAATGGACGAAAGCGGTCTGTTTTATAAATGCTTGTGGCCCCATTCATCGCCCATACGACTGATCCAAGCCGTCCATCATGTAGAAGGGGAAAAACCCTTCAAACCCATGTTGATTGTTTATTTCCATGTAAGCACATGTGTGAGATACAGAGGCCACAAGTAGACTGCCCTGGGACGTTCAAAATTGATTTTATTGTGATTTCTTTTCTGGGTCGCGTCGATGGATGTTCAAAACCATCCGTTCTTAACTAAAATTTTGAGGGCTATCTAATGGACGGGGTGGATTTTCTCGAAAACACATCTGTGGGGTCCACCGATCATGACAGCGAAGGAGTGCGAAAGGTTTTGCACGACCGTGAAAATTTAAATTTCCAGGCGGTTGTGGCCCACCATCTTTGATCATATGGTAGATCTAAACCATCCATCATGTAGAGCATCGAAAAATGTCCTAAGGGACAATGTTTCTTTAGAAATTAAGCGATGAAGGTAGCGAGTTTTGAAGCTCCGAACTTGACTGCTAAAAAGCTTTCGTTGTTGCTGTGATAGCTACTGTGACAGCCCTCCACCGCCTCTAGCAGCTATAAAAGAAGGTTTTGGACATGGGGAGCAATCATCCAGAGATTGGGGAGAGCCAGGGAGAGAAGAAAGAGAAGAAAGAGAGAGAGAGAGAGAGAGAGAGAGAGAGAGAGAGAGAGAGAGAGAGAGAGAGAGAGAGAGAGAGAGAGAGGAAAAAGAGAGATGTTATTAACTTTTATATTTATTTTTTTTATTTCTTAATTAACTTTATGGATAGCTAAATCTTCTTAGATAGGGCTAAGATGAAGCCCCTAATTTGAATAACTTTTTTTATGTGTTGAATTCATCTTGATTTGATTGATTTGTTTCTTTTTCTAGTGTGCTTAACTGAAATTTTCATACTTCTCTATTCTATGAGCTTAACCAAAGTCTAGATGTGAATGTTGTTTGGAATCTTATCTAGGTGTTTGTGTCTGACCATGAACAGGTTTCCTATAGAGGAAGAAACAAGAATCTACATCTCTCCATGCTTGACCATGGATGGATAGATGTGATCCATATGCTTTAAGGGATTATACATTCTGTGTGCCCAACTAAGGACATAGAATGTGATTTATTTATTTTTATATCAATCTGAATTAGGGTGAATCAACAAGAAAAACAAGGGTCAGGATAATTAAGGGTGGATTCGAAAGTCCTAGTCTTCTCCTTGATTGGATTTTACTCATTGCTCTTGATTATTCTCCATAGATTTGTATTAGTTTACTTAATAATTCGCTACATTATTAGTTGGATTAGTTAAGAAGAGTCTTAAATTTTGAATTGTGACAACCAGTGATCGTGAAAATGATCTCGTAATACGTACCATATCTGCATCTGATTCGTATATTCGCGAGTTTAAAATCATTTAAATCAGGTTGGTTTAAATAAAACATCACTTTATCATTACTGCTTGATTGAATTGATAACATGTTAACCTTTGCCTTATAGCTCCACTGAGTTAACCACTCACTCCCACTCTAGGACGGTGTTTTAAAATACCAACCAGACTTTATTTTAGTTGCAGATGGTGGTGATGCTTACGAAGCGGAGCCAAAATTTTATGATGATGAAGAGTTCTCCTATTTGCAACTCTCTAGTGGGTCTATGTAGACCTGGAGTTGCATCACCGAGGCTACAAAGATATGATTAGAGGACATTACACTTTATCATTTTTGTACATTTTAGAACTACAAGGATATTATTTAACCTGACGATATATTGATACTCGAGGGACTTACCACTTATATGCTTTATATATATATATATATATATATATATATATATATATATATATATATATATATATATATATATATATATCACAGTCTTCCAGTTGTGTAATTTCACTATCTCTGGAGTATAATATGTTGATTTGGTATAATCCCACTCATGTTTAATGCACTAATACGGATAACATTTAATCATTATTATCTTTGTTGTATAAGTGATATGTTGGAACTCGGGAGTTGGGCTCTTGCTCGACCCCCCATTTTCAGGGCGTTCAGTGGTGCATGACACCGCTAAAGGGATTTGGGAAGCATTGGTAAATAAATGCCAATGCACAAAATTTAGTTGTAAAAGTTTGAGCAATGAAATTATAATTTCAAGAATACAAGATGTTAGTTGGCTGCCCTATTAAAGATTATATCCGCAAGATGGAGCAGATGATAGGTGTCATTAGGAATATGGGGTGCAAATTGACTAAAAATCAAAAGATAATAATAATGCACCGTTCCTTACCCGAATCTTCGGGCCCTAATCTTGCCCGAACCATACTAATTCTTCACTATGTTCGTAGACCTTTGTGGTTATTTAGTATGAGAGGTTGAAATGAATGCAATTCAGCCAGGTTCGGCTAAGGCCTTTGAAACAGAGACCCAAAAGTAGAAAGTTAACAAAAAATAATACAAAACTCGTAAGAAGACAAAAAAATGACTAAGAACAAAAGTTTGCAACACCTCATCCAAATCTTAAGAAGTGGAATGGAAACAAGAAGTAGAAAAAGGTAAACTTAATCTGCTTCGCTTGTGGAAACACTGGCTATTATGCCCGATGGTATGCCCATAAAAAGTTGGTAATTCCTAAGTCACTAGATACTTTGTATATAGGCGTTTGTTCTAAAATCCTTTCCGTTGATACTATCTAACAAGAAGATTTTAGATTTAGGCTCAGCAAAGTACATGAACGAAGTAATCGAGGACTCGAAGAATTTTGACTTACAACCACGGGGAGTTATAAGGTGTATATGAGAAATAATGTTATTGAAGGCTCCGTACGCGCATAAAGCGGACAATAATACTCCATGATATTATTTATGCACCGGGCATGTGACGAAATTTAATTTTTATTTATAGGTTGTTCATTGATGGTTTAGATATTCATTTTTTTAGGACACGAGTTTCTTTAAGACTTAACCTCATTTTTGTATGGAAAAATTTAATTTTAGATTTATTTATTCTTGACATAGATAGTGATAATACACCTCTTGCTTTATCTTCTATGTCAAATAAAACTGTAGTTTCTAAATCTCTAAAATAACACACGAGGTTAGGTCACATTGGAAAGGATTGTATGATAAGACTAGCATGTTATGGTCTGTTAGATTCATTATCCAAAGTTAATTTGCTATTTTGTGAACCTTATGTGTTCTGGAAGACTTTGAAAAAACCATTCCCTAAAGCGGCTATGTCCAAGGGCCTACTAGAGATAATCCATTCAGATATCTGTGGACCCTTGAATGTACGTGCTAAAAATGGATGTTAATACTTTTTCACTTTCATCAACAATTACTCACGCTATAAATATATGTATCTTATCTCACACAAATCTGAGGCTTTTGATTATTTTCTTAAGTATAAAGTTGAGGTGAAAAATTAGCTTGGAAAAAAATTAAAATCCTTTGATTCGATAGATGTCGCGAGTATATATTTGAAACGTTCAAATCATATTGTGAAAACATTTGGCATTGTCCAGTAATACGAAATGGCTTACACCCCACAGTAAAATGGTGTTGTCGAGAGGAGGAATAGGACACTATTTAGACATAGTTAGATCGATGATGGCACAAGCCAATCTCTCTACCACATTTTAGGGAGACGTACTACTAACAGCCATCTACGTCCTTAATAAAGTCTCATCTAAATCCATTCCTAAGACCCTATGTGAGATGTGGTCTGGGAGAATTCCCTCATAACCAATCTATGCCTTTTGGGATATTTGGGATATGTTTTACTGCCTGCCCTGCATATAAGTAAACTTGATAGTAAAACCATTGAACATGTGTTCATAAGGTACCCCATGTATTCAAAGGAATACGTTTTAGTTTATGAGGACCATGGATGATAGATTAAGATAGAATCTCAGGATGTGACCTTTGTCGAAGATAAATACCCCAGCTAAATGAAGTAAAATGTTACAATATAACTTTTTGAGATTCTCGATGTATCTCAAAAGAGTGGGAGTTTTTCTTCTTAAAATGAAGATGCTCCTATAGTTTGTTAGGACAGTGGGAGAATATCTTAGTAGGCTCCTGAGTTACGTCGAAGCGAAAGAGAATTGATTCTCCAAAGATACTTTGATATCGAGGAGCAATCATTCTCTTGCATTGCGGTTGATGATGATGAACTTGATTCTTATAAGGATGCATTATTGTCTTTTAACTCAACTGATTGGGTGACTGCTATGGACGAAGAGATCACTTACATGGGGAAGAATAAAGTCTGAAAACTTGTAGATCTGTCTTTTAATTACAAAGCGATTGATAATAAGTGGTTACTCAAGATCAAAAGAAAGGCAGATGATACAGTGGACAAGTATAAAGCACAATTAGTTGCTAAAGGTTTCATACAGAAGGAAGGTGTTGATTAAGAAGAGACTTTTTCACCTATTGCAAAGTTCTCCTAAATCCACATGATCTTGTTCATTATCACAAGTTTAAACTTAGAGTTATATCGGATGGATGTAAAGACTGTATTCTTAAATGGTAACTTGGATAAAGAGATATACATGCAACAAACAACCCATGAGTTATGTAGATAAAAAACATCCAAAAAAGTTTGTAAGTTGTTGAAATCTATCTATGGGCTAAACAAATCATTAAGATAGTGGTACATGAGGTTCTACTTAGCTATCGCTACTTTTGTATTCACAATGAGTGAAGAAGATCATTGTGCATATATGAAACGATCTAGAAAATCTTTTCTGATACTATCTCTACATGTAGACGATATCCTGCTAGTTGGTAATGACATATAATTGTTGATATTTACTAAAGATTGGCTATTCTCGAACTTTGATATAAAATATCTTGGTGAAGCTAACTTAATTCTCAAAATAAAAATCATCAGGGATCGCCTTAGAAAATTCTTAGGTTTGTCTCAAGCCACCTACATACAAAATTTCTTAGAGCGGTTCAAGATGAAAAATTAAAAAGCTTTTGAAATCTCCTATAGAAAAAGCTACTAAGTCAGAAAGAAAATTTTGTCCCAGACTAAAGGAAAAAAATAGGCTGTCTTCAGTACCTTATGCAAGCAAAGAAGGGAGCTTAATGTATGTTTGCTTTGCACCAGACTGAAAATTAGTTTTGTAGTTGGCATAGTCTGCCATTATTAGAGTAATCCAGGACAATCTCATTGGCAAGTCATCTTACGTATGTTCCTATAACGCCCTGAAAATCGGGGGTCGAGCAGGAGCCCAACTCCCAAGTTCCAACACATCACTTATGCAACATAGATAATGATGATTAAATATTGTCTATATTAGTGCCTTAAACATGAGTGGGATTATACCAAAACAACATATCATACTCCAGAGATAGTTAAATTTCACAAGTGAAAGACTATGATAGATATATATATATAATATAACAACTGTTGTAAGTCTTCAGAGTGTGAACATGTTACCAGGTTAAATATATGCATGTATATTCCCAAAATGGATAAAATCAATATATATGGGTGTTTCAAAATGCAACATAACGAGTGTAACGATATCTAGTCAGCATCCCTGTAACCCCGTCGAGCAGAACATAGTCTACATAGACCCACCTGATAACTGCATATAGGAGAACTCCTTATCATCATAAAAGTCTGGCTCTACTTCACAAGCATCGCCATCATCTACAACTATAATAGGGTCTGGTTGATGTTTAAAATACCATCCCAGAACGTGAGAGCGAGTGATCAACTCAGTGGAGTTATGAAGCAAAGGTTAACATTTTATCAATTCAGTTAAGCAGTAATGATAAAGCAATACAGCAAGCATTCTTAGGTACTCTGGTTAATACAAGAATGATATGTTATAATGATGCATGCCCTCGCCTACACTCCTTCTGCGACATCATCTCATGATTGCGACATGCACCCCTTCCTCAGTGCTCAATTTTAATGCCAAAGGCACATGTAATGCAGTGCATGTGTGTGATTAGCCAAGTTCTTAATTAAACATATTCATGCAGCAGGATTGAGAAGCTAAGGTACCTCCTTTTATATTATTGACCCAAACATGGATCCATCTAGGGTCGTCAATCTTAGTTAATCACATATAAAGAATAGTTCCAGGTCGCTACGGAGCGGCTCGTCACCTCAGCGCAGGCCTGATTTGTACTCGAGGTCACTACGGAAAGGCTTGTCACCTTAGTGTAGTCCTAGTGTATACTCGTGGTCACTACGGGCTTGTCACCTGATCGTAGGCCGACAGCTTGAATACAGTATCTCATACACCACCATATTCAGCTCATGAGTTTGGGTTGCTCACTGGTCACTAAGGAGAGGCTCGTCGTCCCAAAGTAGGCCAACATCTTGACCACGGTGTCCCATACACCACCATGTCCAGCTCATGAGTCTTAGCGGATCGAGGTACCAAGGTTAAACGTGATTTTTACTAGTAAGTTGGTACCTTAGATTCAAATAATGACGTCTATACATGGTGAACATACATTAGGCTAATCGAGTTTCTTGACAAGCTCGATTGGTACGATCGTATGTCGAATTGATCGACATTGAGTGCGTAAGTACTCCGCGTGGCCTAACCATTGTTGATAATCACTGTACGATTCAGATTCCTTGAACTTATCCATCGTAGTCAAAATAGTTCGGCCACCGATAGTGAACCTTTACCGATCACTTGGACTACATCGTAGCCCCAAACACACTCCAATAATAACATTCACATGTGATGGTCAAAGACAGCATGTGACAACTAAAACTATATATACATCTTACTTGAGCATTTCAATAAAACACATACTACACATGTTACCATACATAAGCATTTTATCCATAAATAACATAGTAGTAAGACAGGTTACATAAGGGAAACTGTAACCATAGATAAGGGGACTGAGAACCCTATCTCAACACCCTTATTACATACGTCTAAACAGGCATTTTCTTATTCAGGCATTTTATCAAACACTTAGACTACACATATTATATATATGTACTTAATTAGTTTAAAACGCATATTATAGCAAATCCTCCTACATAGGAGTTGCCATACATACAAAAATCATGCATTCTCTACCGATGATCATAACAAACACAAATCATAATTCCATATTCATTCAGACATTTCAATAAACACATAGAATGCATTTTATTCAACATAATTTATATATATATGTAATATATGTAAAACGTATCTAAGCACATGTGATAGTAATTAAGTCAGTCATAAATCATTACTGACATTGAAAGCCTTAAAAACCATAACTTAAACATTTATAGTTCCCACCTTTCATCGGTAGACTCATAATGAGCTCAGTTTGAACTCAATATCTTTGTCTACGGCATAATGACAACCTATATCATGAAATAGGTTAGTTATTTCATCATCTACTTTATTTCAATCCCTAGAACATATTAGGGTTAGGATTTCTTATCCAAGAATAGATTCGGAATCACCGGAATAGCGATACAGACAGGCCGATTCAGTACATGGAGCGATGGGATCGAATCCCAGGAACTAACTCTCGCTTTCTCTCTCTTTCCTTCTCTCTTTACTCTCTTCTCTCTCCTAGGGTTTCCAAATTTGTATGGAATGAGAGAGAAGGGGGGGGGGGGGGGGGGGGTTTAAGTGCTTATATAGGCCTATAACTGATGAGATTGGCCCCAGGGCCATGGTATACTTAGGTTATGGTCAAAAGTCGACTGTTTCGATCGAACGGAGCTCATTTGGAGGCCCATTTTTTGCATATAGTCGGGAGTAAGTCCATTGACGATGGATCTATACCAGTTTAATTTTTCAATCCGATCAGGTTTGGGGATCAATCGAGAGGACCTGTTTCAGTTCAACGGTCACTGGTACTCGATTAGGGCCACAAGTACACTGACATGTGTTGAAAATTTTTTCTGATCCGAGGGTGTAATTGGGTTAGATTTTGACGATCTGAATCCTTAGATTTAGCCTGCAAGCGAATAACTCAATTTACTTAAGTTTCAATTCATTTCCTAAAGATATTCGCATTTCTCACGCACTTTGCTCCGGGTTCAAGTTGTGCATTTTGGGATATCATTTGGACTTAATTTTCGAGATGGTTGTTAAGTCCAGTAAGGTGGTCATAACCTTAGTTTCACAGTAATCAGACTTTTGACGCATGGTCCAGGTTCGATGCAAATTTTCGTGATGCTCCCAAAAGCAACTAGGTTTTGAGATGGATCCTAAGTTTTTAGGAAATGTAGCGTTTGCAATCCAACTGATTTTGGGTCTTGCAGTTCATATAGAAAGTAGTCCAAGCTCATTGAATAGGTAATTTAGTTTAACACTTAATTAATTTTCATCTAATTTGTAAAGGATTCGGTCCTTAGTGATTTCTGTCTGAGGTGGTACTCGGGTCTTTGTACGAATTTTTCTGAGATGTTACAATCTACCTCCTTAAAGAAAAAATTCATCCTGAAAATTAATACCTTTTCGTACTTCTCAAGGATATGAGGTTAGTTCTTTTGGACCTTATCTTCTGTTTCCCAGGTAGCCTCTTTCTCAGTGTGGTGTGTCCACAGAACCTTCACAAGTGGGATAACCTTACTACGCAACACCTGCTCCTTCCGGTCTAGAATACATGTCAGCCGCAGTACATAAGTAGCTTCCTCACTCAACTATAATTGCTCCCATTTGATAATGTGGGAAGGGTCAGGAACGTATTTCTTTAACATCAACACATGAAATACATTATGCACGCCTACGAGTGGTGTGGACAAAGCAAGGCGGTAGGCTACCACACCTACTCGGTCTAGTATCTGGAATGGGCCAATGAATCTTGGTGTGAGCTTCCCTTTCTTTCCAAACTGGAGGACTTCCTTCATTGAGAAAATGTAAGACCCGTGTCCTAGTCCGTACCGTTCCATTGGCCTCCGCGGTCCTTTCGGTCAAAATTCGGCAATCCTCGACCCATTTCTGAAGTTTGCACGTGATCCTAAGCCAAAACCTGTATACTGAAGTCGGCTTGAACCAAAACCTATATCATAGTGACCGCATCGTCACCGCGGTTCTAACGCCGTGACTCACCCACCAAACCGGTACCCAGGGTAGAAGATGTAGGCCCGCGTTCATTTCGAGAAAAACATCGCGCGTGCGAACTTCAAGAGAATCTCTACAATATGTCTCATCAATCAAATCAATCAATCACTTCATGTCAAGTACAAAGTAACCCATGCTTTCTTTCTCCACAAGTCAAGCAACATCACAAGTCAACTCTTTCTCACCCTCTCTCTTACATACCTATACATGTCAAGTACACTTCACATCCATCACCCATCACTTCTCTCAACCATCACACCTCTCTCTTTCTCAAATTCAAAAATTCTCAAGCAACCAACAAGCTTCACACGTCCACAATTTTCCAAGGAGAGAAAAAGAGAAAGTGAGTTGTGTGGCCCACTTTTCATCCCAAAAACCTACTATCCAAGCCATTCATCTTCCATCTCAACCATTGATCCATCATCTACCACCGTTAAAAGTCAAGCAAAGGAGCTAAGGAGGCTAAGGGAGCAAGGTGAAGGCCAAGAGGTGGGTGATCTTTGAATTTCTACCATTGATTTCATAATTAGGAGACCCACTTGTATGAAGGACCCAACTTGATGTATGTGTTTCAATCATATGAGGGACCCATAGTGGCGGGGTCTCTCCATCTACACCGCTTGTTCCTCTCTTCTTCTCTTCCCCTTTCTCTCTCTTTTATGATGGGTGTGGCCCACTAGATCCACACCTATCGTGGATCCACCATGATGGATGTATTTTTTTTAGTGATGCCGTCCACCTGTTTTATCCAAGCCATCTAGTGGGCCTGGATGATGAGAAATCATAAATATCATGTTGAGTGGAATAGGTGGGCCACGTGCATGTGGGACCCACCATGATGCAGTGTTTATCCAGGCCATCCAGCGTCTCTGGACGCTGGACTAAGACTGGCTAACATGGGTGCGCGTACTGATAGGGAGTGTACTAATGAGCTAACAAAAAAAAAGAAAAAAAAATGGTGGCCCACTCATGGAAGCCCCACCTTGATGTATGTGCTTGATCCAAGCCGTCCATCCTTTTTATCAGATTATTTCAGGCGTTGAGCCAAAAGATGAAGCTGATGTGATAAACAAGCGGGCCATACCATTGGAAATCGCGGTATCACCATTAAAACCCACATTAATTCTTCCATTGGTCAAAAATATGTCGCATATTGGTCTCATTTAGTTGATCAGGGGCTATAGAATCTAATGGTCGGACCGAATTTTTCAGATGTGGGCCCAACCTATTAAAAACCATCACATTATTGGTTTTAAAAAAAAATAAAAGGAAGAAGTAGCTGCTGAGGATGCCACAAAGTCCTGCGCTGGACGCTGGCGGGTGGATGAATTGGCTGGGGCTCACGGCCCCAGTTGTGGACCCCATGTGATGTGTTTCGAACATCCATCCCGTTCATTGGGTGGCCCCTTAGGGCAGTGGGCCTCCTTCAAAAAAATCAGCCGTAAACGGAACTCAAGTGAGCCATACCATCTAAATCATGTGAAGACATGCTTAAATCATATAAAAACACTTGGTGGGGCCTACCTGACTTTTGGATGTGGCAGAAACTTGGTCTCAACCCTCAGCTAGGTGGGACACACATAATGGGTGGATTGGATTTCTGGACCACATTATCGTGGGCCCCTGACTATGTGACCCAATGAACGGTTGGGTGGCATATAAACTTTCCAGTGGCCCCCCCTCTGGCCTATGTAACCCAATCAATAGATTGGACGCAGATAAACATTACCATGGGCCCAGGTCCACGTAACCTTGTGAGCAGGTTGTACGTCAGATAAACAGCACGGTGGGCCCCAGTCGTAGTGGCCTCATGAACAGTTTGGATGGCAAACAAATGTCATCCTGGGCTCTAGGTCCACGTGACCTTATGAACTGTTTGGGTGGCAAATAAACATCACTGTGGGCCCTGGACTGATTGGATGTAAATAAACATTATGGTGGGCCCCTGGTCCTTGTGACCTCTGAACAGATTGGATGTAAATAAATATTATGGTGGGCCCCCCTCCTATCCGTAGGACCCCCCTCAACAGGTTAGCTGGAAAATAAACATTACATTGGGCCTTTGGTCCATGCGACCATATCAATGGGCTGGATGGAAAATAATATTATGGTGAGCCCATGATTTATGTGACCTTATCAATAGATTGGATAGGAAAATAAACATTATGGCAGGCCTCACATGAGGCTCACTTTGGTAAATATGGACCCATGTATTTAGGCCCATCTTGATGTATTTTTAGGCCCATGATTGAGGCCCACTTGGATGCATATGGGCTGATGTGTTTAGGCCCATCTTGATGTATTTTCAGGCCTATTATTGAGGCCCACTTGAATGTATATGGACCCATGTATTTAGGCCCATCTTGGCATGTATATAGGCCTAATGTTGAGGCCCACTTTGGTATATATGGGCCCATGTATGTAGGCCATCTTGATGTGTTTATAGGCCCGTTGTTGGGGCCTACCTTAATATATATAGGCCCACGTTATGAGGCGCATTTGATGTATTTGTCGCCCATTGTTGAGGCCCACTTTGATATATATATGGCCTATGTGATTAGGCCCATTTGATACACATAAAGCTTATGTGATTGGACTCATTTTAATGCATTCTAAGGCCCATGGGTGATGGCCCATTGCAAAATACCTAAGGCCCATTGGTGAGGCTCATTGAGGTGACCCACTTGATGAATGTAAGGCCCATATGATACGGCCCAATTGATGTACTTAAGGCCCAATTGGGTGCAACTAGGTCCATTACAATGCGTGATCCCTCCATGGTATATAATGATATTTATAGTAAGTAATGCCTTGGGAACAATGATGGTTAGATGCCCACATTATAAGGATGACGTCGGTTAAATGTCCGTATTGTCACTCTCCCTAAGCCCACTAATAGGCCATACTTGTGGTAAGTAGGCCGTCTAAGCCCATCTCCGTTATACACAGAGCCCATCTCTATATACATGTTTAGTATAGATCCATGATTCATTATCATACGCATCATATGTATGACTGATATGAGAAGTGATTGATTATAGCATATGCCTTCGGGCGAACTGTTTATGGGCTCCCTGATAGGCGAAGTTTCCCTACATGAGCGCATGGTACACGCAGGACTGTTGCATGACTGGTAGTGTGACTCATACACTGCATTGTGTGATTATAATTACTGTATGCCCTAGCGACATTAGGGTAATAGCCTCCATAGATACATCGTGGATGGCTGGATTGGATACTGAAAATGTTTGGTTCTAGCATACGGGCGCCATAGATGTCCCTGGGTGAAAATTCCTAAATCTGATGGTACTAGAGGATGACTCCAACATCGAGATTGAGTACATGCACGAGCGCGCGAGGGCTGTATACCAGTAGGCCGCGTCTCCCACTGTGTCATGGTCGGTTGGAAAGGGGTGTGACCTTACCCACCTGAGTGAGGGGGCAACTTCTAGGTTGAGTTTGACCAGCTTGAGGAAACGGTCCGCTATCGATGAGCTGGGCCCGATATTGGCAGGTAGATAGTGAGGTCTCTTCCGCTCTCCCAGTTGTGCGTTCAGATAGGGACGACAAGCTGGCGTAGAGTGTACTAGACCCCGGTGATTATCCAGACTGAGAACTGTACTGACTTGATGCTCTAGTGAGGAGTTGTATTGATATATGGATGAGGATTGACATGCTTGACTTGCATTTTGCACCGCATAGCCTTGGTACTGCTGATTGTATTCATGTATTCATCAACATAATTCCGCATTACTCTGACCTTGCATACTAAGCACGCTTATATTGCGCACACACTTACACCACCCTCTAAGCTTTCTATAAGCTTATGCATGATTGATGCCTGCAAGTGACGCCAGGACGCAGCCTTAGTCTCGCCATCATTGGAGCGTGCAGTCGAGCTTCTGAAGTTTTGGTTATTGTTATTATCTTGTATTTCCCTTTCCTACGCATTGTACCTAAAGTTTTTAATTATAGTAGATTTTATGATGGTGTTCTTGTAGTTATTGTTCATGGTTTATGCTTATGTTATGCTTATTATGAATCAAATCATGTTTGGAATCCTCCTTGTAGCATCACAGGATCGGAATCTGGTGAATGGGTGCCTGGAGTCGAGAATGGGGTTCTACGGAGGTTGTCGGCGCCAGATTCGACGATCGAGAATTTTGTGAGCCCAGTTTTTAAGTTTGGGGCATGACAGGAAACTTTCAGGAATACATGATCCTCGACCTTGAACTCTAGCTGTCACCGCCTTATATCAGTGTAGCTCTTTTGTCTGGTCTGTGTTGCTAGAAGTCGATGCCTGATAATGTCGATCTTCTCTGAAGTCGTCTGAACTAACTTTGGGCTAATCAAGCTCTTCTCACCAACCTTCGCCCAGCAGTGCAGTGCTTGACAGGGGCACCCATACAAGGCCTCATAGGGAGTCATGCTAATACTCGCTTGAAAGCTATTGTTATAAGCAAACTCTACATAAGGAAGACAGTCATCTCAATTGTCCTTGAAATCAAGTACATAAGCTTGCAGCATATCTTCCAACACTTAATTTATCCATTCTGTCTACCCGTCAGTTTATGGGTGGAACGTTGTACTGAACTTCAGTTTCACACCCATTGCTTCCTGGATACGAGTCTAGAAGATAGATGTGAATCACGTGTCTCAGTTCGACATGATCTCCATAAGAACTCCATGCAGACGCACAATCTCCTTGATGTACAACCTGGCCAAATCGTCTGCTGAGTTCGAAACTTTGATAGGGAGGAAATGAGCCGATTTCGTCAACCGGTCCACGATCACCCAAATGGAGTCATGTCCCTTCCTCGTCTTTGGCAGCCCTGAAATGAAATCCATAGAGATGAAATTCCATTTCCATTCAGCTATGGGCATGGGCTGAAGCAGTCCAGGAGGTCGACGATGTTCGGCCTTGACCTTCTAGCACATGAGACAACATGATACATGCTTTACTATATGGGCCTGTATGTTGTCCCACCAATATGAACACTTCATGTCTTGATACATCTTTATACTCCTAGGATGCATCGCCATCCTCAAATTGTGAGTGACTTCGAGAACTTCCCTCCTCAAGTCATGAAGACTTGGAACGCACAGGCGGCCTCGATAACGTAAACCCCCATCCGAACCAACTCTCCATTCGGAGTCTTCCTCATCCCTAGCTTGCTTCCTCATCTTCACTAACCATTTATCCTCCCCTTGAGCCATTATGATTCGGTCATCAATAAGTGGCTGCACATGGACGTTCTCCAACAGCTCGTCTATAGTAAGCTTCTACTCAAAGTCTCACACAAATTCTATCATGTTCCACTTACCTATTATCAGCGGAGCCGCAAATGATATATAGCCTTCTTGTGGCTCAACGCGTCTACCACAAGGTTAGCCTTGCCAAGATGGTAGGAGACCTCAAACTTATAGTCCTTCAAGGTTTCCATCCATCTTTGCTGCCTCATATTCAGGTCCCTTTGCGTGAATATGTACCTGATGCTCTTGTGGTCACAGAAGAGCTTGAACTGCTCTCCATAGAGGTAATGTCTCCAGAGCTTTAATGTAAAGATGACGGTTGCTAACTCCAGGTCGTGCGTAGGGTAGTTTTCCTCTTGTTTCCTCAATTGTCGTGATGCATAGGCAATAACCCTATCATTCTGCATCAGAACACAACCCAAACTAACACGAGATGTGTTGGTGTATATCATATACTTGAACCCTTGCTCTGGCAATACAAGCGTAGGGGCGGACGTCAACTTGTCCTTCAATTCCTTGAAAGTTGCTTTGGCCTTCTCATTCCAGGCAAACTTGAGATCCTTCAGAGTCAGCTGAGACAATGGTCTGGCTATCTTGAAAAAATTCCTAATGAATCAATGGTAGTAGCCAGGCCAAGAAAACTCCTCACTTTAGTAACTGAACCAGGTTGCTCCCGGTCCTGAACTGTGGCTACATTAGCAAGGTCCACAGCTATCTCTTCCTTGGACACCCCATATCTAAGGAACTTGACTTCTTCCTTCCAGAAGTTACACTTATTGTACTGTGCAAACAACTGGTTCTCCCTAAGAGTATCGAAGACTGCTCGCAGGTGTTCCTCATGTTCCTCCCAACTCTTGGAGTATATCAGGATGTCATCTATAAACATGATAACGAATCGGAATAGATATGGCTGAAACACCCTGTTCGTCAGATCCATGAATACGGCCAGTGCATTTGTGAGTCCAAATGACATCACAAGGAACTCGTAGTGCCCAAAACTAGTCCTGAATGTTGTCTTCTGCAAGTCCTCATCCCTGACACACAACTGGTAATACCCAGACTGTAAGTTAATCTTCGTAAAATACTGTGGCCCCTTCAACTGATCAAATAGATCATCAATCCTGGGCAAAGGGTACTTGTTCTTCACCGTCACTTGGTTCAATCTGCAGTAATTGATACACAATCGCAGTGACCCATCCTTCTTCTTCATAAACAACACAGGTGTTCCCCAAGGAGATACACTTGGTCATATGAAGCCTGCATCCAACAGATCATTGATCTGTTTCCTCAGTTCCTCTATCTCACACGAAGGCATGTGATACGTGGATAATGAAATGGGTGTCGCACCAGGCACTAGATTAATGGTAAAATCGATCTCACACTGAGGAGGCAATCCAGGTATCTTCCTGAACATGTCCGTGAATTCCTGAACTACTGGCATGTTCCCAAGTGTCAAACCATCAACATTCTTCAACAAGGAAGCGTAACAACGCAGATGGCAAGGCAAACTGACCTGAACTGTAAAAGCAAAGGCCTTGCCCTCAGGTGCATGGGTTGTCACCACTCTACCACATTACTAAGCCCATCAAGGCTATACACAGAAATAAGAAAAAAAGCAACAAAGTAAACTAAAAGACAACTCCATGTACGACTAGTCATCTGAATCTGGCGATGGTGGAGGTGCACCCTTGTCCTGCAGACAACATAGGATAGCCCTTAGGGTGCAAGATGCTTTACTGAATTTCTGCATTACGAAGGCTTGATTCTCTTTAAGATTTTGCCTTGGTTCAGCCCGGATCTCCTGGATCTCCTGTCTTAGGGTGACTTGGCTCTCCTCAAGTTGAGCCAAGCGAGCTTCCATAGCAGCCGGATCACTATCGCGCCCCTGTGCAGCGGGAGGAGAGCCCTCATCAGAGCCCTGGGCCTCCTCTTCTTCTTCCTCACTCTCCTTTTTCACCTCCTTCCTCTACTCATCTTCTTCCTCTATCTCATTACCTTCTTCCTCTTCACTTTCTGTCTCATCCCCATACTCGTCAAGTCCAGCTTGACGTTGTCAATGGTCAATCCCCATGTTGTTGAGTGGTCTCATTAATGAAGTGGATCGATGCAAGGTCATCCATGTTGAGTCTGTAGGCGAACTCTCGAGCAATCTTGTATACGAGTCGGCCAAATGGAAGTGAGACATTATTCCTAGCAAAGCACGCAGTTTGGATTATCTGTAGTAGTGTGAATGTAAGCAGACATAGCTTGTCTCCCTAGCCAACTCTATATAGGAAATTCACCATCAAGTGGGTGCATTCGGTATGGTTGCCCCACCTAGGATACATATTATATGTGAATATGTAGTGGAGCAGGCAGAAATCATCTGTCAATTTTGTTGACGAGAGGCTTCTGCCTTCCTTTCAGTGAGCTAATCGACCGCAAAGGTAACGCGTGCGGTGATCTCTTTCTCGCATGTTCTTGAGATTCTTATTGGTAGCATGCACCTCTCTACACGGGATTCCCATGATCCGGGCCATCAAATTTACATGAACTGTTGCTTCCCGCCTTCCCACGAGAATCTTGAACTGCAGAGGCTCCAGCGTTGGGTCTCGTATATGGGTGTAGAAGGCTCAAACAGTGTTCTCACATGCGTGAGACTTGCCCTTGAATATGGGACCCCACCCGTTGTCCACTGGATAGTCTATCATCAGATACATCCCAGATAGCTTCTCGTCTACATGAGCTTCAAGCACAACCCTATGGCCATCAACTCGAGCATGTTCGAAACCCGCCGGTAGAACTCTCACGAGCGGGAGTTGGGGATCGAGATCCCTCTTCGACCTTCGCTCTTGGTAGGCGCATGTGCTAGCTTCGACGCCCACCTTCTTCCTTGGAAGGGTAGAGTGGCTAAGCCCGGCTTCATCTGTAGGAGCTCTCTTCTTTCCCATGAGGGAAAGAATTGTGAAGAGAGAGAAAATGGTAGCCACAAGCCCAAAAAGAGCCATGAGAACCAAATAACCTTATAATGGAGGTGGATTTAGGGGATTTTTGAAAGGTGAGACACAAAGCTATGGACCTTGTGACCAAACAAGTGAGAAATGGGGAAAATGGAAATAGTGGAAGATAGGGTTTTAAGGAGGATGAGGGAAATAGAGTAGTGGTGGAGAAAATGAAGAAGATGGTGGAATGGAGGGGGATTTGAGAGGGAAAAGAAGAGATTTGAAGAGCTTGGAAGGATTTAGCACTAGGTGGGGGGGGGGGGGGGGGGGGGGGGGGGGGGGGGGGGGGGGGTGAAATGAAGCAAGAAGGGGATATAGAGGGTCCCCACACAAATTTCGTGGCCCCACACACGTGTACAAGGCCGGCCAGACGCGGCCCGATAAGCCTAGTCGAAGCCAAGCGTGGTGCACTACGGTCGGCATGGTGCTCCAGCAGTTGAGCAGTGGCCACCCCCCTCCTGGGGTTCCATATGTGTGTGATTTGCACCATTTGGGCCCCCGAGTCTGTTTGAGTCGTTTCTGGTCCCATTACGTGTATATTCACGATTTTTGGTTCCTTTGAGTGTGAAAAATGTCGAATCATTATCTAAACATGTCGATTGATGGTCTAGGAAGGTGTTGGGATCATTTCACAAGATCATAGAGGCCTACGGGTCCAATTTTCATAGTCAATTTTGCCTGTTGGCAAAACTTAGAATCCTACAACTGTTTCTATGTCTCACTGCTCCTTCCTAAGTCAAAGCACGTCAGCACGCATCGTGTTGCCATAACCTAGGTCCAGTTTAATCCAAATTATGCTTTGATACACCCTAAAAATTGGGGGTCGAGCAAGAGCCCAACTCCCGAGTTCCAACACATCACTTATGCAACATAGATAATGATGATTAAATGTTGTCTGTATTAGTGCCTTAAACATGAGTGAGATTATACCAAAACAACATATCATACTCCAAAGACAGTTAAATTTTACAAGCAGAAGACTATGATAGATATATAAAATATAACAATTGTTGTAAGTCTCTAGAGTGTGAACATGTTACTAGGTTAAATATATACATGTATATTTCCAAAATGGACAAAATGAATATACATGGGTGTTCCAAAATGTAACATAACGAGTGTAACGATATCTAGTCAGTATCACTATAACCCCATCGATCAGAACATAGTCTACATAGACCCGCCTGATAGCTGCATATAAGAGAACTCCTCCTCATCATCATAAAAGTCTGGCTCTACTTCGCAAGCATCACCATCATCTGTAACTACAATATGTCTGGTTGGTGCTTAAAACACCATCACAAAATGTGGGAGTGAGTGATCAACTCAGTGGACCTATGAAGCAAAGGTTAACATGTTATCAATTCAGTCAAGCAGTAATGATAAAGCAACACAGCAAGCATTCCTAGGTACTCTGGTTAATGCAAGGATAATATGTTATAATGATGTATGCCCTCACCTACACTCCCTCTGTAACATCATCTCACGATCGTAACTACACCCCATCCTCAGTGCTCAACTCTAACGCCAAAGGCACATGCAATAAGGTGCATGTGCATGATTAGTCAAGTTCTTAATTAGACATATTCATACAACAGGATTGGGAAGCCAAGGTACCTCCCTTTATATCATTGACCCAAACATGGATCCATCTAGGGTCGTCAATCCTAGTTAATCACATACGAAGAATAATTTTAGGTCGCTACGGAGTGACTCATCACCTTAACGCAGGCCTGGTTTATACTCGAGGTCACTACGGAAAGGCTCGTCACCTTAGCGTAGTCCTGGTGTATACTCATTGTCACAACGGGCTCGTCACCTGATCGTAAGTCGACAGCTCGAATACAGTGTCCCATATACAACCATATTCGGCTCATGAGTTTGGGTTACTCACTGGTCACAACGGAGAGGCTTGTCACCCCAACATAGGCTGACAGCATGACTACGGTGTCCCATACACTACCATGTCCAACTCATGAGTCTTAGCGGATCGAGGTACTAAGGTTAAATGTGATTTTCACTGGTAAGTTGGTACCTTAGATTCAAACAGTGACGTGCATACATGGTGAACATACATTAGGCCAATCAGATGGCTTGACAAGCTCGATTGGTACAATCATACGTCGAATTGATCGACATGGAGCACATAGCACTCTGCGTGGCCTAACCATTGTCGATAATCACCGTATGACTCGGATTCCTCGAACTTATTTATCGTGGCCAAAATAGTTCGGCCACCGATAGTGAACCTTTACCGATCACCTGGACTACATTGTAGCCCCAAACACACTCCAATAATAACATTCACATGTGATAGTCAAAAATAGCATGTGACAACTAAAACTACATACAAATCTTACTTGAGCATTTTAATAAAACACATACTACACATGTTACCATACATAAGCATTTTATCCATAAATAACATAGTAGTAAGATAGGTTACGTAAATAAAACTATAACCATAGATAAGGGGATTGAGAACCCTATCTCAACACCCTCATTACATACGTTTAAACAGGCATTTTCTCATTCAGGTATTTTGTCAAACACTTAGACTACACATATTACATACATGTACTTAATTAGTTTAAAATGCATATTATAAAAAATCCTCCTACATAGGAGTTGCCATACATACAACAATCATGCATTCTCTACCAACAATCATAATAAATACAAATCATAATTCCATATTCATCCAAACATTTAAACAAACACATAGAATGCATTTTATTCAATATAGTTTATATATATGTAATATATGGAAAACGTCGTATCTAAGAACATGTGATAGCAATCAAGTTAGTCATAAATTATTACTGACATTGAAAGCCTTGAAAACCATACCCTAAACATTTATAGTCCGCACCTTTTACCAGTAGACTCATAACGAGCTCAGTTTGAACTCAATATCTTTGTCTACGACACGATGACAACCTATATCATAAAATAGGTTAGCTATTTCATCGTCTACTCTATTTCAATCCCTAAAATGGATTAAGATTAGGATTTCTTACCCAAGAACGGAGTTGACATCACTGGAATAGTAATACAGACAGGCCAATTCAACACGTGGAGCAATAAGATCGAATCCCAGAAACTAACTCCCACTTTCTCTCTCACTTTCTCTCTCTTTCCTTCTCTCTTTGCTCTCTTCTCTCTCCTAGGGTTTCCAAATTCGTATGGAATGAGAGAGGGGTGGGTTTAGGTGCTTATATAGGCCCAAAACTGATGAGATTGGCCTTAGAGCCATCGTATACATAGGTTATAGCCAAAGGTCGGTTGTTTCGATTTAACGGAGCTCATCTGGAGGTCCCTTTTTTGCATACGATCAGGAGTAAGTTCCTTGACGATGGATCTACGTTAGGCTAAGTTTTCAATCCGATCAAGTTTGGCGATCGATCACAGAGGACCTGTTTCAGTTCAACGGTCACTGGTACTCGATCAGGGCCACAAGTACACTGACATGTGTTAAAAAAATTTCCTGATCTGGGGGTGTAATTGGGTCAGGTTCTGATGGTCTGAATCCTTAGATTTTTCCTACAAGTGAAAAAATTAATTCACTTAAGTTTTAGTTTATTTCCTAAAGATATTCGCGTTTCTCACACACTTCGCTCTAAGCACAAGTTGTGGTTTCGGGATATCATTTGAACTTGATTTTCGATATGGTTATCAAGTCTAGCAAGGTAGTCATAATCGCATAGTTTTACAGTAATCAAACTTTCGATGCATGGTCCAGGTCCGATAAGGAGTTTCGTGATGCTCCCAAGAGCAACTGGGTTTTGAGATGGATCTTAAGTTTTTAGGCAATGTAGCGTTAACAATCCTACTGATTTTGGGTCTTGCAATTCGTATCAAAAGTAGTCCAAGCTAATTGGATAGGTGATTTAGTTTAGTAATTAATTAATCTTTATCTAATTTTTAAAGGATTCGGTCCTTTGTGATTTCTGCCTAAGGTGGTACTCGGGTCTTTGTATGGATTTTTTCGAGACGTTACAATTCCGCTATCTTAGAGGAACGAAAGACCTAATGTTGTGTTATGAAGGCATGAGTCTTGAGCTCAAAGGATATTCTGATGTTGCTTGGGGTAATGACACTGACGAGGAAAAGTCTACTTCAGGATATGTCTTCTTACTTGGAGGGGGAGTTATCTCATGGTCGAGTAAGAAACAGACATCCACAACTCTTTCATCATGGAGGAATGAAAGAGTAGTCTAAGCTAATTTTGGGTCTTGCAGTTAACGATCCTACTGATTTTGGGTCTTGCAGTTCGTATCGAAAGTAGTCTAAGCTAATTGGATGGGTGATTTAGTTTAGTACTTAATTAATCTGTCTAATTTCTAAAGGATTCGGTCCTTAGTGATTTCTGCCTAAGGTGGTACTCGGGTCTTTGTACAGACTTTATCGAGACGTTACAATTCCACTATCTTAGAGGAACGAAAGACCTAATGTTGTGTTATGAAGGCATGAGTCTCAAGCTCAAAGGATATTCTGATGTTGCTTGGGATAATGACACTGACGAGGGAAAGTCTACTTCAGGATATGTCTTCTTACTTAGAGGGGGAGTTATCTCATGGTCGAGTAAGAAACAGACATCCACAACTCTTTCATCATGGAGGCCGAGTACATTTCATGTTGTGCTACAGTTCTAGAATGTGTATGGGTTCACATATTTTTATTAGGTCTAGGTGTTGTACCGAGTGTTCATCAACTTATATCATTGAAGATATACAATGCTTCTGCCATTGACTTGCGAAAAGACCCTAAACACTACCAGAAGTCAAAGCACATTGAGATCAAGTATCATTACGTTCATGATCAAGTGAGAGATAAGAAGGTCACTCTCAGCTACATTTCTACTAAAGAGATGATGGCTGATCCTATGACGAAACCTATAGCTAGAGATCTATTTTAGGTTCACGTCAAGCCGACGGGATTAAGGAGAGCTTGAGTGTTATACTTGTATCAAGTACCTTTACTCTTTCATTAATGAATAATATATTCCATTTATTCAGTATTGAGCACTTATATAGACTAGGTGTATAGATCATCAGCATTTACCATGAGATCATGCGAGATTTTTAGTTTTTGTCGGCAGCCCGATCACTCACTCGCACGGGTTAACCAACCTTGAATGTGCAAGAAAGGTACATAAGGGCAATGTTCATATACTGAGGTATGGACTTCTCTTTACTGTGAATAATAGAGGATGTGGATATGAGTGAGTCGTATCCACCTATAATCTTAAAAGATTGAATATGAGAATGATCAAGTCAAATAATATAATCGCACCATTACTTTTCATGCAATTAATGTTATAGCCTAAATTAATAGGCAAGTTATGAGGATATGATATGAGTTGTACCTCATGTGAAATGACCCACGTATTGTAGACCCAACATATACCTAATATTGTCTACTTTACAACGTGGATTGTAGCCACGTGTGTAAGTGTTATAATGTTTAAAGCACATTTTATACCTTGTTTGTCAAATTTCGTCTAGTCAAAACATCTTAGAAAATGATCTTTAAGATTGGTTCAAGATCAAGGTCCAAGCCTAACTCAAGTTGAAGATCAAGTTGAAGCTCAAGTTGAAGATCAAGCTCAAGCTCAAGCTCAAGTTAAAGAACAAGCTCAATCTACTTAAGTTCTAGTAGAAGATCAAGCTCCTAAAAGATGTTCAAGTCTCTAATATACTTCAAAGTAATGAAGTTCAGTCCATATAGGTATTATAAACCCTAGAAAGACCTTAGGTTTAAAATATATTTGGTTGAGTATCGATTAGCCTAAGTTGTGGCTTGACTAGTCTAGAAATTTCTCGACTAGTCCTAGTTCAAGCCGAAGTGAAATAGAAATTCCGTTGGATCTTTGACTAGTTGAGTGGATTCCTCGACCAGTCGAAGGACCCACTTCGACTAGTCGAGAATTCCTCAGCTCGAAGTCCAGCAATTAAAACTCTTAGATCTTGGCATCCTCGACCACTCAATGACCACCTTCGACCAGTCGAGCAGGGCCTTTAACCAGTCGAGCACGACCTTTAACCGGTTGAAGATCTATTAGATCTTATCCTGCTTAAAATTAAAAATTTATTGGAACTGAATCCAGGGCTTAAACAAATTGAAGACTGTCTTAGACGAGTCGAAGCAACAACTTCTTTACCTATAAAGTAAGGTTTTTTCTCAATTCGAAAATATACAATTCAAGTCTATCAAAATCCTTCTACAAGAGAGAGCAGCTTCAGTTATCGTCAAGCTATCAACTGGTATTTATAAATCATTTTTATAACTTCTTTTATTTAATTCCTTAATATCTAATTCTATCATTCTGATTCTAAAAAGAGAAGGAATACTCTTTTTTTTCTAGATTTAAAAGAATTAATATAAGTAACATTTGGTTTAAATTTAAATAAAATCAATAAAACTCTAGACCTTTACTATCGGATTAAACATGGAACATTCGTCATTCAAGAAAAGCGGCTCTACAGCTACAACTTCTTTTAAGGTAAAGATAAGTATACATTTACATTTTTGTATTTTATTTTTTTGAGATAGTCGAAAAATCTTAGTGTTGATTTTTTTTTTAGATAGGCCAGAAAATCTCATTGAGGGTTTGTGTTTGTGATAGCCTAGTAAAATCACAACTATATTAGGTTTTAAGGTGACCCTGTGAAAACCTTATTCATAGTGAAATTCGAGATTATGTGGTTAGTAATCTTGAGAGTGGAGTAGGTGTAGCTATTTGGGAACAGTTGTTGACACACCGAACCACTATAATTCTTGGTGTTGTGGTAAATGCTTTTATTATTTTTATAGTGAATAGTTGTCATTTCTTTTATGCTAAAGTGGTGAATGTTTGTAATAGATAGTTTTATTTACTCTTTCTTAGTTTGGAATTTTAATTCTTATCACATTCGTGAAATAAGGTTGTCTTGCCTGAACTTGTTTGGGTGAAGGTTGTCCAATGAATTAGTTTGAATCAATGTTTCAATACTAGTGCGATTGAGATATTTGATTTATTTATTATTCAGCTCTTTATTCGATTATTTGGCATAGTCCTAATTCCCCCCCCAAGACTTTTTAAGCTTGCCTTTTCAAGTGGTATCAGAGCTAAGTTGCTCATTTTTTGGATTAATTTCCTCGAGTTAAAGATCTAAAGCTTTATCATGTCAAATTTTGATAGTTTATGTACTATCAGGCCACCACCTTTTGATGGCTCTAACTATTCATACTGGAAGGTCAGAATGAGATTTTTGTAAAATCCTTTGATGAAAGTGTGTGATAAGCTACCGTGACTAAATGGAAACCTCATATGACTAAAGTATTAGGTAGTGATGGAATTAAATCTATGAGAAAAATTGCATTCTATTTATGGACTGCAACTCAAAAAAGTAAAAGCATTGCTAATGCCAAAGTCTTGAATGGCATAACTTACGCTCTATCGCCTAATGAATTCAAAAGAATTATTTCACGCGATACAGCTAAGCAAGCATGGGATATTCTCGAAATAACACATGAAGGAACTTCTATAGTCAAGAAATCAAAAGTTCAAATCCTCACTACTAGATTTGAGGAAATCCATATGAAAGAAAATGAAACTTTCATGGACTTCTATACGAAACTAAATGATATAGTAAATTCCATGTGGGGTCTAGGAGATGGAATCCCAGAAAGCAAAGTTTGCACAAAAATACTGCGATCTCTTCCTGAGAGATTCAATTCTAAAGTTACCGCCATTCAGGAATTGAGATATACTGATCTTATGAAGGTTGAAGGGTTAGTTGACTTTCTACAAACATATGAGTTGAATTTTAAGCACCTAAAGCTAAGTCTATTGCTCTTAAATCTTCTAAATATATTTCAAAAGAAAATAGTTTTAATTCTGATATTGAAAATGAAGATGATATAGCAATATTAGCTAAGAAAATTTATAAAATGTTCAAAAATAAGAACAGATCGGATTTTTAAAAATCAATTAATAAAAGAAAAGGAAAATCTAATTCTTGGAAATCTAAAACAAAGGACGATAAATGTTTCAACGGTCATGAATATGGGCATTTTGCCAATAAATGTCCTAAAAAGGATAGGTCAAAAGGAAAGAGAATATTACAACTTGGGATGAATCATCTGACCCTAAAAGTTCTTCTGAGTTTGATGAATCAGAACAAGAGAATGCAAACACAAATGATGTGAAAGCTCTTATGACTATAGCTAGAGTCACTTCCTTAGATAGTTATAGTATATTTGACTATGAAAATATCAGGAGTGACCCTGAAAATGAAAATGAAGATGACCTTCAAGATGCCTACAATGCCCTATACAGAGAAAGTTGTAAAATTGCTGTTAAATAAAAAAATTCAAAAAAAGAAATATGCTAAACTAAGAGAAGAACTTGAAAACATAGTTTTAGAAAAATCTCATTTTCAGATTGTCTTGGAAAAAAAATAGATTTAAGTTTTAAATTTTCTAAACTGAAAAAATTCAAAATTGAAAATGAGAAACTAAAACTTGAAGTTTCTTCCCTTTTGAGTTCTAAGGATATTTGGAAATATGCCCAAGGTGACCAAAAACTGAAAATTTGTTAACCTCATCTGGAAAATGTGGTGACAAGTCTGGTCTGAGTTATATTAAAGGTAATTCTTCAAAATTGAAGGATTCTGCTCCTATTTTTATAAGAGGAGAATTCTCAAACTATAAAAGTAAGACTTTAAGAGATTTTAATTGTAATAATTTCAAAAACTCAAAACATTTTCAAGTTCCTAAAAATAATAATGTCATCAACTATAAACATCAAAAGTATAATAAATCTCCCTTAGCTGAAAAAATTGTTGATGTTAAGGGTCAAATATTGCATATTGGACCCTATTTATTACTTGGTTTTATGAAAAATGATAATGCTTAATGTTCTATTTTAATCATGTTTGTGTTGTAAGGTGAATTCAAGAGCTTGGATTGAAAAGGATGTTAAAAACATGAATTTAACACTCAAGAATCACCAAAGCCAAGATTGGATCTGCTGAAACCAAGAATGAAGAATGCACATACTGAAGATCTAAGAAAATTAAGCCAAGAATGAAGAAAATCGGAGTTTTGAAGTGAAATTCGGCCATCTTCGATTAGTCCTGGCTCCGGCTTGACCAGTCCTGGCCTCAGCTCGACCAATCTTGGCTATGCACGACCAGTCCTGGACTCTACTCAATCGGTCGAAGGTGTCTCGACTCGAACTCTAGCATGCAAAACTTCAAAATCATCATGTTGCTCGACTAGTCGAAAGAGACCCTCGACTGGTTTAGAATGGCCCATGATCGATCAAAGGTGGCCCACGACTAATCGAGGGTTACGTAATTTTTGCATGGATTGCATAAGTTTGAGACAGTTTCCAAAAATTTTCACTCGATGCGAAAGTTTAAGACCTAAAATAATAAATAAGGGTTCCTAAGGCACCCCTAAACATCATCTAGGGTTTGAGGAGTGGAGCAAAAGCATGGAGAAGCCGTCACCAAGAGTTTTTCTTCCTTTTCTTTAGTTGTTTTTATGCTTTTATTAAGAGATTCTAGTTCAATCATGTCTATGGTTGGATAAACTTCTTAGCCTGATGAGATCTTTCTATTGCTTTAATTCATGTTTATATTGAACTCTCTTTGATTCTAGTCTGATTATAAGGAATACTTTCATTTTTAATGGTTTGTTATGACTCAAATTATAATAGATCTGCGATATCTTTGAGTATGTTCTTTTCATATATTGAGATTGTGAATTTAGGAAATCCTGTTGTTCACCATCGTCCCTTGGGCATGGTCAAATGATGGAATCCTCCCTAACTTTCACAAATCTCTAAGATTGGTTTTGGGATTGGTAAATCCTATTGATTTCCTTGTCTCTTGGGCATGGTTTTGTGATGGAATCACTTCCAGTTCTCACACCTCTCATCCATTGAGAACTAGGTCAAAGGAAGTTCAGATTTGATTTTATTGAGATATCTTCCAATTGGATAGGATGAGACTCCGATTCCAATCATGTGACTTGAATCAAGCATAGATCTCCCTGATCTCTACAAGTGGATCCTTAGAAACCCTAGTTTTTCACTTTTGAATTTCTTAAGTTTTTCATTAAATCTCTCATAATTCCTTTCTATACATCTTTAGGTTTTCATCTTTTTTTAGTTCTTCTTCTAATTGCTTTCAGATTACTCACGAGATTAGTCCCTGTGGATTCAACCTCGGTCTTACTGAGATTATTACTTCATCGCGACCTTACACTTAGGGTTGTCAACAAGTTTTTGGCGCTGTTGTCGATGATTAAAAGTTACATTTTTCTGAGATTAACTAGTTTTAAAATTAGGTTAAGAATATGATTTTTTTATTTTCTATTTTTAGATTAGGGTTTGTGTAACACTCTGGATTTTTTCCAACCTAGAGTTAGACGTCCTTGGACGTAAAACTTCCCTAGGACCAAATCCTTTAGGAATTAAACGAGAAATAACTAGTGCTAAACTAGATTACCTATGAAATTAGCACTAATCACTTTAAATACGATCTGTAAGACCCAAAACTTATAGAATCGTTAACGCTACATTACCCTAAAATCTAGGATTCATCTCTAAACCCGGTTGCTCTCGGGAGCACATTGAAACTCTGTATCGGACCTGGACTGCACATCGAAAGTCTGATATCTTCGAAACTATACGATTATGACTGTCTAGTTGGACTTGACAACTATCTCAAAAATCAAGTCCAGGTGGTGTCGTAAAACTATTTATTTAAGCCCGGAGCAAAGTGTGTGAGAAACGTGAATGTTTTGAGAATTAAATATGAATTTAAGAAATCTGAGTCGTGTTGTTTGCGGGCCAAATATAGGGATTCAGAAAGTCAGAATCTGACCCAATTACACTCTCAGATCAGGAAAAATTTCTCACACATGTCAGTGCACTTGTGGCCCTGATTGGATACCGGTGACCGTCGAACTGAAACTGGTCCACCACGATCGATCTGCAAACCCGATCGGACTAAAAACTTAGCCTGACCTAGATCCATGGTTAGGGAGCTTATGTCCAATCGCATTCAGCAAAGGGGCCTCCAAAAGTGCTTCATTGGATCGGAACAGGCCCTATTTGGCTATAACCTAAGTATACCTTAGCCCTAGGGTCATTCTCATCAGTTTTGGGCCTATATAAGGGCTTTAAACCCTCTCTCTCATATTTCATACGAATTTTAAAACCCTAAGAAAGAGAGGAGAGGAAAAGGAAAGGAAAGAGAGAGAGAGAGAGGGAGAGAGAGAGAGAGAGAGAGAGAGAGAGAGTTGGAGATTCATCCTGGGATCTGATCTGTTGCTCTACGCATTTAGCCACCCTATTTGTATCATAAATCCGGCATTTCTGACAACGCACTTGGGTAAGAAAACCTAACCTTAATCTGTATTAGGATGTCAGATAGTGTAAGTGATGAAATAGCTAACCTAACTCATGTTATAGGTTGTCAATCCACTGTTGACAAAGACTAAGCATCTAAAATGAATCCATTACACGTTTACCGGCGTAAGGTGCGGACTATATATGTTTAGGTTATGGTTTTCAAGGCTTTCAATGTCGGTTAATGATTTATTATTGATGTGGGTGCCATTTCACATGCCAAACGTGGCATTTGTTTCACTTTACGAATACATATGAACTATGTCAAGTATAGTATATTCTATGTATTTGTTGAAATAATTGAATACATATGGATTTTGGATTTGTGGTTAACATGATTATCTGTCGTGCATACATGCTTATTGCATTGGCAACAACTCATTGGAGAAAGGTTTTGCCCTAATACATATTACCACTGACATACGTCAGGTGTGTTAGAATGTGTAGACCAAGTGTTTGTACAAATGTCTGAATGAACTAATAGTTAGTAAACTGTACTTTATATGAGTGTTGAGATATGATTCTCAACTACCTTAACTATGTGTATGATTTCCTCTATGTATTTTTGTAACACCCTGAAAATCGAGGGTCGTGTATAAACTCAACTCCCGAGTTCCAGACCGTCACTTATGCAACAAAAATGATTATGATTCAATGTTGTCTGAGTTAAAGCATTCACATGAGTAAAAGTATACCAAAACTGCAATTCATACTCCAGATCCGGTGATAAAAACAAGCGGAAGACTAAACAATATATATATCACTGTATGGAAAAATAAAGTAGATCTTGACTGTCACTAAAGTATGAATACATCACTGAGTCTCATATACATGTAAAGGAACAAAATCAAATGTTTAAAATAGTCCCACTGAAGTCCCGTCAACCCAGGTCACCTAAGCAAAGCCGTCATGGTACTGCATGTATGAGAACTCGTCCTGGTCCTCATCAAAGTCCGGCTATACCTCCTGGATCTCAGCATCACCTGCATCTAAAACAGGGTCTGGTGGGTGTTGCAAACACCATCCCATAACGTGGGAGTGAGTCATCAACTCAGTGGAATCATAGAGCAAAGATTAGCATGTTCACAAATCAATCATGCGATAATAGTAAAGCAATAAATCAGACAATCCTAATACTATTGTTAATGCAATATGACATGACATGATGGATGCCCTCACCGACATTCTCCCTCATACGGCACCATCTTCGTCCACGGCATGCGCGCATCCCGCTCAGTGCTCCACATCTTCCAGGCACATGTAATGTAATGGTGATATGATTGCCGAGTTATTATTAGTCCATTCAAACAGCAGGATTGGGAAACTAAGGTACTTCCCTTATATCAATCCCAACACAGATCCTGTCTAGGCTCGTCACTCCTAGTAATCTCATACGATGTATATTTTGTAGGTCGCTGCAAGGGCTGCCAGGGCTGTTGCTCGCACTCGTTGCACCGCTCTCCCATCACCTTATCAATACAGGCCTACTGTACTCTACTGCTACTGAAGGGTCGTCGCCTCCCGTAGACTCAGAATACGTTCGCGGTCACTACAAAAGACTCGTCGCCTGATCAGTGTAGGCCAACAGTTAGAATATAGTGTCCCATACCACCATAATCTGCTCACGAGACTAGGTGCTCACTGGTCACTACGGGGAGGTTTGTGGCCCCAGCGAGGCCGACAGCTCGACCACGGTGTCCCATACCACCATGCCCTGCTCATGAGTCTTCGTGGATCAAGGTACCATGGTTAACAGGGTTTACAATGGTAAGTTCAGTACCCTAGGTTCAAGCAGTTATGACTCATGTAGGGTGAACATACATCGGCCAGTCGGGTTACTTGACGGGCTCGACTAGCGCGATCGCATCTCAAGTCGAACGACATAAAGTGTGTAAAACACTTCACGTGGCCTAACCACTGCCGCGAACTCCAAAACACGGCTCGCGTTCATCGACGCGTCGTTCGTGGCCAAGATAAGCCAATCACGAATTCGCTCGGTTACCGACTTCCTGGAGTAAGTATAGTCCCAAACAATTATGGAATCACATCAGCAAATCATATGAGAGTATTGGAATTGAAATATAACCATGTGAGCATGTTAACACATATTATAACATACAACTTAGGCAAATCTTCCAATACATGCATTCCATACATGTAACGAAATCATGCATATAACTAACATGTAAGAAATCATTCACATCAGCATATTAATTGAGAAATCAATCTCAAAATAATCCATTACACCATTTAATTCAATACATACTAATACAAGCATTTATACAAACACTTACACTACACACTTAAGTCTACATATAGTATGTCGACCCGCAGTGCGCATTTAGGCGAATCTCTTCACCAAACTAATTATGCACGTATTCCTAACATTCTAATGCCACAATAAACCATGTCAATCGCATCAGCAAAATATGAATGAAATCAGTACTTCCTACAAATGACTAAAATGCCCTAAATCTCATATTCTTCGTTGATTTACGAAACAGGAAACGGATAACATGTTGTACATGTCAAACGACGATGCCGTCGATAATCTACTATTAAACGACATTGAAAGCATTGTAAACTGTTAATCAAAGCGTCTAAAATCCGCACCTTATCTCTTATAAACATGTGAATTCGAACGGAGCGTATACGCTTCGTCTACAGTGAATAGAGAACCTAATTTACGAGTTATATCAGTTTACATGCTATGGAATGGAATGAATGCTAAATCAGCAACTTATTAGGATTATTTCTTACCTGAAAATGTGGAGAAATCACCGGCCAGGTGATTGAGGTGGGTTGCTGAAGTACGTGTAACAGGTAGCACAAAGGCAGGAAAATTCTCTCCTACTCTCTCTCACAAACTCTCACCTTTTCTCTCTCTCAATCTAGGGTTTCTCTCAAATTCGGATGGGAGAGAGGAGTGAGGGTTTCAACCCCTTTTATAAGCTCAAAAATGCCCAAAATAGGCTCAGGAACAAAGTTCACTTAGGGCATATCCAAATCGGGGCTGTTTCGGTCCAAAAGTACATTTCTGGTGGTCCCCTGGCTGAACGCGATCGGACTTAAGCTCATGCATACAGGATCTAGCACGCATCAAGTTTTCAGTCCGACAGGGTTCGTAGATCGCACGTGGCGGTCCAGTTTCAGTTCAGTGGTCACCGCATGTAGATCAGGCCTGCAAGTCTCATGATATGAAATAGAAATTTTTCCTGATCCGAGGGTGTAATCTGGCTGAATTCTGACGGTCAGAACGCTTAATACTGACACGTCAAGTCGTGTGTCAGATTTGAATTTTAAATTCCAAATCTGTCCCTATTCGTACTCTCTTCAGTCCGGGCTCCATGAAATAGCCTGTGATTGTCGGTTGGACTTAATTTTCGAAATGATTGTCAAGTCCAGCTAGGCGGTTCTAACGGTCTAAGATAGGAGGTATCAGACTTTCGACGCACGGTCTAGATCTAATACAAAGTTTCAAAGTGATCCAGAGAACAAACCTGCTTAGAGTTTGATCCGAGGTTTTAGAGTATTATAGAGTCATTGGTTCTACTCAATTTGGGTCTTGTAGAACGTATTTAAAGTGATCAGGGACTATTTCCCAGCTACTCTAGAGTTGCGCTAGCTAACTTATGCTTATTTTCCATAGAATCCTACGCGATTTTTGGTCGAGTTGGTACTCGAGTCCAAGTACGGATTTTTCACGGACGTTACAATTTTATACGATAGTGTCTGTTTAGGTATGGAGTGCATATGTGTGAATTCATGTTTAAGTTGTATTCCAATAAATGTTTAAATGATTGTATGAATAGAATTATTGATCCATTATTACTTTGATTACCTCATATGATTATTTGTTGAAATTACATGTGGTTGGGGCTATTATATAGTCCAGGTAATCGATAACAGGCCTCAAACGAGTGGCTAAAGTTATTTCGTCACACAGGATGTGGTCGATGAATCTGAGCTATACTTGGGATGTCGACAGTGGTTAGGCTACGCGGAGTGCTTACGCACTTCATGTCGATAAACTCAACGTGCGCTCGTGCTAGTCGAGCTCATCAAGTAACCCGATTGACCCGATGTATGTTCACCATGTTTGGACGCTACTACTTGAATATAAGGTACCAAACTCACCAGTGGAAACCCGTTAACCTTGGTACCTCGATCCGCCAAGACTCATGAGTTGGACATGGTAGTATGGGACACCGTGATCGAACTGTCGACCTACGCCGGGGTGACGAGCCCACTCGTAGTGACCAGTGAGCAACCCAGACTCGTGAGCTGAATACAGTGGTATGGGACACTATATTCGAGCTATCGGCCTACACTGATCAAGTGACAAGCCTTTTGTAGTGACCTCGAGCATACCCTGAAATTGTATTGAGGCGACGAGCCTTTTTTGTACTATCTAGGGTATAACTAGGCCTGCATTGATCAGGGGACGAGCCCTTTGCAGCGACCTAGAACTATAACATCGTATGAAATTTACTAGGATTGACGACCCTAGAATGGATCATTGTTTAGGAATCGACATAAGGGAGGTACCTTAGCTTCTCAATCCTACTGCATGAAAAGGACTAATAAGAACTTGGTAATCACGTTCATGCACCACATTGCATGTGTCGTTTAGCGTTGGGCAGAGCACTGAGGAAGTGACTGACATGCGCGACCGTGAGATGAAGATCGCAGAGGAGTATAGGCGAGGGCATGCATCATTACTACATCTCATTCTTGCATTAATCAGAGTACTTAGGACTTGTTTGTTGTACTGCTTTATCATTACTGCTTGACTGAATTGATAATATGATAACCTTTGCTGTATAGTTCCACTGAGTTAGCTACTCATTCCCACCTGTGGTGGTATTTTTAAAACATCACCCAGACTCTGTTGTAGATGTAGGTAATGACAAGGTCTATACTGCAGTGTTGGATTTCGTAGGCGAGGAGGAAGAGTTCTCCTATGTTCATCTATCGGGCAGATCTATGTGGATCTCGTACCGATGCCAAGGGATTACTAGGATACTTGTTTAGTTGAACCCATTTACTTCCTGTATTTTATATGGTTAGAAACAACACATGTATATATTTAGCCCGGTTTCATACTCATACTCTGAAATTTATGAAATATTTTCATAATTAACTACATATATTTTAGTCTTCCACTTGCCAAATTACATTAACTCTGGAGTATGATATGTTTTGTTAGTATAATCCCATTCATGTTTGATGCACTAATATGAACAACTTTCAATCATCATTATCTATGTTGCATAAGTGATGCGTTGGAACTCGGGAGTTGAGCTTCTGCTCGACCCCCGATTTTTAGGGCGTTATAAGATGGTATCAAAGCATGATTTGGATTAAATTAGGCACGGGTTATAGGTAACATGATGCACTCTAACTTAGGAGGGAGGTGATGGAATTTAGAAATAACATTAGGATCTCAAGGTTTTGCTAATAGGCGAGACTGAAGACTGTAATTTAATCCGCAACGTATCTTCAATCACGTGGATCGACCTAGGTCTCCTTTAGGCCGTCAGTCAACGGTTTGAGTCATTGTTGACGAATTCCAAACCTGAAATGGATTCAAATGGCACGAATATGAGCGCGTACTCAATCCTAAAGTCTAAACTTCCTTTTAACCCCCTTTCCTTCAAAATTTCACATTTCACCACCTTATTCTTCAAAATTTTCTAAGTACTTTAATATTAGACACTAGTCCTAAATTTTAAATGATGAAGAACAATACTTAAACTAAAATTTACTATAAATAGTAAATTTATGAATAAAATGGGTTTTTAACCATTAATCGTATGGAATTTAGTGAGATAAATATGTTATTTAGATAGATCCGCTTCTCCTACCCCAAAATCAAATATTGCACGTTGAATAACTCATTCCAGATTGAAAGATACACCTGTTTCAAATATCAGGTGGTGAAACCACCACCTGATAGGACAGCGGACCGCGGCGGCACCGCACCAATAGCGGTCGACGGTGCCCGGGTGGCCTGTTTTTTGTGATTTTTCTGTAATTTTTATCTGACTTTGGAAAATCATATCTCCTTCGTTATAACTCTGATTTAGGTGATTTGAAAGCCAGATTGAAGCTTGATAAGTTTAGTATCATATAAAAATAAGTGAAAAATATAGTAAAAATTTAATATAGTTAAATATGGGTTGTTGTGATAACTATTTAAAACTTATTCGTTTGGACAGCTGCTGTTTCTAGAATTTCTAAAATTTTTCTACAACATGAAATTTAGTAAAAATTAAGAGAGATGAAGTAAACTTGATGAAGAAATATTAAAAAAATAATTAGAATAATAGGCTAACTAAAAGTGCCTGCTAAGGGCATAGAACTACCCTAGGACCTTGGGAATGAGAATTATATAAAATTTTGACAGTATAGGAAACCAAATACATTAATAACGTGAACCTTATGACTTCCTTCACTGGTATGAGCATATGTGAAGTGCTCAAGCATAATGAAATTCAAGTTTGCAATTTCTTGTATCAAACATGGTATGAAATTGCCTAGCGTATGAGCGTAGACGTTGGATAACAAATATTGGAGTACTGCTACTCCTAAATTAAGATTAGGCTACTAGTTATACTAAGGAATGTAAAGGACTGAATATGTTAAGATAACTGAAGGATAAACTTAGTCAGTTGATTTGATTTGGTAAGAGTAAGACCTCATTCATTCGTTGGATCCCCTTGATACGTATAGGCTTCTTTAGTAACTGCTAGGAAGGTTATTTTGATTAGAAACTACTCAAGCTCAAGGAAAACTTATAAATCCCTTGGAAGTAATGTTAGGTCAAATCAATACACCCCTTAGAATTACCTTCTCAAGGACTTATTACAATCGGAAACATGGAGTAGAGGAACTATATATAAGTGAAGTGTTCGAGGTTTGAGTCGAATTCTTAATCCTGGTAGTTACCAATGAATTCAATGCTCTGATTAAGCAGAAGATTGGGATCAACTAGGATTAAGAACTGATAAGACAGATTTTCTATCATACCTAGGCAGAAGGTCTATGTATCCGACTCAAACCCACTACACAACTATTCTTCCATGTTGGCCGGATTACTTACAACCAAAAATTATTTACTTTGCCTTTGAGAAGTGTTAGAACATATAACCAATAGGGATATTTTTTTCTATAGGCCCAAGAAATTCCTCAAATGGGTAATAGACAGTTAGGAATTAGGTCTCAAATCACAGATCATCTTGGCATACATATTGTGTATATGAACTTAGAAACATATTCTGCCCATTACCCTAATTTGTCCTAATTCCTTATGCACTGATAATGTATAGATTATCTTGCAGTATTAAACTAAACATGATTAATGAGGGTAAGTGGAGGCCGTAGTAAAAGTTCTTTGGTAAACTTAGGCATCTTGTCACAAACTCACACTCGTCCCTGGAATCAACCACAACACCCATCATTTTTAGCTCTTTTCTATAACCATAGGTACCAATGCCCTAATACACATTCTCGATGACAGGAAGACCAATGTATTGAGAGATCGTTTCTCGGTTCATGTCAAGGATAGGTCCTAAATTGTACTTTGTTTTGACATACGGATCAGGACATAGATTCTTGAGCCTTGAGAGCGAAATAGTTTTTAAGGGGGGTAGAAAATTATGAGCCCAATCTTGTTAAGTCAGTTTATACATCCATGGGATCAAAGTGGTGCAGCGGAAGTGTGGTGGGCCCCTGCCCCACTAGCTTAGGATCGAAGGAAATTGATCTAGGTTGTGCTTAGGGATAGGTCACTAAATAGAATCTGAATCTTTCTTAGAGTGTAAATAAGGAAGTCATTAAAGGAAAGCAATTAGGGTTCAAGTGTTAAACCAATTCATATTAACAATGGGTATGAGCTAAATAACAATAACCGAGGTCAGGGTATATATAATGTGCTCGTTCAATACGGACCCAGTAAGAGCCTTAGCCAATTTCAGGGCGAAAAAGTTTTAAGCAGGATAGACTAAAGTGAGCTTGACCAGCATAAAAAGTATACACCCAACCACACGTAGAAACTTAAAATCAATAAAACTTAGACAAAAGAAATAATTAAATCTTTCCTTATAACTCTTAGACAAATTCAAGGATGAAATTGTTTTTAAGGGGGGTAGCTTGTAACACTCTGAATTTTTCCCAACCTAGAGTTAGACGTCCTTGGACGTAAAACTGCCCTAGGACCAAATCCTTTAGGAATTAAACGAAAAATAACTAGTGTTAAACTAGATTACCTATAAAATTAGCACTAATCACTTTAAAAATGATCTGCAAGACCCAAAACTTGTAGAATCGTTAACACTACATTACCCTAAAATCTAGGATCCATCTCTAAATCCGGTTGCTCTCGGGAGCACATTGAAACTCCATATCGAACCTGGACCGCACGTCAAAAGTTTGATAGCTTCAAAACTATACGATTATGACCGTCTAGTTGGACTTGACAACCATCTCAGAAAGTAAGTCCAAGTGGTGTCTTGAAACTATTTAGTTGAGCTCGGAGCAAAGTGTGTGAGAAACGTGAATTTTTTTAGAATTAAATCCAAAGTTAAGAAATCTGAGTCGTGTCGCTTGCGGGCCAAATATAAAGATTCAGACAGTCAGAATCTGACCCAATTACACCCTCGGATCAGAAAAAATTTTCCACACATGTCAGTGCACTTGTGGCCTTGATCAGATACCGATGACCGTCGAACTGAAACCGGTCCACCACGGGCGATCTGCAAATCCGATCGGACTGAAAACTTAGCTTGACCTAGATCCATGGTTAGGGAGATTAATTCTGACCACACTCAACAAAGGGGCCTCCAGAAGTGCTCCATTGGATCGGAACAGGCCCTATTTGGCTATAACCTAAGTATACCTTAGCCCTGGGGCCATTCCCATCAATTCTGGGCCTATATAAGGGCTTTAAACCCTCTCTCTCATATTCCATACGAATTTTAAAACCCTAAGAAAGAGAGGAGAGGAAAAGGAAAGGAAGAGAGAGAGAGAGAGAGAGAGAGAGAGAGAGAGTTAGAGATTCATCCTGGGATCTGATCCCGTTGCTCCACGCATTTAGCCACCCCATCTGTATCATAAATTCGGCATTTTCGACAACGCGCTTGGGTAAGAAAACCTAAACCTAATCTGTTTTAGGGTGTCAGATAGTGTAAGTGATGAAATTGCTAACATAACTCATGCTATAGGTTGTTAATCCGCCGTTGACAAAGACTAAACGTCTAAAACAAATCCATTACGCGTTTACCGGCGTAAGGTGCAGACTATATATGTTTAGGTTATGGTTTTCAAGGCTTTCAATGTTAGTTAATGATTTATTATTAACGTGGGTGCCATTTCACATGCCAAACGTGACGTTTGTTTCGCTTTACGAATACATATGAACTATGTCAAGTATAGTGTATTCTATGTATTTGTTGAAATAATTGAATACGTATGGATTTTGGATTTATGGTTGACATGATTATCTGTCATGCATATATGCTTATTACATTAGCGAAAACTCCTTAGCGAAAGGTTTTTTCTAAATACATATTACCACCAACATGCGTCAGGTGTGTTGAAATGTGTAGACCAAGTGCTTGTACAAATGTCTGAATGAACTAATAGTTAGCAAACTATACTTTGTATGAGTGTTGAGATATGATTCTCAACTACCTTAACTGTATGTATGATTTTCTCTATGTATTTTATACTATAGTATCTGTTTAGGTATGGAGTGCATATGTGTGAATTCATGTTTAAATTGTATTCCAATAAATGGTCAAATGATTGTATGAATAGAATTATTGATCCATTATTGCTTTGATTACCTCATATGATTATTTGTTGAAATTGCATGTGGTTGGGGCTATTATATAGTCCAGGCAATCGGTAATAGGCCTCGAACTGGTGGCTAAAGTTGTTTCGCCGCACAGGATGTGGTCGATGAATCCGAGCCGTACTTGGGATGTCGACAGTGGTTAGGCCACACAGAGTGCTTACGCACTTCATGTCGATCAACTCAACATGCACTCGTGCTAGTCGAGCTCGTCAAGTAACCCAATTGACCCGATGTATGTTCACCATATTTGGATGCTACTGCTTGAATCTAAGGTACCAAACTCACCAGTGGAAACCCGTTGACCATGGTACCTCAATCCGCTAAGACTCATGAGCTGGACATGGTAGTATGGGACACCGTGGTCGAGCTGTCGGCCTATGCCGGGGTGACGAGCACACCCGTAGTGACCAGTGAGCAACCCAGACTCGTGAGCCGAATACGGTGGTATGAGACACTGTATTCGAGTTGTCGACCTACACTGATCAGGTGACGAGCCCTTTGTAGTGACCTTGAGAATACCTTGAAATTATGTTGAGACGACAAGTCTTTTCGTAATATCTAGGGTATAACTAGGCTTGCATTGATCAGGTGACGAGTCCTTTGCAGTGACTTAAAACCATAACATCATATGAGATTTTCTAGGATTGATGACCCTAGAATGGATCATTGTTTGGGAATCGACATAAGGGAGGTATCTTAGCTTCCCAATCTTGCTGTATGAAAAGGACTAATAAGAACTTGGTAATCATGTTCATGTACTGTATTACATGTGTCATTTGGCATTGGGCAGAGTACTGAGGAAGTAACTGACATGCGCGACCGTGAGATGAAGATCGCAGAGGGAGTGCAGGCGAGGGCATGCATCATTACTACATCCCATTATTGCATTACTCAGAGTACTTTGGACTTGTTTGTTTTACTATTTTATCATTACTGCTTGACCGAATTGATAACATGTTAACCTTTACTGTATAGTTCCACTGAATTAGCCACTCATTCCCACCTATGGTGCTATTTTTAAAACACCACCTAGACTTTATTATAGATGCAGGTAATGATAAGGTCTATATTGCAGTTTTGGATTTCGTAGGTGGGGAGGAAGAGTTCTCCTACGTTCATCTATCGGGCAGATATATGTGGATCTCGTATCGATGTGCACGGATTACTAGGATACTTGTTTAGTTGAACCCATTTACTTCTTGTATTTTATATGGTTAGAAACAACACATCTATATATTTAGTCCGGTTTCATACGCATATTTCAAAATTTATAAAACATTTTCATAATTAACTACATATATTTTAGTCTTTCGCTTGCCAAATTACATTAACTCTGGAGTATGATATGTTGTGTTAGTATAATTCCACTCATGTTTGATGCATTAATACGAACAACATTCAATCATCATTATCTATGTTGCATAAGTGATGCGTTGGAACTCGGGAGCTGAGCTTCTGTTCGACCCCCGATTTTCAGGGCGTTACACTTTGTTTTCTGTTTTTAGAAACTTTCTATTTTTTATTTTTAGAAACTTTCCTTTTTTGTTATTGAAAACTAGTTTACTTTCTTTTTTTTTTTTTTAGGAACTTTCTAATTTTAGAATTTCTGTTTTTAGAAATTGACTTGTGTTATTTTTTTTATAGGATTTTAATTAGGAACTTCTAATTTGGTAACTTCTTTCCAACTCCCTCTCTCTTTCTATTTCTAGACTTCTATTTCCTTTCTTTCTTTTTGGTTTAGGTTAGAATATGAAATTGAGGGCTGAGAATGTTTCATGCCCAAGTGGGTCCATGATAACACTCGACGTCTTTTGATAGGAGGATTGGTTGAAGGGTTATTTATCCGTCACAGGATTAGACACCACTCGAGATCTTCAGAGTTAATTGAAGTGATGGCTGCAAATCAACTAGAAAGATAACCTCAACCTAGGGTTGAGAAAGTCCAGGATGAGAATGAGGTACATCAAGCACCCCCACCTCGTACTTTGTGGGATTATTTACAATCGACGGGGGTGAGTATGCCCCCATGCTTGGTTTTTTCAAAAAATACAGGACACATGGACATTAAGCTAGGGGTGATCTAACTCCTTCCAAAATTTCATGGACTTGAATCTGAAAGTCCATATTTGCACTTGAAAGAGTTTGATGAGATTATAGCCACTTTATATTTTCCAAACGTGTCTGAAGACACGGTCAGACTGAAACTCTTTCCCTTTTCTTTGAAAGAGAAGGCTAAGATGTGGTTGCATTCACTACGTCCCCGATCAATTGGCACATGGAATGACATGATAAGGGAGTTCATAAAGAAAAATTTTTCACATCATAAAACGAACAACCGTAGAAAGTCAATTATGAACTTTACCTAAAAGGAGGATGAAACATTCTTCCAATGTTAGGAGTGGTTCAAGGATCTTGTCAGTTTATGCCCACAAAATGATTTTGAAACGTGGCACATTACGCACTTTTTCTATAATGGACTGGCATCTTCCATACGCTAATTAGTTGAGACAATGTGTAATTGGGAATTCATGAATAAAAATATCGATGATGTGTGTGACTACTTGGACAAACTTGCTGAAAACGCACAATCATGGGACACTTACCCAAAATCAAGTACCACTTCTAGGCCCACTCAATCAAAGGAGGGGCGGATTATACCTTCTGAAAGAGGATGATGATATCAATGCTAAAGTGTCTAATCTTATAAGGAAATTAGAGGCAATGGAACTAAAAAACGATAAGGTTAAGGAAATTATTTGCAGTATTTGTACTTGTAACGTTTACCCAACTAAAAATTGTCCAACAATACCTGCCTTTCAAGAGGTGTTGAAAGAGCAATCTAATGTCGTGAACAATTACCAAAGACCTTTCAATGGACCCATCTCTAATACATACAATCCTAATTGGAGAAATCATTCAAACTTAGTTGGAAGAATGGACAAACTGCTACCCCTCAAGGTTTCTTTAATCAAATTCCAAATCAAGTGAAACCTTAAGAGGATCCGGTTCAAAAATATATTCGAGACCAAGAGCTACTTAACCAGGATATCAGATCAGCATTGGGAATGCTTGCATCATCTATTCAAGAGATAGAGTCGCACTTAACAATTGAAGAAAAAGGGATGCTTCCTGCTTAACCTCTCTTCAATCCCAAACCGTAATATGAGATAAGTAATCCAAGCTCTTCAAATCAGATGGAGCACATTAAATCTATCACCACTCTTAGGAGTGGGAAGACCATTGAGAAAACTATTCCGGTTAGGGTTAAAAAGCGTAAGGATCTGGAAGAGGACAACAATGATAGACTTAGCATTACTTCACAAGAATTAGAACTAGAACTTTAAGTCAAGCTAATTGCCCCATTCCCCCAACGATTGGTTACACCAAAACCTCTCTTTAACTCTCAGGACATTCTAGAGGTACTGAAACAAGTGAAGGACAATATCCCTCCACTAGATGCGGCTAAACAAATACCTTCATATGCCAATTTTCTGAAAGGCTTGTATACGACTAAAAGATAGAATAATATTCAAAAAAATAATTCGTAACTGAAAAGGTGAGTGTCATCCTAAAGCAAGATGTGCCACAGAAATAAAAAGATCCCAGTAGCCCAACCATTTCTTGTGTAATTGAAAACTACTGGACTGAGCACGCACTTCTTGACTTAGGAGTGAGTGTAAATCTGATTCCTTACTCGGTTTACGAACAACTAGGTTTGGGTGAATTGAAACCCCCCCGAACTACATTATAACTTGTCAATCACTCAATTCGTGTACCGAGAGGGATAATCGGGGATGTGTTGGTCTAGGTTGACAGATTTTATCATCCTGAATACTCAACCCATCATGGACATGAGTACTCAAATTCCCGTCATTCTTGGTCGTCCATTCCTTGTCACTTTAAACACAATCTTTAATTACAAGAATGGAGTCATGAGTATGTCTTTTGGGAATATGACATTGGAGTTGAATATTTTTTTCAACAACATTTAGAGGATGAAGATGATTTCCACAATATTAACTTGATTAATTCTTTCGTGGAAGATAAAGCACTTCTGACTTTATCCTCTGACCCTTTAGAGACGTGTTTGGCCCACTCTCTTGATTTAGATGATGATATGATTCGGGAAATGAGTATCATGCTTGATGATGTGTCGGTACTTGAAATTAACCAGTGGAGGCCACAATTCGAAGAATTACCCCAAACTGATGTAATACCTCTACCGTCTAACCTCAAGGCATTGAAGCTTGACCTAAAACCTTTGCCCTATGATTTGAAATATGTCTATTTAGGTCAAGATAAGATATACATGGTGGTGATTTCTTTCCACCTTGAACAAGAATAGGAGAGTATGCTCATCTCTACTCTCATTGAGCACAAAGGAGCCCTTGGATGGTCGATTGGGGACCTCAAGGGAATTGACCCTTTGATCTGTACTCACTGCATTCATCTAGAGGATAATGCGAAGACCTCATGACAACCACAATGTAGACTAAATCCAAATATGAAGGAAGTTGTTAAGGCCGAGGTTCCTAAACTATTGGATGTGGGTATCATATACCTTTTATCCGATAGTCAATGGGTGAGTCCAACTCAAGTGGTTCTTAAGAAGTCCATAATCACCATTGTATTTAATGTCAACAATGAAATCGTGCCAACTAGAGTTACTACTAGTTGGAGAATGTGCATTCACTACAGGAAGTTGAATACCATCATGAGAAATGACAACTTTCCTTTGTCCTTCATTGATCAAATTTTGGAAAGACTAGTTGCTCATTCCTATTACTGTTTCCTTGATGGATACTCGGGCTATAACCAGATTGAGATAACCCTTGAAGATCAAGAAAAGATCACGTTCAAATGTCCTTTTAGCACCTTTGCTTACCGAAGGATGCCATTTGGAATGTGTAATGCCCCCACCACTTTTCAATGATGTATGATAGTATTTTTTCTGACATGGTGGGACAACATCTAGAGGTCTTCATGAACGACTTTTCTATCTTTGGTCCATCTTTCAACGATTACTTAGAGAATCTTAAATGCATGTTGAAAAGATGTGAAGAAAAGAATTTGGTACTCGATTGGGAGAAATGTCATTTCATGATTCTTAAGGGAATTGTTCTTTTAGACATATCATCTCATCAAAGGGAATTGAGGTAGATAAGGCTAAATTGATCTTATCTCTAACCTACCTCCACCCAAGAACATACGAGACGTGCGATCCTTCCTAGGACATGCTAGTTTTTACAGGAGATTCATAAAGGACTTTAGTCACCTCTCTCGTCCTTTACGTAATCTACTTCAAAAGAATGCACCATTCGAGTAGACTGAGCAATGTCAGGAAGCTTTTATAAGCTCAAGGGCATGTTAACCACTGCACCTATCATGCAGCCACCCGATTGGAGCCTTCCTTTTGAACTTATGTGTGATGCGTCTGACTATACTCTTGGAGCGGTCCTAGGCCAGAGAAAAGACGAAGCCCTATGTTATACATTATGCAAGTAAAACCCTAAATCTTGTCCAAGTGAATTATTTAACTAGGGAGAAGGAACTCTTAACCATAGTGTTTGCTTTGGACAAATTTAGGTCATACTTGATCGGATCCAATATCGTCATTTACACAGATCATGCGGCGCTCAAGTATCTTCTTTCTAAGAATGATGCTAAGCCTCGCCTGATAAGATGGATCCTCTTACTCCAAGAATTTGATTTAGAAATAAAAGATAAAAAGGGAGTAGAAAATATAGTGGATGACTATCTTTCTCGCCTTGATCTCTCTGATTCCCTTGAGACTACACATATAAATGACATATTCCCTAACGAACAATTGTTCAAAGTCTCCCATTCACCTTGGTTTGCTAATATTGTTAATTATCTTGCCACAGGTTTCACACCGACACATTGGACTGCGCAAGATAAGAAAAAAATTCTTCGTCGAGGTTTATAAGTTCTTCTGGGATGATCCATATTTGTTTAAATATTGTCCAGATCAAATCTTAAAGAGATGTGTGCCAGATAATGAACACTAGAGCGTTATCTCCTTTTGACACTCACAGGCCTATGGTGGTCACTTTCCTGCTAAAAAGACCATGGCCAAGATTCTGCAGTGTGGATTTTAATAGCCCACTATTTTCAAGGACACTCATGAGTTTTGCACTGAACCTCATTTTAAGCAATAAAGCATTTGATTGCTAGGGCATTGATTTCATGGGACCATTCCTCCAATCTTTTAGAAATTTATATATTTTGCTCGTCGTAGACTATGTCACTAAATGGGTCCAAGCGATTCTGTGTTGGAACAATGACCATCAAACAGTGATTAATTTCTTAAAAGAAAACATCCTTTCCCGGTTCAGAACATCTCGAGCCATCATTAGTGATGGAGGCTCACATTTTTGTAATAAGTCATTCGCGAACCTAATTAAGAAATATGACATTTCTCACAAGGTGAACACTCCATACCACCCATAAACAAGTAGGCAAGCTAAGATTTCTAATAGAAAAATTAAACATATCTTGGAAAAGACAGTTAACCCTGACCATAAGGATTGATCAATCTGATTGACCGATACCTTATGGGCTTACCATATTGCATTTAAGACCCCTATTGAAATGTCTCCATTTAGACTTATTTATAAGAAGGCTTTCTACTTGCCTATGGAGGTGAAAAATAGAGCCTACTAGGTGATTAAAAATTTGAATTTCAATCTGGACAACGCTGGCTCGCTATGCAAACTTAAATTGAATGAACTCAAAGAAATCTAGAATGATGCGTACGAGAACTCAAGAATTTACAAGGACAGGATGAAAGTGTTTCATGACCAACACATTCTTCGAAAATTATTCACATAGGTCAGAAGGTCCTTTTGTACAATTCTCGATTACATCTTTTTCTGGGTAAACTCTGATCTCGTTGGACTGGCCCTTTCACTGTTATTAATGTTTATCCTAATGGGGCTGTCAAGATTCGGAATCTAAATAATAGCAATGATTTTAAAGTGAATGGACATTGATTAAAGTCATTTGTTGAGAAATTTGATTCAGAGGACATGTCCATACCTCTAAATGATCCTTTTTATCAGGATTGGTCTCCTATTCCGACAGAGGTGTAGTTAAGTTTATTGATTTTTGCCGTTCTGGGATAGTTTTCTTTTGCCTTTATAAGATAGTTTACTTCTGCCATTCTAGGATAGTTTACTTCTGCCGTTTTAAGATAGTTTGTTTTTGGTTGATTAACTCTTGTGCTAACCACCTCCACGCTGAGATCCTTTGAAAAAAGCTTTAAAATTTCTTCATCGGGTACTATCTTTCCATCACCTCTTTTTCAATTAATTTGTTCTTTTATATTGAAGACAATGTAGATTTTAGGTCGGGGTAAACTAATCAGTGTTTTCTCATTTTTAAGCAAAATTTGCAAAACTTTTAAAATTTTTTTGATGTTTATCTGTTTGGAGAGCGATAAGTTGTGTATTTAAGACTGTTTTGAGTATGATGGTAGAATAGAAATCGAATTTTGAATTGTTGGAGTTGGAGCAACCAAGTAACCTATCACTTATGGTTCTTACATTCAATTGATTAAGAGTAAGTTCGAATATTGTGTTATTCAAATTGTTTTCTATGAATAGTACTAGATTTTCTTATTGTTAGTATGATGATCATTGAAAGATATTGAGAACCGACTCTGGAGAATTTTATCCACCTTAAAAGAAGAAAGAACAAGTTAAAAAATGGGAGATCAACAAAAAGGTCATAAAAAATGAAGAATGACAACATCTTTGAAGAAAATGAAAAATGTCTTTGAAAAGGATGTAATGTCTAAAGAAGAGGAATAAATACAAATGATCATCGATATAAAATAAAAAACTTGAAAAAGAAGGAAAAGGGGATACATTTGGAATCAGTACTTAAGTTTACCAATCTTGAAGTGGTGAGTATGGCTAACATTAAGAAAGTATTTTCCCTGAGCATTTTGAAAAACTTGATATGTGAACTATGCTCTAACCTAATGGATAAAAGACTTATTTGATTAATTTCTTATGTGATTCAACTCTGGGTTTTCAAAATCTCAATTTCTCATCTTACGTTTACTCATTCATACTTGATTACACAAAAGATCATTGTAACATCCCGAAAATCGGGGGGTCGAGCAAAAACCCAACTCCCGAGTTTCAAAATGTTATTTATGCAACATAGATATGTATGATTGAATGTTGTCTGTGATAATGTATTAAACATGAGTGAGATTAAGCTAGAACAGCATATCATACTCCAGAGACAGTTAAATTAACAAGCGGAAGACTGTGATAGTAGGTATAGCATATATAAACTGTTGTATGTCTCCAGAGTGTGAATATGTTACCAGGTTATATACATACATGTATACTCCAAAAATAAACAAAACGAATATACATGAGTGCGCTAAAAATATAAAATGGCAAGTGTCAAGGTATCTAATCAACCTTCCTATAATCCCGTCAATCAGAACACACATGAAGGAGGAATCCTCCTCATCATCATCAGGTCCAGCTCCGCTTCTCGAGCAGCGCCATCATCTGTAATCACAAAAAGGGACTGGTGGGTGTCCGGAAACACCATCCCGTAACGTGGGAGTGAGTGATCAACTCAGTGGGATAAGAGAGCAAAGATTAGCATGTTATCAAATCAATCATGCGATAATAGTAAAGTAGTAAATCAAACATTCCTAATACTGTTGTTAATGCAATATGACATGACGTGATGTATGCCCTCACCGACGATCTCCCTCATACGGCAACATCTTACGACCGCGGCATGCCACACTCCCTAGAGTGCTCCACATCTTCCAGGCACATGCAATGCTATGGTGATATGATTTTCGAGTTGTTATTAGTCCATTCAAACAGCAGGATTGGGAAACTAAGGTACTTCCCTTGTATCAATCCCAACACAGATCCTGTCTAGGGTCGTCACTCCAAGTAATCTCATACGATGTATATTTTTGTAGGTCGCTGCAAGGGCTGTCAGGGCTGTTGCACGCACTCGTTGCTCCGCTCCCCCATCATCTTATCAATACAGGCCTACTGTACTCTACTGCTACGGAAGGGTCGTCGCCTCCCGTAGACTCAAAATACGCTCGCGGTCACTACAAAGGGCTGCCAGGGCTGTTGTTCGCACTCGTTGCTCCGCTTCCCCATCACCTTATCAATGTAGGCCGACAGCAAGAATATAATGTCCCATACCACCATAATCTGATCACGAGTCATAGGGGCTCACTAGTCACTACGGGGAGGTTCGTGGCCCCAGCGTAGGCCGACAGCTCGACCACGGTGTCCCATACCACCATGCCGGGCTCATGAGTCTTTATGGATCAAGGTACCATGGTTAACAGGGTTTACAATGGTAAGTTCAGTACCCTAGGTTCAAGCGGTTATGACTCATGCAGGGTGAACATACAACGGCCAGTCGGGTTACTTGACGGGCTCGACTAGCACGATCGCATCACAAGTCGAACGACATGAAGTGCGTAAAACACTTCGCGTGGCCTAACCACTGCCGCCAACTCCAACACAACTCGCGTTCATCGACGCGTCCTTCGTGGCCAAGATAAGCTAACCACGAATTCGCTCAGTTGCCGACTGCCTGGACTACGTATAGTCCCAAACACATATGAATCCACGTCGGCGATCATGTGAGAGTATTGGAAATGAAACACAACCATGTGAGCATGTTAACACATGTTATATCGTACAACTTAAGTAAATCATCTAACACATGCCTTTCGTACATATAATGAACTTATGCATATCGCCAACATATAGGAAATCATTTCCATCTGCATATTAATTGAGAATTCAATCTCAAACTAAATCAAAATGAAATCATCAAGCACATGTTATAACATACAGCTTAAGCGAATTGTCAAGCACATGCATTTCATTCATATTATGAAATCATGCATATGGCTAACATGTAGGAAACCATTTACACCAGTATATTAATTGAGAAATCAATCTCAAACTAATTCATAACACCATTTAATTCAATACATACTAATACAAGCATTTATACAAACACATACACTACACACTTAAGTCTACATATAGTATGTCGACCCGAAGTGCGCAATTAGGCGAATCTCTTCGCCAAACTAATTATGCACGCATTCCTAATATCCTAATGCGACAAGAAGCCATGTCAATCACGTCAGCAAAATATGAATGAAAACAGTACTTCCTACAAATGACTAAAATGCCCTAAATCTCATATTCTTCGTTGGTTTACGAAACAGGAAACGGACAGCATGTTGTACATGTCAAACGGCGTTGCCGTCAAGAATCTACTATTAAACGACATTGAAAGCTTTGGAAACAGTCAATCAAAGCGTCTAAAATCCGCACCTTTTTCCTTATAGGTGAAGTGATTCGAACGGAGCGTATACGCTTCGTCTACGGCGATCAGACAACCTGATACACATGTACATCAGCTACTATTCTATTTGAATCGAAGAAATCCCCAAATCAGCAAGTGGTTAGGGTTTTTCTTACCTAGAAGTGCATTGGAATCGCCGGGAAAGTGATCGGAGTGCGTCGCCTAAGCACGTGCAGCAGCAGCAGCAGGTGGCAGGAAAATCACTCCCACTCTCTCTCACAAACTCTCACCTTTTCTCTCTCCCAATCTAGGGCTTTTTGTAATTTCGGATGGGAGAGAGGAGTGAGGGTTTCAACCCCTTTTATAAGCTTAAAAACGCTCGAAATAGGCTCGGGAACGAAGTTTACTTAGTGCATATCCAATTCGGGGCTGTTTCGGTCTAAAAGATGCTTTCTGGTGGTCCCCTGGCCGAATGCGATCGGACTTAAGATCACGCGTACCAGATCTAGCACGTATTAAGTTTTCAGTCCGGCTGGGTCCGTAGATCGCACGTGGCAGACCAGTTTCAGTTCAGCAGTCACCGCACGTAGATCAGGGCTGAAAGTCTCATGATATAAAATAAAAATTTCTCTTGATCCGAGAGTGTAATCTGGCTGAATTCTGATGGCCAGAACGCTCAATACTGACGCGTCAAGTCGTGTGCCAGATTTGAATTTGAAATTCCAATTCTGTCCCTATTCGCACTCTCTTCGGTCCGGGCTCAATGAAATGGCCTGTGATTATCGGTTTGACTTGATTTTCGAAATGAGTGTCAAGTCCAGCTAGGCGGTTCTAACGGTCTAAGATAGGAGGTATCGGACTTTCGACGCGCGGTCTAGATCCAATACAAAAATTCAAAGCGGTCCAGAGAACAAACCGGTTTAGAGTTTGATCCCAGGTTATAGAGTATTATAGAGTCATTGGTTCTACTTGATTTGGGTCTTGTAGAACGTATTTAAAGTGATCGGGGACTATTTCCCAGCTACTTTAGCGTCGCGCTAGCTAACTTACACTTATTTTCCAAAGGAATTTATCCTACGTGATTTCTTTGGCTATGGAATTGGGTTCTGAGCGATTTCTCAGGTGTTTTAGTTAACCCATTGCCTAAGAACGTCTAATCCCATATTAGCCAAAATCCGGGGTGTTACAATCTACCCCCCTTAAAACACAATGTCGTCCCCGACATTGGCAAAGGGTAAGGAATACTTTTCTAAGGGAGGTTCAATCCTACTTAATAACTTAATCGTACGTATATCCGAACTCAAAGGTTTCGATCTTGGGCCAGTGGGGAAGAGGCCGACCACGCTTCCGCTGCGCCACTCTGATCGAACGGGAGCATTGATTAACCTAACCAGATTGGACTCCATACGTTCTACCCCCCTTAAAACTTGGTTTTACTTAAGTTCAAGAATCTATGCGTCGCTCCATACATCAGAACGAGGTGCAACTTAAGACCTATCCTTAACATAAATTAGGAAACAACTTCTCTACATGGTTTTTCTTACTAATGATGCGTTCTATGGCATTGGTACCTATGATCATAGAGATGAGCCTAATCTCTATTGTGGTTAAGTTCAGGGGTAGGTATGACTTGGTGGCAAGATGTCGAATTCTCTACTGGCTTTAAGTCCTCGCCATTTCCCAAAGACACTGTGATCCCGTTCGATTGTATGTGGTCGAGCCAACACGGAAGAAAAGTAGTATAGTGGGTCTGAGCCGGATACATAGACTTTCTGTCTAGCTAGGACAGAAGATTTATTGTATCAATTCTTAATCCGAGTCGATGCCGATCTTCTTCTTGATCAGAGCATTGGATTTATTGGTAACCACTAGGATTAGGAAGTCGATTCAAACCGCGAATACATCGCTTATATGTAGTTCCTTTATTCCGCGTTCCCGAATGCAATAAGCCCTTGGGGAAGGCAATTTTAAGGGGCGTGCTAGTACATTCTAAGTTCAATCTGAGGGAGTTATAAATGTTCCCTGAGAGTGAATGGTTCCTTCCTATGGGCAACAACAGAAGTCTATAAGTCATAAGGGGATCTATCGAAGGAATAAGGTTCTACTTCGACCAATCTAACCTACAATTCCTTAGCATATATAGGCCTTACACTGCCTAAGATAACTAGTAGCCTAGTCTGTAACTCAGTAGTTATAATCCAAAGCCTAAGTTTATACGTTAAATGGTTCCATACCATTTCTACTACAGAAAATTCTTCTATTGCTTAGGGTCAAGATTATCTAAATGGAATTAGATTTCTTATGTCATCAGACCCTTCAAATCTAGGAGTGCTATCTCTAGGTCCAAAACGCCAAAGGCCTATGTGGCTAGTAGCATTAAGTTGTATTAAATGGAACCGCATTCCTAATCCCATGTTGGGATAGGGAGTGGCATGCTTGGTAGGAGGGTGGGATGGGATAAAACTAATTTGTAGGCTGAATCCCGGGAGTTACAATACTCCCGATCTAGGGACAATACCTTACAGCGAACGGAACGACATGCATTCCATTCAACAAATTTCGGCTACATTAAGCCCAAACCACAACACAAACACATTTTCTACCGATGACATCACTAGACCCAATAACAACAAAACACGAAAATCCTTAAAATCATAATCAAACAAGCTACAGGGCAACGGCATGGATGCCTAATTCTACCAAAGGACTTCTACCATGGTCCCAACTGGCCTTCCTGAATACGATTTAGTTCAGTACTGTCTGTTGCCCATTAGAGCTCTATCGGCCAGGTATTTTCAATACTTCTCAAACGAAGAAAGTTGAGAAATGAGATTTGAGGTTAGCACGATTTTGAGACCCAAAAAGAGGATAAAGGCTCAAATAAAAGGGACATGAGAAGGAGGATGGTGGAAAAGGAGAAAAAGGCTAAGAAAGCCTTAACAATAGTCATGGAAAGCGGAGGAAATGCGGAGAAATGGTCGCCCAAATGGACAGAATAAAATCTAGGCATTGTAGAGGGATGCTTCAAGCTCCCCTAGGATGTATTTTCAGAAAGAAAAGAGAATGGAAAAGGGAAATGGAGCACCTCACGAATTCAGCTCGATTTGGGAGTTTTAAGAGCTCTAACCAATGAGATCTTCAAGAGGGAAGGCTGCAAACAGCCATGGAGTGAAGGAGTGTGGTCATTTTCAGCAGGGAATGGATTTGGGAGTGGTTTGAAACCACAAATTTGGGTTAGGGCAGCAAGAAAACGCAAATGGGGCTAGGGGAGGGGCTGTTTGTGAAGGAAGTAGGGTTTTTGGGGGGTTATGAGGGATGACCCACATACCAGGGGGCCATACAACACCCCAAACATCACCGGACCGAAGGCCGGCCAGAGTGGGGCCCACCGGTCGGCGATGCATCTCCGAACCGGGGATGGCATCGCCGGCCAACTTCTTAGTTGGTCAGTGGGACCACATGGGTCTGGTCCCCCATGGTCCAGGGACCCCGAAAAGGTATGGTTCCCACTTTGGTTCATTCTAAATTGCCCTATATAGGTCCAAACATGTGTTCGGGGCTTTCTGAGGCCAATCTACAATCTCGAATACAAAACCCTATCATGCAGCATATGATTTTGGGGTAGGAGGAGCTAGTACATCCATCTAGACTCTTAATTTCTAAAGAAAGTGAATTTAGAATGGCCTTATGGCCATTTTTCATGAAATTTTACTATTCACTGAAAAATTAGAGTGGTGAGAGGAAGAATTTCGAAGATTTTCGGTGAAACGGGGTTTTTAAGCCCTGACGATTGAATACAGGGGTCGTGGTTGTCCCACGGCCCAAGGATTCACATTTACGGGTTTATAATCGTTCAAAGAATGCCTCAACCCACTTACCTACAACCTAGGAGCTATTCGGGTTGCTTCATACGACCCTGGATGCGTTACGGACTCGATCACGCGATCGATTCGATTAGTCTTCGCCTATTGGCGAATCTGTGATCATATAGGTATTTCTAAACCCTTCTCGCACCCACCTAAGTCAAAGGAAGCGACAGCGTGCGTCGCGTGACCATAACCCAGGCCCGGTTTAATCCAAATCATGCTCTGATACCATCTGTAACATCCTGAAAATCGGGGGGTCGAGCAAAAACCCAACTCCCGAGTTTCAAAATGTTATTTATGCAGCATAGATATGTATGATTGAATGTTGTCTGTGATAATGTATTAAACATGAGTGAGATTAAGCTAGAACAGCATATCATACTCCAGAGACAGTTAAATTAACAAGCGGAAGACTGTGATAGTAGGTATAGCATATATAAACTGTTGTATGTCTCCAGAGTGTGAATATGTTACCAGGTTATATACATACATGTATACTCCAAAAATAAACAAAACGAATATACATGAGTGCGCTAAAAATATAAAATGGCAAGTGTCAAGGTATCTAATCAACCTTCCTATAATCCCGTCAATCAGAACACACATGAAGGAGGAATCCTCCTCATCATCATCAGGTCCAGCTCCGCTTCTCGAGCAGCGCCATCATCTGTAATCACAAAAAGGGACTGGTGGGTGTCCGGAAACACCATCCTGTAACGTGGGAGTGAGTGATCAACTCAGTGGGATAAGAGAGCAAAGATTAGTATGTTATCAAATCAATCATGCGATAATAGTAAAGTAGTAAATCAAACATTCCTAATACTGTTGTTAATGCAATATGACATGACGTGATGTATGCCCTCACCGACGATCTCCCTCATACGGCAACATCTTACGACCGCGGCATGCCACACTCCCTAGAGTGCTCCACATCTTCCAGGCACATGCAATGCTATGGTGATATGATTTTCGAGTTGTTATTAGTCCATTCAAACAGCAGGATTGGGAAACTAAGGTACTTCCCTTGTATTAATCCCAACACAGATCCTGTCTAGGGTCGTCACTCCAAGTAATCTCATACGATGTATATTTTTGTAGGTCGCTGCAAGGGCTGTCAGGGCTGTTGCACGCACTCGTTGCTCCGCTCCCCCATCACCTTATCAATACAGGCCTACTGTACTCTACTGCTACGGAAGGGTCGTCGCCTCCCGTAGACTCAAAATACGCTCGCGGTCACTACAAAGGGCTGCCAGGGCTGTTGCTCCGCTTCCCCATCACCTTATCAATGTAGGCCGACAGCAAGAATATAATGTCCCATACCACCATAATCTGATCACGAGTCATAGGGGCTCACTGGTCACTACGGGGAGGTTCGTGGCCCCAGCGTAGGCCGACAGCTCGACCACGGTGTCCCATACCACCATGCCGGGCTCATGAGTCTTTATGGATCAAGGTACCATGGTTAACAGGGTTTACAATGGTAAGTTCAGTACCCTAGGTTCAAGCGGTTATGACTCATGCAGGGTGAACATACAACGGCCAGTCGGGTTACTTGACGGACTCGACTAGCACGATCGCATCGCAAGTCGAACGACATGAAGTGCGTAAAACACTTCGCGCGGCCTAACCACTGCCGCCAACTCCAACACGACTCGCGTTCATCGACGCGTCCTTCGTGGCCAAGATAAGCTAACCACGAATTCGCTCGGTTGCCGACTGCCTGGACTACGTATAGTCCCAAACACATATGAATCCACGTCGGCGATCATGTGAGAGTATTGGAAATGAAACACAACTATGTGAGCATGTTAACACATGTTATATCGTACAACTTAAGTAAATCATCTAACACATGCCTTTCGTACATATAATGAACTTATGCATATCGCCAACATATAGGAAATCATTTCCATCTGCATATTAATTGAGAATTCAATCTCAAACTAAATCAAAATGAAATCATCAAGCACATGTTATAACATACAGCTTAAGCGAATTGTCAAGCACATGCATTTCATTCATATTATGAAATCATGCATATGGCTAACATGTAGGAAACCATTTACACCAGCATATTAATTGAGAAATCAATCTCAAACTAATTCATAACACCATTTAATTCAATATATACTAATACAAGCATTTATACAAACACATACACTACACACTTAAGTCTACATATAGTATGTCGACCCGAAGTGCGCAATTAGGCGAATCTCTTCGCCAAACTAATTATGCACGCATTCCTAATATCCTAATGCGACAAGAAGCCATGTCAATCACGTCAGCAAAATATGAATGAAAACAGTACTTCCTACAAATGACTAAAATGCCCTAAATCTCATATTCTTCGTTGGTTTACGAAACAGGAAACGGACAGCATGTTGTACATGTCAAACGGCGTTGCCGTCAAGAATCTACTATTAAACGACATTGAAAGCTTTGGAAACAATCAATCAAAGCGTCTAAAATCCGCACCTTTTTCCTTATAGGTGAAGTGATTCGAACGAAGCGTATACGCTTCGTCTACGGCGATCAGACAACCTGATACACATGTATATCAGCTACTATTCTATTTGAATCGAAGAAATCCCCAAATCAGCAAGTGGTTAGGGTTTTCCTTACCTAGAAGTGCATTGGAATCGCCGGGAAAGTAATCGGAGTGCGTCGCCTAAGCACGTGCAGCAGCAGCAGCAGGTGGCAGGAAAATCACTCCCACTCTCTCTCACAAACTCTCACCTTTTCTCTCTCCCAATCTAGGGCTTTTTGCAATTTCGGATGGGAGAGAGGAGTGAGGGTTTCAACCCCTTTTATAAGCTTAAAAACACTCGAAATAGGCTCGGGAACGAAGTTTACTTAGTGCATATCCAATTCGGGGCTGTTTCGGTCTAAAAGATGCTTTCTGGTGGTCCCCTGGCCGAATGCGATCGGACTTAAGCTCACGCGTACCAGATCTAGCACGTATTAAGTTTTCAGTCCGGCTGGGTCCGCAGATCGCACGTGGCGGACCAGTTTCAGTTCAGCAGTCACCGCACGTAGATCAGGGCTGAAAGTCTCATGATATAAAATAAAAATTTCTCCTGATCCGAGGGTGTAATCTGGCTGAATTCTAATGACCAGAACGCTCAATACTGACGCGTCAAGTCGTGTGCCAGATTTGAATTTGAAATTCCAATTCTGTCCCTATTCGTACTCTCTTCGGTCCGGGCTCAATGAAATGGCCTGTGATTATCGATTTGACTTGATTTTCGAAATGAGTGTCAAGTCCAGCTAGGCGGTTCTAACGGTTTAAGATAGGAGGTATCGGACTTTCGACACGCGTCTAGATCCATTACAAAGATTCAAAGCGGTCCAGAGAACAAACTGGTTTAGAGTTTGATCCCAGGTTATAGAGTATTATAGAGTCATTGGTTCTACTCGATTTGGGTCTTGTAGAACGTATTTAAAGTGATCGGGGACTATTTCCCATCTACTTTAGCGTCGCGCTAGCTAACTTACACTTATTTTCCAAAGGAATTTATCCTACGTGATTCCTTTGGCTATGGAATTGGGTTCTGAGCGATTTCTCAGGTGTTTTAGTTAACCCATTGCCTAAGGACGTCTAATCCCAGATTAGCCAAAATCCGGGGTGTTACAATCATTTTCTAAAAAGGGTTTGAACATTGCACATTAAGGTTCATTTTTCACATACTTTGCTCGAGACTAGCAAAATGCTGGTTGGGGATTGTGTTGAGGGTCAAATATTCGATATTGGACCCTATTTATTACTTGATTTTATGAACATGATAATGCTTAATGTTCTATTTTAATCATGTTTATGTTGCAGGGTGAATTCAAGAGCTTGGATTGAAAAGAATGTTAAAAGCATAAATTTAACACTCAAGAATCACCAAAGCCAAGATTGGATCTGATGAAACCAAGAATGAAGAATTCACATACTGAAGATCCAAGAAAATTAAGTCAAAAATGAATAAAATCAGAGTTTTGAAGTGAAATTCGGCCATCTTCGACTAGTCCTGGCTCCAGCTTGACCAGTCCTGCGTACGCTCGACCAATCCTAGCCTCGGCTCGACTAGTTAAATAGGGGTCCCTAGGGCACCCCGAGGCATCATCTAGGGTTTGAGGAGTGGAGAAAAAGTGTGAAGAAGCTGTCACCAAGATTTTTTCTTCCTTTTTCTTAATTATTTTTATGCTTTTATTAAGAGATTTTGGTTCAATTATGTCTATAGTTAGCCAAATCTCTTAGCTAGAGCTAAGAGGTGAAGCTTGTAGCATGATGGGATGTTTCTATTGCTTTGATTTATGTTTATATTGAACTCTCTTTGATTCCAGTTTAATTATAAGGAATACTTTCAGTTTTTAATAGTTTGTTGTAACTCAAATTACAATAGATCTATGATAGCTTTGACTAAGTTCTTTTCATATATTGATATAGTGAATTTAGGAAATCCTGTTGTTCACTATCCTCCCTTGGGCATGGTCGGATGATGGAATCCTCCCTAACTTTCACAATTCTCTCAAATTGATTTTGGGATTAGTAAATGTTGTTATTTGCCTTGTCTCCTGAGCATGGTTTTGTGATGGAATCACTTCCAGTTCTCACACCTCTCATCCATTTAGAACTAGGTCAAAGGAAGTTCAGATTTGATTTTATAGAGATATCTTCCAATTGGATAGGATGGGACTCCGATTGCAATCGTGTGACTTGAATCAAGCATAGATCCCCCTGATCTCTACAAGTGGATCTTTGGAAACCCTAGTTTCCCACCTTTGAATTTCTTAAGTTTTTAATTAAATATCTCACAATTACTCTCTATACATACAGATTTAGGTTTTCATGTTTTTCTAGTTCTTCTAGTTGCTTTCAGATTACTCATGAGATTAGTCCTTGTGGATTCGACCTTTGTCTTACCGAGATTATTACTACATCACGACCCTACACTTAAGGTTGTGAATAGTTGACCTGCTTAAAGAGCTTCTAAAATCCAACTCAAATGAATATGGGGTTTATAGAAAAAGGAGAAATCCTAACTCCCAAATGAAGCGAAAATTAAGAGTCACTCCTAAACCTAAAATTGTTATAAAATGGGTTCCAAAGGTTAAGTGTCTTGTGTCCACACAGCTTTCAGAGCCATTAGCCACTCAAAATGGTACCTGAATAATGGATGTTTAAGACATATCATAGGTGACAAGGCGATATTCACAAATATCATAGAAGTTAATGGCGGCTCAGTTACCTTCAGTGATGAAAGCAACTGTAAAAAAAATAGGCCAAGGTACTGTACAACTTCTTAACCTACCTCTCTTTGAAAATGTGCTTTATGTTGAAGGTTTAAAACATAACCTCTTAAGCATATATCAAATATATGATAATAAACATAGTGTGAAATTTTTTGATCATGGATGTGAGATAATAAATGAGAAGGGTAATGTAATATTAAATGGTTACAGGACGTTTAAAAATTGTTACATTATAGATAACTCTTACGCATTAAACCATTCATGTTACATGGTCCAAACAGACGAGATAGATCTATGGCATAAACGTCTTAGACATGTTAACTATAGAGAACTATATAAGTTGAGCAAAAGAGATTACTTAAGTGGCGTACCCAAGCTAAAAAAGATAGAAAAAGTATGTAGCGCATGTCAAATTGGCAAATGGATTAGGAATAGTCACAAGAAAGTGAACTCCTTGGCCGCAACCAAACCACTATAATTACTCCACATGGATCTAGTAGACTAACTAGAACTGAGAGTAGAAGTGGAAAGAAGTATTTTCTGGTCATTGTTGATGATTAGACCAGATATACTTGGATAGCCTTTTTAAGAGAGAAATCAGATACTCTTAATGAAGTTAAAAAAATTTTAAAGCGAATTCAGACTGAAAAAGAGGTATCTGTGGTCAAAATTAGAAGTGAACACGACATCGAATTTGAAAATAAAAATTTTGAGAAATACTGTAATGATCATGGTATATCGAATGAGTTATCTGCTCCCAAAACACCTCAACAAAATGGAATTATTGAAAGAAAAAATAGAGTTTTATAGGATATGACTAGTGTAATGTTAAATAGCATGAAACTACTAAAAAATTTATGGGCTGAGGTTGTTAATACTGCTTGTTACCTTATAAATCGTGTATACATTAGAAAAGTAAAAAATAAAATAGCTTATGAACCTTGGTTTAATAAAAAGCCCATTGGCAAATATTTTTAAACTTTTGGAAGTAAATGTTTTATTTTACATGACCAAGAAAATTTAGAAAATTTTGAAGCAAAGAGTGATAAAGGAATATTTCTAGGCTATGCCCTAAATAGCCGTGCTTACAGGGTTCTTAATAAAAGAACTGAGGTAATTCAGGAATCAATAAATGTAGTAATTGATGATCAACAAATCACACCTACTCTAAGTTAAGATGATGATGAAGTCAATATAATTGATATATCTAAATCTTTATCCAAATCAGTTGCTACTAAAATAAGATCAGTCAAAGGCCATCCGACTAATCAAATACTTAGTAACCCTAGTACTGGTGTATAGACAAGAAGACAATTGAAAAATATTTGTAATTATGTCAGCTTTACTTCCCAAATTGAACTGGCCAATGTAAATGAAGTACTTGCTAATGAAAGTTGAATAATTGTCATGCAAGAAGAACTAAATCAAATTTTCAGAAATGATGTGTGGTACTTGGTTTTTAGACCTACTGATAAACATGTAATTGGAACCAAATGAATTTTTAAGAATAAAATTTATGAATTAGGTAATATTATTATAAATACGGCTCGACTGGTTGTACAAGGGTACACTCAAATAGAATGTGTTGATTATGACAAAACCTTTGCACCAGTTGTGTGCCTTGAATTCATAAGATTATTTATTTCAATTGTATGTTATAAGAAATTCAAAATATATCAAATGGATGTTAAAAGTGCATTTCTAAACGGTGACTTACATTAGAAGGTTTATGTTGAACAATCTAAGGGTTTTGAGGACCCCAAATCTCCAAATCATGTATACCATTTGAAAAAGGAACTTTATGGTTTGAAACAAGCTCCCAGGGAATGGTACGAAAATTTGACTAATTTTTACTTAGTTATAACTTCATTATGGGTAGCATTGATAAGACTTTATTCGTCAAGAAACATAACTATCATATATTGATAATTCATATCTATATTGATGATAAAATTTATGAATCTACATGCACTAACTTATCAATTGAGTTTGCAGATCTGATAAAATCCAAGATTGAAATGAGCATGGTTGGTGAACTAAACTACTTTCTTAGATTACAAGTTAAACAACATGAAGATGGTATATTCATCTCACAAACCAAATATGCCTTAAACCTAGTAAAAAAGTTTGGGTTTGAGAATGAAAAGAAGTTTGATATTCCAATGAGTACAACTCTTAAACTCTCAAAAGATGAATTAGGTAAAAGTGTAGACTCCTGCTTATATCGAAGCATGATTGGTAGTCTCTTATACTTAACTACTAGTTGACCAGATATTGCTTTTAGCATTGGAATATGTGTCAGATATCAATCTAATCCTAAAGAATCATATCTAATTACTGTTCAACGGATAATCAGATATGTCGTAAGTTCTGCTAACTTAGGACTTTGGTATTAACATGATACATCCTTACAAATTTCTAAATATACTGATGCAGACTAGGCAAGCAATATTGATGATAAAAAATCTATCAGTGGTGGATGTTTATACGTAAAGAACTGTTTAGTTTCGTGGCTTAGTAAGAAATAAAACTCTGAATCTCTTTCAACAGAAGTTGAATATATCGCAGTGGGTAATGCCTGCACTTAGCTTATTTACATGAAAAGAATGTTAGCTGATTATGGTATTACGCAAGATACAATGACTTTATACTACGATAACTCGAGCGCAATTAATATTTAAAAAAATTCAATCCAACATTCTCTTACTAAACATATCGATATTTGATACCATTATATTCGAGAATTAGTTGAAGACAAGAGTAATGCGCTAGAATATTTTCAAATTGAGAAGCATCTTGCAGACATACTGACTAAACTACTCGACAGGAATAGATTTTCCAATTTAAAGTATGATATTGGTTTATATATTATTAATTAAATGTATTTTTTATACATTTATTTATTTTATGTTTATATTAATTAAATGCATAACATGATAATAAAATAATGATAAAAATTTTAAAATTTGAATAAAACTCAGATTTTTTATGTTACTCGATGGGTCGAGTACATGCTCGACCAGTCGAACCCTTGATGAATCAAGTACATGCTTGACCAGTTGAGGACCACATGATTTCACCTAAAAGGGCAAAAAATCACTTTTTTTCATTTCATTTTCACCTTCTTCTTCGATTAGCCGGTGCTCATCTCGACAAACCCAACTTCTAAACTTGTTCGTAAGTGGTTTTTTTCAATTTCCTTTAAGTTTTGGGTATTTCCTTGCTAGTCATTCTCTTATTTGGGATTTATTTTTTATTTCAAACCCTTTTTATGGTGAGTTTTGTGAAAATTTTGATTTGTCCAAAATCACATTACTCTCTTTAGATTTTTCTTGTGTAAACATTAAATGGAGTATCGTACTAAAAGAACGGCATCATGCAAAGCTCATGGTAGCTCGTCATCTAGGCCGACTCCATCTAATGTGAGAACCCTAAGGGGCCCAAAGAAGATTCAGAGCAAGTTAGGGATTTTATATCAAGATATATAATTATAGTGCGGAGTGTCAATCTTGCTCACATTGCTCCATTTGAACTTATTCGTCTACTTTCAAATGTCAGATGGGAAGGCATTTTTGGTTAGGGTGGAACAGCTTACTGTTCCGTAGCACAAGGGATGTACGCATTGATTTGTGATGTGTCTCTCGAAGACCTTTCTTTTACAATTAAATTTGTAGAAGACACATTCATTGTAAATCGCACTACCATCTTAGCATTGATCGATATTGTCGTTGTAGATAATGCGATTCCAATGATAATCCAACTAACAAAATGACGTATACTGAATGACAAATGATTACTTATAGGCTATGTCATTTCAATGCTGAATGGAAATCCGGTAATGCTCTATGTGCCAACCAGATGCTCCCCAAATATCGAGTCAGAACTTGCTTCCTTCATGACTCGTGTTCTATATTCAGTTACGTCTGGTATACAAGTTTGTCTTCCTTCTCTCATATGCTACCTCATTATCCAGTTTTGTCTTCATCTTGGTTATAGTTCTATCCCATTTTCCTACCTCATGACGTGTATTGCTTTACATTGTAATGTCACAATTCCTCTGTTTGAGGCACCAGAGTCGATATTACCATTTAAAACACCAATTTGAATAAGATGAATATGGAATTTCTTCCTGATCAATGTGATGTAGAAGAGGAGGAAGCACCTGCACCTGAAAACACTTCGATGGACAAAATATTTGTTAAGCTCGATGAGTCGGATAATCCAAAAGATCCAGACTATCAACCTTCTCAGGTTGATGATCGGCTTAAATCATTAGAAGAGAAGGTTGAGGCTCCACAAGTCTCACAGGACAGTGTGGTTCAAACTCAGAAATCATTTATAAAGTACATGAAAAAGTAATTTCATCGTATTGTAAAGAGTTTACATCAATTTGATCCCTCTATGTCTACTCCATCATCTGGATCCGATTGAGTTCATTTCATTTTAGTATTTATGGGACTATATAACTTTAACATAACTTGGTTTGCTTGATGACTTCTTTACACTCTCCTTGGATGATTATTTCTCTATCTTGACAATTACATATGCTACTCTCCTTACTCTACTCATGTGTTTTATTTATTCTATAGTGTTTCTGTGGTTGTTCATGAATATCTCATTTCCTTGATAATTCACCTCTTTCTTCCCCTGTCAACTTGTGACAAAAGGGGGGAGAGGATTGAAAAATGGGCATGCATGTTTTGAAATGTTTTTCATATATAATGCATGCGAATGATAGGAAAATGAATATGCTTAAATGCTTGGAGAATGCTTTGGAATGGAAGGTTGTATGTCATAATACAGGGAAAGTGCAAATTGAGGGGGAGTAGTAAATTTTTGCAATATTCAACAGCACATTTACAACATGAGTACAAGGATATAAGGCTTCATTCAGATTTTTATAATACTAAGTGTTTTGTCACAAAATTGACAAAGGGGGAGATTGTAAGTGCCATAATGTTTAAAACACATTTTATACCTTGTTTGTCAAATTTTGTCTTGTCAAAACATCTTAGCAAATGATCTTTAAGATTGGTTCAAGATCAAGGTTCAAGCCTAAGTCAAGTTGAAGATCAAGCTCAAGCTCAAGTTGAAGAACAAGCTCAATCTACTTAAGCTCTAGTAAAAGATCAAGCTCCTAAAGATGTTCAAGTCTCTTATATACTTTAAAGCAATAAAGTTCAGTCCATACATGTATTTTAAACCCTAAAAAGTCCTTAGGTTTAAGCGCTTTCAAAATATAATTTAAAACTTTATTTTTATACTTATATTTGGTTGAGTTTCGACCATCCTAAGTTGTAGCTCGACTAATCTAGGAATTTCTTGACTAGTCATAGTTCAAGCCGAAGTGAAATAGAAATTTTGTTGGATCTTCGACTAGTCAAGTGGATTCCTCGACCAGTCGAAGGACCCACTTCGACCAGTCGAGCGTTCCTCAGCTTGAAGTCCAGCAACTAAAACCGTTTAGATCTGGTATCCACGACTAGCCAAAGATCACCTTCGACCAATCGAGTAGGGCCTTCGACCAGTCAAAGATCTGTTAGATCTTATCCTGCTCAAAATTGAAAATTTGTTGGAATTAAATACAGTGCTTAGACGAATCGAAGCAACAACTTCTGTAAGGCTCATATCTTGGTACCGTACCATTCCACCAACTCTCGCGATCCTCTCCGATGAATTCTAGTGACCCACGACCTATAGACAGTAAATGTGGGAAACCCTAAGTCACATCTTGAAGATCTGAATCGACTCAACTCAAAACCTATACCATAGCGACTGCACCGTCTCCACGGTTCTAACGCTGCATCTTGCACACCAATGTGATACCCAGGCTAGGAGTCGTGGGCCCACGTATATTTCGAGGAAATACCGTGTAGAGAGGAATCCATACCCATCCTTTCACATCAACTAGTCAAGTACAACCATCATTTCAACCCATGCCTCTCTTCCCACCAAGATAAGCAACCCATCCCTCTCTTACCAACAAGGCATGACAACCCATACCTCTCTCATCCAAAAGTCAACTTTTGTGTCACTCCTCTTACACAACTCATGATTTTCATCCCATCTCTTCTTACACACCACTCCTCTCTCATTTCACTCCATCCCATCTCATTTCTCTACCCAAATCCTTAGCAACCAAGAGAAGAAAAATCCTAAAGAGAGAAAAAGAACCCAAGCTCAAGACTCATTTTCCTACCCCAAATCTTACCATCCAACCATCCAAACTTCATCATCCACCATTGATAAGAGAGCTTAGGAGCTAAGGATTTCAAGGAGCAAAGAAGATAAGCTATAGGTGGGTGTTCATAGGACTAGATCTTGATTTAGATGATGGCCAAGTGGAGCCTACCGGTTAATGGTATGGATCCTATTTGGAGCCAAGGTGTGGACAATGGCCCACCATGATTCATATATGTAAATCTATGATGGGGTCATTCTCCATGGACCACACTATGATGTTTATTTGATAATCAACATGTGGAGGTCATCTAGACCTTGAGTTTGTGGTGGGGATGGTATCCCCATCTTGATTTCTTTATTTGAGGGCCCACATGTTTTAGGACCCATCTTCATATATGTATTATAGCTCGAAAGGGATCTCATAGTGGTGGATATCCCTTCTACCACGAGTCACTCTCTCTCTATCTCTCTCTTTCCCTATTGATGGCCCACCTCGATGCATGAGTTTCATCCACGCTGTCCACCCAAGTGGGACGCCCCTACTGTCCACAATGGGCCCACCTTATTGTCTGATTTGTGGCTTGCATGACTGGTCGATCACACAGGCCCAAATGAAGGGAAAACACAATATAAGCTTGATCCCCATTTGGTGGGCCCCATCCGTGGACCACACCATGTCTCGTATCCCATCCACGACATCCGTATAGTAGGCAGGGCCCACCATGCTGCTAGAGTAACCGTCCAGTGGCCCACCCTAGTGCCCATTTCTGAGCAGGCCTGGATGAAGGGAAAACATAAATATCAGTTTGATTGGGGTGGGGTGGCCCACCATGTGGACCCCCACCTTAATGATGTGTTGTATCCACAACATCTAGCAGGTGGAACGGTGGGACCTACCATGATGTGTATTATCCACACCGTCCAGCCCAATCTAGCGAGCGGCTAGTAGGGCCGGTTGTCCAGTAAGTAGGGCCCACCATTCTGCCTTCTCTAGGCTTGCACGACCGGTCGGTCATGCTGGCCAGATTGAGGAGGAAAACACAAATATCAGCTGGATTCCTAGTTGGTGGGCCACTCACATGAACCCCGCCCTGATGTATTCATTATATCCTCACCGTCTTTGCAATTTTTATGGGCCTGGGAGCGAAGCAAATCCAACGCCGCAGGCCTAGCCACTTGCAGTGGGGCTGACACCCACCATTGAAACCTTCTAGGGCCCACCTTTCTAGGTGGCCCACATCCAGTGGGACCCACCATGATGTGCATTTTATCCATGCTATCCAGCAGGCAGGTCCGCGCTGCTGGATAGCAATGGGCTGATGCCCACTGTTAAACTTCCTAGGGCTCGCTATGATGTTTGTGGGCGACCCAGCAGCTGGCCCACCTTCCTGAGTGGCCCACATTCAGTGGGACCCACCATGATGTGTATTTTATCCACGTTGTCCAACAGGCATGCCCGCTCTACTAGACAGCAGTGGGCTGACGCCCACCGTTGAACTTTCTTAGGCCCGCTGTAATGTTTGTGGACGGCCCAGTGGCCGGCCCACTTCTAGGTGGCCCACATCCAATGGGACCCACCTCATGTGTTTTATCCAGGCTGTTCATTGGTTGGACACCCAGCTGGGCCAGGATGTTGATGACCGTTGTGGGCTGATGCCCACCGTTGAAACCTCTTAAGGCCCACTTGTTGTATGTGTGAGGCCCACCTGTTGAAGTGTGAGGCCTACTTGTTATATGTGTGAGGCCCAATTGTGTATGTGTAAGGCCCACTTGCTATATGTGTGAGGCCCACCTGCTGATGTGTGATTATGAGGCCCACTTATTGTATATATGAGGCCATTGTATGTGTGAGGCCCATTGTTATGTGTGAGACCCACCATGATGTGTGTGTTATATGCACACTATCCATTCATTTATACAGACCATGGGCCGCCTTATGCAAGCTCACCATGATGTATGAGTTATACACCCAATAAGGGGTTGCCTTGAGAGGCCCACCATGATGTGTGTGTAGAACACGCGCTATCTATCCGTCCTTCTAGAAATTTTAAGGGCCGAGGGCCTCGTTCTAATTCTGATTCCAATCCCAAATGGACCGCACCTTAGGACAATGGTGGTTAAATGTCCACTGTTGTAAACTTCCTTTGGGCCCATTGTTAAGCCCACTTCTACCCTTACCTTATTGGGCTAACCAAACTGTTGGGTCCTCACTTATGTTAGTGATACCCATTGGGCTAACCCAAACCGTTGTGCTCCCATTGATGATGGTATTTTCCACCATGACTTGTAGTAATTATCCAAACCTTGGTACCCACCTTGTATTCATATCAGGCCCTATAAGAAGGCCCAGTTTATTGCATGATAGAGAGGGTGAGGAAGCCCACTTGTAATGTCTCAAAAAAATCCGTACAAAGACCCGAGTACCACCTCAGTTAGAAATATCTAAGGACCGTATCCTGTTGTAATTAAGGCGGAATTTAGTTAAGTACTAAAATGAATAAGTGATGGAAAAATCTTAGGGAACCATTTCCACAAATGAGAAGACCTAAAACCATTAATACCACTAACTCAACACTACATAAAAACCTAGAAAAAATCCCAAGAGCCTGTCGCTCTTGGGAGCATATTGAAACTCTATACGGACCTGGACCGCACATCGAAGATCCGATGACCACGAAACTATAGGGTTATGTCCATCCTACTAGGCTTGACAACCATCACAGAAATCGAGCCCATATAGTATCCAAAAATGCACAACTTGAGCCCTAAGTGAAGTGTGTGAGAAACATGAATATCTTTAGAAAATATATTAAAACTTAAGTAAATTGGGTCATTCACTCACGCATGAAATTGAGGTTTTGGATCATCAATTTCTAACCAAACTACACCCATGGGAAAAGAAAATTTTCCTGCACATATCCGTATACTTGTGGTCCAGATCGAGCAAGTTCGACCGTTGATATGACATAGGTCCTCTACAGTCGATCAACTTGTCCGATCGCACCGAAATCATATCCTAGCATAGATCCATTGTTAGAGAACTTACCCTACGACGTATATGAGTAGTGGGCCACCCTATGAGCCACGTTTGTCAGAAACAGTCGCCCTTTGGGTATAACCTTAGTATACCAGAGCCCTGGGGCCATTTGCATCACTTCTGGGCCTATATATAGCCCTTATACCACCCCATCTCTCCCTCATACGAATTTATCTAAACCCTAGAAGAGAGAAGAGAGAAAAGAAGAGAAAAGAGTAAGGAGAGGAGAGAGACCTTGGGAGATCGTTGCCGTGATTCTCTCCCACTACTCCATGTACATGATCGGTTTCGGCTATGATTTAGGTAAGAAAACCTAACCCTAATCTTGTTATAGAGATCCAGATTGACTCATCAGTAAACTAGCTAACCTATTTTATTATTTAGGTGCCTGACATTCCATTTTCAGGAACGTAGAATTCAAACCGAGTCCGAATCGAGTATTCCTACGAAATGTGCGGACTAAAAACATTTAGGTTATCATTTTCAATGCTTTCAATGTCAGCTAATGATTTACATCTGACTTGATTGCTGTCATATTGTCTTAGATATGCCATTTTCGATATATTATACATGTATGAACTATGTTAAACAAAAGATGCAACTCATGTGTTTGTTGAAATGTTTGAAAGAACATGTAAATATGATTTGTTCTTGCCACATCTAGGAGTCATCATTGTCATAGGTATGCTGACTTCCTTGTGTAAGGAATTGTTAAAATATATGGTGTAACTAACCTAGTCTATGTATTTGGTGAAGTATAGCCTAAGTGTTTAATAAATTGTCTGAATGTGAAATTGTTGATGATTTGTATGTATTACGAGTGTTAAGTAGGGTTCTGTCTTGCCTTATACATATGTATAGTTCCTTTCATGTAATCATGTTCACTTCTATGCAAATGATTGATAAAATGCTAGTATTTGGTACCATGATCAAGGCATTTGATAAAATGCTCAAATGAGGAATTTATTTGGATTGTTCGTTGAATGTTGACATGATTGGGGCTACAACCTAGCCCAAGCAATCGGTAACAGTTCCTATTGGGGTGGCCGAATTAGTTTCACCACATTGGGTATATTTGATGAATCTGAGTTGCACAGTGATTGTCAATAGTGGTTAGGCCATGAGGGGTGCTTATGCTCTCCATGTCAATTAAGTCAGCGTGTGCATGTACCAATCAAATTTGCCTAACAAACCGATTGACCTATTGTGTATTTACCATGTATGGACACCAGTGATTGAATCCAATGTACCCATTTCTAATGTAAAGACCCTCTTTAACCATGGTATCACGATCCACTAAGACTCATGAGCTGGGCATGGTGGTATGGGATACCATGGTCGAGCTGTCAGCCTACGCTGGGGTGACAAGCCTCCCCATAGTGACCAGTGAGCAACCCAAACTCATGAACCGGACATGATGGTATGGGACACCGTGTTCGAGCTGTCGGCCTACGCTGAGGTGACGAGCCTCCCCGTAGTGACCGCGAGTATAAACTTTAAACTTGCCTATCGACTGCTTTCCACTAGGAGTGATGCCCTATAACTTGCCTATCGTATTTGACTAACTAGGATTGACGACCCTAGATGGATCCTTCGGTTCAGGTTAATGATATAAAGGGAGGTATTTTAGCTTCCCAAACCTGTTGTGTGAATAAACTTAAGTAAGATCTCTGCCAATGCGACCATGCATCGCATTGCATTAGTTAGGATGTGCTTTTGGCGAGGAAGTTGCACTTTAGGGAGTGTTGTTCATATACGAAATTAGTTGTCGGAATCACTTTTGAGGGAGGTTTGTGCGAGGGCATAAATCATTACTTGCACTGCATTCCTACATTAACAAGAGTAGTTAGGAAGTGATTGTTGTATTCTTTATCATTACTGCTCGATTGACTTGATAACATGTTAACCTTTGCCTTAAAGTACCACTGAGTTGATCACTCACTCCCACCATGGGACGGTGTTTTAAAATACCAACCAAACTCTGGTTTAGATGCAAGTATTGATGAAGTTTATGTGACGGAACAAGACTTCATGGATGAGGAGGAAGAGTTCTCCTATTTCCAGCTCTCAGGCGGGTCTATGTAGACCTCGTGCTGATTCGACAGGAACATAAGGATACTTGGCTTAACTGGATATCTTACATTCTCACCTTTTGTATATTTTGAAACAATACATGTATATATTCAGCCCAATTATATACTCATACTCTGGAGGTTGTAAAACACTTACCTGTTCAAATAAATATACGTTTCATTCTTTCGCTTGCTTAATTTAATTATATCTGGATTAGGATATGATGTTTTAGTATAATCTCACTCATGTTTAATTCATTAATATGGATGAAATCTGAACATCATTATCCATGTGCATAAGTGATGTGATGGATCTCGAGAGTAGAGCTTTGCTTGACCCTCAAAATTTATGACGTTACAAGTTGGTATCAGAGCATGATTTAGATTAAACTGGACCTAGGTTATAGGTAACACGACGCACTCTAATGCACTCTGACTTAGGAAGGGAGCGATAGAATTTAAAGACCACATTAGGATCCCAAAGTTTCACCAATTGGCAAGACAAAGCTGCAGTTTAGTCCACAACGTATTTTAGACCACGTGAATTGACCCAAGTCACCTTAAGGCCGTCAGTCAACGGGTTGAGTTGTTAGTTGACGAATTCTAAACCTAAGATGTGTAAGACCCGTATCTTAGCTCGTACCATTCCATATGCATCCACGATTCTCCCAGTCAAATTCTGGTGACCCACAATCTGCTATCGACATTTACGCACGATCCCAAGTCATATCCCGTATTCCAGAGTCGGCTCAACTCGAGACTTGTACCCTGACGACCGCACCGTCGCTATGGTTCCGATGCCACGTCTCACGCATCGAGGCGATATCCAGGCCAGGAGATGTGGGCTCGTGTTTAGTTTGAGAAAAATACCGCGTGTTGCAATCCCGAGAGAATCTCTACAACACATCACATCAATCAATCAAAGTATAACCCATCACTCCATCCCATCCCCAAATATAACTACCCTCTCCAAAAGTCAATACTCTTCTTACACAAGTACACATCTATCACTCACCCATCACACCCCATCACTCAACCATCCCTCTCTCCCTTACACCTCTCTCTCTCATCTCTCTCTCTCTCATTCCCCAAGCAACTCTAACGTCCAAGCCTTTCAAGAGAGAGCTAAGTGTGGCCCACTCCCTAACCCCTCAATCCTCACCATCCAACCCTTAGATCATCATCTCCACCATTGAAGGAGCTTCTTGGGAACCTTGGAGCACTAGGGAGGAAGAAGAAGGAAAGGTGAGTGATTTTATTTGTTGATTTTGCTGATTTGAGGGCCCACTTGTAGTGGGACCCATCTTGATGTATGATTGTATCTGAGGGCCCATAGTGGCGGGGCTCCTCCACTACTCCGATTCTCTCTCTCTCCCTCTCTTTTTCCTTGATTGCATGGCCCACCATGATGTATATGTTTCAGATCCGCAACGTCCGTCAATTGAACGGTGGGTTTGATCGTGTGGCTTGTGTAATACTTGAACTGTCCATCTGATAGACGGTCAGTAACTTGCCTGTTGATATTGACATCAGGGATTTGTGGGTCCCCTTTTTGATGCACCACCATCCGTGCTAATGCACATGGGGCCCACCTTAATGACTCGTGTGGCCCACCTCCTAGTGGGACCACTATGATGTGTGTGACTCATCCCCACCGTCCACTGTTAAGGACGGTGGAACCCACCAGACGCTGGACACTACCTTCCCCTTTCAAAAAAAAATATTATAATAATTATAATATTATATGTACAGTGGGTGGGCCATACCTAATATTTGTATTCCATCCATGTCGTCCATTGTTTTGGAAAATGGGACCCACCACGTGTACGTGGGCCCACTGGATATATATGTATTTTACTCATGTCATCCACCATCCAGACCCTGGACGGTGGGGCTTCCTGTGAGGTGTGTGGCCATCCACACCGTACACATGGTCGTGGGACCACCTGGATGAAGGTGTTTCATCCACATCGTATATTGCGTGAGGCTCACCTTATATCCTACCGTCTAACCGTTTGAGAACGGTGGACCTCGCCATGATGTATGTGTGCATGCAGCGTCCAGACCTGGATGGACGCTGGATGTTATTTTTACAAATAAAATAAAATAAAATAAACTATAAATATATATTATAATAATATATACATGCATGTATGTATATCAGGTGTGGCCACGTGTGCGGAGCCTCACCATGATATATGTGTTTAAACAATGTCGTCCATCCATTTTTGGCGTGGGACCCACCCCACACGTGTTGCACGTGTGGGGATGGGGCCCACCTTGATACAGGTGTTGTATTCACTCCATCCACATGCGGATGTGGGGCCCTGATGTAAGTATTTTATCACCACCATCCAGCAATGGACGGTGGGATCCACACCGTAATATATGTGTTTTAGCTATGCCGTCTGCCTATTTGGGACCCACATGCCACATGTGTGACAACCACACCGCCTGTCAAGCCCCAAACTCAGAAATCGGGCTCACAAAATTCTCGGTCGCCGAATCCGGCGCCGACAGCCTCCGTAGAACCCCATTCTCGGCTCCTAGCTCCCATTCGCCAGGTTCCGATCCTGGGATGCTACAAGGAGGATTTTCAACGTCAGTTTGATTCGTAATAAGCATAACCGAAGGCATAACCCACAAACGACAACCAATAACTCCATTACATTTCTACTATGATTAAAAACTTTACAAGTACAATGAGCATAAAGGGAAATACAATGGTAAGGAATAAAAACTCCAAAAATGATCTGCAAGTGCTCCTACCTCAGCACTGCTATGCCCCAACGTCACCTGCATGCAACGGTTGTGCATAAGCTTATAGAAAGCTTAGAGGGTGGTGAAAGTGTGTGCGCAAGGTAGTAATATGATCATGCAATATCAGAGTAATGCGGAATATGCAGATGGATCCATAATATCATGAGCCGTACGAAGGCTATGCGATGCAAGATGCAAGTCAAGCATACAATCTTCATCTAAGTCCACATGTCAATACAGCTCAACTCTTGGATATCACCGGGGTCTAGTACACTCTAAACCAGATTGTCGCCACATCGCGCGCAATAAGGTAAGTGGAAGAGATCTCACTATCCGTCTGCTAATATCGGGCTCGACTCGTCGATAGCGGACCCATTCCTCAAGCTGGTCAGACTCAGCCTAACATTGCCCCCTACACTCGGGCGGGTAAGGCCGCACCCCCTTCCAACCGACCACGACACAGTGGAGAGCGCAACCGTCTGGTAATCGACACTCAACGCTATCTACCCACTCGGTCTAGACGTTGGAGTAACCTCTTGGTATCATGAGGATTTAGGGACTTTCACCTAGGGATATCTATAGCACCCCATGTAGAATAAGATTTTCGGTATCCAATCCTGCCAACCACGATACGCCTGTGGAGGCTACGGCCCCGATGTCGCTAGGGCGTACAATAACCATGTCACACAAATGTGAAATGTATGAATCACGCTATCCAGTAATGCAACAAATCATGTGCATATCGTGCGCTCATGTAGGGCAACACCGCCTAACCGGGAGCCCATAAACAACCTGCCCGAAGGCATATGCTATGATCAGTCAATTCCCATATCAAGCATACATATAATGCGTATGATCATGAGTCATGAAACTATGCTAAACATGTAAATAAGTGATGAACCATTCTTACAACGCAGATGGGCCTAGATGGCCTATACACAACAAGTACTGCCTATCAAAGGGGCCCTAGGGAGAGTCGTAATGTGGACATCCAACCAATATTACACTTGCAATGTGGACGTCAAACCAACATTGCTCCCAAGGTACGATCGTCGCAAACATCGTTACATAAACCGTGTTGGGCTCACACATTGCAATGGACCTTAGGTACATCCCATTGGGCCTTAAATACATCAAATGAGCCATATCATATGGGCCTTTTACTCATCAAATGACCCACATAAATGGACCACACCAATGGGCCTTATGTGCATTGTAATGGGTCATAACCCGTGGGCCTTAGATTGCATCAAATGGGCCTAATCTCATGAGCCATATACATATCAAATGGGCCTAATCCTGTAGGCCTTATATAAATCAAATGGGCCTAAACCCCTTAGCCTTAAATAAATCAAATGGGCCTAAACCCCTAGGCCTTATATAAATCAAATGGGCCTAAACCCCTAGGCCTTATATAAATCAAATGGGCCTATACCCCTAGGCCTTATACAAATCAAATGGGCCTAACCCATAGGCCTTATACAAATCAACAATGGGCCTAACCCATAGGCCTTATACAAATCAAATGGGCCTAACCCATAGGCCTTATACAAATCAAATGGGCCTAACCCATAGGCCTTATACAAATCAAATGGGCATATACTCAAAATAGGTGGCCCACTTGATCATTGATCGGGCTCATTCTTTAACTCATGCCTTAAAATGATATTTTCAAGTGGATGGACGGTCTGGATGCGTCACATGCATCATGGCGGGGTCCACTGAGGTTGGACGGTGCATATGCATCACCGTGGGCCCCATCACCACCGTCCTCTGGACGGATGAAACACAAGAATCATGGTGGGCTTCCACCGTCCGCCTGGACGGTGGATATAGAACACTTACATCACTGTGGGTCCCATGTGGGGCCCACTGTAATGTTTAAATGCCATCCAAACCGTTCATAAGGTCCCTTGGACCTGGATGAAGAGAAAATACAAATTTCAGATTGATCTAAAACTTCTGTGACCCATGGGAGGGGTCCCAATGGTAGAGGTGTAATTACACTGTTTCCTATGGTGTGGGCCACCCGAGCGTCGGATCGGCCTCATTTTTGGAGGGGGCCCACCTTAGGGGGTGGCCCACCATATGAACGGCGTGGATATAACATATACATCATGGTGGGGCCCACGACAGCATCTGTGGGTGGCTACACGGTTGCCCGCTGCACGCAGCGCGTGCTGCTGCTACAGCGTCAGAGGCAGAGGTTTACCTCTGTACTTTATTTTCTTAAAAATTTGGGAAAACCCATTTTTCTGGGGTTTTTCGCGCTGGGGCCCGCATCAAGATGATCCACCCCGTCCATTAGCTTCCTCGGCTCAAGACAAATCTAACGAATCTAATATAGAGTAATTTTTATGTTTAGAAAATAAAATAAAATAAGAAAATGATCTTTGAAAGGTAATGATGTAATTTTCGACGCTATGGCCCACCGGACCTTCCAATCAACCCCAACTCTTGGCTCAACGCCTAAAATGAGATGGGTAAGAGGATGGACAGCTTGGATTTCATACATACGTCAAGTGGGGCTTATACTAGTGGCCCACCCCAAAAGGGCTTCTTTTTCTTCTTTCCTTTTCTTTTTTTTTTTTTATTTCCAACGGTGTCCAGGGAACGCCCAACGTCCCTGGACACAATATGTACATTGAAGTGGGCCCCATCTGTAGATGGTTGGATAGAATTCATGCCTCGTGAGGGGGGTCCATTCGAGTGGGCCACACAACCATAACTTGATTCATAAGAGAAAGAAATGAAATGTAGGGGGAAAGAAAGAGATAGAGAGAAAATAAAGGGTGGGACACGCTTGAGATGGAGGGCTCCGCCACTATGAGCCCTCTCTTGAAGAAATCATACAATCAAATGGGTCCCTTTTACACATGGGACCATCTAAATCGAAAATCAACGGTGGGGATCCTTTCCCCACCAATATGGACGGTCTATATGACCTTTCTAATGCAATAAAATAAACATCATGATGGGGTCCATGGAGAATGGCCCCATCATGGATGATCATGATGATCAAAGTGGTCCATCGGCCACATCTTAGGGTCCCAAGTGAGATCCAAACCATTGATCGGTTGGCCTCACTTGGCCCATCTCAAAAACATGAAAAACTAATATTATTAAGCACCCACTGTCCGATCTTCTTGCTCCTATGAGTTCTCTTGCACCTTAGCTTCAACTTCAATGGATGAGATGAGGAATGGATGGCTAGGATGGGAGATGATGGGGTAGGAAAGTGGGCCACCTTGGAGTTTTGGAAAGCTTGGAGAACTCTCATACGTATGGGATTTTTGTTGCTTGGAATGGGTTTGAAAAAAAATGAGAAAGAGAGTAGTAAAGAGAGAGAGAGAGAGAGAGTGATAGGTGATGGATGTGGTGAGTGATGGGTGTAAGAGACCCTTTTTTACTTTGGTGGCATTTGTGTAAGAAAGGCATGGCATTGTATAAGCATTTCTTGACTTTTGAGGCATTTGCGTAAGAAAAGTATGGGCATGGAAGAACTTTAAGACTTTTGTGGCTTGCTTGGGAAAGGGTGAAAGTGATGTGTCTTGACATGTACTTGACATGTGATGTGATGAGATTGATTGATTGATGGGATTGATGTGACATCTCGTAGAGATTCTCTTCGGTTTCGCAACACGCGGCGTTTTCCTTGCACTGAACGTTAGCCCACATCTCTTGACTAGGGTATCGCCTCGGCGTGCAAGTCACGGCATCAGAACCGTAGCGATGGCACGGTCACTATGGTAATGGTCTTGGGTTGAGTCGACTCGGGTTGACGGCATACAAATCAGGGTCACGCGCAAATATCGATTAAGGGTCGAAGGTTGCCGAAATTCGACTGGTAAGACCGCGAAAGTCTACGAAACGGTACGGACTAAGATAAGAGTCTTACACCGCCCATTGGTAGGGACGTGGGTCCCAACAGCTAGGTCACTGTGCTGATGTCCACAAGTTTTAGGTCTGGTCACGTGGTATGTGTTACACCATACCGTCCACCCATTGTTGGACAGTGGGACCCAGTTGTATGTGTGGGATCTCCACAGTCCAGACGTGCCATGTGGGCTTCCACCTTAATGTATGGTTTTACCCTCGCTGTCCATCTGAGGACGTGGGACCCACACATGACATATATGTTTTATCCACGCTATCCACCATCCAGCAATGGACAGTGAAGCCCTCTGATGTAAGTATTGGACCCACTCTGTCCAGTCCAGGAGACGAGGACCCCACCTTGATTTTTGTGTCGTCCATCTACATTTGTTGTGGGGCCAACCATGATGTATTTATTTCATCCACACCGTCCAGATTGTGTTGGACGATGCTGGATGATGTTTGGACAGTGCTGATTACATGGACAATGTTTGGACAGTGCTGATTTACATAGACAATGTTTGGGTGATGCTAATCATCATTAGGGTGTCATGTGCCCTATAGAATGATGTGTACAATGATACACATGTTACACCTGCAACTATTGAAATGATTTTAGATGTAAACCAAGCTCCCATCTGTGAGGCCCACCTTAATGTATTTTGTGACCCATCCGCCAGGTCCACTTTGATGTATTTTGTGGCCCATTCAAGAGGCCCACCTTGATATATTTATAGCCCATGTATGAGGCCCATTAGTGCGGCCTATTGATGCAGCCCACTTAATGTGTATGAGGCCCATTAGTGCGGCCCATTGATGCAGCCCACTTGATGTGTATGAGGCCCATTAGTGTGGCCCATTGATGCAGCCCACTTGATGTGTATGAAGCCCATTAGTGCGACCCATTGATGCAGCCCACTTAATGTGTATGAGGCCCATTAGTGCAGCCCATTGATGTAGCCCACTTGATGTGTATGAGGCCCATTAGTGCGACCCATTGATGTGGCCCACTTAGCGTATATGAGGCCCATATGATGAGGCTCGACTTGATGTACACGAGGCCCATTATGATGTGTATTAGGCCCATATCGTGCAGCCCATTGTGACGTGTATTAGGCCCATGATGCGTGACCCATTTGATGTATTCGAGACCTAGATACGTGGTCCATTTGATGCATACGAGACCCATGTGTAGGGCCCACCTATTATGTATTCGAGGCCCATGGGTTGTGGCCCAATGTGATGTATGCATGGTCGTTACGTTGTCTAGGAATCCCTTATGTGGGCCACTCCTTAGGAGCAATGTTGGTTAGAAGTCCACATAGATGAACAATGATGGTCGATTACCGACTCTGATTTATAGTGGCCCATTGTCGATTATCAATCGAGGCCGATTACCGATTCTGATTATCGATCGATCCCGATTGCCGATTATCGATCGAGGCCAATTATCGATCGAGGCTGATTAGTGATTCTAATTTATCGTGGCCAATTATCGATTATCGATCGAGGATGATTACCGATTCTGATGGTCGACTACCGACTCTGATTTGTCGTGGCCCATTGCCGATATCGATCGAGGCTGATTATCGATCGAGGCTAATTACCCATTCCGATTCTAATTATCGATTGATCCCGATTACCAATTACCGATTATCGATCGAGGCCAATTATCGATCAAGGCCGATTACTGATTCTGATTTGTCGTGGTCGATTCTGATTATCGATCGATCCCGATTGTCGATGATCAATCGAGGCTGATTATCGATCGAAGCCGATTACCAATTCTGATTTGTCATGGCCGATTCTGATTATCAATCAATTCCGATTGTCGATTATCGATCGAGGCCGATTACCAATTTCGATTTGTCATGGCCGATTGCCGATTGCCGATTGTTGAGGTCCACTTGGATATATATAGGGCCCACGGGTTGAGGCCCATTGTGATGTATTAGGGCCCATGGGTTAAGGCCATTGTGATGTATTCAAGGCCCGTTATTGAGGCCACCTTGATATATATGAGACCCATGCTGTGAGGCCCATTTGATGTATTGGTGGCCCGTGGTTCGAGGCCCAATGGGATGTACCTAAGGCCCATTGAATGTGATTTCACCATGGTGTATGTGTTAACCTTTATGGCAGGCCATGCCTTGGGAGCAATGTTGGTTTGATGTCTACATTGTAAGAATAATGTTGGTTAAACGTCCACATTATAACTCTCCCTAAGGCCCATTGATAGGCCCGTACTTGTTGTGTGTAGGCCGTCTAGGCCCATCTCTATTATAAGGATAGTTCATCACCATATAAAATGCTTAGTATAACTTCATCATTCATGCCCATACACATCATATGTATGTCTGATATGAAGAATGTTTGATCATAGCATACGCCATTGGGCAGACCATTTACGGGACTCCTTATGAGACGGAGTGCTCACATTATCGCGCCGTACGTACAGGATTATTGCATGACTGGAGAGTGTGACTCATGCATCTCACATATATGTGACTTGATCATTGTACGCCATAGCGACATCAGGGTCATGGCCTCCACAGGCACATCATGGATGGCTAGATGGGACACCGAAAATAATTGGTTTTAGCACTATGGGCACTTAGGATGTCCTTAGGTGAAAATCCCAGAACCTCCTTGGTACCAGGAGTTGCTCCAACGTATAGATCGAGTGGAATATGAGCGCAGGTGCCTATACCATGAGGCCGTGTCTCCTACTGTGTCGTGGTCGGTTGGAAGGGGGTGTAGCCTTATCCGCCCGAGTGAGGGGGCTATAAGCTAGACTGAGTATGACCGGCTCGTAAATGGGTCCGCTATCAACGAGCCGGGTAGGTATTGGCAGACTACTAGTCAGGATGATGGTGAGGTCTATTCTGCTCATGGGGCTGTGCAGCTAGGGAGGAGACAGTCGGCGTGGAGTATAATAGACCCCAGTGATTTCCCCAGAGAGTAACTGTACTGATATGTGGACTTATTGAGCAGGAATTGCATATCCATTCATTCATTCATTCACTATCCACTCGAGCTGGCGGTGCATAACTATTTATTACGTGTACCTTTGCATGGCCAGAATTTTGGTTGGGCGCATGACTAACCTGAGATCAGGAGTTTACCACATTGTGTCTGACTATCCAAATTTACGTATGGGACTGGTTTGGATAGAAGTCCCTTTTAATGGACCTCATAGCCTATGATACTTCGTACTATCATCCCGACTTCACATTCCAACATAGTCATTTCATTTACACCGCATATTACATTGCATTCGCAGTACTTAGCATTTTGGGTTATTATGTTCTTGCACTAATATGACCTAGATAAGGTTGATGGTATTCGTGGTCCGTCAGGATTTGCATATTGCATTGCATCCTTAGCATCTGTTATTGTCTTATTATATTTTGTATCGCATAGTTTTGGTACGGTTGATAGCACTCATGGACTTACCAGTATATTTTCGCTTACTCTGACATCGTATGATTCATGATCTTGTCAGTATTTTCGCTTATTCCGATGATGTATGATTTATGGGCTTTATGGTATACTTGGCACTTACCTTACACACACTTACACCACCCTCTAAGCTTTCTATAAGCTTATGCACGATAGATGCATGTAGGTGGTGTTAGGTTACAGCAGCGTTGAGCTTAGAGCGTGCAGCTGTCTTCTGGAGCTTTGATTTCGATATATGTATTTCCCTTTCAACATTGTATTCAAACGATTTCATAGTGGATATGTGGTGATGTTATTTTGTGACTTGGTTATGCTCCATTATAAAAAAAAAAAAATCATACTGAAAATCCTTCTTGTAGGATCCCATGATCAGAACCTGACATGTAAGTACCGGGATCCGAGAATGGGGCACTACGGAGGCTGTCAGAGCCAGATTCGGCGATCGAAAATTTTGTGAGCCCGTTTTTCGAGTTTGGGGTGTGACAAGATGGATCAAGGTGGCACGAATACACGCGCATTGGACCACAAAAAATAGACTCAACCCATTTTCATCCCTTTTCAACCCATCTCCTTCGAAAATTTCACCTTCCATCACCTTATTCTTCAAATCTTTCTAGGTACTTTCATATTACACACAAATCCTAAAGTTTAAATGATGAAGAACAATAATTAAACTAAAATTTACTATAAATAGTAAAAATATAATTAAAATGGACTTTAGACTATTAATCTGATGGAATCTTTGGAAATAACTAGGTTATTTGAATAGCTTAGCTTCTCCTACCCCAAAATCATATAATGCATGTCGAATAAATCATTCCGATTTGCATGATACACTCATTTCAAAAACCAAGAGGCAGAACCACCACTAGGACCACTAGATGGTCGCTGCGCCACTGCCAGATTGGCAGCATGCCGCCACCAGCTCCAGCGGATCGCAGCGGTGCAGCCAAATCGGCGGCGCATGGCTGGTGCACCGAATTTCGGTGGACCATCACTGAAATTTTTTACGATTTTCTGTGTTTTTAGGTCGACTTCAAAAAGTCATATCTCCCTCAATATAACTTCGATTTAGGGATTCAATACCAAATTGAAGCTTGATAAGTCTAGTTTCATATAAAAATAAGTGAAAAATAAAATAAAAATTTTAATATAGTTAAATCTAGGACGCTTTGACAACTGTCCAAAAATCGTTAGTTTTGGATAGCTATTACTTCTAGAATTTTAATAATTTTTCTATAACTCCAAATGAACTGAAATTTTGTGGAATGACTTTAAACTTAATGATAAACCACTATAAAAAGTTTAAAAGTATTTCACTAACTAAAAATATAGGAAATATTATAAGGAATAAAGACATTATAGAATCATATAGAAAAGCGTTGGTCTTGGACAACTAGTGCTTCCCGAATTTTTATAATTTTTATGGAACTTCAAATGAAACAAAATTTTGTGAAATAAAAATGAGCTTAAAAATAGATTACTATAAAAATTATAAAAATAATATGGTAACTAAAGGTGAAAAATATGTTATAAATAATATAAGGGTTGAAACCAAAAATTTCTACAACTTCGAATTGCTAATAGACTAGTCGTATATTTTCATATTAAAGTTTAGTATTTGGTGTCTATTTAGAAATTATTTATAATCATACTAGAAACCATCCCGTAATTAAATTTGATTATAATCATACATATATATATATATATATATATATATATATATATATATACACACACACATACATACATATATATATATATATACATATTTTTTTGTTTAAGTTATTTTGTGTAATTAAATTAGGACCCTTGAGTAGGATTGAGTTTCATACTTTAATACTCCGTAAGCTCATGTGAGAGGTAGACTACAATAAAATATTATAATTTTTTTTATTCTCTTATGAATTCAAGATTCATACCACATCAAGGAGGTGTCCCTCCTTTTTCCTTTTCCGCGGCCTTATGTTGCTAACATTCTAAACCTTTGAAATATTTTAGAATTCTCAATTCTTCCTTCCCTCTCGAAGTTAATTAAGCTGAAGCATAGTCTGCTCATAATCCACTAGTCATAAGATCGAAATGCTGGTATACATATAAAATTTTATACTATTAGAAACCATTTTAGGATGATATTTGACCATACGCATATTAAGATATTTATTAACCCCTACCTTGGACATTAATTAAAATAAGGACTCTCTTAGATCGAGACCCAAAGGATCAATCGCCAACCACCGCACACTATTTCAGCTCCACCTCTACGATCTATACCACCGGCACGACCATTCAACTGACCTCCTGCATCTCGAAATAGGCCTCCTTAATGACCTATGGCAGTGCAACCCAACTGTCCACAACAAGCTTAAGTACATGCCCTCGTAGCTAAAGTGTCTGAATCTGTGGTTGCAGTACGGCTAGCCTTCGAAGTCATTGCCCACATCCAAGGTACACCAGTGTTTCTGTTGGTGGACACCGGGTCCACTATATCAATGATAGCATACTCTACAGTCAAGCGAATAGGCCTGAGCACTACCCCTATGGTTGGAGTGAGAGTCATTGTGGAAGCAGGAACTTTCACAGATGCCACTAAGCTTTGTAAGAATTGCCTGATAGACTTACGTAGTAGAGTGATGTGCATTGACCTGATTGTCACCATGATATATCATTACAGCGTCATCCTTGGCATGGATTGACTCACTGAAATGAAGGCAGAGATCGACTGTGAAACCAGATTGGTGACCGCACATGGGCCCGAAAACACAACCTTCACTTTCCCAGTTCAGGTCAATTAGCCCTACCGCATTAGTTATTACGCTTCCTTATTGAAAATATTGATGGTCCGTCACTTGGGGACACACCAATAGTCAAAGATTTCACGGACGTGTTCAGAATGAACTCTGGACTACCTCCTCAGAGCGGATCAACTTTATCATCGAACTTGTGCTAGGCGCAACACCGATCTCATTACCGACTACCGCATGCCTCTGTGTGAAATGGAGGAATTAAGGAAGAAAAATGATAACTTATTGGATTTGGGTTTCTTATGGCTGAGCATATCTCCTTGGGGAGCACCTGTGTTGTTTGTGAAAAAGAAGGATGGATCATTGTGGTTGTGTATAGATTATCGTAGGTTAAATCATGTCACGGTGACAAACAAGTATCCTCTATCCAGGATAGATGATCTGTTTGACTAATTGAAGGGAGCACGGTATTTTTTTAAAATAGACTTACAGTCCGGGTACCATCAGTTGTGCGTCAGGAATGACGATATGCAGAAAACAGTATTCAAAACCAGTTTTGGGCACTATGAATTCCTCGTGATGTCATTTGGACTTACAAATGCACCAGTCGTATTCATAGATCTCACGAACCAGGTATTTCAGCCGTATCTATACTGATTCATCATCGTGTTTATAAATGACATTTTGATATACTCCAAGAGTCGGAAGGATCACGAAGAACACCTACGAGCAATCCTTGATACTCTTAGGCAGAATCAATTATTTGCACAATATTGAAAATGCGACTTCTGAAAGGAAGAAATCAAGTTCCTGGGACACGTGATTTCCAAGGAAGAAATCATTGTGAACCTTACCAAGGTGACCGCGGTGCAAGACTGAGAGTAGCCTGGCTCAGTTACAGAAGTGAGGAGTTTCTCAGACTTGTCAGCTATTATCGCCGATTCATTAAGGACTTCTCCAAGATAGCCCGATCATTGTCTCAGCTTACTCGCAAAGATCTTAAGTTTTCTTGAAACGAGAAAGTAGAAGCAGCCTTTCATGAATTAAAGGACAAGCTGACGTCCGCACCTGTGCTAGTATTACGAGAGCAAGGGGTCAAATATACTATTTACATCGATGCCTCTCGAGTCAGTATGGGTTGTGTACTTATGCAAAAGGATAGGGTGATCGCCTATGCCTCGTGATAGCTGAGGAAACACGAAGAAAACTACCCCACTCACGACCTGAAATTGGTGGCAGTCATTTTCGCATTAAAGATTTGGAGACATTACCTTTATGGAAAGGAGTTCGAGCTCTGTTGCAACCACAAGAATCTCAAGTATATCTTTATGCAAAGGGACCTTAACATGAGGCAACGATGTTGGATGGAGACCTTAAAAGACTTCAAGTTTGAGGTCTCCTACCATCCTGGCAAGGCCAACCTTGTGGCCGATGCATTGAGTCGTAAGAAAACTATAGAATTTGCCACCCTACTAATGATAAAAGAGTAGAATATGGTGGAATTCGTGCGAGATTTCGAGTAGAAGCTGACAGTGGAGGAGCTATTCAAGAGCGTTGCACACTTCAATGTGCAACCACTTATCGATGACCGAATCATTGTAGCTTAGAAAGAAGATGAACTGTTGGTGAAGATGAGAGAGTGTGCGAGTGATAGTGAAGAATCCGAGTGGAGGATTGGCTTGGATAGAGGTTTGCAATATTGTGGCCGCCTATGCATCCCGAACCTCCATGACTTGAGGAGAGAAGTTTTAGAGGCCGCACACAATTCAAAGATGGCGATGCATCTAAGCAGTATGAAGATATCTTGAGACATGAAGCATTGGTACTAGTAGGACAACATGAAGGTCCACATAGCAGATTTTATGTCTCATTGTCCCACGTGCCAGCAGGTCAAGGCCGAGCATCACCGACCCCCTAGTTTACTTCAGCCCATGCCCCATAGCAGAGTGGAAGTGGGATTTCATATCTATGGATTTCATTTCTGGGTTACCGAAGACGAGAAAGGGGCATGACTCCATTTGGGTGATTGTGGACCGATTGACCAAATTAGCCCATTTCCTCTCGATTTGAATTTCTAATTCGACAGATGATCTAGCCAAGCTGTACATCAAGAAGATAGTATGATTGCATGGGGTTCCTATAGAGATTGTGTCAGATTGAGACACACGATTCATGTCCATTTTCTGGACTCAAATCCAAGAAATAATGAGAGTGAAACTAAAGTTTAGGACCGCAGTCCACCCACAAACCGATGGGCAAACGGAACAGGTAAATCAGATACTTGAGGACATGCTACAAGCATGCGTGCTTGATTTCAAGGACAGTTGGGATAACTGTCTCCCCTATGCCGAGTTTACATATAACAACAGCTTCCAAGTAAGCATTGGCATGGCTCCTTACGAAGCCCTGCATGGACGTCCATGTCGAGCTCCACATTGTTGGGCAGGAGTTGGCAAGAAGAGTTTGGTTAGCCTAAATTTGCTACAAGCAACCTCAAAGAAGATTGATATTATCAGGCGTCGGCTTCTTGCAGCCCAGAGTAGACAGAAGAGTTACGCCGATACAAGACGGCGACAGCTGGAATTTGAAGTTGGGGACTGTATTCCTTAAGGTTTCTCCAATGAAGGGAGTTCTTCGTTTTGATAAGAAAGGAAAACTTACCCCAAGATTCATTGGCCCGTTTCAGATTTTAGACTAAGTGAGTATGGTGGCATACTGTCTCGCCTTACTCACACCACTCGTAGGCGTGCACAACGTATTTCATGTATCAATATTGAAGAAATATGTTCTTGACCCTACCCATATTATTAAATGGGAGCAAGTACAACTAAGTGAAGATGCTACCTATATATTACGAGCAACACGTGTTCTAGATAGGAAGGAACAAGCATTATGCAACAAAGTGATCCCACTTGTGAAAGTGTTATGGACACACCACACTGAGGAAGAGGTTACTTAGGAAACGGAAGCCGAAGTCTGTAAGAACTACCCTCAGATCCTCGAGGAGTATGAAAATGTACTAATTTCAGGGACGAAATTTTTCTTTCAGGGGGATAAATTGTAACATCTCGAAAAAATTCATACAAAGACCCGAGTACCACCTCAGCCAGAAATACCTAAGGACTGTATCATGTTGTAATTAAGGCAGAATTTAGTTAAGTACTAAACTGAATAAGAGGTGGAATAAGCTTGGGCCACCATTTCCACAAATAAGAAGACCTAAAACCATTAATACCACTGACTCAAACACTACATAAAAACCTAGAAAAAATCTTAAGAGCCTGTCACTCTCGGGAGCACATTGAAACTCCATATCAGACCTGAACCGCACATTGAAAATTTGATGACCGCGAAACTATAGGGTTATGTCTGTCCTGCTAGGCTTAACAACCATCGCAGAAATCGAGCACAGATAGTATCCAGAAACGCACAACTTGAGCCCTGAGTGAAGTGTGTGAAAAATACGAATATCTTTAGAAAATTGATTAAGCTTCACATGAAATTCAATGAGCACCACATGAAATTCAACGAGCCTAACATGAAATTCAATGAGCTTCAAATGAAATTGAGCGAGCTTCACATGAAATTTAACAAGCTTCACATGAAATTCAATGACGCTAGCATGAAATTCAATGAGCCTCAAATGAAATTGAACGAGCTTCACAAGAAATTCAACGAGCCTCAAATGAAATTAAGTGAGCTTCACATGAAATTCAACGAGCTTCACATGAAATTCAATGACCCTAACATGAAATTCAATGAGCCTTAAATGAAATTGAATGAGCTTCACAAGAAATTCAACTAGCCTAACTTGAAATTCAATGAGCCTCAAATGAAATTGAGTGAGCTTCACATGAAATTTAACAAGCCTTAAATGAAATTGATTGAGCTTCACATGAAATTCAACGAGCATCACATGAAGTTCAACGAGCCTAACATGAAATTTAACAAGCCTCAAATTAAATTGAGTGAGCTTCACATGAAATTCAATGACCCTAAAATGAAATTCAACGAGCTTAAAAGAAATTCAACGATCCTCAAATGAAATTGAGCGAGCTTCATATGAAATTCAATGAGCCTCAAATGAAATTGAGTGAGCTTCACATAAAATTTAACGAGCTTCACATGAAATTCAACGAGCCTAACATGAAATTCAACGAGCCTCAAATGAAATTGAGCATGCTTCACATGAAATTTAATGAGCATCAAATGAAATTCAACGAGCCTAACATGAAATTCAATGAGCCTCAAATGAAATTGAGCGAGCTTCACATGAAATTCAACGAGCCAAACATGAATTCAACGAGCCTAACATGAAATTCAATGAGCCTCAAATGAAATTGAGCGAGCTTCACATGAAATTCAACGAGCCAAACATGAATTCAACGAGCCTCAAATGAAATTGAGCGAGTTTCACATGAAATTCAATGAGCCTCAAATGAAATTAAGCTAGCTTCACATGAAATTCAACGACCATCACATGAAATTCAACGAGCCTAACATGAAATTCAATGGGGCTCAAATGAAATTAAGCGAGCTTCACATGAAATTGAACGAGCTTCAAATGAAATTGAACAAGCTTAATATAAAATTGAACGAGCTTCAAATGAAATTGAACGAGCCTAACATTTTTTTGTTAGCTTGTTAGTACACCCCACTGTCAGTTCACACTTCACTGTTAGCCACCCCCACTAGGCAATCGATACCATGATGTCAGTGTTGAAACGAGGTATCTTTCACTTAGTCTAACACTTGAGCTATGGATCAAGGCGTAGCCTAACATGAAATTGAGTAAGGCTAACATGAAGTTGAGGGAGTGTTAAATGAAATTGAATGAGCCTAACATGAAATTGAACGAGCTTCTAATGAAATTGAACGAGCCTAACATAAAATTGAACAGCTTTAAATGAAATTGAATGGGCCTAACATGAAATTGAGCAAGGCTAACATGAAATTGAGCGAGCCTCAAATGAAATTGAGCAAGCCTAACATGAAATTGAGCGAGGCTAGCATGAAATTGAACGAGCCTAACATAAAATTGAGCGAGGTTAACATGAAATTGAACGAGCCTAACATTAAATTAAGTGAGCCTAACATGAAATTGAACGAGCCTAACATGAAATTGATCAAGGCTAACAACATGTAATTGAGCAAGGTTCAAACGAAATTAAATGAGCCTGACATGAAATTGAGCGAGGCTAACATGAAATTGAGTGGGCCTTAAATGAAATTGAACGAGGCTAACATGAAATTGAGCGAACTTCAAATGAAATTGAACTAGCCTAACAATAAATTGAGCTAGCCTACCATGAAATTGAGCAAGCCGAACATGAAATTGAGCAAGCTTCAAATGAAATTGAGTGAGCCTAACATGAAATTGGGCGAGCTTCAAATGAAATTGACCGAGCCTAACATGAAATTGAGCGAGCTTCAAATGAAATTGAGCGAGCCTAACATGAATTTGAGCTAGCTTCAAATGAAATTAAGCGAGCTTCACATGAAATTCAACGAGTACTTTGGTGAAATTGACTGAGCAGTTCATGAAATTGATCGAGCATTACATCAATTTATTTGTTGAAGTTCTCAGTCAATTTTTTAATGATTTCTCTGTCAATTTCATGAATTGCTCAGGCAATTTCATTGATCATGCACCAACAATTTCATCGACAACTCGGACAAATTAGCCGACAAGTAGGTGAAATGGACTGAGAACTCTGGCAAATTAGGAATTAGATTGCTTAGTACGCTCATATCGTACTAAGTAAACTAAGTTGGGCCCACCTTAAATGTATTTGGTCTATCCACATCGTCCATCCGTGTTTCCATCTAATTCAAGGGGTTGAGCCCAAAATCATAGCATATCCAAAGATCAAGTGGATCATACCACAAGAAATAATGGGGATAATCATTTCCACCGTTGAAACCTTGCTAGGGCCTGCAATGATGTTTTATTTGTCATCCATCATGTTCATAGGATGATGTAGACATGGATGAATGGAAAACATAGATATAAGCTTGATCTAAAACTTCTATGGTCCACAATATTTTTTTTTTGTTTAGGGTTTATGGCAATTTATTGAAATATACCTGTAGTGCGTGCTTTCTTCGATGGAGGCTCCATTTTCGTCTTGACAAACTAAAATGAAGGCAAAGAAGTAATGGTTTGGTGGAAGGGTATTCTTATATAAAGAATAGAGAAATAAAAAAATGGATTTTAGGTAGATGGGTGTTGAGAAGAGGATAGAAGATTCCAGAAAATGGGTTTTTGGTAAAGTGATATTGTTGTACGAAGAGGAGAGAAGAATCCAAAAAATGGGTTTTTGCAAAAGTGGAGAGGAGAGAAGAATATAGAAAATGGGTTTGAAATGCAGGAGTATTTTTATCTACAAAAAGTCAGTGGTTTAGTCTTAGAAAGTAAGGTTTGGGATCATTTAGAAAAGACGGTGGGTGAAATGTGAGATTTATAATGGTAAAAATCTCTAAGATCATTCCTACTACAATCTAACCGAAAACAATTCAAACCCGACCAATTTCTCAATGGTAGACATTCAATGCTTACTGTTTCGATTGTGAGACCCACTCTCATTTTTGGGCCCATGTGATCTGGAAAATTGGATGGACGGAAATTTTTAACAAATATCGCGGTGGGCTCCACCTAGCTTCTTGTTATCATAGGCAATCCCTGTCAGCTAGGCTCTAACTTATGTAACAAGAAAGAAAACTGTTGTAGAGTAGATTCCATCAGGCAATGACTACAGGGACCACCTAGATGTACATGTTATATATCGACGTCATCCATTCATTTATTAGCTTATTTCAGGGTATGGGCCAAAAAATAAGGCAGATCCAAATCTCAAATGGACTAAATTATAGAAAATAATGGTGATTGAAGACTACGGTTAAAACATTTTAGGAACAACCCAGTGTTTATTAGCCATTCAACATGTGGGCCCCACTTTCAATGGGGGTTACCCATCATGCAGGGCTCGACTTAGATGTGGGTCATTCATCATTAGGGGTCGGCCTTTGATGTGGATATTCCATCATGTGGGCCCCAGCTTCAATGTTCACTGCCAATTATGTGGAGCCCACCTTTGATGTGGATTGTCCATCATGTAGGCTCCACCTTTGAAGTGGGTCCTCCATCATACTAGCTCGCATTGGATGTGGTCTTTTTATCATTATAGGCCAACCTTTGATGTGGACCATCCATATGTTGGCCCACATTATATGGGGTCATCCATCATGTGGGGCCCACCTTTTATGTATTTTGCCCATTGTGTGAGCCCCACTTTTAGTGTGGACGGTCCACCACATGGAGCTTCCTTTGATACAAAAAAAAGATAGAGCCTCCTTTGACATGGACCATGAGATAGAGAAGTAGAAAAGTCATAAGTTAAAAAGCTAAACAAATTTACTTATTAAGATAAGTAGCTTTTGACACATAAGTTACTCTTACAATGATGCTTACCAAACTAACTTAAGTGAAAAAAGTAACTTAACTACTTAACATAAGTTTTTTTAAAAAAAGTAACTTATTTGGTAGTATTCAAATGGGCCTTAAGTGTGTATTTATCGTACATACAAAGTTATGACATCATATCACCTTTGTTCTTTGTCATGTGGTTGGCTAGAGTGTAGATCTCAGGGGTGGAATAGACATCTCATATACAACATTGTAAACCCTACAAAGTATGGTGTTGTTGAGGATTCTACGCCCAAGAATTAGGAAATTAGTTAGGTGATTTGGCTAAACAACAGAGTACAATATTCAGTGGCAATAAAAATTGTAATATGAACTTACATTAACCTCAGTTGAAATTACTAAATTGTAGTGTATCATCATTAAATTAGGGTGGTCAGAGTGTGTGAGAAAGAGAGAGATGTCAAGGAAATTGAGTGGAAGAGAAATCGAGAGATAGATGTCAAGCAAATTAGGGTGGGAAGAGTGATCGAGAGATGTAAATGTCACAGAAATTATCCTAGTCAAAAACTTTGATAGCCCCACAAGTGTTTTAATGGTGAACATTCAACGCTTAATGTTTCCAATTGTGCAGCACATTTGAGTCTTAGATCTTCCTCATTTTTTTGGTCTATCTACTAACATGATTTGAAAAATAGATGGATGGAATGGATTTTTCACAGACATCACAATGGACCCTACCTAGCTTCCCATCGCCACAAGCAATCAGGTTCCGTCGAGCTCTTACTTGCATATCAAGAAAGAAAACCACTGAAGTAGTTGCTAGAGAGATCCGCCATTGATTTTTATAGGGCTCATTGCCATGATTACATGAAATCTACTCCAATCCTTAGATGTTGTACTACAATGTAGGTGTAAGGCCCAAACATCCAACCCATCTATGATGCAGGTCGGCCATACCAAGATAAACATTTAGGAGGGTGAGTGTTGCCTTATACACTATTTCTAATTATGTGGTTCACCTCTATCATGAATGGGACTAATATTTGGGCCCTAAGCCTAACATAGGTGACCACCTAGTTGTTAAAGTGGATTTCACATCATCATCAAGGTAGAGCTAACCCATCTAACCAACACTCCCATGCCAAAAAAATCCCAGGTGTTATAGTTGCACATTATTTTTCCAAACCCTAATTATTCAGTGGGTAAATTGTTCAACTAGGGGTGTCAACGGGCTGTGCTATGGAAGGACTAAGCTCTATTTAAGGCGGCCCTCATTGTTCAATGTAGACCCAAACTTAGTTGTAGCCTGTGATGAGCCAAAGTGGTGGTATAACCTGAGTCTGATCTTTCTTTTTTTTTTTTTGTGACCCAAGCCCAAGCCTAGACTTGGGAGAGGGAGAAGGAACCGATAATGGCATTAGAGGAGATGGGAGAGAGTGGGAGGGAGAGAGGAACCGATAATGGCATTAAAGGAGATGGGAGAGAGTGGGAGGGAGAGAGGAACCGACAATGACATTAGAGGAGATGAGAGAGAGTGGGAGGTGTTGAGATTTGGAGCCACATCTAGACGGCCACTTGACCAGTCGAGTGCCCTACTCAACCGATCGAGTGGCCCACTCGACCAGTCGTGGACTGACTCGACTCAAAGTCCAGTGAGCATCAGTTTTTTGGTTCCACGGTACTTGACCGGTCGAGGACCATGCTCAAGCAGTCGAGGGTCTGCTCGACCAATCGAGCACCCTGCTCGACTAGTCGAGGTTACGCAGATTCGTTTCAAAATTTGATGCGGATTGTGAATTTTTGAGTCAGTTTTCGTAAGGGTGCGAAAATGAAGTTACCTAAACTATAAATAGGGGTTCCTAAGGCTTTTCTAGGTATCATGAGAGTTATTCAAAGGTGTGGGCAAAGAGTTTTTTCTGTGTTTTCAAGAGAAGAGGTTAGTATATTACCTTGTAATCTTCATTTTTCTTCATAGTGAAAGTTTGCATCCATGGTTTTTAACCCTTGTTGGGATTTTTTTCATGTATATCTTGTCTTATGGTTTGTTTGGAATGCTTTGATTCTTTTTCTAGTCTATATTTCTTCTTGTTTATCGTTTATGGGTGAAACCTAAGATTAGATCTCGGTTCACTGTGTTGTTGGCGTGCTATGTAACAACTAGTATCAGAGCTATTAGTTTTAGTTCTATTGGGAGCAATGACGGAAGAAGGAAAGACTAGAATTGAGAAGTTTGATGGTTTAAACTTTACCTTCTGGAAGATGCAGATGGAGGATTATCTGTATTAGAAGGACCTCTATATTCTTCTAGGAGGAAAAGAGAAGAAACCAGAGAAGATGATAAATGATGAATGGTTTTTATTGGATCAGAAGGCTTTAGGAACAATCCGACTATCTTTGTCTAAGAGCATCGCCTTCAATATATCTAAGATGAAAACCACAAAAGAATTAATGGAAGCCCTAGCCACCATGTATGAAAAACCCTCAGCGTCCAATAAAGTTCATCTTATGAAACTGCTATTCAACATAAAGATGTCAAATGGTGGGAGCGTGGCTGAACATCTAAACGAGTTCAATACAGTCACAAGCCAGTTGGAATCCGTTAGCATTATTTTTTAAGACAAGGTCGGAGTATTATTGATCTTGTCTAGTTTTTCAGACAGTTGGGATGGTTTGGTGGTTACTGTGAGCAATTCTTTGGGGTCGACAAAGCTGAAATTTGATGATGTGGTCGGTCTAATTCTCAGTGAAGAATCTAAAAGAAATGCATCAAGAGTTTCAGGGGATTCAGGGAATGCTCTAAACATTGAAGGAAGAGAAAGATCGCTCAATAAAGGATGTAATAAACACGGACATTCTAAGTCGAGGAAGAAGTCCAAGGAACCAAAAGACAAAGACAACTATTGGCATTGTGGGAAGAAGGGGCACATGAAACGTGATTGCAGGGTACTCAAGAAACAAGAAGGAAGCTCTCAAGGTGGGAAGGATTTATTGAATCTATCTGAGGAGAGTGACACAGAGGCATTGATTTTGACTCTTGATGCAATGAAAGAATCTTGGGTTATAGACTTGGGTGCTTCATTTCATACCACTTCATGTAAAGAAGTTCTACTTAATTATGTATTAGGTGACTTCCGAAGAGTCTACCTGGGCGATGATGAGTCGTGCAGTATTGTTGGAAAGGGAGACGTTCATATAAATCAAAAAGATGAAACGACTTTAAAATTGAAGGATGTCAGACATGTACCGAGTTAGAAACGTAATTTAATCTCAATGGGGCAATTGACCAATACCGGATATGTGAGGACCTTCACTAGTGATTCTTGAAAGATCACAAAAGGTACCTTGGTGATATCTCGAGGCAAAAAAGAAGGTACTTTGTACGTGACTTCAGGATCGTATAGTTCACTCGCAATTGCATCAAGTGGAGTGAATGAGCAGTTATAGCATCAGATGTTGGGACATACGAGTGAGAAGAGCATGAAAGTACTATTGTCAAAAGGGAAGCTACCAAGGCTAAAGTCTATTGACTTAGAATTCTACAAGGACTGCATGTATGGCAAGCAGAAGAGGGTAAACCTCAAGAAGACAGGACGCGCTTCAAAGACTCATCTATTGGAGCTTGTACACACTGATGTGTGGGGACCGACATAGGTATCATCTCTTGGTGGCTCACATTACTTTGTTTCCTTTATTGATGATGCTAGTAGAAAACTGTGGGTTTATTTCTTAAAGTACAAAGCTAATGTATTTGATGTATTTAAGAAGTGAAAAGTAATGATAGAAAACAAGACAGGTAAAAAGTCGAATGTCTCAGATCAGATAATAGGAGAGAATACTGTGATAAGAGATTTGAGGAGTATTGTGCAGCAAATGGAATCAAACATCAGAAAATGATTTCAGGGACACCACAGTAGAATAGTGTGGCTAAGCACATTAACAGGACCATCCTTGAGCGCGCCAGGAGTATGAAGTTACATGCAGGTTTGCCCAAGACCTTTTGGGCAGATGCTGTGAATACTGTCGCATATCTCATCAATAGAAGTCTCTCAGCACCATTAGATGGTGGGCTACCAGAAAAAAAGTGGACTGGGAAAGAAGTGAACCTTACACATCTCAGAGTGTTCGGTTGCACTTCATACGTTCACATTAATGCAAAGCACAGAAACACGCTAGATGTGAAGTCTAGGAGGTGCACGTTTATAGGCTACGGGCAGCATGATTTTTGGCTATAGGTTTTGGGATGCAGAAAAAAAAAAAAATCATCAGAAGCAAGGATGTAGTCTTTAATGAAAAAGTGATGTATAAGGACAATGTGCAGGAAAATAAGGCCGAGGAGAAAGAATTCATAGAGTTGGAAAAGTTACCAGATATAGGTGTTACAACACCACAGGATGATCATTCACAGGAACATTATAAGGCAGAGCCACAGACGCCGGTTGTGAGGAGGTCCACTTAGGAGAGGAGACCCACAGTCCAATACTCACCATCCTTACATTATCTACTGCTGACAGATAATGATGAACCAGAGTGTTTTGAAGATGCATTACAGTCAGATGCACAGGTTAAGTGGGAGAAGGCCATGGATGATGAGATTGACTCTATTGAGTCTAATTGTACATGGGAGCTAGTCACTCTACCCAAGGGTAAGAAAGCTCTTCATAACAAGTGGGTTTATATACTGAAGGAGAAGCACTATTGTTCGAAATGGTACAAGGCCAGATTGATCATGAAAGGGTTTCAACAAAAGGCAGGTATCGATTTCATTGAAATATTTTCACCGATAGTGAAAATTTCTATGATTCGCATGGTCTTAAATATAGGGCTACAGAGGACTTACATCTAAAGCAGCTAGATGTTAAGACAGTCTTTCTTCATGGAGACCTTGAAAAAGAGATATATATGCATCAGCTGACAGGATATGTGGCACCAGGAAAGGAGAACAAGGTGTGTAGATTAAAGAAGAGTCTATATCGCATGAAGCAGGCCCCGAGGCAGTGGTACAAGAAGTTGGATAGTTTCATGTCGGGAAACAGTTTTAGGAGATGTCATGCAGATCACTGTTGCTATTTGAAGAAGTTTGATACGTCATACATCATCCTTCTTCTGTATGCTGATGATATGCTTGTGGTCGGTTTAAGCATGAAAGACATCTAAGATCTCAAAAGATAACTATCTAGAGAATTTTCCATGAAGGATTTAGGAGCTGGAAAATAAATTCTAGGCATAAGGATAAAGCGTGACAGGGAAAACAAGAAACTGGTTTTGTCACAGGTAGAGTACATAGCCAAGGTACTTGATCGATTCAATATAGGATGTGCTAAGCCGGTTAGCACGCCATTAGACAACCACTTCAAGCTTTCTAAGGAGCAAGGTGCAAAGACGCAGGAGGAACGAGACTACATGACTAAAGTCCCATACGCATCAGCTATTGGGAGTCTCATGTATGCTATGGTGAGCATGAGGTCAGGCATTGCTCAAGAGTTGTAACTAGGTTCATGAACAACCCCGAAAAGGAACATTGGGAAGCTGTGAAGTGGATCCTCAGATACCTAGCAAGTACTGTGGATATAGGGATGTGCTATGGTGGATCGAAAATCAATCTATAAGGCTACGTAGATTCAGATTTGGCAGGAGATATCGATAGTAGAAGAAGCACTACAGTTTATGTCTTTACTCTGGGTAGTGTTGCAGTCAGTTGGGTCTCTCAGTTACAGAAGATAGTATCTATCAGTACGACGGAAGCAGAATATGTTGCAGCTATAGAAGCATGCAAGGTAATAGTGTGGATGCAAGGTTTCATGGAAGAGTTGGGTAAGAAGCAAGTAGATTGTAAGCTATACAGTGATAGTCAAAGTGCAATACACTTGGCTAAGAATTCAGCCTTTCATTCAAGGACCAAGCATATTGACATCAAATATCACTTCATACGTTCGTTACTGGAAGATGGATCGATTGCTCTAGAGAAGATCCATACAAGTGAGAATCCTGTAGATATGTTGACCAAGGCGGTCACACGGGAGAAGCTGAAGCCCTGTTCAGCTTTCATTGGTCTTCAGGCTTGAAGACGGGGAGCTGGTTTACTCTGGATGAATAAGATGAAAGTTTATGACAATGTGTCTCCAAGTGGGAGATTGTTGAGATGTAGAGCCACATCTGGACGGCCGCTCGACCAGTCGAGTGCCCTGCTCGACCGGTCAAATGGCCCACTCGACCAGTCGTGGACTGGCTCAACTCAAAGTCCAGCGAGCATCAGTTTTTTGGTTCCACAGTACTCAATCGGTTGAGGCCCATGTTTGACCAGTCGAGCACCCTACTCGACCAATCAAGGTTATGCAGATTCGTTTCCAGATTTGATGTGGACTACGGATTTTTGAATTGATTTTCGCAAGGGTGAGAAAGGAAAGTTGCCTAAACTATAAATAGGGGTCTCTAGGGCTTTTCTAGGTATCATGAGAGTTATTCAAAGTTGTGGGCAAAGGGTTTTCTCTATATTTCTAAGAGAAAATATTAGTATATTGCCTTGTAATCTTCATTTTTCTTCATAGTGGAAGTTTGCATCCATGATTTTTTACCCATGTTGGGATTTTTTTCACATATATCTTGTCTTGTGGTTTGTTCGGAATGCTTTTATTCTTTTTTCAGTCTATATTTCTTCTTCTTTATCGTTTATGGGTGAGACTTGAGATTAGATCTCGGTTTACTGCGTTGTTGGCGTGCTGCGCAACGGGAGGGAGAGAGAAACTGGCAATGGCATTAGAGGAGATGGGAGAGAGTGGGAGGGAGAGGGGCAGTCGCACCCTAAACTCGGCCTCCTACACGATTGATCTATGATGGCCAAACTTGGCCTCGCGGCTTGTCGAACTGGCACCCGACGCCCACAAACCAAGTCCCAAGCTTGACACCTAACTATAAGTTTTAGGGATTTATTTATTTATTTTTTTTTGCTAACAAATATCAAGCATAAAGATTGGCATTTACAATACAAGAAAAATAATCAACTCTCATTATACAATATGTTTACATTACAATTGTTTCACAACAATACATATCCAAGAAAATGAACCAAAAGTATAGTGTCCAAAAATCACATGATAGGCATCATTTGCTGCTCCTACTTCTGATACTGTCTTGAAAAAAATTATAAAAGAAGGGCTTGATCTTTTAAAGCCTAGTGAGTACACATGTGTGTGCAGTATATCCTACATGTAGGTAGGTAAGGTAAATATTCCATGAAGAAATCATGTGTGGTGGAATACATGTAATATGTAAGGTACAATGACAATACCCATATGATGTAATATAATGCATATGCATCAGGATCATGATCTGAATCAATGCTCCGACACCACCATGTCATGCTATCACATATCTATTACACACAAGCATTACTGCATCACACAAGTCCGTAGCAATATTATCAACATTGTCTTGTTATTCCCTATTATGGCAACTGCATATGCACACTGGCATCAATAATCGACCTTGCATACCCGCCCTATAGTGGTGTCGTAAGACTACCACCGGGCACGCCAATAGCAGACCACAATCATGCTTCTCCTCATTGATGGGTCAGACCGATCCTTGTTTGTACCTCAGCCCTTAAGCAGTTTGGACCCACATCTTCTCAACTTGACCGTGTCAGTGGGAGTCAAATCTATGACCCATGTGTCCACTCGGTCCGACACTGAGGCATCCTTAGCTAGCATCAGGGTTTAGGGATTTTCAACCCAAGGAGCATATCATCCCCCACTATTTCTACATTTTTCGACATCCCATCCCTTTTAAGGATAGTCCATGTCATCATTATAGATCCACATTTTATTACCAAGATCCATTTCATATTATACGGCACAAGTGTGGTATTACCATCATCAAGTATATCATGGTCATGCATGCATGCTAAAGCATACATTCAAGTGAATGCAGTATGCATGTAATACCATGAATCTAGAGTTTACATACTCTTTAAGATAGAAAATTCATATATGATAATCATGAGCCACTATTAGTTGTACTAATACATAGTCATGTGACCCAACTACAAAGGACGTATCTTATGCATTGATGGGTGCACTTGGCACACATGCACGTACCATCATTCAATGATGCACGAGTATGATCAACATCAAATGTACAAGGCATCAAGAGGTCCACGAGATAAACATGATCAATACGTTCGTGGAGGAAGAGCTCCCTTCAAACTCTTGTTCCGACTCCTTAGAAGTATGTTTGAACTATGCTGATTTAGACAATCAAATGATTCGAGATGTGGTAAATGCATTTTCTTTTGATCCCTTAGAAGCGTGCTTAGATCATTTTGTTAACTCTGATGATGAAATGATTTTGGAGGTGGTGAATGCATTTTGTGATTCCACTAAGGTGCTTAATATCAATTCAAAATCTTTAACTTCAAGTGTTGAAGCATCAAAGCCTAACTTAAAACAATTACCTTCAAAACTGAAATATAAATAATTATATTTGTTAATAATAGGCTTTATGCTCCATTATCAAGGAACTTAGATCAAGGAGATAAGTTCCTTGATAAACAATTATTTGTTGTATCTCAACCTAGGTTTGTTGACATGGCCAATTATCTTGTCACGGGTGAAATTCCTATTCATTGAACCCAACAAGATAAGCAGAAATTATTATTTTTTTTTTGTGAAGGTGCGCAAATTATTATGGTATAATACGTAGTTGTTTATCTATTGCCCGGATCATATAATGGAGCATAAAGCCTATTGGTCCAACAGAAAGTTACATTTCAATCTTGCCAAGGCTATCTTGCTTTGAAACTTTTAGAAGATCCCAATCTTCTAGTCTGATGGAGATCCCTTTTTAGTAGATTAGGTCTCTTTTCTATTTTTTCTTTTGTTTTTGATGTTCAACCGACTTAGAGAAATTAAACACCTATACTCATTCATCGTCTCAAGTACTCTTGATCCTCTACTTGTTACATTCTAGTTGGTCTCATATTGCTTTTATTACATGACATCTTTTTCAACATTGAGGACAATATATCATTTAGGTTGGGGGTGGAGTTTCCCGTAGAAAGTTCTTCTACTTTCTTATCTTTGCTTATTTGGGCTAAAAGTTTTAAGTTTTTTTTTTCAAAAGTTCGATTTCTGTGTATTTATGAGATTTGAAAGTGGTCTGAATATTAGAATGATAAGACACTTAGTGATATGAATTGAAAGTCTAGAAACTAGTATATTTTTAGAAATAAAAATTGAATTCTTTTCAGTAATTCTCTGATGGAATTTGTAAACATTGATGAATCATGAAATTCACAATTCACATATGACTTGCACTGCTGGGTTCTAAGTTTGACATTGTCGTGATAACATGATGATTACCTAAAGTGCTAGGAACTAAGCCTGTTGAACCTTGACTATCTTGTTCATTTATTTCTTTGAAAAGAAGAATACATCAAAAAAGACTACCTATTGTTTAAAAAAAAGAAGAAAAAAAATGAAATATGAATTTTTTTTAAAAATGAGAAAGAAACGAATGGTATATAAAAAGAAGAAAAAGAAAAAGAAAAAAGTATGAAGAATGATGATATGTTGAAGAAAAAAAATGAAAAGAAGATTGAATACTTTGGAATCTGTCAATGTGGAAAAAAATTGGAATATGTACTAGACAGTTGGAGAGGTTTTGACTCAATTCTTGGTTGATCCAATCACTTTTGGGTAGTTATTAGTGTTCTCATTATGGTAGAAATTGATCCCCTATTACCGTTAAAGTTTAGATTTCAATGAGCATCATGGTATTCAATGTTTGGAATTTTTTCATTGGTTAATTAGTGTTTTGAACTCGCAACTTGATTGTCCATTAAGTGTGTTGGAATCTAGATTTCCATTACTCAAAAAAGCTTTGTGCCTCGCAATTCTGTTTTTTTTTAGTCTTGAATTTTTAAATATTTTTGTATATTTTACTCGGGACTAGAAAAATGCTATTTGGGTGTGTGATAATTGCTTAATATTGCATATTTATCCTCAATATTGCACCCTTTTTCCCTTACATTTGAATGATAAATTGCTCTCATTAGAGAAATTTTCAATGTGTGGGAGAATATTAGAAAGCCAAGATGATTCAAGTTAATTGTGAAGCCTATGAGTACAAAAGAGATCAAAGACCTGAAATATGTTGAAGAAATGAAGAAATCAAGTTAGACAGGTTCGGTGGACCTCAGACAAGTTCAGTCGACCTTGGTACATTACCACAAAGCCGGACAACCAAACTGTAATTTAGAGTGTTGGATAGGCCAGACCAATCGAGCAAGAAATTGTTCGATCAACTAAGGCTTGCTCAATGACTTTCAGTCAACCAAGAATCCATTCGGTTGACCGATCAAGTGTGAAAGCTATTGCATAAGTTCAAAATTTTCTAAGTCGGTGGAAGCAAATTATATAAGGAGGTCCTTTATACATGAATTAAAGATACTAGAGCAACAAAGAGAGAGAGAAAGCTAGGGTGAAGCTTCATCGGCATCTTCCTTGATTTTTCCTTTAGTTTTAGTTTGTTTTCATGTTTTTTCTTTTCTTTTTGCGATTAGCATGTTAGCTATGCTTGGCTAATTTCTTAACTAAGGCTAAGGGGTGAACCTTTTAATGGATTATAATTTTTAATTCAATAATATTAGTTTGAAAAATAAATTAAGATGATTTTGATTGAATTCTTGGTATAGGTGAAAGTTTTGATACGTAAAATCTCTTGATTTATTATTAACTCCGGGTACAATAGATGCTTGAAATTTCCTACAATTACTTACTTCTTTATGAGAAATTGATGAATTAAGATTCGTGCCTTGTTTGGATGTTTTATATTGATTTAATTATTTTATATTCCGATTAGAAGGAATCCTTATTCGATTCCAATTGAGTTATCTTATTGAATTAATGAATTAGTAGTAAGAGTTTATTAAAAGTGGATCCCTAATGCCTTAATTGTCATTTAATGATTTTTTTTTAATGCAATTTCCAATTCATCTCAATGGGAAACCCTAGATTTTATTCTCTTTCTAATTCTAATAGTGTATCTACCCTCTATTCCTCAGTGGATCGATCTCAATCTTATTGAGTACTATACTATAGCACTACCTTCACTCGGAGTTAAGATCAATCATCTATTGGCCCGTACTAGATAAGTGGCCCAAATCATCCATTGACATCACTGGATGAGATCCTCATCTGCCCCATTAGATGCATGTACTAGATGAATAGTTTGAATTATCTTTTGGAACATAATGCATGAGTGGTTCAGATGATCTGTTGTCCCTGATGAGGAGTAATTCAGATAATCTATTGGCCTCTAGTGGATAAATGGTTCAGATAATCTGCTAGCGACTAATGGATGAGTAGTTCCTATCATCAACTTGAATCGATTGGATATAATGGTAGATGAATGGTTTGGATGATCTGTTGTACTGTACAAGATGAGCAGTTTGGATCATCTTTTGGCCACTATTGGATAAGTGGTTGGATTATTTACTAGCCCTCAATGGAAGAGAGGTTTGGATCATCCCTTGACCATACTTGATGACATCAAAAACTTCTTTTCATTTGAGAGTGAATGTTAAGGGTCAAATATTGCATATTAGACCCCAATTATTACTTGGTTTTACGTGCATGATAATGCTTAACGTTATATTTTAATCATATTTTTGTTGCAAGGTAAATTTAAAAGCTTGGATTGAAAAAAGGTACTAAAGGCATGGATTTGATGCTCAAAAATCACTAAGGTAAGGGACGGATCTTAGGAGACCAAGATCGAAGAATTCACACACCAAAGATTCAAAAAAATCAAGTGATTGAAGATAAAGAGGCCTGAAAATTGTCCTGAACGCAAGATCATAGAGTTTCCACCATCCGTTTGGCTCAAAACTTTATATCCGGCTTGAGGACCCTAAATTAACCATACGCATAAAATTTTAGCCATTGGATCCTTGTGGAAGTGGTCCAATGGACAAGATCAACCATAAATCACTGATTTGGGGCCCACTTGATCTTTAGATATGTTTTAAAGTTGGGTTCAACCATTTAAATTGGATGGCAAACTGAAAGAACGGAGCAGATTTTTCATGAACATCACGGTGGACCCCACCTGAGGATGTGCGCTCACACAGTGTATGCACACCTGCACCTCATCGAACCAGATTCCTAGTCAAAGAAGAGCTGACCCGACTTCCGCCTGGCTTCACATCTAGCGTCCACACGCTGGGACGTTAGGACGTATAGTGGCCCACCACCATGGACTGGTTCATTGATCTGGACCATTCATTGTGTCCAGGGGGCACGACCATAGCCATGGTCTTTTTACCACCATGCAAGCGATCGCAAGAAGATCACCGTCAAACATAGGATGAACGGCAGGAAGATTCAATTCCTTGGTCCGCACCAAACTCGAGCAAAATCGTCCATTCCTAACTGAAATTTCACCACGAATCTAATGGACGGGGTGGATTTCTTTGAAAACATCACTATGGGGCCCACTGAGAGCTCAGCGCAGCTCCCGTGTGCATGGCCTGCATCCAGGAAAATCAGAATTTAGTAGAAGTGGTGGCCCATGATCATCGATCATTTCGACAATCTGGACTGTCCAGAAGATGCACAAGAGGGCCACGACCCTAGCCAAGAAGTCAGAATCAAAGGATGGGTTGATTCAGCGTCGTAAAACTCCTCCAAATGCAAGTCATTTTGTGTTTTGCTGCACACGATGCTATGTTGTGTAAAAAGCTTCTGCAGGAGTTTCTCCACCAACTTCCAGCCACCGCACTACGTCATTTCTATAAAAGGGGGAGTGCAAGACGTGAGAGAGATCATCATTGGATGTGGAGCAAGAGAGAGAGAGAGAGAGAGAGAGAGAGAGAGAGAGAGAGAGAGAGAGAGTGGACGGCACAACAGGAGTTTTTCTTCTCCTTTTCATCTTAGCTTCTTTTCTTTATGTTTTTAAGAGCATTTAGCTCATCATGTCTATGATGAGCTAAACCTAGGGCTAAGAGGTGAAGCTCGTAGCATGATTAGGATGTTTGTTTTGTTTTGATTCATATCTTGTTGAACCTTATAGATTCTAATTTGATTATTAAGGAATATTTTTAGTATTTAATGGTTTATTGTGACTCAAATTACAATGGATCTACGATAGCTTGAGATATCTTCTTTTCCTGAATTGAGATTATGAACTTAGGAAATCTCGTTGTTCACCATCATCCCATGGGCATGGTAGGGTGACGGAATCCTTCATAACTTTCACAATTGTCTTATGATTGGTTGTGGGTTTGGTAAATTATTGTTGTTTGCCTTATCTCCTGGGCATGGTTAGGTGACTGGATCACTTCCAAATCTTCACCACTCTCATCCATTGATGATTAGATCCATGAGAAGTTCAGAGATCTGACAAATCTCTTCTTACCAATTGGATAAGATAGGACTCTGATAGCGGTTGTGTTCTTGAATCATGCAAGGTAGCTTCCCAATTGCTACAAGTGGATCCTTGGCTACCTAGTTACCACCATTTGAGGCTTGCTGAATTTCATGTGAAGCTCGCTCAATTTCATTTGAGGCTCATTGAATTTCATGTGATTCTCATTGAATTTCATATAAAGCTCGTTCAATTTCATTTGAGGCTCATGGAATTTCTTTTTAGGCTCGTTGAATTTCGTGTGAAGCTGTAACACCCTGAAAATCGGGGGTCGTGTATAAACTTAACTCCCGAGTTCCAGACCGTCACTTATGCAATAAAAATGGTTATGATTCGATGTTGTCTGATTTAAAGCATTCACATGAGTAAAAGTATACCAAAACTGCAATTCATACTTCAGATCCAGTGATAAAAGCAAGCGGAAGACTAAACAAGATATATATCACTGTATGGGAAAACAAAGTAATCTCAACTGTCTCCAAAGTATGACTACATCTCTGAGTCTCATATACATGTACATAACAAAAGAATAATGTTCAAAAAGAAAAGTCCCACTGATGTCCCCTCGATCCAGGTCGCCTACGGGAAGCCGTCATGATACTGCATATACGAGAACTCATCCTGGTCCTCGTCATCATCTAGCTCCACCTCCTGGATCTCATCATCACCTGCAACTACAACAGGGTCTGGTGGGTGTTGCAAACACCATCCCGTAACGTGGGAATGAGTGATCAACTCAGTGGAATCATAGAGCAAAGATTAGCATGTTCACAATTCAATCACGCGATAATAGTAAAGCAGTAAATCAGACAAGTCCTAATACTGTTGTTAATACAAGATGATATGACGTGATGTATGCCCTCACCGACGATCACCCTCATACGGCAACATCTTACGACCGCGGCATGCCACACTCCCTAGAGTGCTCCACATCTTCCAGGCACATGCAATGCTATGGTGATATGATTACCAAGTTGTTATTAGTCCATTCAAACAGCAGGATTGGGAAACTAAGGTACCTCCCTTGTATCAATCCCAACACGGATCCTGTCTAGGGTCGTCACTCCTAGTAATCTCATACGATGTACATTTCGTAGGTCACTGCAAGGGCTGCCAGGGCTGTTGCTCGCACTCGTTGCACCGCTCCCCCATCACCTTATCAATACAGGCCTACTGTACTCTACTGCACGGAAGGGTCGTCGCCTCCCGTGAACTCAGAATACGCTCGCGGTCACTACAAAGGGCTCGTCGCCTGATCAGTGTAGGCCGACAGCTAGAATATAGTGTCTCATACCACCATAATCTGCTCACGAGTCAAGGTGCTCACTGGTCACTACGGGGAGGTTTGTGGCCCCAGCGTAGGCCGACAGCTCGACCACGGTGTCCCATACCACCATGCCCGGCTCATGAGTCTTCGTGGATCAAGGTACCACGGTTAATAGGGTTTACAATGGTAAGTTCAGTACCCTAGGTTCAAGCAGTTATGATTCATACAAGGTGAACAAACATCGGCCAGTCGGGTTACTTGACGGGCTCGACTAGCGCGATCGCATCTCGAATTGAACGACATGAAGTGCGTAAAACACTTCGCGTGGCCTAACCACTGCCGCCAACTCTCAACACGAATCACATTCATCGACGCGTCGTTCGTGGCTATGACCAGTCAGCCACGAATTCGCTCGGTTACCGACTGCCTGGACTAAGTCAAGTCCCACACATCTATGGAATTACATTAACACTATAAGAAGGTATTGGAATTGAAATACATCATGTGAGCATGTTAGCACATGTTATAGCATTCAACTTAAGCAAATCTTCAAGGCATACTTCCCATGCATATTCAACTTAAGCAAATCCTCAAGCACATATATTCCATGCATGTAATGAAATCATGCATTTTGTCAACACGTAGAAAATCATTTAGGTCGGCATAATAATTGAAAAATCAATCACAAAGTATCAAATAACATCATTTAATTCAATACATACTAATACAAGCATTTATACAAACACATGCACTACACACTTAGGTCTACATATAGCATGTCGACCCAAAGTGTGCAACTAGGCGAATCCCTTCGCCAAACTAATTATGCACGCATTCCTAACTTCCTAATGCGACAACAAACCATGTCAATCACATCAGCAAAATATGAATGCAAACAGTACTTCCTACAAATGACTAAAATGCCCTAAATCTCATATTCTTCGTTAGCTTACGAAACGGGAAACGGAGAGCATTTTGTACATGTCAAACGGCGATGCCGTCAAGAATCTACTATTAAACGACATTGAAAGCATTGGGAACCGTCAATCAAAGCGTCTAAAATCCTCACCTAGTGTCTTGTAGACTCGGGAATTGAAGCGGAGTGTATATGCTTCGTCTACGGCGAGTAAGGAGCCTAATACATAAGATCCATAAGCTACATCGCTATGGAAACAAGGAAAACTCAAATCAACATCTATTTAGGGTTTTTACTTACCTAGGATTGCGGTGGAATCACCGGGAAAGCGGTAGAGGAGTGTTGCTTAAGCATGTGCAACACGTAGCACAAGTGGCGGGAAGAACTCTCCCACTCTCTCACAATCTCTCACTCTTTTTCTCTCTCCCAAGCTAGGGCTTCTCCCAAATTCGGATGGGAGAGAGGAGTGAGGGTTTCAACCCCTTTTATAGCCTAAAACATTCCCAAAATAGGCTTGGGAACAATGTTTACTTGGTGCCTAACCAAATCGGGGCCGTTTCGGTCCAAAAGGGCATTTCTGGAGGTCCCCAGGCCAGATGCGGTCGGACTTAAGCTCATGCATACTAGATCTAGCATACATCCAGTTTTTAGACCAATTGGGTTCCCAGATCGCACGTGGCGGCCCAGTTTCAGTTTAACGGTCACCGCACCAAGATCAGGCCTATAAGTCTCGTGATATATAATAGATATTTTTCCTGATCCAAGGGTGTAATTTGGCTGTATTCTGACGGTCAGAATGCTTAATACTGATGCGTCAAATTTGTGTGCCAGATTTGAATTTGAAATTCCAACTATGTCCCTATTCACACTCTCTTCGGTCCGGGCTCAATGAAATAGCCTGTGATAATCGGTTTGACTTGATTTTTGGAATGAGTGTCAAGCCCAGCTAGACGGTCCTAACGGTCTAAGATAGGAGGTATCGGACTTTCAACGTGCGGTCTAGATCCAATACAAAGATTCAAAGTGGTCCAGAGAACAAACCGGCTTAGAGTTTGATCCGAGGCTTTAGAGCATTATAGCACCCTTAGTTCCACTCGCTTCGGGCCTTGTAGAACGTATTTAAAGTGATCAGGGACCATTTCTCAGCTATTCTAACGTTGCACTAGCTAACCTAGTCAAATTTTCCAAAGGAATGAATTCTACGCAAATTCGGGTCGAGTTGGTACTCGAGCCCAAGTATGGATTTTTCACGGGCGTTACAATCTACCCCCCTTAACAAATAATTTCGTCCTCGAAATTTTGTACCTTTTCGTACTCCTTGAGAAGCTGTGGGTAGTTCTTTCTGATCTCGGCTTCTGTCTCCCAAGTAGCCTCCTCCTCAGTATGATGCGTCCATAGTACCTTCACAAGGGGAATCACCTTGCTACGCAATACCTGCTCCTTCCGGTCTAAGATGCGTGTCGGTCGCAGGATATAAGTAACATCCTCTCCTAACTGCACCTGCTCCCATCTGATGATATGAGAAGGATCAGCAACGTACTTCTTCAGCATAGAAACATGAAATACGTTGTGGACGCTCGCGAGGGGCGTGGGTAAAGCCAATCGGTAAGCCACTGCTCCCACACGATCGAGGATCTGAAATGGACCAATGTATCGCGGTGCCAGCTTCCCCTTCTTCCCGAACCGAAGGACTCCCTTCATAGGGGAAACTCGCAAAAACACATGATCCCCGACTGTGAACTCTAGTGGTCTCCGTCTCGTATCGGCGTAGCTCTTCTGTCTGCTCTGCGCTGTAAGAAGCCGACGTCGAATAATATCAATCTTCTCTGACGTCGCCTGCACCAACTCTGGGCCGATCAAGCTGCGCTCACCGACCTCTAACCAGCAATGCGGTGCGCGACAAGGTCGCCCGTACAGCGCCTCATAAGGTGCCATACCGATACTCGCCTGGAAGCTATTGTTGTACGCAAACTCCGCATATGCAAGACAGTCATCCCAACTGTCCTTGAAGTCCAATGCGCAAGCTCGCAACATGTCCTCCAGGATCTGGTTCACTCGCTCTGTCTGTCCGTCCGTCTGTGGGTGGAAGGCAGTACTGAACTTCAACTTCACACCCATAGCCTCCTGAATGCGAGTCCAGAAAATAGAAGTGAACCGCGTGTCTCTGTCCGACACGATCTCCAACGGAACTCCATGCAGACGCACGATCTCCCTAATATACAATCTAGCCAGCTCGTCTGCAGAGTTCGTAACTCTGATCGGTAGGAAGTGCGCCGACTTCGTCAATCGGTCGACGATCACCCAAATGGAATCATGCCCCTTCCTCGTCTTCGGCAACCCAGAAATGAAGTCCATGGAAATGAAATCCCACTTCCACTCTGCAATCGGCATAGGCTGCAAAAGTCCAGGTGGTCGGCGATGCTCTGCCTTCACCTGCTGACAAGTGAGACAATGGGACACGAACTCAGCAATGTGGGTCTTCATACCTTCCCACCAGTACGTCCTCTTCACGTCACGATACATCTTCGTGCTGCCAGGATGCATCGCGAGTCTAGTAGAATGCGCAGCCTCGAGAATCTCTCGTCTCAAGTCAGGGACATCAGGAACGCATAGGCGGCCACGGTAACGTAAGCCCCCATCCATGCCAACTCGCCAGTCGGCGTCAGCATCATCACTGGCCTGCTCTCGAAGCTCAGTAAGATGCGCGTCGTCCCTCTGTGCCTCGACGACACGGTCATCGATCGGGGATCGCACCTGAACATGTGCGATGAACTCAAATGGCTCCTCTACGGTGAGTTTCTGCTCAAAGTCTCGCAAAAACTCAACCATATCCCACTCGGCAACCATCAGCGGAGCCGCAAACTCTATCGCCTTCTTGCGGCTCAACGCATCAGCCACAAGGTTCGCCTTCCCAGGATGGTAAGAGACTTCAAACTTGAAGTCCTTCAGCGTCTCCATCCATCGCCGCTGCCTCATATTCAAGTCCCGCTGTGTGAATATGTACTTGAGGCTCTTGTGGTCGCAAAAGAGCTCGAACTCCTCTCCGTAGAGGTAATGTCTCCAGAGTCTCAGTGCGAATATCACGGCTGCCAACTCCAGGTCGTGTGTAGGGTAATTCTCCTCGTGCTTCCTTAATTGTCTCGAGGCATACGAAATTACCCTGTCCTTCTGCATAAGGACACAACCCAAACCAACGCTAGACGCGTCAGTGTATATAGTGTATTTAACCCCTTGCTCTGACAATACTAGCACAGGGGCGGACGTAAGTCTGTCCTTCAGCTCCTGAAAAGCTGACTCCGCCTTATCATTCCAGGCGAACTTCACGTCCTTCCGTGTCAACTGAGATAAGGGTCTCGCGATCTTCGAGAAATCCTGAATGAAGCGCCGATAGTAGCCAGCGAGACCCAAGAAACTCCTCACCTCAGTGACAGAACCAGGCTGCTCCCAGTCCTGCACCGCAGCTACCTTAGACAGGTCAACTGCCATGCCATCCTTGGACACCACGTGTCCCAGAAACTTCACCTCCTGCTTCCAGAAGTCGCACTTCTTATACTGTGCGAACAACTGATGCTGTCTGAGCGTATCAAGGACCAAACGCAAGTGCTCCTCATGCTCCTCTCGACTCCTAGAGTATACCAAAATGTCGTCGATGAAGACAACGACGAATCGATAGAGGAAAGGCCGCAATACCCGGTTCATCAGATCCATGAACACGGCCGGTGCGTTCGTGAGACCGAACGACATCACGAGGAACTCGTAGTGACCAAAACTGGTCCTGAATGCTGTCTTCTGCACGTCCTCATCTCTGACGCGCAGCTGATGATATCCTGACTGAAGGTCAATCTTCGAGAAGTACTGCGCTCCTCTCAACTGATCAAACAAGTCATCGATCCTGGGCAAAGGGTACTTGTTCTTCACTGTGAGTTGGTTCAGCCTGCGATAATCAATACACAATCGCAGCGAACCATCCTTCTTCTTCACGAACAAGACCGGTGCTCCCCAAGGAGATACGCTAGGCCGTATAAGGCCAAGCTCTAGTAGACCATCAATCTGCGTCCTCAACTCCTCCATCTCACATGGTGCCATGCGATACGTCGGCAGTGAGACGGGTGTAGAACCAGGAATCAGATCGATAGTGAAATCGATCTCACGTCTGGGCGGCAAACTAGGGATCTTCCTGAACAGATCCCCGAACTCAGAAACAACTGGCGTCTGCTCAAGTACCTGGGCACCAGCATCGCGCAATAGAGTGGCGTAGCTAAGAATGCGGAAAGGAAGATTTACCCGCACTGAAAATGTGAAAGGTGTGCCCTCAGGCTCGTACACCGTCACCACACGAGCCTCGCAGTCAATCTCGGCTCTCGCTGCAGTCAACCAGTCCATGCCAAGAATGACGTCGAGATATATGAGCGAGGGATCGACGACCAGATCAAGAGTCATCGTCCTGCCTCCCAGATCAACTAAACAACCCTCACACATCTGGGTGACATCCGAATAATCTCCATGAGCTGCAAGGACTCGCACGCTATCCATAGTGATAGTCTGTAACCCAAGACGTCTGACTACGGCACGCGATATCAAGGAAATCGTGGAACCAGTGTCCACCATGACAAGAACGGGAGTACCTCCGATATGGCCCGTGACCTCGAAGGCTAAATGCTGGAAAGTCAGCGTCGTAGATGCCTCAGCGGTCAGTGCATGAACTCGAGCCTGCTGTGGCCGGTTCGGCCGCTGTGTCAAGGGCCGTGGGGGCTGTCGAATCTGCGATACTGTGGGTCTGAAAGAGGACTGCGCAGGAGCTGACCGTATAGGCGGTGCTGATATCGCCTGTGGACGTACACGATCAATCTTCTGCGGCGGCGAGAACCCACTGTCCCGCATCCTCGAGAAGCAACTCGGCGCTAGGTGGCCCGTCCTCCCACAGTATGTGCATGATAAATCAGGACGCCTAAACGGTCCTACTGGCGCCGTGGTCCTGGTAGGAGGATCAACGCGAGGTCTCTTGCCCGCGAAGGGCCTATCTGGCAACTCCGGTCGCGGCCTGGAAGTAGTCGGGCCTCGTGATCGCGCAAGTCGATCCACGTCCTGCTCTGCCCGCATGGACATGTGAACTAACTACGCATAGGAGGAGAAACTGATGCAGCACATCTTCGACCGAATATCCGGTCGCAAGCCCTCCAAAAAGCGCCGTATGCGCATCTGCTCATCAGCTAGAATCGTCGGGACGTACCTGCCCAACTCTGTGAACCGATGCTCATACTCGGTAACCGTCATCGCTGCCTGCCTGAGACGGAGAAACTCATTCTCCCTCTCGTGCCTGTAGGTCTGAGGATAATACTTCTCATGGAAGCGAAACTCGAATGCTGCCCATGTCCATACGAAGTTTGCGGTAACAGTCCGCAATACACTATCCCACCACATACTGGCCTCTCTCTCAAACTGGAAGGTAGCCAGCTCTACCTGCTCTGCCTCAGTACAGTGCAACATGCGCAGAATCTTCGACACTCGGTCGAGCCAAAACTCAGCCTCCTCGGGTCTGTGAGAACCCGTGAAAGTAGGAGGCCGCAAGCGCTGAAATCGCTCCAGAAGACCCCGTGTGTCGGCAGGATTCCCCGCAGGGAAAGCAGGCTGCGCAGGAAGTGCTATGCCCTCATCCTGGGCGTAAGCATAGGCATCCTCAGCTGGATGCGCAGGTGGTGCAGGCGGAGTAGATGTAGTCGCACCCCCACCCTGGGCTAACGTCCCAACTATGGTGGTCAGAAGCTGCTGCTGCTGTAGCATCATAGCCATCATCTGCTCGAATCTATCAGGTGGTGGAGCAGGCTGTGGCGGATGAGGTGCGGAAGTAGATGCGAGCTGTGGCTCTCTAACTGATGGTGTAAATGGCGGTGGTCCATCTGTAGGACCAACAGCAGGCTGAGACGATCGAACAGTCTCAGGAATCGGGCCCACAGCAGGGTCCGGACGAGTGTCAGACTGAGAGGGAGTCTGATCCATCTGCTCAGACAACGAAAGCCGAACCGCGCTCCTCGTAGTCTTAGGTGGCATTCCCTATATTCAAAATAGGGCGCAACCTTGTCAGTCTCAATTGCTCAAATACACCACAATCATTCACTAAAGAGTCAAAGGCATTCCATGCATTTCAATTAATCAAAATTGTCACAATACAAGGGATATATCCTTACAAGCATCATGACTAGAATGACATGGAAATTAAGACAGTTAAGCAACAGCAACATAAGCAAAGCACTAGCCCTAATAGGCTTTACACACATAAAACAGAAAATGGCTAACTACTCATAACAACATCAAAGATCGCGTCGCTAGTCGGAGTCTGACGACGGAGGAGGAGCACCCTTATCCTGTAAACAACACAGGATTGCCTTCAAGGTGCGAGTCACCTTGCCAAATTTCTTCTTCGTAACGGCCTTGGCATCAGCGACCTCTGCTCGAAGTTCTTGGACTTCCCTTCGCAAAGCGGTCTGACTCTCCTCCATCCGAGCAATGCGATCGTCAATAGTAGTCTGCGCAGAAGGAGGAGGGCTCTCATCAGTATCCTGAGCCTCCTCTTCTGCTTCTTCCTGAGTCTCTTCCTGAACCTCTGCACTAGGTTCTCCTTCGCTTTGATCTTCCTCTTCATCAAAGTCGTCCCCACTATCCCTTTCAAGTTGATTTTCACGGTATTGCGACCCGATCTTCATCTTAACCATTGTCGACTCATCGATGGTGTGAATCGATACCGGCAATTCGGGTCCAAGTCTATAGGCAAACTCAAGCGCAATCTTGCAAATGAGTCGGCCAAAGGGAAGGGATTCGGATGTTCTTCTCGACCTGGCTATGAGAACTATCTGCCGTAAGATGAAAGTGGCCATACATACGTTCTCTCCCTGGGCCACCAGAAATAAGAAATCGACCATAAGACGTGTACATTCAATGCGGTTCGTAGACCTAGGATAAACATTGAACGTGCAGATGTGATGCAGCAGACGCAAATCTTCAGACATGTACGTCGCCTTGAGGCTATTATTAGGCTGCCATGGGACCAACTTACCGCACAGAAACCTGGTGCGGCGGTCTCGTTCACGTCTAGTCCTCAAACTCTTCTCACTTGGATGCACATCACCTAGTGGCACGTTGAGAAGTCGCGCAACCAACCGGACATCGATCGTAGCCATCCGATCTCTACCAAAAGGGATTTTGAACTGCAAGGGCTCCAAGGTAGGACTCTGGATGCTAGCATAGAAGGCACGAACAATGCTCACATTAGCACGAGCGCGAGCTTCAAAGATCGGTCCCCAGTGCGCAGCTTCAATGCGTTCGAACAACAGATACTCGCCGAACAATCGCCCATCTACGTCTGCCTCAAATAACACTCTACGATCAGTGTATTCACCATGAGGCATCTCTGATAGGATGGTTCGTCCAAGATGTGCATGGGGATCCAAATCCCGCTTTGTACGGCACTCCAGGACTGCAGCTTGAACTTGCGGCACCACCCCGCGGTCTTCTCAATCGAGCAGGGCGGCTCGGCCCAGCCTCGTCTGTTGCAGTTTTCCTCTTACCCATCAAAGACAGGATGGATGAGAGCGACAAAAGACCCAAAATAGCTTCCACGAAAGCCATGGAAAATGCCGAAAATGCGGAGAAATGGCTGCCCAATCTGACAAAAGGAAATCTAGGCGTCGTAGAGGGATGCTTCAAGCTTCCCAAGGCTGTAGTTTCAGGAAAAAATAAGAATAAAAAGATAGAATGGAGCTGCTCACGATTTCAGCACTATTTGGGGGATTTTGGAGCTCCAAATGGGAAAATCTTCAAGGAAAGGGGCTGCCAACACCCAATAATCAATGGGTGGTGGTCGGTTTTGGCCAAGGAAGGGTTTAGGAGGGGTTTGGGTCGCCGGGGTTTGGAATGGAGTGCTGAAAATCAAATCTAGGGTATGCAAGGGGGCTGTTTGTGAAGGAGAGGGGTGTTTTAGGAGTTTTCGTGGGATGGGAGGTAGCTAGGAGTGATGGGGGAGGTATTTAAGTGGGTGCGCCCAAAGGGCAGCACCATCGGAGGTGGCCGGCCGGCGATGGCATCGCCGGCCAACCTTCAGGTTGGCCAGTGGGACCCCATGGGTCTGGTCCCCCATGGTCCCAGGGCCCCAAAAAAGTTGGTCCCACCCCTTGGTTCATTATATTTTGGTCCCTATGAGCCCAAACTTGTGTTTGGGGCTTTCCGGGTCCACATCGCAATTCCGAATACCAAACCATATGATGCAGCATATGAATTTGGGGTAGAAGGATCCAGTACATATTTCTAGCTCCTTAGTTGCTAAAGAAAGTGAAGTTAGAATGGCCTTATGGCCATTTTTTATGAAATTTTACTATTCACTGTAAAATTTGGTGAATGTACTAATTTGTGTTATTTTCACATTAGGTTTGATGCCTAACATGAAATGGATAAGAAAGAACTGAAGGTTGAAGTGTTTAGAGAAGGAATTTTGAGAATTTTTGGCAAAACGGGGTTTTTAAGCCCTGGCGATTGATTACTGGAGTCGTGGTCATTCCACGGCCCAAAGATTCACTTTTGCTGTTTAAAACCGCTCATAGGACGTCTCCACCCGACTTCCTACAGCTTAGAAGTGATTCGGGTCGCTTTACGCGACCCGAGATGCGTTACAGACTCGATCTTGCGATCGATCCTTATAGACTTCGCCTATCGGCGAATCTGTGATCCTAGAAGTGTTTCTAGACCCTTCTCGCACCCACCTAAGTCAAAGGAAGCGACAGCGTACGTCGCAAGACCATAACCCAGGCCCAGTATACTCTCATTCATGCTCTGATACCAACTTGTAACACCCTGAAAATCGGGGGTCGTGTATAAACTCAACTCCCGAGTTCCAGACCGTCACTTATGCAACAAAAATGGTTATGATTCGATGTTGTCTGATTTAAAGCATTCACATGAGTAAAAGTATACCAAAACTGCAATTCATACTTCAGATCCAGTGATAAAAGCAAGCGGAAGACTAAACAAGATATATATCACTGTATGGGAAAACAAAGTAATCTCAACTGTCTCCAAAGTATGACTACATCTCTGAGTCTCATATACATGTACATAACAAAAGAATAATGTTCAAAAAGAAAAGTCCCACTGATGTCCCCTCGATCCAGGTCGCCTACGGGAAGCCGTCATGATACTGCATATACGAGAACTCATCCTGGTCCTCGTCATCATCTAGCCCCACCTCCTGGATCTCGTCATCACCTGCAACTACAACAGGGTCTGGTGGGTGTTGCAAACACCATCCCGTAACGTGGGAATGAGTGATCAACTCAGTGGAATCATAGAGCAAAGATTAGCATGTTCACAATTCAATCACGCGATAATAGTAAAGCAGTAAATCAGACAAGTCCTAATACTGTTGTTAATGCAAGATGATATGACGTGATGTATGCCCTCACCGACGATCACCCTCATACGGCAACATCTTACGACCGCGGCATGCCACACTCCCTAGAGTGCTCCACATCTTCCAGGCACATGCAATGCTATGGTGATATGATTACCAAGTTGTTATTAGTCCATTCAAACAGCAGGATTGGGAAACTAAGGTACCTCCCTTGTATCAATCCCAACACGGATCCTGTCTAGGGTCGTCACTCCTAGTAATCTCATACGATGTACATTTCGTAGGTCACTGCAAGGGCTGCCAGGGCTGTTGCTCGCACTCGTTGCACCGCTCCCCCATCACCTTATCAATACAGGCCTACTGTACTCTACTGCACGGAAGGGTCGTCGCCTCCCGTGAACTCAGAATACGCTCGCGGTCACTACAAAGGGCTCGTCGCCTGATCAGTGTAGGCCGACAGCTAGAATATAGTGTCTCATACCACCATAATCTGCTCACGAGTCAAGGTGCTCACTGGTCACTACGGGGAGGTTTGTGGCCCCAGCGTAGGCCGACAGCTCGACCACGGTGTCCCATACCACCATGCCCGGCTCATGAGTCTTCGTGGATCAAGGTACCACGGTTAATAGGGTTTACAATGGTAAGTTCAGTACCCTAGGTTCAAGCAGTTATGATTCATACAAGGTGAACAAACATCGGCCAGTCGGGTTACTTGACGGGCTCGACTAGCGCGATCGCATCTCGAATTGAACGACATGAAGTGCGTAAAACACTTCGCGTGGCCTAACCACTGCCGCCAACTCTCAACACGAATCACATTCATCGACGCGTCGTTCGTGGCTATGACCAGTCAGCCACGAATTCGCTCGGTTACCGACTGCCTGGACTAAGTCAAGTCCCACACATCTATGGAATTACATTAACACTATAAGAAGGTATTGGAATTGAAATACATCATGTGAGCATGTTAGCACATGTTATAGCATTCAACTTAAGCAAATCTTCAAGGCATACTTCCCATGCATATTCAACTTAAGCAAATCCTCAAGCACATATATTCCATGCATGTAATGAAATCATGCATTTTGTCAACACGTAGAAAATCATTTAGGTCGGCATAATAATTGAAAAATCAATCACAAAGTATCAAATAACATCATTTAATTCAATACATACTAATACAAGCATTTATACAAACACATGCACTACACACTTAGGTCTACATATAGCATGTCGACCCAAAGTGTGCAACTAGGCGAATCCCTTCGCCAAACTAATTATGCACGCATTCCTAACTTCCTAATGCGACAACAAACCATGTCAATCACATCAGCAAAATATGAATGCAAACAGTACTTCCTACAAATGACTAAAATGCCCTAAATCTCATATTCTTCGTTAGCTTACGAAACGGGAAACGGAGAGCATTTTGTACATGTCAAACGGCGATGCCGTCAAGAATCTACTATTAAACGACATTGAAAGCATTGGGAACCGTCAATCAAAGCGTCTAAAATCCTCACCTAGTGTCTTGTAGACTCGGGAATTGAAGCGGAGTGTATATGCTTCGTCTACGGCGAGTAAGGAGCCTAATACATAAGATCCATAAGCTACATCGCTATGGAAACAAGGAAAACTCAAATCAACATCTATTTAGGGTTTTTACTTACCTAGGATTGCGGTGGAATCACCGGGAAAGCGGTAGAGGAGTGTTGCTTAAGCATGTGCAACACGTAGCACAAGTGGCGGGAAGAACTCTCCCACTCTCTCACAATCTCTCACTCTTTTTCTCTCTCCCAAGCTAGGGCTTCTCCCAAATTCGGATGGGAGAGAGGAGTGAGGGTTTCAACCCCTTTTATAGCCTAAAACATTCCCAAAATAGGCTTGGGAACAATGTTTACTTGGTGCCTAACCAAATCGGGGCCGTTTCGGTCCAAAAGGGCATTTCTGGAGGTCCCCAGGCCAGATGCGGTCGGACTTAAGCTCATGCATACTAGATCTAGCATACATCCAGTTTTCAGACCAATTGGGTTCCCAGATCGCACGTGGCGGCCCAGTTTCAGTTTAACGGTCACCGCACCAAGATCAGGCCTATAAGTCTCGTGATATATAATAGATATTTTTCCTGATCCAAGGGTGTAATTTGGCTGTATTCTGACGGTCAGAATGCTTAATACTGATGCGTCAAATTTGTGTGCCAGATTTGAATTTGAAATTCCAACTATGTCCCTATTCACACTCTCTTCGGTCCGGGCTCAATGAAATAGCCTGTGATAATCGGTTTGACTTGATTTTTGGAATGAGTGTCAAGCCCAGCTAGACGGTCCTAACGGTCTAAGATAGGAGGTATCGGACTTTCAACGTGCGGTCTAGATCCAATACAAAGATTCAAAGTGGTCCAGAGAACAAACCGGCTTAGAGTTTGATCCGAGGCTTTAGAGCATTATAGCACCCTTAGTTCCACTCGCTTCGGGCCTTGTAGAACGTATTTAAAGTGATCAGGGACCATTTCCCAGCTATTCTAACGTTGCACTAGCTAACCTAGTCAAATTTTCCAAAGGAATGAATTCTACGCAAATTCGGGTCGAGTTGGTACTCGAGCCCAAGTATGAATTTTTCACGGGCGTTACAGAAGCTCATTAAATTTCATGTGAAGGTCGATCAATTTCATTTGAGGCTTGTTGAATTTCTTTTTAGGGCCTGTTTGATTTGTGAAGTAAATGGGAATTCCCTGGAAAATAAGTAATAATTACTTACCAGGGAATTGCCCTTCGTTTCTCATGCGCTGATGTCGACAGCCTAGCCTTTTGGCGTTAAAATCGAGGATGGCTGTGAAATGAATATAGGGCCCACTGTTATGTACATGATGTATCAGCACTGTTCATCCTGTACATCAGCCTCATTTAGGCCATGAACTCAAAATGAGGCAGATCCAAAGCTCCAGTGGACCACACCAAAGGAAACAGTGGAAATTTAATGTTTGTCGTATAAAAAAATTTGTGACGCTTAAAAGTTTTGGCTGAAGCTGATATTTGTATTTACCCCTTATCAATTTTGGACTTAGGTTTTAAAATCTTCTGATAAAATAGATGGACGGTGTGGATATGTCATACACATCACAGTGGAGTCCACAAATGCAAATCAACTTTTTCGGACCAATTTTTCAAACACGGGAAAAGGTAATAAGGAACTTTTGCAAGGGTATTTCCCAATTCCCTTGAAATCAAACAGGCCCTTATGCTCGTTGAATTTCATGTGAAGCTCGCTCAATTTCATTTGAGGTTCATTAAATTTCATGTGAAGCTCGCTCAATTTCATTTAAGGCTCGTTGAATTTCATGTGATGCTCATTGAATTTCGTGTAAAGCTTACTCAATTTCATTTAAGGCTCGTTGAATTTCAAATTAGGCTCATTGAATTTCATGTGATACTTGTTGAATTTCATATGAAGCTTGCTCAATTTCACTTGATGCTTGTTGAATTTCATCTGAAGCTCGCTCAATTTCATTTGAGGCTCGTTGAATTTCATATGAAGTTCGCTCGATTTCATGTTAGGCTTGTTGGATTTCATATGAATCTCGCTCAATTTCATGTTAGGCTTGTTCAATTTTATGTTAGGCTCACTCAATTTCATTTGAAGCTCCAAAATGAGTCGAGTTCCAAAGACGAGGACATTTGTGGTGTCATTGCCTGATGATCGACCCATGGATACGAATGACTAGATCGTGTTAAAAGAGACTATCAAGATAAGGTTGAACTTCCCAATTTTAGTGGCTTATTGTGTTTGGTTAGTTGATGTAGAGTGTTATTTTGATTACATGGATGTGCCAAAAGAAAATAAAAATGAAATTAATTGTGTTCACTAGTCTATGCATTGGTTGTAACTTGAGCTCAACAGTATAGCTCGATGACAGGAAGGTTTGTATACCAAAGCAATTTAATAATACTTGTAAACGTAAGAGATGACAAAGAGAAGATAAGTAGTCCTATGTTGGTCTATTTCATAAACAGGTCTATTACTAGTAACATTTTTGGCATTTTTAGTCACTGATTTATTTTTATATTTTTTTAATAATTCATCATCATGTATAATTTAGCCCCATGAAATTTTGTTTCATTTAGAATTTCAAAAAAATTATTAAAATTCTACAAGTACCAGTCACCTAAAAGTAATAGTTTTCTATAGAATTTTTAAAATGTCCTAAAATTAAACTACTATGAGTTTATTATTATTTTTCTTTAAAACTAGACTCATCAAGGTTCAGTCTGACTTTTGAATCACCTCAATCAGAGTCGTAAAAATATATATATGAATTTTTGAAGTCAATACACTGAATCAGTCCACAATTGTCACAACTAACTGTTGCTGACCAGCGGTCCGGGGTCGACCAGGTCATCCTGTCCAACAGTCGGGGTCGACCGGGTCCTCCTTTTTCATGACCCGAGGTTGACCGGGTACCCCTTTTCAGTGACTCGAGGTCGACCAAGTCAAGTTGGAATCTACCGAGGTCCCCTTTTCATTCTTTTTCAGCAACATGGGGTTGATCGGAGGCAGGTTGCCAATACGTTCATAGCAAAGATGGACTAAAGGATCGACTGAAGGAGGAAGTGATCAGGACCGTCAAAACATTAAAACAGTCGTATGTTGCAAACCAGAATGAGTTTTTCGAAATGTCATATATGATTTTGGGGTAGGAGATGTTTTAGCAAACCAATCTACATTACAACAAAATCATCATTTAGGAACGGTTTTAAACCGTTCCTAAATGAGGCATCGCAAAAAAATAGGAACGGTCTAGAACCATTTTGGGTACCGTTTCAAATTTTAGAGAAGTTTAGGAACGGTTTTAAACCCTTCTTAAATTTTAGGACAGTATTTTAATAACTATTTTAAACCCTTCTTTTCAATGATTACTTAATCGAATCATGATTCAGAGTGACTTAAATGCATGGGGTTTTTGCAATAGAAAAATGTCATTCTATAATTATCTTTTACACCTGTCACATAAAAACTCAGCAACAAGAACAGTAAGGGCACAATATCACAAAGAACTAAAACATCAGCAAATAAAAGCCAACCTGGCGAGTATGGCCGTGGTATTCTTGCAATAATTCCCTCATAGGCCTGCCATAGCCATCTCCATCAATGCACAGATACCAGAAGAATGTACTATAAGGTTTAATTTGAAAAAAATAAAAAGGATATTACCTATCCAAAATGCAGTTGATAGGCTATCCCAATTCATCAACAAGCTTAGTTTATGGCAGCAAGAAGGTATTAGCAGAAATGCATTAGAAACTAATTTGAAAGTAGAGTACTATACTAGGAAAAAGGCAAATAATGACACCTAAATGAAATGAGAAGTCTCGGAAAAACAGGACTCCTTAGGCCTCCCTACTATGATGCTACATACCTACCAATACGAATGTCAAATGTGTGAGCAGTTCCATCAACACTTCCAGCAAGAATTTCACTTTTTGTCAAACAAACAGACATCACTCTATGAGATCTGCAGTCCCATGCATGCACTGAAGGATCATACCCTGCGATAGTACCATGGATGCATACTCGTGGAACTTTACAGAATTCACCTGAAAATAGAAGAAGTGCAGAATTAAAGAGTTTCATAGGCTGCATGTAAGATGCTCCAAGATTCCATGACGTGCTTAGAAGACAGCAACCTAAAAGCCTAATTATAACGTGCTGGATATTTTACGGGCATGTTTGGATGCACACCAAATTCATGAATTTGGTAAACTTTTAAATGTCAAATCCTTGAATTTGGCAATTAATGTGTTTGGGTTGGCGTTACTTGATAAATTCACTAATTTCCAATTAGTAAAAGGACACAAATCATGCAATTAGCAATTTTATATATATATATATATATATATATATATATATATATATATATATATATATATATATATATATATATATATAATTCCCCAATTCACGAAGTTGGGAATCTTGAGAATGTCTCCCCACCCCTGACAAAAGGTCCATTTTGTAACCATTAGTCCAATTGCTATAACCATGTGATCCAAATGATATTTGAGATAAATAGAAAAATCAAATCAAGACCCACATGATGAACGGTCCAATCAATGAATCATATAACATGAAAGAAAGAAGACTCACCAATTTTGCTAGCAAGGAGAGAGTGTGAGTGCTTAGAATGTCGCCTTTCTTTGAATAATGGATGCATATTCCACAATGCAATCTGAGAATGAGGAGGTTTTTTAGTTTCTCCAAGAATGCATATGAGCACAGATTTACATATAAAGATTTTAAAGATTGTAAAACAGAGTAAATGATTATATTCACTTCCAAGTATCGATTAAGAAGAAAAATGTAAATAATGATGGGAAAGAAATCTGACCAATTTAGACCACCAAGGAGTTCGAGATCAGAGGTTATAGTGCTGTCGCCACCTGAACAAAGCAACATTTTCATAAGAATACTCTTCAGCAAAACTTAAAGCAAGACTGCTCAAATGGGCTGGTACTACTACCTATGTGACTACGTCGAATCAATTAGCAAAGAAAGGAAGAAACAACTCTTTCCCAAGATTTATTCATATACATAAATAACCAATTCATATTCATTACAAGTCAGTTAGAAAGTCCAACACATGATACAACTGGAAAATAAAAACCCACACCTTATTACATCCAGGAACCAGATCTTGGAGAATCTTCATACACTCGCTGATCTTTTCTCTCCTAGCCTATTCAATAGACAGATTCAAATCAGGGTGATTTGTTCAATTGGTATGCATATCATGAGGAACGATATTTTTCCTCTCATGTTTTTTTTCCTTGCACAATTTTACCATCTTTGTCAAAATTCTTAAAAATGTCCACCATCAGAACTAGCATGGATGTTTTCAATATCATGCCTTCTCATTTATTAAAACCTATTCATGGATCATGAGGAGAATCATGCTTCACATGAAGTCAACTGGAAACGGGCTTTTGGTTTTGTGTGATCGCTACGAATACTTCCATTGTTAAGAAACTAAGAGAAGGTTCCTACAATTATGGTGAAAGAAATACTTGTAATTTCAGCAAAATGGGTTCCCTCACACGATGTTCCGTTCTAGATTTGCTCATCAAAATCTACTGGACTCTACACTAACAGAAATTCAACCAAAAGGCAATTGCTGGACTTTGAAAATTAGTAACTGCAGCAGTCATGGTGGCCCTAGCCTCTGATTTTGGCAAATCTGAATTTCAGGCCCAGGTAATGTCACTACAAGAAAAGGAACTTTTACTGGCAGTCTACTCCTAAGCACGAGTGGCGCCAAATGGCTCAAGTGCTTGTAGGCCTAAATTTAGGCACAATTGATTAAAATCTTGCACACAAAGGGAAAAAAGTCAAAAAGCAACATTCCATGAAGATAGAATAAATGAATTTAAAAATAAGCCATTAATTACAAGGTTGAAACAATATAACAGAGTTATCAATGGCTAGATGAGCCATTCAACAAACAACATTCAACAATTTAACCAGTTTTTTTATTCCATAATAAATTGAACCAATTAGTTTTAATACTATGAAATGTTTTTGCAATTACTGATACGCTACGAAACTTAGACACGGCCATAAATGTCAGTGTTAAAAACAGACAAGGTATCAAATTATGGTGTTTTGGTTAGCTGTCCATGTTTTGGCAATCCCTTCAACAAGTTGATATCCAACTAGGAATTATTACCTCAGGGTGGAAAAATGATAACGGGTTCAACCCAGTTTTTCTTTTTGTGCGCCCAAACAGTCCGTAAATCAACTAAATGGTTGGTTAATGATTTTTTTTTCTAGCTATCCATCATGGCACGTGTGATTTCAGCAAATCTCTTGGAATTCGAATGCAAACACTCTTTGGAAGGCAAAAGCAAAAGAATGGATATGAAATAAAATAAAGCTTACAAACTTCAAAATAAAGCTTACAACATATACATGTTATTGAAATTCAATATAAATCAGAAACAAACTTCAAAAGTCAACAATAGCTCAGTGAGCACAAATCACACAATTGTTACAAGAGCCAAAATGTGGGAACCTTCACTAAGTCAGATGCAATGCAATTGTGTGAGCATTATATCAAACCTCACCTGAAGCAACTCTTATCTCGCTCTGTAATAATGTGACCTTATCTTACCTCTCTTGAATGATCTTTTCCATCTTTGCAATGCTCTCAGCCTTGTTTTTCAATTCTCGAGTTCTATCCTTAATCATTGATTCTTCAAAGAAAAGGGCAAAAGTAAGCAACCCATGAACTAAGAAAATTAAAACCACCGTGCAAGGAAAGAGAGGTATTATACAATGCTTGGCCAGAGTTGGTGGTGCTTTCAGGCCAGCATATTGTACAAATGAGGTGGCCCACCTTCCAATGCTCCAGACCAATAATCTGGTGGCACAAAGTGGAGATGGAACAAATTTACCCCCATTAACCAATCCCTGCGATGCAATCACTGAACTTCTTCTCTAGAAGCTCATGATCATTGATGTATATAAATATGCAAAGGTAACTTTTACGAACCTCCATTCTCTGTATAGCTCTAGCTTCAGATACAAATTTTGATTGGCTAAGGTGGAGAAGGTCAAGAAGACAATTAGAAGGCCAAATTGGAAGCCAAGAAGTTTTTCCATCACATATTAACAACAGTCGAACAATCTTCAAGCTGAATGAATCCATCAAGGTAAGGGAAAAGTAATTTCTTGAGAAAAATGAAGAAGAAAGGGAGAGAGCTGAATGAATCCATCAAGGTTTTTTTTAAAACCATATATTATGTACTCCTTTAAGCAGACCAATAATGTGCTGCAATTTAGAACACTGGTTACAAAGACAGCCCCTTACAAACCAAAAAACTATCAAGAACAAGAACTATTGGGCAGGTTGAAGATGGAAACTGAAATGACAAAAACTGAGGGAATTTCTCACAAAAACCAAGGTAAAATAAGTAGTGAAACATGTTCTTCAATTGAATGCCACTTTTATAACTCATATAGTACAAAATAATTCTATTTACACAGATCTCGTATTGTCAAAAGGTTGAAAAATATATTTCACCTTCACTTTTCCTTCCTTTGAGCCGGTTGCAGTTGCATAATTCCTCAAACTCTGCTAAAAGAAGAACAAATACCATTTTCTGAAAATAATCAACAGGAAAGATATATCAGAATGAGGACAGTACAAATTATCACAGCATATGAATAGCAGAAATATGCAAAACATTAAAGGATGAATGTTGGGCCCAAACTAGAGGAATTTTGGTTGGATCAGCATTCCATATGGGAAGGGCATACTTTTCAGAGACCCAAAATTGTTCATCCGAACCCACTGGACAACTCTAGTTCCAGACATCCAATTGTTACCCGAAAATGGATGGTTAAGAATAAAATGGAGTCCACAAATCATATGCAATAGAAGAAAAAGGCACACCAATCTGATGGCTGGGAGTATTCGATAGAGAAAACTTTCATCCCTTTGACCATCCACAATGAACCCATTGAAATGCAGTCTGGATCACTTAAATGTGGCCACCCTACCCATGTGGCATGCTGCCCAAATAAAAACCATCTCTGCTTTGGGGAGGCATTATACAATGCTGGCAGCATTCTATAATAAGGCATTATATGATTCTGATCCAAAACAAGCAGTGCATTCAGTTCTACAGAACGGCAGTACAAATGGCCCATCTCTCAGACATCTAGGCAATTCATACGGACTAGCGCATCATCACAGATATTTCATTCCCCAAAAGTAACAGCAATTGAGAAATCTCAACGGTTGGATTAATTCATACAGATCAACAGTTAGCCAATGGTTGATCAACCAATCATATGACTAGCAATTTTTTAAACTAAACCATGCACGGTGGGACCCAGCAGATAAATGGCCAAGATCAAGGGTTAACCCACTTCCACCGGTACAGCACCTCTTAAAGACTTAAAAAACAAAAGCAATATCATTTTTACTATAAACGGCTCACATTGATTCATTTACCACGTGAATCGGCTTAAATCAGTTCAATCTTCCAATGCAATTGGGAATTTCATAACACAAATACGATTTGATAGTCACAAAGGAATATATGAAAATGATGAAAGAGGCCCTAATTTTATAATTTTATTTTATTTTTTCTTTTTACCTCGGTAGTGGCGAAATTAGGACTAGCGGAGCTCCTTTAGTGCAAGATCTCTGCGTGAAAACGTGTTCGGTTCCCAGGATCCTTTGGATGAGAGCTAAATTAGGTCGAAGACGTCCCACCAAAGCCATTGAAGAAGAAAAGGCAAACCCTTAGAATTTTTCGCTGGTGACAGAAAGGGAGAGAGCTTAGGCCCAAGAAGAAGATGAACCCGCAATCGGAGATGGAACGCTGGGATCTTGAGAGAGAGAGAGAGAGAGAGAGAGAGAGAGAGAGAGAGAGAGAGAAAGAGAGAGTTTAGGGAGTTTTGGCGCTTTGGCTAAGGAAAATGATGAAAATAATTCGGTAGTCTGTGGCAGATTTACAGTAATGTGACTCTTAGGCCATGTGGGGTCCACTTAGAGGGTTCTAATAGAATCTATTCCGTCCATCTGTTTCAAAATAAAACAATAAAATATAATATAACAAATAATAAGATCCAACACTCAATTGGGACACACCAACAAAACAACAATGTATGCCATTAAAACAATGATGAATTTGAGTACGGATAGTTACCGTTTCAAATCAGGAATGGCTTAAAGCCATTTTTGAACCAAAATCCCAGCCATTCCAGTCTTACGATTTTGGTGTAGTGCTAGCAGATTCGTGAGATTTTATCGGATTGAGGGTCGAAAGTCCATTTTATTTTCATTTTTACTATAAATATTAAGTTTTAGTTGGATTAGGCTACCCAGACATTCTTCTTAACTCAAACTTAGAAAACTTTAAACCCATGTAGTTAATCACTATAGAAGATGTTAATATTAGTTATTTAGATACAATTTGAACCACATCACAGAGGGACCAATAAATGATTGTGAATGTTTTAATGGGGGTAACCTCTCTCAGTGAGTGCATTGTGCAGCTATGTGGAGTCAACTTTGAGTATTCTATGGAAAGGCTCGAGCTAGGGATTCTATAATTCCTAAATCCGTACATCATCCCCTCTTTCGGGTCATCCATGGATATAAAGAAACTAAAGGCAGCCTCACATGATTCATGGGCAAGAGGACAAGGATCATGGGTTCAAAGTTTTGCAGTTTAAGTTGAAAGAGGGGATCCAATATATACCAAAGCAATTGAATACTAATCATAAATGCAAGAGATGTCAAAGAGAAGATAAGTAGTCTCATGTTGCATTTATGTTCGATGTCATGAAAAATTAACTGAGCCTCTCATGAAATTCAACGAGCATCACATGAAATTAAGCGAGCCTAACATGAAATTGAGCGAGCATCAAATGAAATTGAACGAGCATCAAATGAAATTGAATGAGCATCACATGAAACTGAGCGAGCCTAACATGATATTCAACTCAATTTACATGCAAGGCGGGCCAAACTCAGTTTACTCAGTATGATAAGAGAGTACTGTGCAATCCAATTTCCAATTTGCTAGAGTTCTCGGTCCATTTCACTTACTTCAAGTTAGCCTCATTCAATTTCATTTGAAGCTCGCTCAATTTCATTTGAAGCTCCCTCAATTTCATGTTAGGCTCGTTCAATTTCAATTGAAGCTCGCTCAATTTCATGTTAGCCTCACTTAATTTCAAGTTAGGCTCGTTCAATTTCATTTGAAGCTCACTTAATTTCATGTTAGTCTCGCTCAATTTCATTTGAAGCTCGCTCAATTTCATTTGAAGCTCGCTCAATTTCATGTTAGCCTCGCTCAATTTCAAGTTAGGCTCGTTTAATTTGATGTTAGTTTCACTCAATTTCATTTGAAGCTCACTCAATTTCATGTTAGCCTCACTCAATTTCATGTTAGCCTGGCTCATTTCTATGTTAGGCTTGTTCAATTTCATTTGAAGCTCGCTCAATTTCATGTTAGGATCGTTCAATTTCATTTGAAGCTCGCTCAATTTCATGTTAAGCTCGTTTAATTTCATTTGAAGCTCACTCAATTTCATGTTAGCCTCACTCATTTTCATTTGAAGCTTGCTTAATTTCATGTTAGGATCATTCAATTTCATTTGAAGCTCGCTCAATTTCATGTTTACCTCGCTCAATTTCAAGTTAGTGTCGTTCAATTTCATTTGAAGCTCGCTCAATTTCATGTTAGACTCGCTCAATTTCATGTTAGGCTCATTCAATTTCATTTGAACCTCGCTCAATTTCATGTTAGCCTCGCTCAATTTCTAGTTAGGCTCGTTCAATTTCATGTTAGCCTTGCTCAATTTCATTTGAAGCTCACTCAATTTCATGTTAAGCTCGCTCAATTTCATGTTAGCCTTGCTCATTTTCATGTTAGGCTCGTTTAATTTCATTTGAAGTTCACTCAATTTCATGTTAGGATCATTCAATTCATTTGAAACTCACTCAATTTCATGTTAGGCTCGCTCAATTTCATGTTAGTCTTGTTCAATTTCATCCGAAGCTTGGTCAATTTCATGTTAGCCTCGCTCATTTTCATTTAAAGCTCATTCAATTTCATGTTTGTCTCGCTCAATTTCATGTTAGCCTCGCTCAATTATCTATAGTTGTATGTACTTTTCGCTATCGAAGCAATGGCCACGAATATAGCCAAAGAACTAATGGCTACTAATCTAATGAAGCAATGGCTACGCTACCAATGGTTACGGTCTTACTACGGTTATAATCCGTAGCCATGTCTAAAGCAAGAGTATTTTCGTCTACAAATAGTGTGTCCGTACAGAATGGTTTAGTCTTGGAAAGTAAAGTTTGAGAGTGTTCAGAAAAGTTAGTGGGTAAAAGGTGAGATTTAGAGTGGTAAAAATATTATGCTTTTATAGAAGCGAATTTCCTTTTAAAGCCTTTGGGAGGAAGTTCCTACACTGGAAACCTAGGTGGGGTCCACCGTGATAATTGTGAGAAATCCACCCTGTCCATCCATTTTTTTTAGCTCATTTTAGGACTTGAGACCAACGGTGAGCAGGATCTAAGATTCAGGTCGGCCACACTATAGGAAAAGGTGGGTAGGGAAATTCCAACCGTTGAAACCTCCCTGGGGTCGATACTGATGTTTACATACCATTCAGAATGTCATTCCTACCGGGATGAACTTAAAACACAAATATTAGCCTGATTCAAAACTTTTTGCCCCTTGAATATTTCAAATGTGGATGTTCAATCCTCACATTTTATACTCATTAGATAATTGGATCTAGCTTATTTTTGGCCTTATATCATGAAATGAGCTCACAAAATGTATGGATGGAGTCGATTTCTCATAAACATAACGGTGGGCCTCACCTAGGTTACCAGTGCAGGAACTTCCTCAGAAAGGCTATCGCAGGAAATCCACATCCTGATCTTATGAACGTTAAGGATGATATATAAAGGTTGAGTCTAGATCCTCTGTTATAGCATAACAGGGATCCTTTGCTTGTAGCTTTCCTATTAGTTCACGTCATCTGTTCTTAAAAAAAAAAAAAAAAACTAAAGAAAAAATAATTTCAAAAATATTAACAAAATAAAAAAAAAAAGGAAAAAGAAAAAAGAGAAAATAGAAAAGGAAAGGAAAAATAACATAGAGAAAGAAAGTAATAGTCATCTCTGCATCAACTCTCCCTATTCTCTCCCAACTCTCCCTATTCTCTCCCAACTCTCCCTCTTCTATCTCAACTTCTCTCCCATCTTTTCCTCTTCTCCCCTAACATTTTTGTTTGAAACAGAGGATGCAGACTCTCTTCCTCTCTCAACATTTCTCCTTACTACAAATAGAGGTCCAAACTTGTGCAATGTCGAGGCAATTTGAAAGGCCTGTATCCTACACTGTACCATTCCTTAGACTTCCACGATCCTCCCCATCGAATTCCGGACCCCCGTGACCTGTAGTCGGCATTTGAGCGCGACTCGACTCGAAACCTATACCCTAGCAACCGCGCCGTCGCCGCGGTTCCAATGTCGCGTCTTGCGCATCGATGTGATACCCAGGTTAGGAGTTGTAGACCCGCGTATATTTTGAGAAAACGTCGCGCGTTGCGAATCCCTAGAGAATCTCTACCCAATCCATCACATCAATCAATCAAGTACTAGTTAAGTACACAACTCATTCCTCTATAACACAAACCATCCCCAAAGTCAACTCTCTCTCTCCACCCATCCCTTTCTTGCGCACACACATCCCATCCCTTTCATCCCATCACATTTTCTCTCCCTCTCATTCTCTTTACCATTCCAAGCAACCAAGGGAGTAGACGTCCAAGCATTTCTCAAGGGGCTAAGAGAGTGGCCCACTTCCTGCCCCAAATCTCTCTTCCTAGCCCTTCAATTTTCATCATCCTCCATCAAAGAAGAAGCCTAGGAACTAAGCATTCCAAGGAGCCAAGAAGGAGATCCAATGGTGGGTGATCTTGGAATTTCCACCCTTGATTTCTATTTGAGGGCCGACTTGTGGTGGGACCCATTTGATGTATGTTTGTATCTTGTAAAGGGAGCTCATAATGGCAGAGTTCCCTTCACCACTCGATTCTCTCTCTCCCTTTCTTCCATGATTGATGGCCCACTTGATGAGTGTATGAATTTCTCCATGCTATCCAAATGGTGGATCACATGGTTGTCCAAATAGTGAGATCGGCCCACCTTGCTACCCACCATCCAGTAGCCTTGCTCCCTGAATTTTTGGGCCGACCTGGCTGAGGAAAAACCTCAAATATTAGCATGATCTAGGGCCATGTGGCCCACCATATGGACTCCGCTATGATGTATGTGATGTATATCCACCCTGACCATCATCTGGCTGCCCAACAGCGGGCCAGATAGGCCGTGACCGGCCAGGACGGATGTTGTCCTAACCGTCCAGCAGGTCTGGACGCAGGAAATACAAAATTAGCCTGCTTCAAAGCAGTGGGCCACGTACACATGGACCCCACCTGATGCATGCGTTCCATCCATGTTGTCCATCGTCCAGCAAGGGACGGTGGAGTCTACCTCGATGTATGTGTTTCATATCCACGCCGTCCGTCCAGGGCCTAGACGTGGATCCACCTGGATGATGTGTTGTATACCCACACCGTCCACATGTGGGACCACTTGATGTAAGTGTTTTATCCACTGTCTACACGTGTGGACCCACCATGATTTATGTATTGTATCTGCACCGTCCAGTGGCAGGCCCTGCTGGAGAGGCAAGACACAAATATCAGTTGATCCAGAACTTTATTGGGCCACCACGTGGACCCACCTTGATGATGTATATCCTCATTGTCCAGATCCTGGACATTGGGCCCCCTCGTGATATATGTGTTTTATCCCTAGCATCCAAACCTGGGGACGATGGGGTCTGTTGTGTTGTATGTGTCTGTCCACGCTGTTCACACGTGGACAATGGGACCCACATGAAGTAGGTGTTGTATTCACACTGTCCATCCGTTCTACTGGACGTGGACCCCATCCACGTGGGCCACCTTGGTGTATGTGGTGTACCCACACCGTCCAGCACAGACATGGGGCCTACCTTGATGGTATGTGTTGTATCTGCACCGTCCAGTCCCTAGACAGTGGGACCCATATGATGTATGTGCTTTATCTACCTCATCCATCCATGGACCCCACATGATGTATTTGTTTTATCCATGCTATCCATCCATGGACTGGACCCCACCTTGATGGATGTGTATTTCCACCAGGCCATCCATGGGTTGAACATCCAGTAGGCCCATCATGATGTGTGTGTTACATACACACTGTCCATGTGATGAGGCCTACTACGATGTGCATGAGGCCCACGTGATGAGGCCCAATGTGATGTGCATGAGGCCCATGGGATGTGGCCCAATGAGATGTATGAGAGGCCCATGTGATGAGGCCCAATGTGATATATATAAGGCCCTTATGTGAGGCACATTGCGATGAATGACCCATTATGGTGCATATGAGGCATATGTGATGAGGCCCAATTGTGATGTGTGATTCCACCATGATGTATGTGATAACATTAATGATGATCATCCATTCTTAACAAGTATTAGGACCATGGTCCCCATTATAAGATGGATTCTAATGGGCCACACCTTAGGAGCAATGGTGGTTAAATGTCCACGTTGTAAACGGTGGTTAAATGTCCCCGTTGTACATCTCCCTAGGGCCCGTTGTTAAGCCCATGACCATCTTACCTTATTGTACTATCCCAAATTATTGGGCCCCCATTAGTATGAGTATGACCCATCTATTCATATTGGGCTAACCCCAAAATATTGGGCCCCCATTGATGCTAGCCCACTTTGTGCTTGTTGGGCCCCATTGGAAGCCCAGTTGGCTATATGATAGGGTTGGTAAGGAAGCTCACTTATTGTGTGATTCACCCCTTGCTGCAAATGGATGAATATGTGGTATTAGATTTGGTATATCCACTGTTGAGTACTGATCTTGATATTATATCTGTTAATCATGCTAGTGTACTTGAGTTAGTAGGCATACTGAGTATAGACTAGCATAAATCATGTTATATTCTCATGCGCATCATTTGTATGCTTGTTATGAGGCGTGACTGATCATAGCATATGCCATTAGGTGGATTATTTATAGGACTCCTTGATAGACGGAGTTGCCCCACATAAGTGCGCGGTACATGCAGAATTGATGTATAATTGGATAGTGTGATTTATGCACCTTACATTATATGATTTGATTGTTGTATACCCTAGCGACATCAGGGTTATAGCCTCTGCAGGTATAGCGTGGATGACAGGATTGGATACCAGAAATACTTGTTAAGCACAAGGGTGTCATAGATATCCTAGGGTGAAAGTCCCCAAACCTGTAAGCCCTGTATCCTAGACCGTACCGTTCCATAAACTTCCGCAGTCTTTCCAGTCAAATTTCGATAACCTTCAACCTTTAACCGGTATTTGTGCGTGACCCTGACTCACATGCCATCAACCCGATTCGACTCAACCCAAGACCTTTACCATAACGACCATGCCGTCGCCGCGGTTCCGATGCCGCGACTTGCGTGCCGAGGTGATACCCTGGTCAGGAGATGTGGGCCAGCGTTTGGTGTGAGAAAAATGTCTCGCGTTGCAAAACTCAAGAGAATCTCTACGACTTGTTAAATCAATCCATCAATCCATCAATTAATCACTCCCATTAAGTCAAGCACACATCACCTTTCACCCTTCCCCAAGAAACCCCTAAAGTCAAAAAGTCTCTTACACACTCAGGCCTTTCTTACACAAAAAGCTACAAAAGTCAAAAAGTTCTTACACCCATCACTCACCACATCCATCACTCCATCACCCATCTATTTATCTCTCTCTTTACAACTCTCTCTCTCATTTTCAAACTCATTCCCAAGCAAGAGAAAGCCTCACACGTCCAAGCCCCTCCCTCTCTTCCAAGCTCCAAGTGTGGCCCACCTTTTCATCCCAAGATCTCCCATCTCAACCATCCAAACCTCATCTCCTCCGTTGGAGTCGAAGCTAAGAAGCTAAGGAACCTAAGGGAGTAAGAAGATCGAACGGTGGGTGCTTAATAAGAATAGTTTTTCATGTTTTTAAGATGGGCCAAGTGAGGCCAACCGATCAATGGTTTGGATCTCACTTGGGACCCTAAGATGTGGCCGATGGCCCACTTTGATTATCATGATCATTCCATTATGGGGCCATTCTCCATGGACCCCATCATGATGTTTATTTTTCTTGTATACCTAGGGTCATCTAGACCGTCTATTTTAGTGGAGAAGGGATCTCCACCGTTGGATTTTGGATTTAATGGGCCTATGTGTAATGGGAACCACTTGATGTATGTTTGGTTATAAGGGAGGGCCCATAGTGTTGAGGTCCCTCCATCATGCGTGTCTCACTCTCTATCTCTCTCTCCCCTCTTTTTTTTTATGTTTTTGTGTGATGATTTGGCCGTGTGGCCCACTTGAATGGAACCCATCATGAAGTAAGTATTTTACCCAAGCCGTCTATGAGTGGGGTCCACCTTATGTGTGTTGTACCCACACCATTCATCATGTGGTGGCCCACTTGAATAAAGTCCACCTTTGTTGTGAGGACCGTCCAGCGTCCAGGGACGCTGGACATCTCTGTGAAAACACAAATATTAGCTTGGTTAAAAGCTCATGGGGTGACCCACTCATATACAGCCTACCTTAATTTATGTATTCAATCCACGCCGTCCATCTCTTTCCTTGCCTAATTTTAGGCATTGAACTAAAAAACATAGTCAATCCGAGGTTCTAGCGGGCCATAGCATAGCAAATGATGGTTCTCACCGTTGAAATCTTTCCTGAAATTTCTATACATCGAAAAATACTCAATATTGGGCTCGTTGGATTTATTACGAGCTGTGGAATCCTGTGGCTAGAGTGGATTCACTTGGAGCAGGCCCCACACTCGAAAAACCTCAAAAATAAAGGTTTCAAAAAAAAATTAAAATTATTAGCAGCAGCTGCTGCTGCTGCCAGTGCAGTTAGCGCCTGCAGCCTTGTAGGCGGGTGGACGCCGGGGAACACACGGCTACATCCGTGGACCCCACCTTGATGTCTATTGTCATCTGACCCGTTCATGAGGTGGGCCCCTCCTTGAAGTGGGCCCCCTTCAAGTTTTAGCCGCATTCAAACCTCAGGTGGCCCACACCACAAGAAATAGTGTTGATTGAGTGTCTACCATTGGAACCTTTTTGGGGCCCACAGAAATTTTAGATTAATATGAAATTTGTTTTTTCCTTTTCATCCAGGTCTGTACGACCTTACCAATAGATTGGATGGAAATAAATATTAGGGTGGGCCTCACGTGGGACCCACAATGATGTATGTGCCTTATTCCCACCATCCGCCCAGACGGTGGAGTCCACAGAGATGTATGTGTTTACCATGCCGTCCAGCCTTCTACTGGCTGCTGGAACTGGTGGGACCCACCAATGATGCATGTGCTTCATCCAAACCGTCCATCCACTTTGTAAGCTCATCTTATGGCATGGGCATAAAGAATGAGCCAGATCCATAGTCCAAGTGGACCCCACCATGACATATTTTGAGGCCCATCTTAATATATTTATGGTAGTACATTGGGGCCCACTTTGATGTGGATATAAGGCCCATGTCATGAGGCCATTCGATGTATTTGTGGCCCATGGTTGAGGCCCACTTTGATATACATGTAAAGCCCATGGGTTGAGGCCCATTTGATGTATTAGGTGCCCATGGGTTAAGGCCCATTGAGATGTATTAGGGCCTATGGGTTAAGGCCCATTTGATGTACATATGGGGCCCAATGGGTGTGACCCATTTGATACACATAAGGCCCATGTGATTAGGCCCATTTGATGTATTTAAGGCCTAAGGGTTATAGCCCATTGCAATGTACATAAGGCCCATTGGTGCGGCCCATTGATGTGGCCCACTTGATGAATATAAGGCCCATATGATATGGCTCATTTGATGTATTTAAGGCCCAATAGGATGTACCTAAGGTCCATTACAATGTGTGATCCCAACATGATTCATGTAATGATGTTTACGACGAGCTATGCCTTGGGAGCAATGATGGTTTGACGTCCACATTGGGAGTATAATGTTGGTTAAATGTCCACGTTACGACTCTTCTTAGGGCTCATTGATAGGCCCGTACTTGTTGCATGTAGGCCATCTAGGCCCATTCGCATTGTAAGGATAGTTCATTACTTCATTGCATGTTTAGTATAGTTCCATGACTCATGATCATACGCATCATATGTATGCTTGATATGAGAAGTGACTGATCATAACATATGCCTTCGGGCAGATTACTTAAGGGCTCCCGGTTAGGCAGTGTTGCCCCCCATGAGCGCACAATACGCGCAGGATTGTCGCATGACTGGATAGTGTGATTCATGCATTTTGCATTGTATAACATGGTTACTATACGCCTTAGCGACATCAGGGCCGTAACCTCCACAGGCATATCGTGGTTGGCAAGATTGAATACCAGAAATCTTATTCTACATGGGGTGCTATAGATATCCCTGGGTGAAAGTCCCTAAACCCTTATGGTACTAAGAGGTTGCTCCAACGTCTAGACCGAGTGGGTATATGAGCGCCGAGTCTCGATTACCAGACGATCGTGCTTTTCACTGTGTTGTGGTCGGTTGGAAGGGGGTGTGGCCTTACTACCCCGAGTGGAGGGGACAAAGCTAGGATGAGTTTGACCAGCTTTAGGAATGGGTCCGCTATCGACAAGCCGAGCTTAATATTGGCAGGCGGATAATGAGGTCTCTTCCACTCACCTTATTGCGCGCGATGAGGCGGCGATCTGGTTTAGAGTGTACTAGACCCCGGTGATATTCCAGATTTGAGCTGTATTGATATGTGAACTTAGATGAGGATTCGTATGCTTGAGTTGCATCTCACATCGCATGGCCTTAGTATGGCCGATATCATTCATATTTTGCATCGCATAGCCTTGGTACGACTAATGGTATTTATGGATCCATCTACATACTCCGCATTACTCTGATATTGCATGATCATATTACTACCTTGCGCACATACTTTCACCACCCTCTAAGCTTTTTATAAGCTTATGCACGACCGTTGCGTGCAGGTGACATTGGAGCACAGCAACGCTGAGACAGGAGCGCTTTGTAGATCATTTTGGAGTTATTGTCCATTATCATTGTATTTCCCTTTATGCTCATTGTACTTGTAAAGTTTTTGATCATAGTGAAAATGTAATGAAGTTTTTGGTTGTTGTTTATGGGTTATGCCTTTGGTTATGCTTATTACGAATTAAATTATCGTTAAAAATCCTCCTCATAACATCCTAGGATCGGAATCTGGCGAATGGGCATTGGGAGCCGAGAATGGGGTTCTACGGAGGCTGTCGGTGACAGATTCGGTGATTGGAAATTTTATAGATCCGGTTTCCAAGTTTGGAGCGTGACAAAACCCTTATAGTACCATAGAGATGCTCCAATGTCTAAACCGAGTGGATGCATAAGCGCATGAGGGTCGTATACCAGTAGGTCGCGTCTCCACTATGTCGTGGTCGGTTGGAAGGGGGTATGGCCTTACCCGTCCAAGTGAGGGGGCAATGACTAGGCTGAGTCTGACCCAACTTGAGGAATGGGTTCCCTATCGACGAGTCGGGTCTGATATTGGCAGGCGAATAGTGAGGGCTCTTCCACCTACCAAATTACGCGCTTAGAGCGGCAAGTAGTGTTAAGTGCATTGGACCCCGGTGATATTTCAGAGATGAGCTGTATTGTTATGTGAATTCAATTAAGGATTGGTATGCTTGAGTTGCATCTTGCATATGACATTGGTCATGTAGACCTTACATCGCATGGCCTTGGTATGGTTGATAGCATTCATGGACTTTCCAGCATGTTTCTGCATTGCTCTGATATTGCAGACTTGGCACTTACCTTGCGCACACACTTACACCACCCTCTAAGTGTTCTATCAGCTTATGCATGATCGTTGTATGCAGGTGTTGTTGAGACGTCGCAGCAGCATCGAGATTAGAGCGTGCAACTATCTTCTGGAGCATTTGATTTTGATATTGTATCTCCCTTATGCATTGTACTTAAAGTTTTTTTTTTATTATAGTGGATATGTGGTCATGTTTCTTGTTGTTGTTGTTGTGGGTTATGCTTATGGTTATGCTTCTTATGAGATAAATATACGTTGGAAATCCTCCTTGTAGGATCCCAGGATCGGAACCTGGTATATGGGTGCCAGGAGCTGAGAATGGGGTAATACGAAGGCTGTTGGCACCAGATTCGGCAATCGAGAATTTTATGAGCCCTGTTTCCGAGTCTGGGGAGTGACACAATTTGTGCGGTCATGAATGCATGCCAACGTGGAAGAGGTATGTGTGATCTTGGCCATTCAAAACTCCAGTGGCCCATAGAATATATAGAATTTAGGGTTGATTTTTGTTCATTGCTCTTTATGGTGACTCCTTATATTTATTCAATGTGTTTTTAGATTTATTTGAAGTGTTTTATGTTAGATGATGGGCCAAGTCTCAGTTCAACATTGGTCAGATGTTTAGGTTAATATCTTAACATGGTGGGTATGGCATGATGATTCTCATGATATACTTTTCAAGAATGTCATGTATCTTTTAGAATGTGAGATCTTGCGTGCATCAATAAGCCATAATAGTAGTGCACCTACATTGAAAATTTGAAGTTATTATCAGGCTCTCTGCAAACAACAACAACATAATTGCACTAAATTCTTGTATTTATTTGTACAAAGATCATTACACTTGTTTGCACGCATTTACATAGGTAAATTCCAATTGGCATATATGATTCTAAAATCTATAAGAGTAAGCATCTTTTCTTATTAATCCATGATTTCAATTACTCATTCTCAGCTCTCACTTAATACACAATTGAGAACTGAAACTGGTCTAGTATTGTCATTACACTGTAAGTTATATTGTTCCTAGTTGTAGGCGAACACATGAATTATAGTTAAGTCCATCGATGTAGGAGAAAATAGAAAACCAAGATGGATAATAAATGAAGAGGACATGTGCAAGTTGATGGAGAAGAATAAAGAATGAGATAAATTTATTTTATAGTGAAATTGAAATTTTTTATGAACTTAATATTTACTTGTATATAATGTTAGGGATACAATAATGTTGGGTCACTCCCCATGACCACGTATTATATATCAAAAGCACATATTCAACCACAACTCTCTCATTCCTGGTGTCAACCACAATTATTTCCTTTCGTGGATCAACCACATCCATCTATCTAACATCAATTTAATTCAAAATTTCATATGCTTTATAATTTCAACTTTACTTAGTTACTCTAGGTAATGAATAACATTTAAGAAAAATTGATATAATTTAATTTTGTAAAATGATTATGTATGCATATGATTTTGTATACTTAAGTATTTAGTAATTAAAAAAGTAATTATTGAAATCGAAATTTGATTTCATTGATTGGGTTATATCTTAATAAAATTAATTTGAAATTTATGGAATGTTAACTATGCAGTATTCCATTACATACGGTGCATTCCAATAGTCCATGGTAAGAGATAGTAGTTCAATATTTGAAACAGAGAAATAACAAACTTTATGACAATAAAATATGGTAAGGTTCATCCATATCTAATATTTTCTTAAATCATTTAAAGATTTTTCTTAAAATTTTTAAATTCCTAAATATAATCACATACTCTGTTCTCATCACACCCTTATGTGCAATTATATCATACTTCCTTATAATGCATAACACATCATCAAGTGTAAACCAATCACACTCTCCACTATACATATTATATCCTCAAGTTCAACCTCAGCACACTTCATCACCACTATCATACTGTCAAGTGTAATGAGACCACTCTATTTGAAAACTCATTCATATCCTAAAGTGGAACCAAGTTATATTTTCAAACAACCACATCATAGTCTCAATGGTAATCCCATCACATATTCTAAATCACATATATACTCTAACTGCATCACATTTTTAAGTGTAACTAACTCACACACATGTTCATTTTCATTACAATCTTAAATGTAATTGCATCACACTTTCTTAAAATGTATATCATATCTTCAAGTGCAACTTAATCACACTATCTTTAAACCATATCATCTCTTTGTCTTCGAATCTCTTCACATTCTCATGTATAATGTAAATATATACACCTCCAAGTGTATAACCAAATTATATAAAATGTGGATTAAATGTTTAATTAAATTTAAATATGGGCAGCTTTCTTTCATTTTTTTTCTGCAGGGATTGCTTTAAATTAGGATTGATGTGTTGTTATAAACGAGATATTCATGAGGGTGAACTTCATTTTGAATTAGAAGTTATGAGAGGGCAATTCAGTTGTGGATGGGCTTTCACAAATAAGAAGTTTGAGCAACAACAGCTCCTTCATTATGTGCTTCAGGAGGGTAATTTAGTTGTGCTAACGATCATTGTTCAAGTTAAAAGATGCTCAGATTTTGACATGTTTTAAGAACTCAGAATGGCTATATTTTTTCTCTATTTATAACAAATGTATATATTTGTATTATATATGTGCCTCATACGATATATGAGGTTTTTTTTTTTTTTTTTTTGAGGGGGGGGGGGGGGGGGGGAGGGCTGTCTCAGTTCATGTACATTCTATGCTTTTTAGGTGCATTATATGATAAGCGAGAAAGGTGAACCTCGTGAATTTTTTTTGTTGAGCCCGCTTGAATTCTTGTACATTTTGTGTTGTTTAGGTGCGTTATACGGTAGATGAGGCTTGTTTCTTTTGTGACTTTGCAACAATTCATGTACAATAATTTTGAAAATTGATGAAATTAAATATTGAAATTCTACTTATGGATGCATTAGAATGCCATCCATATATTAAAATTTCACTTTTGAGATGTAATAATGACGAAGGAAATTAAAGTCATGCAAGTGACAAGTTTGGAGATTGTTAGAGGCTCTTGAAATGAATCGGTGCTTACTTTTGATGATTTACAAACACATTTCCAAGTTTAGGTGTTAAATTGCAGTTGATGCGGGTTGAGGCTGATGTTTATTAAGATGATAATATGAATTGGTTCTCAGTAAAATTGTAAGCTAAATAGTCTAATACATCTCAATAGTTAAATATGCAAGTAACCATAGTAAGGTGTAAGCCATTGAATGTGAATGGAATGGAGCTAACTATTAGCTCCAACTTTATTGTTTAGTAACCATAGTAACCTGGATTATAAATGAAATTGAATCGACTTCCGTTATTTACTTTATTGCATTGTATTGTCATAATTCAATTGAACATCTAAATATGGCTTTTTATTCACCAACTGACATGATCTCATATTTAACTAAAATTTGTCACATGAATATACTTAGGTAGCTGCTACTTTTTCTTTAGGACATAAGAATTTCTATTTTCTTTCTTTTGAGGGATTTAAGTGAATGCAGATTGAAAACTAGATATATAAAAATAAACTATAATCTTTGTCAAAATAAACAACCTTATTACATTCTTAACTGGAACCACATCACAGTATCACACAAGTATATCACATCCTCAAGTGCAGTCTCATCACATAATCCATCAACCATATCACATTCTCAAGTGGAACAATCACATCACACTGTCACACAATCATATCACATCTTTAAGTGCAACCTCATCACATAGTCCATCAATTGTTTCACATTTTGAAGTGTAACCTCATCACACTATCATACTACCATATTACATCCTCGAGTGGAACCTCATCATGTAGTCCATCAATTGTATCACATTCTTAGGTGGAATCACATCACACTATCCATAATCATATCATATCCTTAAATGCAATCTCATCACATAATTCATCAACCGAATTGCATTCTTAAATAGATATACATCATCACACTATCACACAACCATATCATATCCTCAAGTGTAACCTCATCATATAATACATCAACCGTATCATATTTTTAAGTGGATATACTCACACTATTACACAGTCATATCATATCCTTAAGTACAACCTCATCACATATTCCATTAACCATATCATATTCTCAAGTGTAACTACATCACACTATCACCCAACCATATTATATCATCAAGTGCAACCTTGTCATATAGTTCATCAATCATATCACATTTTTAGGTAGAGCTACATCACACTTTCACACAACTATATCATATATCCTTAAGTAAAATCTTGTCACATAGTCCATCAACTGTATCGCATTCTTAAGTGAAACCACTTCACATTGTCATACAATCATATCATATTCTCATGTGTAACCTCATCATATAGTCTTTCAGCCATATCACATTCTTTAGTTTGGAACCACTTCATACTATCGCACAACCATATCATATCCTACAGTGCAACCTAATAACATAGCTCATCAACCGTATCATATTTTCAAGTGTAACCACATCGTACTATCACACTACCATATCATATCATTAAGTGCAACCTCATCACATAGTCCATCAACCGTATCACATTCTCAAGTGGAACAATTCACACTGTCACACAACTATATTATATCATTAAGTGCAACCTAATCACATAGTTCATCATCTGTATCATATTCTCAAGTGCAACTACATTGTACTATCACACAATCAAATTATATCCTCAAGTGCAACCTCATCACATAATCCATTAATCATATCACATTCTTAAGCGGAACCACTTCACACTATCATACAACCAATCATATCCTCATGTATAACTTCATCACATAGTCTATCAGCTGTATCACATTCTTAAGTGTAACCTCATCACACTGTCACACTCATATCATATTCTCAAATGTAATCTCATTACATAGTTCATCAACTGTATCACATTCTCAAATATAACCTCATCACACTAACATACTACCATATCACATGCTCAAGTACAATCTCATCACATAGCATTACAGGAAAAATGATTTTCACCGACGGTCAAAAATGCTAGTAAAAGTAAAAAAAAAAAAAATCGCCGGTGAAAGTTATTGTGGTGGTTAGACAAACGCCGAAAAAGGGGGCATTGCTAAATCTTTTGCTAGTGGTTAATAAGATTTTTCGGCATTTTTACTGGCCTTCACTAGAAAGTATGCTTTTATCGATGGCCAGCAGCCTTTTTCAGTACTTCTACTGGTCCTTGGTAAATTCTGAAAAAGCGTCGGCAAATCCTTAAAAGCACATATAATATATATATATATTTTAAACGTCAGTAAATCCCTGAAAAAATGTCATTTAAAGTCTGTTGAAGCGTTGTATAGACCTATTGAATCAACACATTTGGCTTGGTGAACAACCAGTAAAATGCTCCTGACCAAAACGTCAATTTATGTGCTTACCGTGGGTAATTTTATATATATATATATATATTCAATTTGGTTATTTATATTTGATTTAAACTTGTATTTTTTTACATGTTTAAAACTTAAAAAATATTGCACAACACAATTAAAAATGAATATTAAACAAAAATTATATTATTTTATAATATAAAAAAACTATAACATTAACAACATGAGCAGGTCTATGTGCGTAATATGATTGTTAATGTTATATTTTTTTAGGCCGGGTCGGGTGGGGTTGACAAGGTGCTCAACAGTTGGAAAACGCCAACCCGATTTGATTTTGGATTCGGCTGGGTCTTCATGTTGCCACCTAGTTGGAATTTGGGTGGGGCCCTCTTGAGGCGGTGTGGGGTTGACCCTCGGCCCAATCCCAACTGGCTGGCGCACCTCCAATGCTCCAGAGCATCAATGAATTTTATTTGGGTTTTGAAAGAGGGGAAAAGAAAAGACTATGACAATGGAAGGATGCATGCAAGTGCGTCGCACGTGTAGTTCTTACTCGTATGAATATCCACTTGAAAAGAGCGGCAGAGTAATGGAGCAGCTCTCCCCTTACCTCTGTCTCTAGCTATCTGCCTGCTTGCTTTCTGGGAGAATTCGGATGACGATGGCTACTGTAATTCAATCTCCACCGTCCTTCAACCGTGGCTTCTGTTGCCCCTCATCTTTCAGATCCAACAGTCCCTTCACCACCAATAATGGTAGAGCAACTGCTCCTTTAACCAGAAGAAGAAGGTTATCAATCTCTGCCAAGTATGTCAGGGAGGACTATCTCATCGTATGCTCCTCAACCTTCATCTCCCCTTCATTTTATCTTTCTGTCCATCTTCATCTTCTCATTCTTCTTTTGGCTTCGCAGAAGAAGGTGAGTTCTAAAGAGGTGCAAGACCTTGTGAAGGGGGAAAGGAGCATTCCGCTCGTTGTTGATTTCTACGCGACATGGTGTGGGCCCTGTATACTCATGGCCCAGGTGCTCGAAACGGTAACCGCTCGACACCTTACCTTCTCCTTCTTTGTCTCTCTCTCTCTAGAAAATTATGGCCCACGAGCACATTTCCGAACTCTCAAGTAGGGGTGGAACCTGGGGACCCAATGGTCGGGTTGTCAAGGTTCTCGTGTAGGGTTCAGATTCTGCAAATTCGGGTCAGGTTAGGTTGGTTTGGAAATAATTGTATGTATTTGGGTCGGATTGGTCAGGTATAGAGGAATTTGGGTTGTAGTCCTCTTGAGGTCTGGTTGCGCTCGGGTTGACCACCAACCCGAGCCAATCCACCGAGTTGCACCTTACTCTTGATTCATTCACAAACTGCTATGCCAGCTGTTTTTTTTGGGCCATGTGGAGTATACAGACTGCTGCTTTGTTCCTTCCCATCATGAATGGGTTGTGCCCCAAATATCTCCCTGATCAGAAACACTAGATGCATAGTTGGTGGCTTATTTCATGTCGATTGTCAACCACTGGAGTTACTGTTCATTTGTAGGCTGCCCTTTGCGATGAGTGAGTCATATAGTCCCAAAAGGCAGTTGGGAATCAGACTGAAGTCATGAAAACAATAAGACAACTAGAAGAACAATTTGGTAGGCAGAAGAGTGAGTTAAGTGGTTGGATTTATAGTTGCATAAACCGTGAAGTGAAGCGGCAACAAATTCGGGTGCATGAGCGGGAAAGCATCTCTTTCAAACCGTAAACAAGTTTTAATAGGTAGGAAGCGAGATTTGAAGAGGGAGTGGCATCTAGTTAGAAGGATCCTGCAACTAGGGTTGGATTACTGTGGTAGAAGATTATCGAAAGATGGTAAGTGTGACCCATGCTTGAATAAAGTATCCAAAGAACAGGCTGCCCTGGAGGGTTTTATGGAATCAGGTAATGTCTCTCCTAGTCACTTGAGCTCCACGTTTTTTGAAACTATCCCATTTTCTCCTATAATATGAGGAAGTGGAATTTGGTCGTGCGTGAGCGAGCGTTTGAATAGGGCACAGTTTCTCCCATAATGTATGAAAAAGGCAAAAAATGGATAGAAAAAGGAATGACTGTGTAAGGTAGTCATTAAAAAAGAAAAAAAATACAATAAGCAAGAGGTGAGAAATCAAACATCCATTTTCTGGAGAGAATTGATGCATTGGGTGATCCAGTGCCTAGCGGCAATCATTCCCATTCCACTTGCCTTTCATACCACAGGATAAATGAAGTACCTCATTCATGAATATTAAAATGATAAGATATTGTGACTGCCTGGGTAAATTAACTGACAGATTAAACCTCATATTAGTAAATGAGAAAAGTAACAACCATAGTGGCCAATTGGGAGATGTTGACACATGTAAGTGTGTGCACATGTTATGTACGTAAGTGTGGCCACATGACTTTGTTTTTTGTCCGCTAAAAATTAGTTGAACGAGTCTCTTGCAACAACTGGTAAAGACCCAATAGTGCGAGGTAATGATCGAATTGAGGCTGTCTTCTGCGGATGGCACCGGATGATGGAAAAAGTATTCTCATATGGTAGGATAACAAGAAAGATGCTTACTAAATCATGATGAGTTACCATTATTTTTTGGATACATCATAAAAACAGGGGTTTCTTGATTCCGTAACTCAAGAAGCGAAAAGTATCTCTTATAATCCAGATATCAATTATACTGTTTGGATAAATTAACCAACTTGTTGGATCATTTATGTGAGATAACTTTAAGTTATGTATTAGTAAAAACTTATGATTGATCTATTGATAAAAGGATTGAGTATGGAATTGTTTTCAGAGCATATGTTTGATGAGACTTGGAGATGCATAGGTCAGGAAATTCCTTAGCACTTATGGATGCTTGAGTCAAGAATTTTTAAAACATTTAATTGTTTGGTCATGTGTGACATATCTACAAAAGCGAGATAAATCTCATCACAATGGTATGATAATAAAGGGTAATTTCACAGTTTAATGGGAGCAAATATTATGATATGTTAGTTATTTTGCCCATATGGCCAAGCCGGAGATGTTGGCACGTGTGTGGACATGTAGCCTCCACATTTTTTTGAAACTATCCCATTTTCTCTTGTAATATAAGGAAGTGGAATCGGTCGTGCGTAAGTGAGCATTTGAATAGGGGATTATTTCTCTTGGAATCCATGAAAAGGCCAAAATACAGATAGTAAGAGGAATGGGTTTGTAAGGAAGCCATGAAAAAAAAAAAAAAGAGTACAAAAAGGAAGAGATGAGAAATTAGACCGCCATTTTGGGGAGATAATTAATGCATTGGACGATCTAGTGCCTAATGGTGATCTTCCCTATTCCACCTACCTCCATGCCATGCTCCTCCATGCCATGCTCCACATTGCCGATTGGGGATCTTCACAACCTCACTACACTTGGCAAGGACTAAGGGGCAATCTAGCTGCCCTTCATGATTATCTAAATTACCTAGAGGCAGGACAACTTCCATTTTGGAAGATCCTACGAAGTTTGTGAAAATTGAGATCGAAAACTACATAACACTTTACAAAACCAGCTAAAGTAGTTAGAAAATTATTTCCAACGGTTACAAATGTTAAAAAGATGCCAATTTGAGTTTTGGGTTACTAAACCTTAGCCCTAAATTGGTTGTACTTCTTTGAAAGATGTTAGACTTGAAAAGAAAGATTTCCAAGATAAGGCAGCATTTGTGTTCTATTTTCTTTCTCCTATAAGCTTCCTCTCTACAGTTGAGACCACCCCCAAGAGCCAGATAAGACTTTCAATTCTCTAATTTCGTCTTTCAAACTTTTCCAACAAATGACATTACAAATGATTCTCCCCCTAGAAATTCAAAACACTCCTTTACGCTACCCATCTTGTTTCTAAACAAAAATTTCAATGCCTTTTCAATCACCAAATTTTTTTCTCCCAATTTCACCCACTAAAATGTAACCCCCTTTTGAAAGTACACCCTACCTTCTTAGAGATATTGCTCATCTTCAATGTTCGCCCCCATGGAAGATCCCTCCTTCATTTGACCACCTCATGCTGGGTTCTATTTCTCATGACTCTCACCCCATAATCCGAACAGATGGCTTTCCTCTGTAGAGATTTGGGTTGGCTCTTAATCAAACCTACATGAACATTTTGAAATTAAAACCTATTTTTCCCCTTCGTTGACCTAGTACCCTTACGTAAATTTTGCACTTCTTTCCAATTTATGGGGTGGTATTGATGTCAATCTCTTCTACTTTACCGTAAGACGTTCATTGGATTCTCTCATCTTTGTGACCGCACTTCGGACCTTGGAAATGGAGTTAGAAAGGATTTGATAGAAGTAATGCACCCTGTGATTAGAGTAGGGGCCACAATGGGCGGGACATTCCAACCCTATGGGGCTAGGGTTTAGGGCCCTAAACTTGGCTCAAGGCCCAGGCCTGGGCTTGAAGTCTAGGCTCTGTGTTCGGGATTGGTTAGGCTTGGGCCAATGATGAATGGCATGGCTTTGCTTGTTGGACCGGACCAATTATCAAGTGGGCCACAACTATGAGAAAATATGTTTAAAGACACTTGTGAGTGTTTCGGTTTACTAAACATGTGTAGTTTAATACTCGTTGAATATGGGTCATGTCTAAGCGATGCAAACCATTTATATGATAGATCTCGTAGTCGATGGCGGATACCTCGTAAAAAAATTCGTAGATTGGACTATTTAAAACCTTTAATCATTTAACTCTTTTCTTAAAGGGTTGACCGTTTCCTAGCCTGGCCCTGTAAGGTTAGGGCCGAGTCCTTTGCAGCCTGACTAGGGCTAAGGACGGGCCATGGCTAGTGCTGAGGGGACTAGGGTAGAGCTAGGGCCAAACCCCACCCAGCCCTAGCCCAGCCCACAGTTGAGTGAAAGAGATTGAGAGTGGAAAGAATAGAATAAAAGAAAAGAAGAAGAAAAGATCAAGAAAATGAGAGAGAAGGGAAGAAAAGGTGTTGTGTTGAGTGAAAAGCCCCAACACACCAAATGAATATATTAACTTAAGGAAAGGCATAACATGGTTTGCAGGAGTACAGAAAAGTATACACACGCACAAAAAGAATAATAACAATACAATAGTCCTTCCTATACTCTCCCTCAAGTTGGAACATATATATTGATCATGCCCAAGTTGGTGATAATATGATGAAGAGAATCGCGACCAAGAGATTTGGTAAGAACATTAGCCAACTGCTTCCCGGAGCAAACGAAAGGGGTCTCAATCTCCTTGCTAGCAACTTTTTTCCTTATAAAATGACAATCAATCTTAATGACATTCATGAAACACAGAATTGTTAGCGATGTGAATTGTAGCTTGATTATCACAATGTAATGGAATTGGACTTGAGAAAGGATAACCAAATTCCTGTGGGAGAGTCCTAAGCCAGATGAGTTTACATGTCACATGTGCCATTGCCCTATACTTAGCTCTTGCAGTAGATCGAGCAATGACGGATTACTTTTTACTCTTCCAGGTGATAAGATTTCCACCTTTAAAGGTGTAGTAGTCGGATGTAGATCGTTTATCATGAAGACCACCAGCACAATTAGCATTAGAGTAATCAGAAATCCACATATGACCGTGTGGTTGAAAGAGTAAACCTCTTCCAAGAGCTGATTTCAGGTAGCAAAGAATTTTATAGATGGCTGTAAGGTGAGTTATAGGAGGATCATGCATAAACTAGCTGACAACACCCTCAACATATGAAAGATCGGGTCAAGTAATAGTCAAGTATATGAGATGACCAACCAATTGGCAATACATACTCAGATCAGAAAGAAACTTCCCATCATCGAGGCCAAGTTTTTGAGCGACATCCATTGGAGTAGCAACTGGCTTACACCCAAGCATCCCTGTCTCTGACAGAAGATCAAGAGCATATTTCCTTTGAGATAAAACAACTCTAGATTTAGATCGTGCCACCTCAATTTCCAAAAAATAAAGAAGAGTCGCAAGGTCTTTGATCTCAAATCTATTCTTGAGGAAGGATTTAAGAGCAAGAATACCCTCAGGATCTTTTCTAGATAACACAGTATCATCTACATAAACAATGAGCACCATAACTCTAGTGCTCTGACGATAAATAAACAGAGAATGGTCAACTTGGCTTCAAACAAATCCAAAGTCTAGGAGAGCATGACTAAATTTATCAAACCAAGTTCGATGAGACTTCTTGAGACCATAAATAGACTTGTTCAGACGACATACAAGATGAGAGTCATTGGACTCAGAAAACCTTGGGGTTGGTCCATATAAATCTCTTCTAGAAGATCGCTATGTAAAAAGGCGTTCTTCACATGCAATTGAAAAAAGGGCCAAAAAAGATTTACTGCGAAAGAAATAACCACACGGATAGAGTTGAGTTTCGCCATTGGTGAGAATGTCTCAAAGTAATCCACCTCATACGTTTGCATGTAACCCTTAGCGACTAAGAATAGAATTTTTTAAAAAAAAAAAGAAGAAGAGAAGATCAGGAAAGGAGAGAGAAAAGGGAAGAAAAGGTGTTGTGTTGAGCGAAAAGCCCCAACACACACCAAATGAATATATTAAGGAAAGAAATAATGTGGTTTGCAATAGTACAGGAAAGTGTACACATGCACAAAAAGAATAATAATAATACAATAGTCCTTCCTATGCCCACTGCCACCCTTAAACGAGAGATAGTAGTGCGTACAAGATGGCAAGTGCTTATGTAACATTCCGATAACTGGATCCTATATCGATGTTGGTCAAGGGTCCACTCTAATTTGGAGCCCTAGAAAGGAAATCTGCATTTAGCTAACTTACACACTCACAAGAAGTGACATGCCTTTCAAGATCTGTGTTAAGCCCTATAACTCCCAAAGAACTTTTTTTTTTTTTTCCCATATTTAGTCTTAAGATCCAAGGCCACCTCAAGGCATCTTTCAAGAATTTTCAAGTTCAAAACTTGCTCTTTCAATGCATCCTAAACGCACTTGTTTTGGATTGATATCAAGTTGATTCGGTCTTAGTTTGTCTCGAATATATGACCAAAATACAGTGTTTTAAATATTAATGATATATATCCTTTTTCAGAGAGTTGCAACAAAGTATATATGACGGAAATTCATATTCTACAATACTGATTATAAAATCATCTATCTAATGATAAATTGCGATATATTGGTGCACCTCTGGTTATAAAATTGCATTGATATTGAGGAGAAGTTGTGATTTTAGAGGGATTTTGGGTTGGAACCCCAAAGGTGAGGAAAATACAATTTTTTTATTATAAAAAAAAACATTTTTTTTATCAACGGATTAGCAAAAATGCCTTTCTTTGTTTGAAATCTTTTTTTTTTTTTTTCCGAACAGAATTGCATGTCTATGCGTGGCTTTGATGTGTTGAAATGGATTTCAAGTAAGAACTTTGGATAGCGACAATGACTTTTGAGTTGCCTTGTAACTCCATGTGGATTTGAGACAAATATACACCTTTTGTTCTGTTATGTTTTTGGTCATTGTTCGTGATATTGCTTGTATTGTATGGCATATGAATGATATGGACTTAGTTTGGATATAATTGCGTCATTTATGGCCTACAACCCATAATTTTGCCCCTTAAATAATTGAAAAGCGTTATGAATATCATGCATCTCTCTCTCTCTCTCTCTCTCTCTCTCTCTCTTTCTCTCTCTCTCTCTCTCTCCCTCTTGTTCGTTTCCCCCAGACAGTGAAACTTTACGGGATATCGGTGATATTTCCTTATGTATCCTATGATATTTTCCATTCTCGAAGGTGAGATATCATGTGCAAGAATGAGGATCCAAGGCTGTGAGCCGATGGAAGTCCGCATTAGAGAATGCCTACTCAATGACATGAGATTTTATTCTTTTGATCAATTGGTGACATGAGATTTTATTCTTTTGATGTCTTTATCAACTGGTGAAGTTAGGTTTTCAAAAATATGATTATTCCTCTCTTTCCAAACTTCATAACGTTAAGCGAAAGGAATCATCTTACATAGAATTCTACCTCTTTTTTTGAAAGGCCCTAGCCTCAACTTTGAAACAAATTACTAAGGTTCTCGTGAAACACCAATTCTTCATACTTCTTGCACATAAAACATATGTTAGGGACCAAGATTGACTATATTGTCCACTGCAGTCATCCACAGAAAGCCCACTTTTTATTTTTATTTTTATTTTTTATGCACCCCTTGTGAGCATGGAAACCTTAGAAGAGAAATAGCCACATGATGTCCACTCCAAACCTTGGTATCATCCCTGCAGTAAACTCCATAGACATATCTATTTCCTCATCCTTTAGATTTCTTTGAAAAGTAATATCCCACTATAAATTTAGCCCAACATTTGAAGAAGGTTAACATTCCTGATCCTGAATGTCTATAATATTTTATGTCTTCCAAAACTCTGTTATTTCCAAGAGTTGCTTACGGCAGTGGATTTGAACGCGGGCTCGAAAGACCATTGGATGAGGACGGGGTTAGTGCTATGGTTGGGAGACAGATCATGGATAGGGTGAGGATGGTTTCATGGAAACGAATCATTTCGTTTGCTCATGGGGCTTTTATTTATGGGAGACAGATCACAGATGGGGTGCTAGTCCCTAATGAATGCATCAAGTCAAGATTCAGAGAAGGCCAGAAGTTATTTGCAAGCTTGATTTGGGAAAAAGCTGACGATGATGTTGACTGGAAGTTCCTCAGCTACATGCCTCACCAATTTGGTTTTGGGGTAAGATGGAGACGGGATGATGGAATGTGTGAGTTCGGATCACTTCTCACTATTGATTAATGGCACTCCTAACGGCTTCTTCAAACGTTTGGGGGGTCTAACACAAGGAGATCTGTTCTTGCTGTTCTTATTCATGGTGATATCACAGCTCTTAGAAAATGTTGACGAGAGCCAATGTAGCTGTATCATTTTGGGTTGCTGTGTGGGTAATACTAGGTTCCAAGGCTCGATCGCTTTCCTCTGCATACTGAGGGCTGAGAATCAATTTGGGTAAAAGTGAAATTTTGGCACTCGGTTGTTGAATGAAAATGTCTCGGAGTTGGCTGGCAGATTTAATTGCAAGGCTCGATCGCTTTCCTCTGCATACTGAGGGCTGCCTCTTCGTGTAGGTAAGCCTCTGCTTCACCTTTGGAATGCTGCGGTGGAAAAAATGGAGTTGTCTGATTGTTGGGGGTCGGACTAACCTCATTAATGCTGTTCTTTCCAACCTGCTGTTCTACTTCATGTATCAGTTCAAATGCCCTTTCAGTTATCATCAAAAAGTTAGATAAGCTCCATAGAGATTTTCGTTGGAAGGGATCTAGTGAGAAGCAAAAAATTCCCTCTGTTAGAATGGTTGGAAGTATGTAAGCCAAAAAGCATGGCAGGAGTGGGAATTTGAGATTTGAAGTTTACGAAGCTAGTGCTTCTAAGGAAATGGCTTTGGTGCTTTGGCATGGAAGATGAAGGTTTGTGGAGGCAACTGATTGTCAGTAAATACGGGGGTGGAAGAAGGTAGCTGCTTCTCTAAAACTTTGCTTTTCAGGGTCCCCCATATTTGGAAGGCAATTTCTAGTGTGGAGTTTACTAATGCAGTAATAGGAATTTTGGGGGATGGTTTGCGGTTGGGATTTTGGGACAATGTGTGGCATGGGTCAACAGCTTTTTCCTAGGTGTTTCCTTGTCTCTTTTAGGTGCCACTGGATAGAGGCAGCAAGGTTTCTTAGGTTTAGTGGTACGGGCAGTCAAGAACCGTGGGTTGTGCACTTCCGTAGAGCCCTCTTTGATGTGGAAATCACAAACTTTGCACCCTCGTTGAGTAATCTGAGAGAGGAGCAACCAATAGCATGTGAAAGTGACTCTTGGAGCTGGTCCTTAAGTAGCAACTCAAGGGCAGGCAAGGTGGGCCAATCTCGAAGATGTGGTTTGGAGGCAAGTGACTAGTGGTGCAGGTTTGGCCTTTCTTCCTCACCTAAAAACCGATAGCATCTTCAGAGAAAGAGTGACCGCCTGACCACCTATGTGTTCTTTACACCTAGTCATTCTGACGTAGAACACTTTCCCCCATCAATCCTGTTATGATCATGCACTCAACGAAGTGGGTGGGAGTTCTCAGTTAAATCCTTCTATGCTAGTCTTATTGGCCCCGTTCAATTGAACCATTAGTCATAGTTGGAAGTCTCTTTAAATGATTCTTGCCCCTCCTAGAGTGATCACTGTTTATTTTCATCTTGGATTGACACTAGTAAATGGAAAAGAAGGGTATCTCTTTAGAGGCTTTGCTTCCTGGCTGCTTTATGGGCTGTCTGGTAAGAGTGGAATAACAGAACTTTCGAAGTTCTTCTAGTTCTTGGCAGGGAGTTTCCAAGAGGGCCCGGAATTGGGCTATCTCTTGGGCACTGATTTTGGATTTTTTTCTTCTTCCAGTTGTAATCGAATTTCTTTTGTAGGTCTTTAGGGCCTAAATCTCCATTGTTTGCGGGATTCTCTCATCCCCCAACTTTTGTTTGATTTTTGGGCCTTTTGGCTATAAACTGGAGTTGCCATTCAGAGGGAGCATAAACTGAAGAAACAAAATTAAAAAGTTAAAATTAGGAAACAAGGTAAAAGTGGAAAATTTTGTAAGCAATTGAAAAATAAATTTTAGACAATGAAATATGGTCTTTATGAGGCATCAGGGGTGTGTCACCCGGTCATCTATGGACTATAATTAACTACAATTAGGATGTGAACTACTTGTAACGGTAGGCTCATACCAATAGGCAAATGTAATAATAACTAAAGGAGAAGGAGAAGCAGAAGATCAAAGTGTCAATGGAGCTTTTGTCATCATGCTTGGGTATATGATGCTTTTAGTTATCTTTAGCTGTCTTTTGAGTTCATTATGACCATGCCTATGAATTTTTGCAAGATTTGGTTGTCTCAAGTCTCAAAGTACGGGTGATTTAGAAAAGAAAAAAAGCAACAAGCCTATGAACTTTTTTTTTTTTTTTTTTGAATTTATTTAATTTTCTTGCAGAATTGTTCGATATACATGTTGACGTTATTTAGTAAACGAATGTCTTTGTTCATGCTAAGTTAGTAATAATTGAAATAACGGATCCATGATTCATGCATTTTAATAGTTTAGAAGCTTTTATTGAATGCAGTTTGTTTTCAATAGTCAGGAGAGCTTGCTCCAAGTGGCAGCTTGGGCCCTACTGCAGTTGACCTTTCTAAGATTTTCCAAAGCTTGTATCATATGTGGGTTCATGCCTAGGAATTATACTTTAGTTGACAAGAATCCGATAATGAGTAGTACTTCTAAATAGATTTAGATTTCTAATATCTAGTATGAAAGAACGTTCATTAGCTTTAGTTAATGCATCTGAGCCTTGTAAGTCACATATTTAACATGCTGCTTTCATGTCTTTTAGTTGATTATCTTCAAACTTTTCTTGCTTGATTTGTTTGGGGCTCATGTGGCTTTGCATAGTGAGACCCATTTAAATGCAAACAACAAGGACTTGGAACATGCCTACAAATTAATTAGAATGGATACTTTAATGCGTAGTCAGTCGTATAGCTTGGCGGGAATTCTTTTGTTATTGTTAAACCAAAGAGACTGCTTTGTGGAAAACTGTAACTTGTATTATTTCTTTCATAACAACTGAATATATAGAGGAGATGGGAGATCTGTAAGAGATCTGGAGAGATCCTCATAGATACTCATCTACGAAATATGAAAAAATTCCTAGTCTAATTAGATCTCATAAATTACTTTAATATACTCTAACATCCCCCCTCAAACTCGAGGTGCGTTGAAAGGAGTAACTTGAGTTGGAAAGGTATGATGAACATTTATTCAAGCACAAAAGAAAATTGCAACTATAACATGGGCGACGAAACGACGAGTGGCTTCAAGCAAGCAAGCACTTTTGATGACTTCTAGGATTTGAAGCAATAACACTTCAAATGATTGATGAACTATCTAGCAGCAATTCCAGTGGCCTGGATTTCACCCATTTGCTCTTCCGGTGGATACACACTTTTGGTGGCTCGGAATTCAATCAATTCTCTTCTCGTGGATCTAGATGTTTCGACAACAAACAAAAATAGTTCCCGTCATAACGATGATAGGTAACGAGGTCTGGTCAAACACACCAGCACAAATGCAAGTCCAATCTAACACGCCCGACACAAAAAAAGAAGAAGAAAAGACAGCACATCTTGTCAAAATGCTTGATTTAGAGAAGCTATATCGTCAAAGGTGTACGAAAAATATGATTGTTCAAGTCCTTGTCAAAATAGGCCCACTAGGCCCAAATAGGTAGGCCCATAAACAATGAGTAAGTTGGCCCAGCTGGCCCAACAGGGATTTAATGGTCAACGGATTGCAAGTCTAGCCTAACTAATGTGTCAGATTTGGAGGTCACAACAACTCAACCAATGTTTGCTGATCACACTAAGGGCCACATCGCGCTATAGCAAAGGTGGGCCATTGTCAATATGGGTTGAGCAAAAAGAAGGGAGAGGTCCATGGCTACAATGCAAGAAATGTTAATTTGAAACCCTTGATTCTAGAAATGGGATCTAGAAACACTATATATTTGAAGAAATTTGGGGAAATTAAGGAAATCGACGGTGAGGCAGTAGATCTTGTCAAATTTGGTGGTGAGGATGGCGTCGGGGATTCGTGGGCCTCAGCCTGGGGGGCCATAATTGTAGCACGAGGGGTCTTATAGATCTAATGAAGGCACGCACACACGGAGGGTGGTGGTGGTGTGTACATCCAGCAGTGACGATAGATGTTGCCACTGGAATAGAGGCGGTGATGTGGCTCTGCAACAGAGGTGGCGATGGGAGAAGCCTGTGGATACTACCGCTGCAACAGAGGAGGCGATGTGGGTTCAAATCAGGTGATGGGCCACAGGTAGAGGAACCACTGGTATCGGTGGTGGATGGTGGTTTGAGGAATCAAGCCAACAATGGAAGCCGGGCTGTGGATTGAAGGCAGCGATCGAGATGGGGGCAACGATGGTTAGGCTAATTCATGATGGAAAAGTTGATGGGTTGTGATTTGGATTATGCACACCAGCATCGGAGAAGTGACGCCCAGGGTTTCAGATCAGAGATGGAGAACGGTGATTGGGGACTCAGATGGATTTCGTGAGGACAAACAACAATGGCATTGGTGGTTGCGGCGACATCAGTGGAGAACGACGACGTCAGATGTGAAGGACGACATTGGTGGAGAATAGCTAGGGTTTTGTCATCGACGAGGGGCAACGGCAACATGGAGAGCTGCGATGGCGTGCGGTAGGGTGTGTCTGGGGAAAATGATGCAACAGCAGTGCAGCAACGGCGCCGGAATAGGAGAGGTAGAAGGATAGAGAAAGAGGAGAGATGGGGCTAGGGTTAGGGTTTGGGAAAAGGTGGATCGGGGTTTGGTTTGGAGACAGGTTTCGGGTGCAGCTGCAATGGCTGGGACGGACAGGGGCAGAAAAGAGGGGACACAGTAGATCAGAATCACCGTTCTGATACCATGTTAAACCAGAGAGACTACATTGTGGAAAACTGTAACTTGTATTATTTCTCTCATAACAACTGAATATATGGAGGAGATGAGAGATCTGGAGAACCTCATAGATACTCATCTAAAAAAATATGGAAAAATCCCTAATCTACTCTAATATGCTCTAACAGTTACAGCACAGACCCATGATTCTTGTACATCCATGTAGCATTTGAGTAGCAAACCTCTGCACTTATGAGACAGGATAGGGTCTTTCACTGGCTGACAACATTAACCACACACATGCCTACATTGCATTCTAACAATCGAAATGAAGTAAACAGGGCCATCACTTGAGTGGATATGTGATGCACCACCTGTACAAGTTAGTGGGGACGGTAGTTGAGTGGAGAAGAGCGAGGCTCTTTTAAGCTAAGGATAGAGAAAATATCTTCAGTGTGTACATGCAATCGTACCCTCTTGATTCAAGGATCTCAGTTTCTCAACGCTATTAAGATGTGTTTGCATCCATCTCAACCGAGGTACCTCCTCTTCTGTACAAGCATACCCACAACTGGCTGACAGAAAAAATAACCCCTCCAGGTTTAATGCCACACGCCGTGCTCCATTCAGCTACATTGTTGGGTGGTTAATTCATGTTGCCAGACACTTTTATGTCCAATGACCAAGCTTGGAGATGATTTATAGCATGCTGAGAAAAGATCATGGGAAAAAAGGATGAAAGGAAATCCTATGGAGAATATGTTTAGACACCTTTTGTAAGTGTCCCACATGTTGCACTTTTTGATGACATCATTATGAAAATTTGTCTGTTCAGATTTTGAATTGTTGTGGTGTGTAGTGTTGTGTCAAGGAGTCCAAACATCCTTAAGTGGTCAGCACAGCAAAGCCAAAATGTTTAAGCATCTTGATGGAATTGTGGCTTTATTATACTTGAATACTTCAATCAATGGGAACAAAAATTATATTAAAAAGTTGATAAAAAGATGTTGCTATACTTTGATAATGAAAAACTAAAATATTGAATGTGCGCTCACACACACAAACACACACACACACACACACACACACACTTGAGAGTTAAGGGTCAAGCAAGTCCAACACCTTGATCTGTACCTATACTCATATAAAATAGCATAACATCCAGTGAAAATTTTATTGCCTTCACTTCTTGGTGTCGCTACATTGGTTCATCCTGTTTGCCAGATATTTTAATCTTCTGTGAGTTTCAAGGCCAAATCTGACATGTTCTGGATTAGTTTAACTTGTGATTGCATGTCTTTCTTGACTGGCATTCATGATATGCGGCAATAGGTTCGATTTTAGATCTGGTGATCTCTCAAAATGAAGTTCCATCTCTTTCTTTTCTTAAACACTATTGAAATTGAAGAATGGTCATCTACATTTCATGTGGAGTTTCTTACATCCTGGCGGGTCGCAATGTAGGAAAGCCAAGCCATGGCCTGGCACAAAAATCAGGCTGGTCCACCATCAGGTGGGCCAAACATATATTGAAGGGCAGATTTGAACTAGAATGCCTTGGTGGGGCCCACTATTTGTGTTGCTCAGATTCCCAGATAAGTGAGATGTTGGAATGTGAGAACCATTGCATGGGAACTTCACACTCAGTGAGTTGTAGCCCGTGGGGCAATCATTAGTCAATCTATCATGCGATCAAACTGCTTTTTGCGTCACCAAGTTGGGACCAGTACTGCCACTCTGGCCTGCCATCAGAAGCTGTTGTTGTCAGCCCGCAGTACGCAGCATCTTAGTTGTCCCAAAAATATCTCTGTTTTGATGTTAGACATGGTTGATTGTTAGCTTCTATCTATAATTCAAATGCGCATTACCAATTATTTCTTATGAGGGGAATTTCTGATGGTAATTAAAACTGAAAGGAATTCACATGATTGTTTTCTCCCCTTTTGATGTCAATCCACTTGTAGCTTGCTGTGGAATATGAGAGCAATGCGTTGTTTGTGAAGGTGGACACAGACGATGAGTACGAGTTTTCCCGTGATATGCAGGTATTTTACTAACCAGCCACTTTAGTTGTGGAATATCCATTTTGAAATCAAATTCTCATGGGGCCTAATCATCCAAAATTGTGTTAGGTTCGTGGGTTGCCGACGTTGCTTTTCATAAGTCCGGATCCAAATAAGGATGCAATTCGAACTGAAGGACTTATACCGATAGAGATGATAAGGAATATCATTGACAATGAAATTTGAGGAATCCATCTCTACATTGCTTCAATGATGATGTCATTGACATCAATTTGGTGAATTTGAAGATTCATCTGATCGGGGATGATTGTCCATCATTGAGCGCTTCTCAGCACTTGATATCTGTCAACTAACCCTGCAGTGTTTAGTAGCCTAAGTCAATTGAGTTTGTTCAAAAGGGAACGCAAAAGTTTATTTTGTGATGTTTAAGTGCTGATTGTATCAAATTTTTCTATCTCATCCATCTTTCTTTCCTTAACTTTCTTTTCGTAACTTTTTTTTTTTTTTTTTTAAAGCAGCCTAGTTTTCTTTTGCAAACTTTACTCTCAACTTGGATTCTATTCTATTATGAAGTATAGTCCATAACGAGTTATCATTAGAGAGGTTTGATGTTAGACATGGTTGATTTGGGTCATGTTTAGATGGTCCAAACTGTTTGTATGATGTTTTTCACTTTGTATGGTGAATTGACAACAAATAAAACCTCTCAATTCAATTATTTCAACCTGATTCCTGTTGCCATCTGGTGCGACCCCAGTTGATTGGGATAAGGCTAAGATGATGATGAAGTTGATTATTTCAATCCTTTGTTACTTTTGACTCTTTAGCTTGGGATATGAACAGTCACCCTAGTCTCTATATAAGCGAAGGGTTAGAAATATTCAATCTAAGAGGATATTTCTGGCATCCATAATCCAAGGCGAGTCCTATCACATAAGCAGTTTGGGTCATCGAAAGAAACTCAAATCCAGCTGCTAAAGTCCCGATGTATCTTATTGAAATATGTTGGGATGTATTTGAGCAAACCTCATCATCAGAAATGGGTCTCAAGTGTAGGTAATCCACATCATTAAATATGGGTGTTGTTACAAGAATAAGAATGGTATGTGGTGAGTTGAGTTGCTTGTGCCAATTGATCTTTTGTGCAAGTCAGTACCACTGTGATGCAGCTTTTACACTTGTTATGATGAAAATTTCATCTAACATTTAGATGGATGGTCCACATTGAAGCTAGGCCCCACAAGATGGATGGTTCATATTGAAGACCGGGCCAAGGTTGGCCCAACATAATGAATGGTCCACATCAAGGGTTGGCCCCACATGATGGACAATAGATATTAAGGGTGGACTGAACAAACTCAAGGGATAATCACTTATGTGATGTTGGAAACCAAATATACTTTTCTACCTTTTGCTTGATTAGTACTATGTTTACTAAACATGCTTATGTACTAAAAAATCCAAGATAAGTTATTTAAGCTATAAGTAGCTTATAACTTTATAGATCCAAACAAGCCATTAAGGGCCTTTTTGTTTTTCTAAATACAAAGTAAATGAGCTGTAAATGGGTAATTATTACGTTTTTACATCTACTTGAAAAAGAGTAAATGCGGCTGTAAGTTTGCCTCGAAAATTGTGGCGCAAAACGTTATTTGACGAAAATTATAGCGGTAAATTTTGTGAGGCATATCCTCAATCGTGTCTCTGATCCACACGGTCTATTTATTCTAAGCGCTCATTTTAGAGCATGAGCCGAAAAATGAGACAGATACAAGGCTCAAGTACCTAGGAAATAGGTGGAAATCAACCCTACCGTTAATAGTTAAAATGAGCCTAGGACTCCCATGGATGCATAACTGCCATCCAAACCGTTCATAATGCAATATAGACGTGGATGAAGGGAAAACACAAAAATAAGCTTGATCCAAAACTTTTGATGGCCCCATAGAAGAAATGAATGGTAAGTTTTCAATTCCCCCTATTTCGTGTGGCGTGGTCCACTTAAGCTTTGGATTTACCTTTTTTTTTTTTTTTTTTTGACTTGTCCCCTAAAATGAGAGGGAAAAACGAATGGAAGATATGGATGAAGCACACACATAAAAGTGGGCCCACTAAAATATCCTCCTTTTCTCGGTTTCAACCCACTGTCAACGTCAAGTCACTGTCAAAAGGCGGCTGTCGAAGGTAAAATACAGGGGTAAATAAATGCCATTTATACCCTCATTTACCCCGTGAATTGAAAAACTACGGCCCCTAAGGGCCCGTTTGGCCGGCTGTATTGGAAGGGAGTGAATGGTATTAGGGGGGATGGCATGGATTTCCAGGTAACGATGGTGTTGTCAGCGGATTGTCTTGAGATCCATGAGATTGCTATATCCCTGGATTGATACATCCAGTCTGTTTGGCATGCCCGGCCAATCCGGCGATTAAAGCTTCCGATCCCTTCTAATCCCACAAACCAAACATGTTGCAGGCTAATTTGAACGGATTAGGATGGATTGGATGGAATTTAATGGTAATGATGGTGTTGTCGGTAGATTGTCTGAAGATCCATCTGATTTGGATCAGATCACCTACATTGTTTGGCACGCCCGGCCATTCCCGGGATTTACCATCCAATCCCTTCCACTTCCATCTAATCCAACTGGCCAAACGGGCCCTAAGTGTATGTTATTTCCATATTTGCAATACTTGGTGATGACTCAACTCCAAAGTCGGTCAAGTCGACTTGATGAGAACCTCTGAGAGTTCGAGAAGAGGGAGCCACATCTCTCCCCACCAAGCCAACCACTATACATGTACTTTCTTCCTTTTTTTTTTATTTTTTTTTATTTTATATATTTTATATTCATATAACTGTTTTAAAAACATGTAGATAAATATCAATTTAATTATTAATACTGAGTAGAGTTAAGACTCATTTCAGTTTTCGAGTCAACCTGACCTGGCTACATTTCAAGTCCAGTCCAGTTAAGCTATGGTTGTATGTAGATGTAGTGCTGGTTGACGAGGCTAGAGGGGACAAATGTGAAATTGGAGGTTCATATGATGATTCTAGATTTTAGAGGTTTTAAAAATTAATAGAACAAAGATAGTATTTAGAATGCAACTTTGGTATAAATACATATCGGGCAAAAGTTTAGTAAAAACTGATGGCTAGCATATTCCTTAAGGCTCCTTTTGACTCATGTTTGGACCAGAGAAAAACTATTTTTGATTTTGGAATTTCTACTCTGTAGAATTAAATTTTAAAATTAAAAAAAAAAAAATCACAAAATTGAGCTCTTTTATGTTGCATTGGAAAGAACGGCACCCTTTTATATCTAAATTTGCTGGGATGTGGTGAAGGGTGGCCTGATGGAGGTTTTCAGAGAATTCTTTGATTGATCTGTGATTTGTAAATCAGTTGGGGCGCTAATTCCGCCCATTACTTTCATATCAGCCTCATTGGGTGCATATTCAAGGTAATCATGAAAGTATTATATATCTATCAGCTTTTGAAGGGTGATTGCGGCAATTATTTCAGATTCAGCTAATATTAATGAAGCTGTTGTAGGGACATTGGGTGAGTGACACATCTTCCCAATAATAATCTCATTTTCCCATATTTGCCTTGTTTTTTATTTTTGTTTTTTTGGATGAATAAAAAAACGTAGAATGCTGTCTCGGAGGAACGATCACTCTGGTCAAAACCATTTTAAGTAGCTTGGTGGTATACTTGTTATACCTGCTAAGATACTTGGTTGATGTCGCTACTAAGATTGAACGAGTCCAAAAATTCCGGTTGCAAATTTTCACTTGATTGTTTGGAAAGATGTTTGTAAACTATTGTGCTTTTGAGAAAGTGGTGGCGGCGGCGGCGGCTTAAGCGGCAATGTGCTGGGTAGCCTGCCCGATTGATGAGCCTGACCCAGCTTTGGTCCAGGTTTGGACCTACTAGCTTGGGCCTCACATGCATGGCCGCATTAACTTTCAGATGGGACTTAGGCCGAAGTTGTTTACCCGGCCCAGTCCATCCTGGCTAGACCCTACTTCATATGTACATGTATTATATCCTAACAATATGTCATTTCAGTCCTTGTTAAGGCAAATCAAAAATTGACCCTAGGCCATAGTGTTCATTTCTCTAAAATATCTATTTTGTTGTGAATGTGTGGCTCACTTTACTTTATCAAGCAATGAATTAGAACATTAAAGTGGGAATATATATATATATATATATATATATATATATATATCAATTTTCAGGCCAGGCCCAACTGATTTATTTTTGGGCTTGGATCTTAAGTGTTGGGCTAGGCCTTAACCTAACCATTGGGGAACATGAGTCCGTGCTGAGAAGATATTGGCTGTCAAATACGGTATAACAGTGAATGTGTGGGACATCAAAGTGTGCTTTTGAGAGGGCCATATCAAATATTAGTAATGGATATATGTGCACAGAAGTGCCACCTTTTCGGTGATCGTTTTTACATGCTGGCTTCTAATAAAGAGGCTCTTGTGGTCAAGTATTTCTGACAGATGGGCCATGAAGTGGCCTGGGGATGCGGAGATCAATGATTTTTCAACGCCTTTGCTTCTGTTTTATTAGCCTTTCTACACACCTTAATCTGATGCAACGTGACCAACCGCACTTAGACCAAACTACAACTCAGAAACCCAAAATCGCAGTCGAGAGACCAAAAACCCTAGAAATCAGAACCCGATACCCTAGGAAACTCAGTGTCCAAAAACCCTGTGTAGGTCCACACCAACCTCTGAAAATCCACTAAAATGCCAACATAAATCCAAACTCCGCTGGCACCACCTAGCCAATCAGAAATTACCACGTGACATTTAGGGCAACAACATAACGGTTGGTGCATGAAAACTGCTGGTGCTCCCAAAGTCATTGCCTGTGATATTTTTACTCTCAACTTCTCTCACTATTTATAAAAATGTCATTGCCTGAACTATAAATATTACCACCCCCCCCCCCCTCTTTTTTTTTTTTTTTTTCTTTCCAACAAAACACCTATTCTCTACAATACACCTCTCTAGACATAGCCCTAGCCTAGCCACCCAAGCAATCCCCCCAAAACTAGCCAAGGGGAGGGGAGAGATTCCACACACACACTCTTTACAAGGAGAGACAGAGAGAGAGGTCATTTTTTTTGCACTTTTAGACCATCTCATCCATCCTACCTACCATCCATGTCATGTAGCCATCAAGCTCATCCAAGACGTCAACCTAAGCCATTGCATCAATTTAGTTCATTTTGAGTAGAGTAGGGCCGGAATTTAAGATTATTAGTTAACTTCTCTAATGATAAGTGTCTAGCCTCTTCTTTTCCCTCTCAAGTTCATGTGCACAGTAGTTAAGGGCCTGTTTGTTTCGGCGGGAAGAGGGAAATCACTGCGAAATAGGTATTTATTACCATTTCACGCGTTTGATTGAGAGAATGATGGCGTGCGATGTAAATAGCGATTTCACGTTTCAAAGATCGGGGATTCACTAGGAAATCTTAGCGATCCGGGCGAGATTTTTTTCGCGTCTCGAGGATAAGATGGAAGGGAGGGTGGTCCGCGAGAGCATGTAATCCTGTTCATCTCCATCTATATATCAGTGTGCCCCACCTAAATAGTGAAACATCTCTCGCAACGCTCCTTCGCAGGTATGTCTTCTTACAAACCTCATCTCTCGCAAACCTCATTTGCAATCCTGCCTAACCTATTGTCTTCCTCTTGACACCTGAATCCTGAATATTTCAGTTGCCGTGCTTGGACGGGAACAAAGCCGGTCGCAACACTGTGTGGTTAGGATTGAGAGAGAGAGAGAGAGAGAGAGAGAGAGAGAGAGAGATTGTGATAGCAGAATCCCACATAATAGAGCAGAGTTGAGGAGAAAATCTCACAAAAATTCCTTTTCTCTTTGAGAAATTTAAGCTTCAAAAACATTAAGTTAGTTTTTTGGTTTTTTTTTTTTTTTTAAAAATAATTTATTTGTTTTCTCCTCTATGGTGGGTGGGAGAGTACAGTAGAAATGATGCTCGTTTTTAGCTGCTACTTTGCTTCTCTCTCTCTCTCTCTCTCTCTCTCTCTCTCTCTCTCTCTCTCCATTTTTATTCATTTTGGTTTTTTTGTTGTGAATTTTTAAATGAGATTTTTGATGGGCTGTGTTATGGAAATTGGTGCTTTGGTCTGGTTGTTTTGTTTCTCAGTTTCTGTTAGTCTTATTTATTTATTTAATTTATTTTTTGAATTTGTAATTTTTTTGGGGGAATTTGGAACTTATGCTTAAGATGAGGTTGTAAATCTTTCCTATAATGTGGCTACCCCTGTGATGAAAAGCTGGTAGATATCTTTGTTGAGCATTGAGTAGTCCATCCAAATTTTTGAAGAGGTTGACTGATAATCTGAAACACACCAAGATCCATAACAGTCTGAACAAAATGACTCCTAACTGATTGTATATGCCTCAACCCTTTCGATTTCCAAACAACAGTTGCTCGAAGAAGCTTTGACTCCCTAGTTGCACAAAGAGTGAGAACTACGAAAGTAGATGTGGGGGTGGAGCCATGAAGCAGGAGTTTAATAAAGTCAGGAATGAGGACACCTAGGAAGAGGGAGAGTGAGTTTGTAGCAGTTGGAGTTATGGTTTAGGTAGAAGATCCACGCACCTAAATCACATTCTAGTCCAATGGACAAGCATAATGTCCTTACAATTCTAAGACTGAGTTCAGTAATGGAGCAGATCATCAGTCAATGGTGCTTCCAATTTGTTTTGGCCTATTGGAGAAAATCCATGCATTGTATCAGGTTCCTATCGTGACTCAATTATTTGCTAATTTAGTGGATGTTGGCATTTGCAATCAGTGAAAAGCTACTGCAGTTCACTCTAGAGGAATGATATAGGGGGACTTATCCTTTTTTGATTTGATGATGGATTAGATTTGAACTTCAATTACCATAGATTTTTTTATCATTGGATGGCCCATCCAAGGAGCAATTCCTTGATTAAATGGTCATCCAAGGAACATGGTCTATGGAATTTCGTACCAATGAAATGTAGGATTAATTAACATTTTGTCATCCTTATAGAAATGCCCCTTTGCAACCAGGGTAAAGGGCATCCCAAGAACATAAAATAAGCCTTCAGACTCGAGAACTTATAGGATACTGCAGATCGGTGGGGGGTTTAGTTATTTATTGTATGTTTGTTTGTTTGTTCTACCAATTGTATGAATATCATACATGCTGATTAAACTGTATGCTTTATTATACTTATTTCTTGTTTCTATCAAAATAAGGCTATGAAATTAGATTGTCATCTGAATTCAATATATAAGATTGAAGTTATACCATATTTAGAAAATGGTTAGCAGCCCTAATATGGTAAATTATTTTAGGGTTGTAAGGTCTAAAAGGAGGATAAGAGCAAGATCTAAGGGCCTGTTTGTTTTTTCAAAGAAATGGTAAATACACGGTAAATGGTAAATCCCCCTATTTCACGTGTTTGAAAATTCATAGGAATTCATGTCTTTGAAATTGGTTCAAAAGATGTAACTTTCATTTTTAAACCGCATGATACTGCATATGATATATCCATTCCATCCATCTGTTTTACTACAATAAGTGTTGGATCTGCTTCATTTTTTGTCTCATGCTCCAAAATATTGTAATAAAATAGATGAACGGAATGGATATATCATATGCATTACCTTGCAGTTTAAAAATTAAAATTATCCCTTTTGAACCCATTTCATAGTCACAAATTCCTATGAATTTTCAAACAGGGGGAAATCCTAGTAATTATCATTTACCGTGTATTTCCCATTGTTTTGAAAAAAACAAACAGACCCTAAACAAACCAGGATTAGGCCAATGAGAAGTGATATCTTTCAATGATTGAAGATAGTTTAGGTTAAAATAATAATAATAAAAATCCTACATATTTCCTTAAGTAGCTTGGATGAAGCTATGATGATGATTTAAATTTTGCTAAATTAAGGAAATTTGGAGATGAGAATTCATTGCCATATGAGATTACAAGTCAAAGGAGGGAAGACAGTCTGTCCTTTGGCGAAGCACAGGCCAATGAGGTACCCTTTCCTAAGAATGGATGTAGGGAAATATTTCAGGTGGGTGTTCCCAAAATTTGGGATGACCACATCTTGTCATGTTTTGATTGCTTCTGATTGTTTTTTCTTTTTCTGAATATGCTCCAATTCTTCAAATTAAATTGACTAAATTTTTGGAACGCGCTGTTGTTAAGTCAGTCCTAAAATTAGTCTGTTTGAGCAATCTAGTCAGAGTATGACATGCATTCATTTACAAGTAATTTCTAATTGCTTGAGTATCATCTTGGTGAAAAATAAATGTAACACCCTGAAAATCGGGGGTCGTGTATAAACCCGACTCCCGAGTTCCATACCGTCACTTATGTAACAAAAATGATTATGATTCAATGTTGTCTGAGTTAAAGCATTCACATGAGTAAAAGTATACCAAAACTGCAATTCATACTCCAGATTTAGTGATAAAAGCAAGTGATAAAAGCAAGCGGAAGACTAAAGGATATACATATCACTGTATGGAAAACAAAATAGATCTCAATTGTCTCCAAAGTATGAATACATCTCTGAGTCTCATATACATGTAAATAAACAGAATCAAAATGTCAAAAATAGTCCCACTGAGAAGTCCCGTCAATCCAGGCCACCTAAGCAAAGCCGTCGTGGTACTGCATATATGAGAACTCGTCCTGGTCCTCATCATAATCCGGCTCTGTGTCCTGAATCGCTGCCTCACCTGCATCTAAGACAGGGTCTGGTGGGTGTTGCAAACACAATCCCGTAACGTGGGAGTGAATAGCTAAGTCAGTGGAATAATAGAGCAAAGATTAATATGTTCTCAAATCAATCATGCGATAATAGTAAAGCAGTAAATCAAACATTCCTAATACTGTTGTTAATGCAATATGACATGACATGATGGATGCCCTCATCGACGATCTCCCTCATACGGCACCATCTTACGCCCGCGGCATGCTTTCTTCCCACAGTGCTCCACATCTTCCAGGCACATGCAATGTGATGGTGATATGATTACCGAGTTATTATTAGTCCATTCATACAGCAGGATTGAGAAACTAAGGTACTTCCCTTATATCAATCCCAACACAGATCCTGTTTAGGGTCGTCACTCCTAATAATCTCATACGATGTATATTTTGTAGGTCGCTGCAAGGGCTGCCAGGGCTGTTGCTCGCACTTGTTGTACCGCTCCCCCATCACCTTATCAATACAGGCCTACTGTACTCTCATTGCTACGGAAGGGTCGTCGCCTCCCGTAGACTCAGAATACGCTCGCGGTCACTACAAAGGGCTCGTCGCCTGATCAGTGTAGGCCGACAGTAAGAATATAGTGTCTCATACCACCATAATCTGCTCACGAGTCATAGGTGCTCACTGGTCACTACGGGGAGGTTTGTGGCCCCAGCGTAGGCCGACAGCTTAACCACGGTGTCCCATACCACCATACCTGGCTCATGAGTCTTTATGGATCAAGGTACCATGGTTAATAGGGTTTACAATGGTAAGTTCAGTACCATAGGTTCAAGTAGTTATGACTCATACAAGGTGAACATATAATGGCCAGTCGGGTTACTTGGCGGGCTCGACTGGCATGAGCGCATCTCAAGTCGAACGACATGAAGTGCATAAAATACATCGTGTGGCTTAACCACTGCCGCCAACTCCAAAACACGACTCGCGTTCATCGACGCGTCGTTCGTGGCAAAGATAAGCCAACCACGAATTTACTCGGTTGCCGACTGCCTGGACTAGATATAGTCCCAAACATTTATGAATTCACATCAGCAATCATATAAGAGTAATGGAGATGAAATATAACAATGTGAGCATGTTAACACATGTTATAACATACAACTTAAGTAAATCATCTAACACATGCATTTCATACATATAATGAAATCATGCATATAGCCAACATGTAGGAAATCATTTACATCAGAATATTATTTGAGAATTCAATCTCAAACTAATTCATAACACCATTTAATTCAATACATACTAATACAAATATTTATACAAACACTTAGTCTGCACACTTAAGTCTACATATAGTATGTCGACTCAAAGTGCGCATTTAGGCGAATCTTTTCGCCAAACTAATTATGCTCACATTCCTAATATCTTAATGCGACAAAAAGCCATGTCAATCATATCAGCAAAATATAGATGAAAACAGTATTTCCTACAAATGACTAAAATGCCCTAAATCTCATATTTTTCTTCTGCTTACGAAACAGGAAACGGACAGCATGTTGTACATGTCAAACGGTGTTGCTGTCGATAATCTACTATTAAACGACATTGAAAGCGTTGGAAACAGTCAATCAAAGCGTCTAGAATCCGCACCTTTTATCCTAGAAGTGTATGGATTCGAACGGAGCGTATACGCTTTGTCTACGGCGAACAGACAACCTATTTCACAAGATGTATAAGCTACCATGCTAAGGAACCAATGGAACCTTAAATCAGCAAGTGTTTAGGGTCTTTTCTTACCTAGAAATGTGGCGGAATCACCGGAAAAGTGATTGAGGTGCGTTGCTTAAGCACGTGCAACCGGTAGTGCAAGCAGCAGGAAGATCTCTCCCACTCTCTCTCACAATCTCTCACTTTTTCTCTCCCACCAGCTAGGGTTTCTAGCAAATATGGATGGGTGAGAGAAGTGAGGGTTTAAGCCCCTTTTATAACCCCAAACATGCTCAAAACAGGCTTGGGAACAATGTTTACTTGATGCTTAATCAAATCGGGACTGTTTCGGTCCAAAAAGACATTTCTGGAGGTCCCCTGGCCGAACACGATCGGACTTAAGCTCACGCACGTCGGATGTCGCTCACATCGCATTTTCAGACCAGTAGTGTTCGTAGATCGCACGTGGCGGTCCAGTTTCAGTTCAGCGGTCACTGCATGTAGATCAGGTCTACAAGTCTCGTGATATGAAATAGAAATTTTTCCTGATCCGAGGGTGTAATTTGGCTGAATTCTGACGGTCAGAACGCTTAATAATAACACGCCAAGTCGTGTGCCAGATTTGAATTTCAAATTTCAAATCTAACCCTATTCTCACTCTCTTCACTCCATGCTTAGTGAAATAGCCTTTGAATGTCGGTTGGACTTGATTTTTGAAATGATTGTCAAGTCCAGCTAGGCAGTTATAACGGTCTAAGATGGTAGGCATCGGACTTTCGATACGCGGTTTAGATCCAATACAAAGTTTGAAAGAGGTCCTGAGAACAAACCGGTTTAGAGTTTGATCCGAGGTTTTAGAGTATTATAGCGTCACTGGTTCTACTCGCTTTGGGTCTTGTAGAACGCATTTAAAGTGATCAGGGACTATTTCCCAGCTACTCTAGCGTTACGCTAGCTAACTTACACTTATTTTTCAAATGAATTAATCCTACGCGATTTCTGGTCGAGTTGGTACTCGAGTCTAAGTACGGATTTTTCCAGGGCGTTACAATAGAATTAGTGTAAATTATTTGATTGTAAGATTTTGATTGTCCATTACATTGCTGAACATTAACATGACAACACACACTGTCATGGTTGGTATTATCCAAATAAACTGTTACATGGGAACTAAACTTTTGAAACATCCACAAAAATTGTCGTGTCTAGTCCTAATCAAAGTCACATGCATCCTATATAGAGAGGGGTGAATCACTATGGCTGGGAGCGACTAGATGAATGAAGAGTTAGAATTCTTCGCGGTTATATTGGCTACGGGATCTGCTGCAATCGCTGCTGGGGAGTATTGTCGCACGTACCTCTTTCGAAACCCTCCCAGGTCTGCAGATTATGACCGTGCCCGTATTATTAATGAGATTATTAGGACAAGTGAGACTGATTGTGTTTCGCAACTATAGATGAAAAAGATCACGTTCTTCAATCTTTGCTCAATCTTACGAGGTAAGGGACTGTTGGTGGATGCGAGGCACGTAAGTATGGAAGAACAACTTATCATGTTTCTTCATACATTAAGCCACAATGTCTGGAACCAATTGATTGGACATCATTTTATAAGGTCAGGCGAAACCGTAAATCGATATTCTAATCGAGTCTTAAATGCAGTCGTCTCTTTATATGCAGACTTTGTTACACTACCTACACTCAATACCGCATTTGAGATTTCATCAAACCCACATTGGGCGGAGTACTTTCAGGTATGATAATGCATATACTCATCACAATTGATTACGATCTATCGGGATTAAATTACATATGCCCATATCACATAATGATTGACAAGTTTAACTTAGGATTTTATCGGAGCAATTGATGGGACACACATCCTAGCTTTCGTAGCATCTACGGATAGTGCTGTTTATCGAAATAGAAAAGGATACATATCACAAAATGTCTTAGCTGCTTGCAAGTTCGACATAAAGTTCGTGTACGTGTTAGCGGGATGGGAAGGTTCTGCATCAGATGCACGCGTTTTGCAAAGTGTCTTGACTCACTCAAGCGATCCTTTGATAATACCCCGTGGTAAACCTATGAACATCAAGTACTCTGATGGCTTTATAACATCAAACGAATAAGAATTAGTATTGATTAGAAATTATTTTAAAAATGTAGGTAAATACTATGTAGTTGATGCAGGATATGCGCACTCACCCGGTTTCATGGCCCCGTATCGCGGTGTACGTTACCATTTCAGTGAGTATCATACCGGTCGGAAACCATCTAATGCTCGGGAGTTATTCAATTATCATCATGCACAACTAAGGAATGTAATAGAAAGATGTTTTGGAGTTTTGAAAGCCAGGTTTCCAATTTTGAAGATTGCTCCACAATATCCAATACAAACTCAAGTAAAGATAATACTAGCTTGTTGTGTGTTGCACAACTTCATAATGATATCTGAAGAGGATGACATGTTTGAGATTGAGGAATCGTCAAGTTGTGGTGCCGATGGTGTGATCCCATCACCTACAGAAGTTTCCGTCCTCAATGAAGGTCATGTGCTTTTGAATGTCACTCTACATGAAAGAGATGAGTGGGTCAGAAAACGTGATGAAATAGCTTCCAGAATGTAGAAATAAGCTCATCTAGTGAGTCAAACTTATTAAATGCATTGTAATAAGACGTACATCAATGATGGTTTATGGAGTAGCATTCAAGACTGTCCAAATTAGATCACTAATTTCTTTGTGACACATTTTTTTTTAAAATTTAATATGGAAGCCTTTTTTTTTAAGAAAAAAAAACCTGGATGGACTTCATATTATTTACTCATGTGGCTGTTTGAATTTTTGAACTTGTCATCGCATCATTTATCTTCTCACAGATTGAGGTAGACCAAAGTGGCTCTATGTCACTGAATAGATGATTTGTACTATCTACTCCAACGAAATATCACTTAGTAGTATCCCACGGAGATCGCCCAGGAAGCATACACTGAACAGTGGAACTGAGGACCAGTCCTATGGAGGTGTCCTTCGTTGGATGGATGACATGGATGAAATCCTAATTGACGGACTAATGGAGCTGGTCATTGCTGGAAGACGAAGTGGTGCTGGATTTAAAATAGAATCATTTACAGGAATCGTTGAAAATATGATGTTGAAGTTACCCCTCAAGATCACTAATGCGAACATAAAAAATCGCATTCGCATGATGAAAAAAAACTTCTTCATTGTCAAAGATCTACAGAGTGCGTCTGATTTTGGATGGGATCCAGACCTACAAATTGTCATCGCATCAGATGAAGTGTGGATGGACTACGTTAAGGTATAGTTTATTTAACAATTACATCATATCTCATCATACAAAGTGCAATGTTAATGAATGGTTCTTTGTTTGTGTTATGTTTAGTCTCATCCAGATGCTGCCCAGTTTCGCGACAAACCCATGCCCAGATATGATGATCTCGAGTTCATTTTCAGAAACGTTAGGGGTACTGGTAAAGCATCTGCCACTGACAACTTCCCTCCCTGTGCAACCACTGATCGATGGAGAAATACAGATGGGGAGTCCAACCACACTGTTGATCTGAATGATGATATTAACATAATATCGTCTCAAGATCGCGACGATGATGTACCGCATATCCATTGGTCTAACGAAAGCCCTGGAGGTGACAACATTCCTCATCCAAGTCCCACACAGCATGGGAATGCCTCCCGCAACACGAATTCCACGGTTAATTCTAAAAAGAGACCGAGGGTGGAGCGACTTATTGATATGATTGGCACTAGAATGGTTAATATTGGGGGTGCCATGAAGTCAATTGTCATTTCAATTGACAGGCATCCGAACTTTGGTCGGATGACACAAATTATACCAGCTTTGGAAGAGTTGGAGGGACTGACGGCTGATGAGGTCTTATGGGTGACGAAGTTGCTATCGAAAGAAGAGGCGTATGGGGCCTCCTTCCTTAACTTTGCCAAAGAGAAGAAAATTTCATTCATAAGAATGTTGCTGAATGGGGGTGAACCCTAAGTATGAAAGAACATTTTGCCTATGTTGACTGGATGGAAGCAGTGATTCGTAGGCTTTGCCTTTATGACAATTTTTAACTATATTATTTTTTGGACTTGTAAAACTTAATTTTGGATATTTCTACTTGTTTCTTGTTGCACTTTTGGATAACACATCACTCGTTGCTAATGCTTGAACACAACACGTGCATTGATAAGGATTATTATTATTAATTTGAACTACATGTAAGCTTAAGTTTTGTGCAACTTATGGCGACACTTGTGCCACTGACATATTACCCAGCAGGCAATTGCTTATAATTATCGATAATCTAAAGATCATTAATGACTTCTTTTATTTGGACAGATGGGAAAAATTTATGTTGTCTACGTAGGAAGACAACCAGGTATTTATTACTTGTGGGAGGAATGTAAGGCTCAAGTCGAGGGTTACTCTAATGCTCGGTTCAAATCTTTCAAGTATGCAGAGGAGGCATTTATTGCCTAGAGAAGGTTCATAGGTGACGTTGTACCCAATCAGGTAAGCCTCGGTGTATCTGATGCGTCTGGTTTTTAATATCCGAGTCACGATCTTCCATATCCGACGAAACCATCGACTTCAGGGATAGCCCACCCAGGAACGTATTGTGGTTGTAATGATGTCCCTCGTAACTTGTTGCTGGTTTTGTATATTGTATTTGGTGTTGTTGTCATAGTTATGGTTTTTCAGTTAATGGTCTTATATCGGTGATGTATGTGTGGTGGATATTAGGGTCTTTTGGATTGTTGAACAATGCATCTTTATGTTTTTTTGGTAATTTTCTTTTAGATGGACAACTTGCTGTTTATAGCTATTATAATATTTTCTCGATGTACTTTAATCGTTCATAACTTGGGTGAGTTATGTGGCAAGCGCGTGGCCCAATTTACATTGAATCTAGGGTAACTGGTCAAATAGGTATGGACTACATTAAGGTGTTACCTGGGTACCACGTTAGTAGTTGTTTTCTGACCCTGGGGCCCACCTTGATGTATGTGTTGTATATCGATGCCGTACATCAGTTGTCAAGATCATTTTAGGACATGGTCCCAAAAAAATGAAGCAGATCCACATCTCAAGTGTACTACACAACAGGGATTGAATACCCACCATTAAAAATGATTATATGATCTGATCAATCATATATCATGATCTTGAATGTGGGCCCCTCTTTCATGTCTCAATGATCGGGATCTAGTGGGGTATGCTAACCACTCGTGTACTTTTGGGAGTTCTGATCATTACAAACTGCCTGACTTATCACTTTCTGTTTTTTAACATTGTAAATATCACACATTTTAGCGGTGTGGATCTCAATCATGATGTGTATGTAGAGTCCACATTATAAAAATCATGAATGGATATTCACCATTAAAACTTTAATATCAGCTCGATCCAAAACTTTAATCACCCCCAAAACGTTTTAAATGGTCAAAATACATTTTACCAGCGTGTGGCAATGACTTCACATGCGTTGAATCCGCTCTGTTGATTAGCCACACCGCCTCTTTAAGGCCTTGATCCCAAAAATTAGGATGATTCAATACTCATGTGGGCCACCCTATAAAATTATATATAAAACCTCTAAACTATATGGTGTGGCCCACCTAAATTTGCATTACTGTTTTTCAGTGAGGTGCATCAGATGGATGGATTGAATGGCATATAATCACTACATGGCCTTATATAAATTAATGATGGACATTCCATTCTAACTATTTCCTATGATGTGGCCCACCAGTTTGTGTTATCATCACTGTTTTTGAGATTAACGGCTAACATGAGGCAACACACCTGATGCACCTTGTAGGTCCTATGAAAGTTACACCCACCCACGTAGTCCTTGATAGCAAAGTAGCACAACCCGTTCATGTAGAGAAAGCAGCGACTTCTTTCTCTAGGCAAAATCTTAATCGTTGGATGTGTCTTTGTGAATAAAGTCTATCTCTCTTAGGCATAGCTGCATTTCTATGGAAGTCTATCTCTCTTGGGCATAGCTGCATTTAAATGGTCAAAATTCATTCAGCACTATTTCCTATAATGTGGTCCACTTAAAATTGAGATATATCGCTATTTTTCTTCTCATATCATAAAATGATATATAAAAATAGATGGACGGCATGGATGGCACACATACATCATGGTGGCCCCACAAAGTACCAACCAGCAGCCAATGGCTGGTGTCAGGGCGGAGTAGCGAATCCCTTCCCACTCTGACACATGCATTTTCCCTTCCTCATCAAACGCAGGAAACCCAATTTCTCACCTCTTTAGAAAGATTTCAAACGCGTGAAATCCGGATGATGACTTCTGTCATTCACTGCATTTTCCTAAGCAAGTAATAAATGCTTAGGGAAAATGCATTTACCAACTCTTTGAAAAAAAAAACACGCCCTAAGAGTGGGGTCCTTTTGGTTTATCTTGCTTATTTAGATATGTAACATCCCGAAAATCGGGGGGTCGTGCAAAAACCCAACTCCCGAGTTCCAAAATGTTATTTATGCAACATAGATATGTATGATTGAATGTTGTCTGTGATAACATATTAAACATGAGTGAGATTAAGCTAGAACAGCATATCATACTCCAGAGACAGTTAAATTAACAAGCGAAAGACTGTGATAGTATGTATAACATATATAAACTGTTGTATGTCTCCAGAGTGTGAACATGTTACCAGGTTATATACATACACGGATACTCTAAAAGTAGACAAAAAGAATATACATGAGTGCGCTAAAAATATAAAATGACAAATGTCAAAGTATCTAATCAACCTCCCTGTAATCCCGTCAATCAGAACACGCATATAGGAGGAATCCTCCTCGTCATCATCAAATCCAGCTCTGCCTCACAGGCCGCGCCATCATCTGCAATCACCAAAAAGGTCTGGTGGGTGTCCAGGAACACCGTCCCGTAACGTGGGAGTGAGTAGCTAACTCAGTGGAATAATAGAGTAAAGATTAACATGTTATCAAATCAATCATGCGATAATAGTAAAGCGGTAATTCAAACAATCCTAAAACTGTTGTTAATGCAATATGACATGACGTGATGTATGCCCTCAACGACGATCTCCCTCATACGGCACCATCTTACGACTGCGGCATGCAATCGACCCTCAAGTGCTCCACATCTTCCAGGCACATGCAATGTCATGGTGATATGATTACCGAGTTATTATTAGTCCTGTTCATACAGCAATATTGGGAAACTAAGGTACCTCCCTTATATCAATCCCAACACAGATCCTGTCTAGGGTCGTCACTCCTAGTAAACTCATACGATGTATATTTTGTAAGTCGCTGCAAGGGCTGTTGCTCGCACTTGTTGCACCGCTCCCCCATCACCTTATCAATACAGGCCTACTGTACTCTACTTCTACTGAAGGGTCATCGCCTCCCGTAGACTCAGAATACGCTCGAGGTCACTACAAAGGATTCGTCGCCTGATCAGTGTAGGCCGACAGCTAGAATATAGTGTCCCATACCACCATAATCTGCTCACGAGACTAGGTACTCACTGGTCACTACGGGGAGGTTTGTGGCCCCAGCGTAGGCCGACAGCTCGACCACGGTGTCCCATACCACCATGCCTGACTCATGAGTCTTCGTGGATCAAGGTACCATGGTTAACAGGGTTTACAATGGTAAGTTCAGTACCCTAGGTTCAAGCAGTTATGACTCATGCAGGGTGAACATACAATGGCCAGTCGGGTTACTTGACGGGCACGACTAGCACGATCGCATCTCAAGTTGAACGACATGAAGTGCGTAAAACACTTCGTGTGGCCTAACCACTGCCGCCAACTCCAAAACACGGCTCGCGTTCATCGACGCATCGTTCGTGGCCAAGATAAGCCAACCACGAATTCGCTCGGTTACCGACTGCTTGGACTAAGTATAGTCCCAAACAATCATGGAATCACATCAGCATTCATGTGAGAGTAATGGAAATGAAATACAACCATGTGAGTATGTTAACACATGTTATAACGTACAACTTAAGTAAATCATCCTACACATGTCTTTCACACCTATAATGAAATTATGCATATCGCCAACATATAGGAAATCCTTTCCATCAGCAAATTAATTGAGAATTCAATCTCAAATTAAATCATAAGGAAATCATCAAGCACATGTTATAACATACAACTTACGTGAATCATCAAGCACATGCATTTCATTCATATAATGAAATCATGCATATGGCTAACATGAAGGAAACCATTTACACCAGCATATTTATTGAGAAACCAATCTCAAACTAATCCATAACATCATTTAATTCAATACATACTAATATAAGCATTTATACAAACACTTACACTACACACTTAAGTCTACATATAGTATGTCGACCCGAAGTGCGCATTTAGGCGAATCTCTTCGCCAAACTAATTATGCACGCATTCCTAACATTCTAATGCGACAATAAACCATGTCAATCACATCGGCAAAATATGCATGAAAACAGTACTTCCTACAAATGACTAAAATGCCCTAAATCTCATATTCTGCGTTAGTTTACGAAACAGGAAACGGACAGCATGTTGTACATGTCAAACGGCTTTGCCGTCAAGAATCTACTATTAAACGACATTGAAAGCTTTGGAAACAGTCAATCAAAGCGTCTAATATCCGCACCTTGTCTCTTATGGATGTTGAAATGCGAACGGAGCGTATACGCTTCGTCTACGGCGAATAGACAACCTGATTTGCAAGATCTATCAGCTAACATGCTTTGAAAGTAAGAAAACCTTAAATCAGCAACTTATTAGGGTGTTTTCTTACCTGAAAATGTGGAGGAATCGCCGAAAAAGTGATTGGAGTGCGTCGCCTAAGCACGTACAGCAGCAGCAGCAGGTGGCAGGAAGATCTCTCCCACCTTCTCTCACAACCTCTCACCTTTTCTCTCTCCCAATCTAGGGTTTTTGCAAATTCGGATGGGAGAGAGGAGTGAGGGTTTCAAGCCCTTTTATAAGCCCAAACTTGCCCGAAATAGGCTCGGGAACAAGTTTCACTTGAGGGGTAACCAAATCGGGGCTGTTTCGGTCCAAAAGATGCTTTCTGGTGGTCCCCTGGTCGAATGCGATAGGACTTAAGCTCATGCGTACCAGATCTAGCACGCATTAAGTTTTCAGTCCGGCAGGGTTCGCAGATCGCACGTGGCGGACCAGTTTCAGTTCAGCGGTCACCGCACGTAGATCAGGCCTGCAAGTCTCATGATATGAAATAGAAATTTTTTCTAATTCGAGGGTGTAATTTAGCTGAATTCTAACAGTCAGAACGTTTAATACTGACGCGTCAAGTCGTGTGCCAGATTTGAATTTCAAATTCCAAATCTGTCCCTATTCGCACTCTCTTCGGTCCGGGCTCAATGAAATGGCCTGTGATTATCGGTTTGACTTGATTTTCGAAATGATTGTCAAGTCCAGCTAGGCGGCCCTAATGGTCTAAGATAGGAGATATTGGACTTTCGACGCGCGGTCTAGATCCAATACAAAATTTCAAAGTGGTCCAAAGAACAAACCTGCTCAAAGTTTGATCCGAGGTTTTAGAGTATTATAGCTTCATTGGTTCTACTCGATTTGGGTCTTGTAGAATGTATTTAAAGTGATCAGGGACTGTTTCCCAGCTACTCCAGCGTTGCACTAGCTAACTTACGCTTAATTTCCATAGGAATTAATCCTAAGTGGTTTCTTTGGCTATGAAATTGGGTTCTGAGCAATTTTTCAGGTGTTTTAGTTGACCCATTGCCTAAGGACGTCAAATCCCAGATTGGCCAAAATCCGGGGTGTTACAAGATATCACAACTTCCTTCTCATATATTTCTCCGTTGCATCTATTCGTGATCTCTTGGCTGTATGTTTAGTTTCTTGCGGAGCCATCGGATCCTGACACATTAAAAAAATCTAGGATCATCTAGTCCTTTTCTTTTTACCTTTTATACAATTATCATCTTTTTTGTTATGACTGTGGTGGGAAATTTATTTCCACAACCATGAATATATCGAGCTAATATTAATTTTATTTCTTTCCTTTTAAGCAACATCGTCTCCTTGATCAGGAGTTTAGTTGAGTTATTACAATCTCTTAAGTCATCTTTAAGTTGAGCAATAAATCATTCTCAGCTCTAAATCTTGTTCACAGTTGAGTTGCGTAATAAACATTTAGAATATCAAACCCTCGAGAATCTCTAAATTTCATAAAGTAGAGACTGCATGCTAATGCGGGCAAATAAGGGAGCGTAATCTCTTTCTTTTTTATCATCGTGACCCTTAATCAGAGTCCCCAATCACATGCCAACTACACGAGTCATCTAATCGAGGGGTCTCCAACTTCTTGGTTTATAGTGATTCTACAGTGTCTAGTGGACTATAGATCTCGAGATTAGCAGCCAGTGGTGTCACACCCCAAACTCAGAACCTAGGCTCACAAATTTTTTGATCGCTGAATCTGGCGCTGACAGCCTCCTTAGTATCCAATTCTTGGCTCTCGACACCCATATACCAGATTCTGATCCTGGGGTCCTACAAGGAGGATTTTCAATGTGATTTTTTTTCAACGGTTAATTTGTTTAGGCGGTTACACATTTTGTACATGGTATCGACAGATTAACAGTTCAAAAAAAAATTTCAGTTCGTCTCTTCGATATGCCCGAGTGGACCTTTCGAGATCACTGGGCAAGTTGGCGCCGTGGCCTATAGGCTTGCCTTACCTTCTCAATTGTCTGGCATCTATAACGTTTTCTATATTTCGATGCTGTGAAAGTGTGGGTTAGACACCATTCCTGTGATTGCTTGGTAGCCTCTTGAGGTCCGTGAGGATGCTTCCTACCATTGAGCAGTTAGTTCGCATCATTGAACAGAAGGAGTAGGTCCTCCGACCAAGGTCATCCCTTTGGTGAAGGTGCAGTGGGGTCATCATAGTGCCGATGAGGCATCTTGGGAGCGCGAGGCTGAGATTAGAGAGTGTTATCCCCATCTTTTTATGGATTGATTATGCTTTGTATTGTATTGATTGATACATATATATGCGATGCCATGGTTTCTTTTCCTTCTTGTTTTGTTCTCCGTGATAGTAAATTTTGAGGATGAAATTTTTATTAGGAGGGGAGAGTTGTCAGGCCTGTGTCCTAGTATCTCGTCGTTCCGTAGGATCCCGCGATCCTCCCAGTCGAATTCCTGCAACCCGCGAACTGTAGTTAGTATTTGCGTGGGGCCTTAAGTCACATCCTATAAACCTGAGCCGAGAATGGGGTACTATGGAGGCTGTCGGCGTTGGACTCGACGATCGAAAATTTTGTGAGCCCGGTTTCCACGTTTGGAGCGTGATAAGTGGCGATTCCAACTCAATTATTCCTTTCACAAGGCATAATCAAAGAAAGAAAAATTACATGTATATGTATACATATATACACACCCACACACACGTAATCCATTCATAAGCCACAATCCACCAGTCAATGAAAGAAAGAAAAATTGCTTGTATCCATAATTTAGTGATGCCATTAGGGACTCAGTAGCCACCAACGAGGCTTGACTTATAACATGACATTTTCAAAATTTTGAGGATTTTTAATTCTAGTTCATTCATTTTAAAGCATTTTATTTCATATAGTATTTTAGTTTTTAACAATTTGCTTCTTGTATATTTCCTTTGTAAATCGAAAACCACTACACCACTAACATTTCATAATGCGAGCACCATCTTGTTGTTTAAGAACTTATTGGGCCACAAGGAATTTATCACACACGTGTGTAGATGCATCCACACACACAGTGTGTGTGTGTGTGTATATATATATGTACATGTATATATGCACGCATACACACACAAACACATATCGAATGCTCAGCTGTGCACCAATTCACACAAAACTCATGTAAACTTTTTGGAGAACTCATCATACATGATGTAATTCTAAAATTTGAACGGTTCACGTGAAGTAGCACCTCATGAAACCCCCCAGGCCCAATTTTTTACTTTGATCCAAAACTTTGGTGGGCTATGAAAAATGAAAACAGTTTCCTCCATTAATTTGCATTTCTCTTTGCTATGGCCCACCAGAATTTTAGATCAGGGATAAAATTTGTCCCTTGGGGTTTCATGGGATTTCGCGTCATGTTCGGATTAGACGCCCATGACACGTGTGCAAAGGTGCACACGTGCATAGATTGGCAAGTGAGCATACCTCTGTGTGTGTGTGCGCGCGTGCGTGTATTTATAGCGGAATGCTCACTTGTGAACCTTCTTTACGTAAGCACATGTGTGCACCTTTGTACATGTGTCATGGGCACAGAATGTGAAAGGTCCACATGATGCAGCATCCCTTGAAACTGACCCAATTTTCAACCTAATCCAAAACTAGTGGTGTCACGAGGAACCCGATAGCCGGTTCCGGCTGCAACAACCTCCGTGGTGCCCCATTCTCGGCTCCTAGCACCCATTCATCAGGTTCCGATCTTGGGATCCCTCAAGGAGGATTTATAACATAAGTCTGAATCCAATAAGAACATCCCCAAGATCATAACATAGTAACTATAGATAGTAACCATAGGAACACATGACAAATCCTCTAGGAATTAAAACATTATACAGGTACATGGCTCAAAAGGGGAAATACATAATCAGAATAAGGGAAACTCCAACAGGTCCTTGGCATGCTCCGAATGCTCCTCAGCTACCGCGGCTGCCTAGAATTACCTGCACACATCAATCGTACACAAGCTTATAGAAAGCTTAGACGGCGGTGTACGTGTATGTAATACCAGTGCTGGAAAGAAATATTAGAGCATGCAGAAGCTCGGCATGAACCATGAACACTATCAATGCCACTAGCCATACTAAGGCTAAGCTAGGACAATTATGAATGCAACAAGCCATACCAAGGCTATGCAAAGAAATACATGAGTACTAGGCGCCATACCGAGGTGCTGCACAAAAGGCCTATATAGCCAATGCCAATGTAATTCAATATATGCCAGTCCTCTTATCAAGTCCACAAATCATATAAAGTTCCAATATAGGGAAACCACCGGGGTTAAATACACTGTCAGCCGACTGCTGCTCTCCTAGTCCCACAGTCTAACGAGCGCAAGAGACCTCACTACCTGCATGTGGATAGTCGATCACTAGCAAGGTTCGATGGTAGTGGACCCATTTATGAGCTGGTCGAACTCAGCCTAACTATTACCCCCTCACTTAAGTGGGTAAGGCCACACCTCATCTTAACCGATCATGCTACAGTGGGAGACACGATCTAACGGTATAAGGCACTCGGGCGCTCATGTTTTCCACTCGGTCTCAACGTTGATGCGTCTTCTTGGTACCATGAAGGTTTAGGGGCTTTCACCCAAGGACATCCTAAGTGCCTGAATATGCTCAAGAGATATTTTTATCGTCCAAATACGGCAATCCACGACATACCAGTGGAGGCATCGGCCCTGGTGAAGTAAGGGTGAATAATATCCATGTAATGTGATGCCAGATGCATGGATCATACATACCAATCATGCACCAGCTCCAAGCATCCAACATGCTCAAGAGGGAAACTCCATCCCTCTAGGAAGCCATCATATCTGCCCAATGGCTCAACTATGACCACACAAAATGCTAACCAAGCACGCCATGATGCGTATGGGTTATGAGGATGAACAAGATGCATCATGCGGCGATGAACGTTGTAGTACACTTCTCTTATCCAAGTAGGGACTAAGTCTAGGTACTTACACATTCTCTAATGGGGGCCCAATAGTCTGGGGTAGCCCACAAGGTTAAGGAAGGACAATGACATAGGCCTAAATAAATGAAACATGCCTAGCAAAGGTCTATAGTGGACCTTTAACCACTCATAGAGGAAAGTGGGCCTACCTTAGGGCCACAAATGTGGACATCCAACCACTATTTATCCTAAGAAGGTAGCCCAAACAATAATCTTTTATGTATCAGGGCCTAAGGCCCACACATCACCATAAACAAGAGAAGGGCAGCCATAACATTCCAAATACATACCATATTGGGCCTCAAGTAGATGGCCCAAGGCCTACTCAAACATGGGTCCAAGGGCAACACACATAGCCCAACCCATATACAATACTATGGGCCCATAGGGAAGGTTAGGGCCTAACACAAAGGTCACTAATTCCATGTATTGTGGTGGGCCTATTGGGCACTCCGTTACTCAAACCAAATGGGCAAAAAAAATCATGCTCTAGTCAAGTAAGTTGTTCCTACAACCTGGCCTAAGAATATAGTTGATTTGGTGGGCAACTAAGGGCCCAACCATTTGTGTAATGCAGCCCACTAACCCAGCACAACATTATGGTGAAAATGGTCCAAGAGTCCATTGGGCCTAGCAAGAAGGTTCTAGCCCATTCACTACTCCAAAACAGCGAAAAAAGGATGGTTGAAAACTGTCTCAAAAGACAATAAAGGGCGGTCTTGGACCATTGCATGGGCCGTCCTATTTTGGGGCGTTGTATTACTTAAAGGATGGTCATGAACCATCATTTCTCTAGACATTTAGAGGACGGTTATCGACTGTCCATAAAGAAGGACGGTCATGAACCGTCGATAGATATAGTCTCTGATGAACCACATATAAGATGGTCAAAGACCGTCTTTTATTCCAGACGGTCGATAGCCGTCTTTTCTTCGCAGTTAACGATGGATTCTGATCGTCTTTAATGATTTGTGGATGTTCAACATTTTTAAGACAATATTAAGGACGGTCAAGAGCCATCTAAAATTTTAGAGATGGTTTACAGCCGTCTCTAAACCGTCTTTAAACCAAGGAATTTTGCAGATGATCCACAACCGTTTCAAAATTCATATATTTTTTTTTTCCATTTTTCACTTAGTGATTTGGGCCTAAAGAGTCCCACAATTTAACTACGTAAATGATCCCAAATAGCCCAACTATGGTGGGCCTCAAGGGTGCATTAATTTAACCCAAAATTAGGAGATTAAGGGTATGAATTAATCCCTCCAAGGTCCTCACAATGTGGTGGGCATCACTCCTAAAAATCTCAGCCTAAAGGCAATGTACATTTACAATATATTATTGGATTTTTATTCCACCAGTTTTATGGGCTTGCTGGTGCCAAAAAAATGCTCATTTGATTGGGACCCAAGTCCAAGTGGCCCAACAATCAGGACAGAGGGTCCCACCACATAGGAGTATACCAAGGGACATAAAGAATTAGGTGGGCCATACTGCTGGACCAAGTCCAGCATGCAGCCCACATGGGGCGTCCTACAATGGGCTGGACGTCCAGCCCTATGCAATGCACATGGTGGGCCCCCACCTTGGACGTTCCACACCAAGGTGGGCCACGTCCAAGTGGGTCCCACAATGGATGGACAACTGGATAAAACACACATCATGGTGGGCCACAAATAGGTGGGGACGGCTAGCCTTGATGGACGTCCAGCTAGGTGGGCCAGTCCAACCACCACACTTTGATTTTCAGTGGCCCAAATGACGCCAAATCTTGTAGGTGGGTCCCAACAAGGGTGGGCCACCTCAAGAATAAATTTCATATTTTTATAAGTATGATAAATATTTTAAAATAAAATGGCAACCATACATGTTACAGAAATCTTGCTATCCCTATGTTTGGGACCACATGGAGTGGACCTAAACCTACCCAAACCCTTGAAAAATTTATGATAATGGTGGTCCTACTCATGGACAACAAGTGGGGTCCACTGGGGTGACACACTTATTCCAGAAAATCAGGTAAACATGCACATTTCCACTTTTTTATGTTGTTGAACTGTCTAGAAATTTCTGAGCAGTTAGCCTACTTTGGCCCATCCCATGGGCCTTAATCATGGGAGATAGGGTGTGGGCCCCTTTCTATATCAAAGTGGGATCCACACATAACAAAACCCCTAAAGAAATTTGAGATAGAAAGGCCTGCACATAGGTTTAAACAATAGCTCATAACTCATGCTTCAACTGAGCTCGAAATCTGGACAGCAACATAGGCTATCCATATTTCAGCCCATACAAATTAATCAAAGGGTTTATGGCCCTGATTCAACATGTGGGGTCCACCTTGATAGTTTAACAAAATTTCAGACCCATGAGTTCACTCAGACTTCCATGAAAAAGCCATTTCGGAGGCCACCCAAACCATGCATGCATGGTTGGCTTGGACGTCCAATCAAGGTGGGCTTGGATGTCCCATTTAGCTAAGGGTCTGAGATGTTGCTGACCTCTCCTTGGTGGGCCACACATCATCAGAATACATAGGAGAAAAATAGAGAGAAAGGGAGAGAGAAGAAGCAAATTGGCCATTGGTGGAAGGTCCCGCCACTAATGGACCTCCCACACTCAGATCCACACCATCCACTATGTTGTATGATACATGCATGCTATAATACATCAAAGGAACTTGCTGAAGGGTAGGGATCCTTTTTCCCATGCATGCAAGGCCTAGATGGCCCATGGGGTGCAAGAAATGAGAAGGAGAAAGCATCATAGTGGGTCCATAGAGAATGGCCCACCATGGATGGAAATATGGAGGATCAAGGCCCATGGCCTCATCCTAGGAGCCATGTAGGATCTCCACCATGGATTGGTGGGTCCTACATGCCTCCATGCATGTAGAAAAAGAAAAGAAGAAAGAGAAGAAGAAGAAGAGATAAAGAAGCTTGATGGAGCACCCACCTTGAAGAAGGCCTTCAAAACTCCAAGATCCAAGTTCTAGACTTTAAGAGGAAGATGATTGAAGGGTGTAGATGGGTTGCTAATGGCTAGATGGAGGGGAGATTGGGGAAGAAGGGGCTGGAGGAGAGGAGAATGCTTGGACATTTTTTTTTTTTTTTTTGCCATGAGGAGAGGAAGAATGGAAGAATGGGAAGGAGAGAGAGAGAGAGAGAGAGAGAGAGAGAGAGAGAGAGAGAGAGAGAGAGAGAGGGTATATCCATGTCATGATTTCTCTCCTTGCTAGGGAAGAGAAACCTCATGATGTAGCATTGGGGGTGGGGATCATGGCAAATGATTACTCTCTAGAAAAGCAAACCTAAGCTAGGCTATGATGGGTGTAACTAGGTTAGGTAGAGGCTTGGTATAGGCTTTCTAGGAAATTGCAACTAGGTGGGCCCACCTTGAAAAATGTGTAGGACTAGGAAGTGGGCCCCACCACATAATGAATGACCAAGAATTGCTCGGGTTGAAATCACAAGATGTACATGTCGGATTTATGCATGAGATGCAGCGTTGGAACCTCGGCACCGATGCAGACGCAATGGCATAAGTTTCAGGTCGATCTAGGTCGGGTCTACATGACGTGACTAAAGGATGACTGCTAATGCTATCCAAAGGTCGTGGGTCGCTAGAGTTCGACTGGTAGGACTGCGAGACCTAGGGGAATGAAATGGATACTCTGGGTAGCGTCTTACAAGTGGGTCATAGCAAAGAGAAATGCAAATCAAGGGAGGAAACTATTTTCTTTTCCCATGGCCCATTAGAAGTTTTTTATTGAGCTAAAAGTTGGGCTTGTGAGGTTTCAAGGGGTGGTGCATCACGTTAATTGTTTAGATTTTGTGCTCATGACACATGTGCAAAGGTGTGCACGAGTTCTCACATTAGAAGGTGCATATATATATATATATATATATATATATATATATATATATACACATACATACATGATATACATGATATACATGTGTGTGTGTGTGTGTGTGTGTGTGTGTGTGTGTGTGTGTGTGCATCTATACATGATATACATGTATATATAGGCTATTCAATTCGTGGTGCATGTGACGTGTCATCCCATGGAACTCCCAGGGACCAATTTTCATGTCAGGCTTATGTCCTATCATCTCACCATTCCTTAGGATCCCGTGGTCATCTTGATCTAATTTCGACGACCCACGACTTGTAGATATTGTTTGTGCGCTACCTTAAGTTGCATCCTATAAATCGAGCCAACTCAACCCGAGACCTTTGCCATTGCAACCGCACTATTGCCGCGGTTCCGACGTCGCGTCTCGTGCGCCAATCCGACGCTTAAATCATAAGATGTGGACCGCATATTATAATGGCTGTGGACAACACATTGCTGGACTCACCTATCCCATATGGTACCATTCCCTAGGTAATCATGAGGGTGATGATATTACCCTAGCTATAGCTACCCTACCCTAGCCCCTAGCCTTAGCCCCATGCCTCTTACAAAACAATAATTGTTAGCCCGTGTTGGTCTAGGTCGAAAAATTCTACTACCTAGTAGATTTTATCGTCTTGAATACGCAACTCATTGTGGACATGAGCACTCAAATTCCTTTCATCCTTGGTCGCCCATTCCTTGCTACATCAAATGTAATTGTAAATTGTAGGAATGAAGTCATGAAATTATCTTTCGGGAATATGACATTGGAGCTCAGCATCTTTTTCAATATGAGCAAATAGGTAGAGGATGATGACGATGCCCACGATATTAACTTGATTGATTCTTTCGTGGAATATAGAACACTTCTAACCTTATCCTCTAACTCTTTGAGACGTGTTTGGCCCACTCCTATGATTTAGATGATGATATGATTAGAGAGATAGGTGTTATTCTTGATACTGTGCCAATACTTGAAGTTAACTAGTGGAGGCCACGATTTGAAGAATTGCCCCAAACTGATGTAGTACATCTACCGTCTAACCTCAAGGTGCCGAAGCTTGACCTAAAGCCTTTACCCTCTGATTTGAAATATGTCTATTTAGGTCAAGATGAGATATATCTGGTGGTGATTTCTTCTCACTTTGAGCAAGAGCAGGAGAGTATGCTTATCTCTACTCTCATTGAGCATAAAGAAACTCTTGGATGGTCATTGCGGACCACAAGGGAATTGACCCTTTGATTTGTACTCACCGCATTCATCTTGAGGATAATGCGAAGACCTCCCGACAACCACAATGTAGATTAAATCCAAACATGAAGGAATTGGTTAAGGCCGAGCTTCTTAAGCTATTGGATGTGGGTATCATATATCCTATATCCGATAGTCAATGGGTGAGTCCAACTTAGGTGGTTCCTAAGAAGTCTGGAATCACCATTATAGCCAATACTAATAATGAACTCATGCCAACTAGGGTCACTACTAGTTGGAGAATGTGCATTGACTATAGAAAGTTGAATACCGTCATGAGGAAAGACCACTTTCCTTTGCCATACATTAATCAAATCTTGAAAACGCTAACTAGTCATTCCTATTACTATTTCCTTGATGGATATTTGGGTTATAATCAGATTGAGATAGCCTTTGAAGATTAAGAAAAGACGACATTTACATGTCCTTACAACACCTTTGCTTACCAAAGGATGTCATTCGGGCTATGTAATGCTCCCGCTACTTTTTAGCGATGTATGTTGAGTATTTTTTCTGATATGGTGGGGTAATATTTAGAGGTCTTCATGGACGATTTCTCTGTCTTTGATCCATCCTTCAGCGAATGCTTGAAAAATTTTAAAAATGTGCTGAAGCAATGTGAGAAAAAGAACTTGGTACTGAATTGGAAAAAATGTCAATTCACTGTTCATAAGAGAATTGTCCTTGGACATATCATCTCGTCTAAGAAAATTGAGGTAGATAAGGCTAAGATTGATCTTATCTCTAACTTACCTCCACTCAAGAACATATGAGATATGCGATCCTTCCTAAGACACGTCGGATTTTATGGACAATTCATAAAGGACTTTAGTCATCTCTCTCGTCCTTTATGAAATCTGCTTTAAAAGGATGTACCTTATGAGTAGACTGAGCAATGCCAAGAAGCTTTTTCTAAGCTCAAGAGCATGTTAATTACTGCACCTATCATGCAGCCACCCGACTGAAACTTTCTTTTTGAAATTATGTGTGATGCGTCCGACTATGCTCTTGGGGTGGTGTTAGGCTAGAGAAAAGAAAAGAAGCCTTACGTTATTCATTATGCAAGTAAAACTCTAAATCCTACCCAAGTGAATTACTCTACTACGGAGAAAGAATTCTTAACTGTACTATTCGCTTTGAACAAATTTAGGTTCTACTTGATCGGATCTAAGATCATTATTTACACTGATCATGCGGCTCTTAAGTATCTTCTTTCTAAGAATAGTGCTAAGCCTTGCTTGATAAGATGGATCCTCTTACTAAAAGATAAAAGGGGAGTAGAGAACATAGTGTCTGACCATCTTTCCCGCCTTAATCTCTCTGATTCCCATAAGACGACATATATAAACGACATGTTCGCTGATGAAAATTTTTTTAAAGTCTCCCATTCACCTTAGTTTGCTGATATTGCTAACTATCCTGCTACAGGTTTCAAGCCAACACATTGGACTGCGCAAGATAAGAAAAAATTCTTCACCGAGGTACACAAATTCTTTTGGGATAATCTGTATTTATTTAAATATTACTCAGACCAAATCTTGGATGAGAGGAAAAACAAAAATATCGACATGATTCCGGGGCCGTGTGGCCCACCCTGATGGACCTTACTATGATGTATGTATTCTATATCCACGCCGTTCGCTTGTGGGCCCACCTTGTTTCACCGTCCAGTGGACGGGCTTGCTGCCTGTCCGTTTGGACAGGCCTGGGTGAAGGAAATCACAAATATCAGTTTGATCCAAACCTTAGTGGGCCACCACGTGGACCCACCGTGATGTATATGATGTATATCCACACTGTCCAGTCCTTAGACGGTGGGAACCCACCATGATTTATGTGTATATCCACACTATCCACCATCCAGTCCCTAGACTGTGGGGGCCCACATGATGTAAGTGTTATATTCACACCATCCAGCATTCTGGACGATGGATCCCTCCCACGTGTAGGACCACCATGATGAATGTGTTGTATCCCCACCGTCTAGTCCTTGGACATGGGGCTTGCCTTGATGATGTGTGGATCATCCACATTGTCCAACCACGTGGACAGTGGGACCCACACGAGGTATGTGTTTCATTCCACTGTGTCCGTCTGTTTACTGGATGTGTAGGGTCCACCCATTGTACACGCAGGCCCCACCTGTTGTATGTGTAGGGCCCACCCTGCTGCATGTATTCCATCCACACTGTTCGTTTGGTGGGGCCCATCTGCACTATACAGGCCATCCATGATGTGTGTTGAATCTAGCCACGAGGCCCACCATGTTATATGTGTTCTATATGCATGTTGTCTATCCATTTTGTTGGACCATAGGGACTGACCCAAGGGACCCACCATGATGTATGTGGTTATATTCATGCTATCCATTTATTTTCTGAATCATGGGCTACCTCATAAGGCCCACTATGTTATATGTGTTACACACACTATCCATCCATTGTGGCTAGATCATGGGCTATTTTATAAGGCCCAAAGTGATGTATATGAGGCCCATGTGATGAGGCCCAATGAGATGTATATGAGGCCCTTGTATGAGGCCCAAAGTGATGTATATGAGGCCCATGTGATGAGGCCCAATGAGATGTATGTGAGGCCCTTGTATGAGGCCCAGAGTGATGTATATGACGCCCATGTGATGAGGCTCAATGAGATGTATGTGAGGCCCTTGTATGAGGCCCAAAGTGATGTATATGATGCCCAATGTGATGTATGTGAGGCCCTTGTATGAGGCCCAAAGTGATGTATATGAGGCCCAATGTGATGTATGTGAGGTCCTTGTATGAGGCCTATGGTGATGTATATGAGGCCTGTGTGTGAGGCCCTTGTATGAGGCCTATGGTGATGTATATGAGGCCTATGGTGATGTATACAAGACCATTGTGTGAGGCCCATTGTATTAGGAATGAGGCCCTTGTGATGAGGCCCATTGTGGTGCATGTGAGGCCTATGTGATGAGGCCCAATTGTGATGTGTGATTCCACCATGATGTATATGTTTATGATGCCCATTCATTTTCCTAGCTAGTATAAAGACCATGGACTCCATTGTAGGATAGGTTCTAAATGGGCCACACCTTGGGAGCAATGGTAATTAAATGTCCACATTGTAAAAGTAATGATGGTTAAATGTCCACATTGTAATCCTCCCTAAGGCTTGTTGTTAGGTCCATTCTCATCTCACTTTATTAGGCTAACCCAACTATTGGGCCCCTATTATGGGTTATGCTTCCACCATGCATCATCGGGCTCACCTTGTGCTTATCAATCCCCTTAGGAAGCCCAGTTTATTACGGGATAGAGTAGGTGAGGAAGCCCATCCCTTGTCGTTAGGCTCATACTTGATATGAGTAGGCCATCTAGGCCTATCCTTGTCATGAGGAGAGTACATCATTGTCGTATATAGAAGAATCTGTGGTATCAGATTTAGTATATCCACTATTGAGGACTGATCTTGATATTATATCTGTTAATCATGCTAGTGTACTTGAGTTAGTAGGACATACTGAGTATAAGCTATCATAACATCATGTTACATGCCCATGCACATCATTTGCATGCTTGTTATAAGGACTAATTGATCATAGCATATGCCATTGAGAGGATTGTTTATGGGAGTCCCTGATAGACAGAGTTGCCTCACATGAGTGCGCAATACGCGTGCGATTGATGTATGATTGGATAGTGTGATTCATGCACCTTGCATTGTATGATTCGATTGTTATACGCTCTAACAACATTAGGGTCGTAGCATTCACAAGCGTATCGTGGATGGTAGGATTGGATACCAAAAATTCTTGATTCCAGCACTGGGGTGCCATAGATGTCCCTGGGTGAAAGTCCTTAAACCCTTATGGTACTAAGAGAATGCTCTAACGTCGAGACTGAATGGATGTATGATCGCATGAGTGCCGAATATCATTAAGCCGCATCTCTCATTGTGTCGTGGTCGGTTGGAAGGGAGTGTGGCCTTACCCGCTCGAGGGTAGAGGGCAAGGCTAGGCTTAGTCTGATCAGATCATAAATGGGTCCGCTATCAATGTGCTAGGTAGATATTGGCTAATTACTAGCCAGGAGGATAGTGAGGTCTCTTTCACCTGTATGGTTACGCGTCCAGTTGGGGCGACAATCTGGTGTAAAGTGTACTAGACTCTGATGATTTTTCAGAGATGAGTTGTATTGATATGTGGATTCAGATGAGGATTGGTATGCTTGAGTTGCATCTTGCATATGTCATTTGGCCATGTAAGCCCCACATTTCATAGCCTTGGCACGGCTGATAGCATTATTGGACTTACCAACATGATTTCACATTACTCTAATATTGTATTCTTGGCATATATACCTTACACACACACTTACACCACCCTTTAAGCTTTCTATAAGCTTATGCACGATCATTGCGTGCAGGTGACACTAGGACGTCGTAGCAGCATTGAGATTGGAGTGTGTAGCTGTCTTATGGAGCTTTTGATATTGATATTGTATTTTCTTCATGCATTGTACTTAAAGTTTTTTTTTATTGTAGTGGATATGTGGTAGTGTTGTTGGTTATTGTTTGTGGGTTATGCTTATGGTTACTCTTCTTATCAAATAAATTTATATTGAAAACCCTCCTTATAGGATCCCAGGATTGGAACCTAGTATATGGGTGCCGGGAGCTGAGAATAGGGTACTACAGAGGCTGTCAACGTCAGATTCGGCGATTAAGAATTTTGTGAGCCCGGTTTTCGAGTTTGGGGCGTGATAGGAAGATGTGCTAAAAGCATGAATTTTATGCTCAAAGATCACCAAGGCAAAGAATGGATCTTAGGAGACAAAGATTGAAGATTTCAAGGTTTCAAGATTTAAGAAAACCAAGTGGAGAAGGAAAGAAGTCAAAAAAATAAGTGCAGAATTCACATTAACTGTATCATCGATCACTGTTCGATGACATCGAAGCTACCATTTGATAACATCGAACACGGGTCGATGACATCGAATTTATGAATGAAAGTTGAGTTGGTCGTTGGATAAATTGGAGATGTTTTTCGATGACTCAAGGACCTGTTCGATGACTCGAAGATCTGCTCGATGGCATCGAAGCCAGTTCGATAACATCGAATTTTTCGTGGATTTTTGACAAAGCTCGCTGGACATATTGAGTGCAAGGATCGATTACTCGAAGTCCTCGATGAAATCAAATACATGTTCGATGCAATTGAAGGCCTCTTCGATGGCATCGAATTTATTGGAGAAATCAAAATAACTTGCTAGATTGTTTTGGACGCATTATCGATTCCTCAAACACCATTCGATGATATCGAAGACACCTTCAATGACATCGAAGTTAGGTTTGATGACATAGAAGGTTACACAGTCCAGATGAAGTTATAACAGTGCGAAAAAGGCATGTATTTAAGGCACCTTTGATGACATGTAAGGCAGTTCAATGACATCGAACGACTTACGCAGAGTTGCATGAAGTGCGTAAAATTGAGGCAGTTTCTGAAATTTTCAAGGTCGGTTTGGAGCTTGCAGTTCCCCAATTATAACTAGGAGTCCCCAAGGCATCCCTGGGCATCATCTAGGGTTAGGAGGAACAAAATACAAGGGTGGAGAGTCATCGCCACACGTTTTTCTTCCTTTCTTCCTTTGTTTTCATACTTTCTTCTAGGATTTTAAATTAAATATGTCTATGATTAGCTAAATCTCTTAGCTAGGGCTAAAATGTGAAGGTTGTAGCTTGATGAGATGTTTCTATTGTTTTGATTTATATTTATGTTGAACCTTCTATGATTTTAATTTAATTTTAAAGGAATACTTTCAATTTTTAATGGTTTATTGTGACTCAAATTACAGTAGATCTGCAATAGCTTTGAGTATATTCTTTTTCTGTTTTGAGATTTTAGGATTAGTAAATCCTGTTGTTTGCCATTATCTCATGCGCATGGTTTAGGGATGGAATCCCTCCCAATTATCATAATTCTCTTCTTATGAGAATTAGGTCAAAGGAAGTTTAAATTTGATCTTAATTGATATATCTTCCAATTTGATAGGATAGGACTCCAATTCTAATTGTGTTACTTGAATCAAGTAAGGAATCACCCTAATTGCTATAAGTGGATCCTTGGAAACCCTACCTCCCACCTTTGAATACTTAAGTTTCTATTAAATTACTCATAATTACTTCTTTAAATTCCAAATTTTGATTCACATCTTTTTTTAGTTATACTTCTAATTGCTTTTTAAATATGAAAGAGGTGAGTTAATAGTCCTTGGGGGGGGGGGGGGGGGGGGGGGGGGGGGGGGGGGTGGGGATGAATAGGACTATGCTAAATAAAAATTCAGAGTACAGAAATAATAAATAAATCATTGATCTTAATAGCAGTAGTATTGAGAAATTGATTCAAACTTTGTTTATAGGACAACCTTACACCAAAAAAAAAAAGTTTTAGGTAGGACAATCTTATTTTATGAACGTTGTAAGGATCAAGATCACAAACTAAGCAAGAGACAAGAGAGAGAACTATCTATTATAAGCATTCACTACACAAACAAATTACAATCATTCACTACATATACAGAAATTTAAACCATTCATCACAAACAACAGAAGTTATAGTGATTTATTGTATAAACCAACTGTTCTCAAACAGCCACACCTACTCCACTCTCAATAATCATAACTCATGTGATATTGGCGTTCACTAATAATTAAGGTTTTCACGGGTTCACCTTAAAACCTATACATTTGGGTTTTTAGATGGGCTATCACAAACAAAACCCCACGCTAAGATTTTTTGGCTATCTTAGTCAAAACCAGTACATGAGATTTTTTGGATATCTCAAAAAAAAGTACAGAATGATACTTATCTTCTTTTTTGCAGACGTTCTTGATGTAACCTGTAGAACTGCTTCGTTTGATGTAAAATGTTTAATGTCCAGTAATACAATCAAAGGTTCCAGGTTCTAATTGCTTTTAAATTAATTCAAACCTGAGGCTACTTGTTTGAATCCTTTAGATCTCAAAAAGAAGAGTGATTACTCTCTTTTAAAAAGTAAGATTCATAAACTAGAAATCAAAGAATCAAAACAAAAGATATATTAACAGAAATATAAAATACCGTGTAATAGCTTGATGATAGTGGGGACTTCTCTCTTTCTAAATGGAGGCCTTTTTTTAGCTTGAATTCATGATTTCAAAATGAGAAAAGGCCTCTATTTATAGGCCAAAATTCGGTTGGTTTAACTCGTCTAAGGTCTCCTTTGATTCGTCTAAAATCCAACAAAAATTCAAATTTTGGGCGCAATCGGATAAAACCGTTCTTCGACTAATCGAGCGTGCTAAAAATCAGTCGCTGGACTTCGAGTTGAGCACCCTTTGACTGGTCGAAGGTGTTCCTTTGACTGGCCAAGCAGCCTGCTCGACTGGTCGAGAAACCACTAGAAATATCCATTTTTTGAATTTGAATCTTGGATTGGTCGAAGTTATTCTTAGACTAGTCGAACCAAAGCTTGGACTAGTTGAACCAAGGCTTAGACTAGTCCAACTAAAGCCTAATCAAAGTATAAAAACCCGTATAATTTTAACATTTGAAAGCACCTAAGTCTAAGGTCTTTCTAGGGTCATTTATACCTGAGAAAACTGGACATTGAAGTGTATATGACGAATCTTCTACTTGAAGGTGGAGCTTGATTTTTTACTAGTAAAGTAGTAGACTTTGAATACTCTTTGGCTTAAACTTGTTTTTACACTATCCAATCTTCAAGGTTTGTTCTTGAAGGTGAACTTTCCATCTTTCTTGAAGGTCCACTTGTATTCTTGAAGGTCCACTTGAAGATTCATTTTCCATCACTTAGGATGTTTTGTCTCATCGAAAGTTGACAAACAAAAGTGTGCACAACACTTAAAGAATACACACAAGTTTAGTCCTTGTGGATTCAACCTCGGTCTTACCGAGAATTATTACTACATCACGACCCTACATTTGGGGTTGTGAACAGAACCAACTAATTGTAAAACATTGCGAATCAAGTTATTAGGAAATTCATAATTACCATGAATTTCACTGTAATTTTTAAATTTATTATTACCTGTGTAAGGGTATTGTCAACGCCGGTCATCTTAGAAGCAAGATTGCTATAATAAAGCTTACCTAATTTTTCTTATGACAAAATACAAATGAATGTAAAATAATTCAAAGTTATACATTGGCATTTCATAAGGGTACTGGTTAGTGGTAAGAGGGGTGCACTTACAACAAGGTTAGGATACTGGACAACTTTGTGCTTGCTTGTATAGGCTCTTAAGTAGACTTCGCCTCTACCTATCTCGGTATTAGATGTAAGATTCCTCTCATTCACCTTTGGCACATTAACATTAATGGAGTTAGACAATTGATAATTCAAAATTAAACTATAATATCTATATTTATAAACCGAGGTTTCATGCAAAGCTTTGGCGAAAGGTTATACGTCATACACATAACGGGCCATGAACTATACGACATAATGGAAGCGTCGAATGGGTTAAACCCCTCTGTAGCCAAACCTAATCGAACATTGCGAGGCTCAGTTGAAAAATCCATATACTTGTCATTAAGATTCTTCCATGCAATAAAATCAATCGGATGCTCCATCTTTTCATGTTGCAATTTTCTGGTGGAGTACTAGGACATTTCTTTCGCCAACCATGGAACATTGAACATTGTTTGTAGCCTTGGTGTCAATGGAAAATACCTTAACACCTTGGCAGGTACTTGAGATTGTTTTCTCTCATAATCGATTTCTATTTTGTACCTGGAAGTTTTACAATTTGGACAGTTGGTTTTCATCTCGTTCTCTCTCCAGTACAAGATGTAGTAATTTGGACAAGCATAAATCTTCACATAATCAAGACCAACTTTGTAATGATCTTCTTTGCTTGGTAAGTATTAATTGGGGCCTTGTTACTGGAAGGTAACACCTTCTTTAGTAGTTGAAGGAGCTTTATAAATCTTTCTTCACTCTATCCACGGTTCACCTTTAATTTAAAAATTTGTACAATAAAAGTCAGCACGGTGAAATCTTGGGCCCCAAGGTATAGCTCAGTCATTGCGTCTTGTAGATTTTCTTCAAACTAATCGGTTTCATTTTCTCTAAAGACAGCTTCGAATATAAGGGTCACGTTCGGCTCATCCTGTACAACTTCATCTAGGTTATTACCACCGAGTTATTGAATGATCGTGTTGTGAACCTCATTTAAGTTCGGGACACTATGGTATTGTTGAGAACTTGATGCATGTTCAGTACACTCACCATGCATGTTCCAAGCCCTATAGCTTGGGTCGAATCCATTTTTCATTAGATGTATTTCCAAATCATCATAAGAAACCGTTAATCATAAACATCTGCAAGTGGTGCATGGACAAAGAATGGTTTCTCTACCAGGAAGGTGTTCTCGTGCAAACTGTAAAAAGCTTCTCATTCCAGAAATAAAACGAGGGTCTAAGAAACTTAGTGCTATCCACTCCCTATCTATTATATTCGGATCCTGATTAACCAAGGGGTCCATTTTGAACTTGCGCCTTACCAAAAAAATATATTTTTCACCCATTCATGTATCTAATTCTAAACACATGCATCTATGACTATCATTGGAGTTTAGTCTTTGAATAGCTTTAACTTTTCATGAGCATATCATGAGGGACCTAGATTGCTTACTGATGGTGCTGCGTGGGCCACCCCATGATGTATGTGTTTCGTCCATGCCGTTCATCCATTTTTCTACATCATGTTAGGGCATGAGACCAAACAAAAGGAAGATCCAAATCTTATGTGGATCACATAAGATGAAATAGTGGTTATTGAATGCCCACCATTAAAAACTTCTAATTGGCCACACAAATTTTAGATGAAGCTGATATTTGTGTTTTCCTTTATCCAGGTTTGTGCGACCTAATCAACATTGTCTTCTTGTAGTGTGGTCCACTTGAGATTTGAATCTTTTTCATTTTTGGGCTCATGACCGATGATGATATGGAAAAATGAATGGACAACATGAATAAAACAAATATATAGAACCCACAGAGCATTATCCAGTGGTCATCTCGCTACTGGCAGTGTTAGCAAGCAATTCGTGTCCTATCAAGAGAGACATGAATCTCATTTTTTTAGTAATGAATAATCCATTTTCAAACCTATGTTAATATTTCCTCTCACCATGGTCAGTGGGCAATCCGCCTACTATCATGAGAGTCATGAATCACATTTTCTGAGTAATCAAAAGTCCATTTTGAAACCTTTGTTGAGATTTCTTGGCACCTTTCACCATCTTTTCACGGTGAAAACTCTAACAAACGTGTGTGGTGGCATTGTGAGCCAAATGGGATACAACAAGGTATGCTAAATATTAATATTTAATTCAATCTTGATCATTAAATAAGGTATATAAAAAGAAAAAGGTCAGAAGAACAAATATGCTAAAAATTTGAATAATGTGGGGTAATATGGTTTAAAAAGTGAAAAATAAATAAATAAATAAGGGCTATATGCGTGCATACATGTGCTTATTGAAAAAAATTGAATTTCTATATTTATGTATAATAATGCATATACATGGTTGAATGGCGTTCATTGCCTTTTTCAAAATCCTTCATTTTCAAGTAATCCACATTTAAATATATTTGTTTCTACTAAAAATTTTCAAATACAATGAGATTATTGTTGAAAATTGTTGCATGCAACTTGTTTCAAAGCCTGAGCAATTCGATGTCATGGTATGTTACTCTACATTCAATTCCTGATGCTCTTATTTTGATCTTGTGTGCATGCGCGTTTCCTACTTGGTCAAGAGAATCTGATTCTGTGTGGTACAAGAGTGAGTAGAAAGTAAAACCAATACTAATAGATGACCGTAGAAGACTACACGAGTTATTTTCGTTTAAACCACGTAATTCTTATTTAGGGTACATTTAGTTGCACCAAGCATCATGATAGTTCATGATTAGTCAGTCTAATTTGGTGCAATTTCATGATATTGCATGATGGTTTGTGCAACCAAACGCACCTGTATCAAAATTTACAAATAAGATACAAGAAAAATGCTGTAATTAAAATATGAACCCAAAACTTAAACTTCATATTAAGTGCCTTTACTGCTATTGATGAATGGAAGATGAAATATCTTTCTTCACAAACAATCTGTCCTGAATGTTCCTTTTACGTGATACTCTCTAACACTGGCTTCTAGTTAAAAAGTAAGAACTGTTTCATGCTTCATTTTTTTTTTCGAAAGATAATAATTTCATTAAAGAGCCGCAGCCACTATAAACAAATATACAACAAATGCAGGAAAAGAATCCACATATAATCCACATATACTTCATTTAGCACACACCCCACCCATCTCTCTTTTGTAAGTTGCTCTCAAAAGGTTTTTCTAAATAAGATGTACTTTATTGAAAGAACATATTTAATATGAAATGACACTAAACTCCATTGTTAGTTCTTCCAACTAAAAAAATGATGGTGGCTCTTTAAATGTACAAATGGCATAGTTATGCAGCCATTCAAACAGACTTTTTATCATGCCATTTCATCAAATAGATAACATGCCATTTCATCTATCCATTTCATCAAACAGATAGCATGCCATTTCATCAAATAGTTAGCATGCCATTTCATCAAACGGATAACATGCATGAAATCTAACCATTTCATTAAATAGATAGCATGCCATTTCATCAACTACTTAACATGCATGATATCTGAAAGACAGAAAATGAGACACAGAGAGGAAGATATTAAAGCTATGGAAAGGAGCCTCAGATTCCTTTGGTTTGAAAAGATGCCTCAAAGATATGAGAAGGGTTTCGAATGGCGTGTGATTCTTCGGGTAGGAGCTTCACGACTGCTGCAGTGGAGAGAGATAGAAGAGACGACGGAGATGCATTGGAGAGAGGGAGGAGAATGAGAAAGATGGACCAAATATCGGGAGGGAGAGGATTGGGGAATGGAGAGAGAGAGAGAGAGAGAGAGAGAGAGAGAGAGAGAGAGAGAGAGAGAGAGAGAGAGAGAGAGAGAGAGAGAGAGAGAGAGAGAGAGAGAGTAGTTTTGGGCATAACTCTGTTTTGAGCACGTGCTCACTTTTTGGGCGATGTTTCATGAGACGGACCATGGAGGGTCCTGTCAGGGGCTCTGTGGGGCCCACCATGATGTATTTGGTTTATCCATTCTGACCATTAATTTTAATAAATTATTTTAGTTCATGATCTCAAACTTAAAGTGGCTTTCAGGCCCAGGTGGACCACACCATAGGAAGTACATGTGATTTAATCTCTATGTTTCCTACCATGTGGCCCACTTGAGCCTTCGATCTAGCTGCCTTTTGATTTCATGCCCTAAAATAATATTTTAAAAAAGATGGACGGTATAGATAGAACACATTTTTTTGAGGCCCTATATAGCTCCTTACACCACCGTTAATTATCAATGGTGTGGCAACTTTTTAACTACGGTTTAAAACCGTAGTAACTATAGCTACGGTTTATATATGTAGTAGAAAACTAACATGGTCTATATCCTTTGCCCCCTTTTTTTTTGTAGTGGAAGTTGCTTGGAGAATGCGAATGCATGAATGCATAGGGATTATATCTTTGTACGCATATCATGTTTATTTGGAATGCTATATATGCTATAGAATGTTAGAATATTTTATGTCAAGATATAGGGGAAGTACTAATTGAGGGGGAGTAGTAATATTTTGAAATATTAAAAAATCTTCTACAACAAGAGTACAAGGCTTCATTATTCTGATATTTATAATATTATATATTTTGTCATGAAATTAACAAAAGGAGAGATCGTAAGTGCTATAATGTTTAAAGCACACTTTAGTTGTCAAATTTCATTTAGTCAAAACATCTTGTCAAGTGATCTTCAAGTATGGTTCAAGATCAAGGTTTAAGCCTGGTACAAGTTCTAGTAGAAGATCAAACTCAAAATGAAGTCAAGATTAACTAATATTCTAGTAGAAGATCAAGCTCCAAAGAAAAGTTGAAGTCTCTAATCTACTTTAAGACAAAGAAGTTTAGTCATTTTAGGTATTATAAACCCTAGAAAGACTTTAGGTTTAAGTGCTTTCAAAAATTAATTAATTTAGATTTTTATACTTATGATTACTTATAATTCGACCAGCCTAAGGTTTGGTTCGACCAGTCTAAGTTTTTCTCGGCCAGTCCTAGTACAGACCGAAGCAAAACTATTTTTCTGTTGCAGCTTCAGCAAGTCAAAAGAGGATCTTCGACCAGCCCTAAGTTTCTCGGCTCGAAGTCCGGCAATTGAATCAGTTTGGATTTTGGTACCTGTGACCAGTCGAAGACCACCTTTGACCAGTCGAATAGGGCCTTTAACCAGTCAAAGATCGGATAAATCTGATCCTGGTCAAATATGGAAATCCATTGGAATAGAATCTGGTGCTAGGGTTGGTCAAAGACTGTCTTAGGCCAGTCAAAGATTCAACTTCTTTGCCTATAAATTGAGGTTCTTTCTCAATCCAAAAATTCATTTAAGACTATATAAATGTCACGCCCCAAACTTGGAAACCGGGCTCACAAAATTTTTGATCGTTAAATCTGGTGTCGACAGCCTCCATAGCACCCCATTCTTGGCTCCAGTGCGTATATGCTAGATTCCGATCCTAGGATCTTATAAGGAGAATTTTTCAATGTACATTTGTCTCATAAGAAGCATAACCACAAGTTTACCCAAATCACAAAGGCAACATCATCACCACATATCCACTAATATAAACATTTGAATACAATACTGAAAGGAAAATACATATATAAAAAATTAAAGCTCCAAAAGTCAGCGCATGCTCCAAGCTCAATGCTGCTACAACCTAATGCCACCTGCATGCATCTATCATGCATAAGCTTATAGAAAGCTTAGATGGTGGTGTAAATGTGTGCACAAGATAAGTGCCAAGTATTCAATACAATGCCTTAATCATACAATATCGGAATTACGGGCAAGATCATGAATCATACGATATCAGAGTAAGTGAAAATACTGTAATGTCTATAAATCATACAATATCAAAGTACGCAATACAGATCAGCTATGCAAATGAGGTGTCATAGAGAGTTAAATATCAGATGCCGAGGATACAATGTAATATGTAAATCCTGCTAAGTCTGTCTAGGCCATATAAGTATAGAAACATAACAATCCAAAATGTCATATGCCTGCGAATGTAATGTAATATGCGATGCAAATGAAATGACCAAAATGGAGTGTGAAGTTAGGATGATAGTACGTAGTATCGCAGACTACGGGATCCATCACTACCCAAACCAATCCCATACCTAAATTTGGACAGTCAGACTCAATGTGTTAAACTCCTAATCTTAAGTTAGTCGTGTGCCCCAACCGAAATCTGGCCATTACGAAGGTACACATAATAAATAGTTGCGCACCACCAGCCCGAGTGAATAGTGAATGAATGAATGAATGAGTATGTCACTCCTACTCAATAAGTTCACATATCAGTACTGTACATCTCTGGGATCATCACCGGAATCTAGTACACTCCAAAATGGCTACCGCCCCAGCAGGCCACGTAGCCCAGCGAGTGAAAAAGATCTCGCTACCCGTTTGCCAGTAGTATACCAATGCCTACCCAGCTCGTCGATAGCAGACCCATTTAGGAGCTGATAGACTCATCTTAGCTATTCCTACTCCCTTAAGTGGGTAAGGCCACACCCCCTCTCAACCGACCACGACACAGTAAGAGACGTGACTTACCGATATACGACCCTCATGTGCTCATATATCCACTCGGTCTCGACGTTAGGGCGTCCTCTAGTACCAAGAGGGTCTGGGGATTTTCACCCAGGGCCATCTATGGTAGCTCGATGCTAATAACAAATTTTTAGTGTCTCAACTGGCCATCCATGATATGCCTGTAGAGGCTACAGCCCTGATGTCGTTAGGGTGTACAATCCATTCATGCATCAATCTTGATCATATCGTGCGCTCATGTGAAATAACCTCCGCCTATCTAGGAGTCTCCTAACAACTTGCCCAATGTCATATGCAATGATCAACCATATCTCATAACAAATATGCAGATGATGCATATGGGCATGTATCATAATGCTATGTTGTCACACACTCATAATTGGTATCAATAACCGACATCGACAATCAACCTCGACAATGTGGACATTTAACCACCATTACCCCCAAGGGATGACCCACATAGATCCTAACACATAGTGGACCTATGGCCTCACACAAGGGCTAAATATACAACACCATATGCCTCACTCAAGAGCTTAACACACGTTATGATGGGTCTGTCACATGGGCCTAATATACATCACAATGGGCTCCATCGCCTATCCCTCAAATGCATCACAATGGGCCTCATCACATAGGCCTTCTATACATCACATTTGGCCTTAAACATGGGCTAAACACGCATCACAATGGGCCTTAAATACGGGCCACATACATCACATTGGGCCTTGACAATTGGCCTCAACAATCAGAATCAGAATCGAAATCGGTGAGAATGGCTTAACAAGGCCTAAGGGAAGGTCACAATGTGGACATCCAACCATTATTGCCCATCAATGTGGACATCTAACCAACATTTCTCCTAAGGAGTGGTCTACATATAGAGTAAAAATATATAGTGGGCCAATGGCCCCTCACAAAGGGCTAATATACATTGTAATGGGCCTCACTCAAGGGCCACATCACATAGGTTACACATACATCACATCGAGCCTCATCATATGGGTTGGAAATACGTCACAATGGGCCTCGCTAAATCGGCCATAAATACACAATAGGTGGGTCCTGCACATGGGCCTCAAATACATTAAGTGGGCTGTCTTGCTTTTGGATATATTGTCATGCTTGCCCCATATATGATGATTGTGATTATTAATTCTTCCTTCCAAATGCATTATTATGATCATATTTATCAACCTTTAGTGATGGTTTATGTTTTACACTAACATCTTTTGCAAATCACTGACAAAAAGGGGGAGAAACATGCTCCCACAATATGGTTTATTATCTTTTTTAAAATAATGGTGTTGTAGGAAGATAGGCAGAGCATTGAAGAATTTGAGTCAGTCATGTATTATGTTTAAATATATATCAATGTAAATTTTATTTCAAAGACACATAAATTAAGTTGTATAGGGTTTTTTAGGTTTTTGTCAAGTAATCGACAAAGGGAGATTAAAAGTGCCCTAGTTTTTCAATTAGCATGAAGTAAGAGTCTTGGAGTCAAGTGAGCCTCAAAGAAGATATAAGATTGAAGACTTAAAAGGTTGGAGGCTTCAAATTCAAGACAATATAAGAAAGCCTCATGCCCTTGCCAAATCCTATATGAAAAACTATTGTTAAGTATGCAAAAAAAGGTATGGGAGTTGATGTTAGAGTTAAAAGTTAAACTCTGAAAACAGTCATGTTTGATGGCATCGAAGTGCCACCGAACTGCCTTTAATGGCATCGAAGGTAGCTCAATGGGATCGAGCATATAGGTCCATTTGTCCAATAAGAAATCTTGAATTTAGTGGATTTTTTCTTTATGGCATCGAAGCCTGTTCGATGACATTGAAGGCCTCTTCAATGACATCGAACACAGCCTCGATGACATCGAAAATGAGCACAAATTTTCCAACAAGCAAACAAGGAAAATATGAATTTTCAATGACATTGAACTTAAGCTTCGATGGCATCGAACTTAACTTCGATGACATAAAAAAAGTGCTTAAACTGTCCAGTAAGAAAATCACATAATTCTTGATTTTTTCGATGGCATCGAACCATCCTTCGATGACATCGAAGGTCCCCTTCAATGACATCGAAGATCACTAGACGACATCGAGAATGGACCCTAAATTGTCCAGTGACCTCAGGTCATAAATTTAGATTTTTTTGATGGCATCGAGCCACCCATCGATGCATCAAAGGTCCCCTTCGATGACATCGAAGGACACTCGATGTTATCAATAGAAACTGTCCAGCAACTATTTGAATATCTTATTGCCATGGATCGATGGTATCGAAGATGGTTCAATGACATCTAAGGTCACTTCGATGGCATCGAACACACTTCAATGACATTGAACCTGATAGTTTTTTGCCCATTCTTTGACCGTTGGCAATTTGTTCTATATATCGATGTGGGTTATTTCTTGGCAATTTGGTGAGTTATTGAGAGAGCTTTGAGAGAGTCAATACCAAGAGTAAATACCCATCTTCTCAAGCCATCTTTCCTCATCGAGTTCATCATTCAATCCTTGTCTTAAAGGCAATCATTGACATATTCAAAGCTTGGATTGAATAATGAACTCCAGCATTCATTGATGCTCTATCAACCTTCTATATTGGCAAATCTATATGCTAAGAAGCATTAATTGCTTAACAATGGAGATCCTTAGTAGTTCTTAAAGACCCATCAATACCTAGTTAGGATTTACCCAAACCCTTAACCCATCAACCTCGACATCTATATCGAAGCATCTTCATATGGTTGCGGTACAAGGGAGTTGAAGATCCTTCAATATCTAAGAAGATCTTCACCAATGTGCTTAAGGGGGCTCACTCACTTCTAGGTAAGTAAAAGAATCCATTTGTGTCTGAGAACCTTTGCTTTTGTAGGATTGGGTTTCAGAGTTCGTATTCCCAAACTCGACAAGTCCTGGTGTAGGCCTCCTATGGGAGAGTACATGTTGTTGTCCTTGTGTAGGACTCTTAAGTTCTTGTGTAGGACTTGATAAGACCTTGTGTAGGCCATCGATGGATGGAAAATGGTAACCTTGTGTAGGTTGTGAGGGTTATGAGGGTTTATGGTGAATCTCATTTAAAACCATTTGAATAGTGAAATCTGTCACACTTTATGAGAGAGTGGGTAAGCCAAGAGTGGAGTAGGAATGTAGCCGAACCACTATACATCGTTTCCATCGTGGTGAATGTTTTAATTCCTTATTTGTATTGTTTGGTTGAACTCTATACACTATTTATTTTCTGCACCAAAAATGTTTGTCAAAATGCATGAATGATGTATTTCACTGATTAAACTATGTTTATGCACTTCTTCTCATTTAGAATTCTTTTCTTGTTTTTTTAGAAGTAAGTGCATGAAAGTATTTTAAATAAATTTAGAAAAGTCCTATTTACCCCCTCCCCCTTCTAGGACAATTAGACATATCTTCAAGCTTTGCTTGTAGCAGTAAAGCTGCAATTTCAATTGGTATCAGAGCAGGTTCCTCTTGAAGGGCTTAACATCCTAAAGGGAATCCTTACTGAAGTTGAAAATATGTTTAAGAATGAAGGAACTGCGGTCTCACGACCACCACTTTTTTATGGATCCAATTATGTCTGTTGGAAGGCAAGAATGTGTATATTTCTGAAATCTTTGGATCATATAATTTGGGACATAGTTGAGAATGGATGGGTAGAACCTATGGAACAAATTGTGTCAGATGATGGTGTTACCACATCTAGAGCTAAATAAAAAGCCTTTTGGACCGATTTTAAAAAATTAGGGTCCACTTGTGATCAAAGGCCTTGAATGTCATTTACTGTGTAGTTTCACAAGAAGAATTTAAAAGAATATGTATGTGTGAAACAACTATACAAGCATGAGATCTGTTGGAAACTACCCACGAAGGAACTAGCACAGTGAAATGGTCTATAAGCTTCAGCTCCTAACTACAAAATTTGAGAATATCAAAATGGAGGAGCATGAAACCTTTATGGAATTCTATACAAAGCTTAGTGACATTTATAACTCCATGTGGGGGTTGGGGGAAAGAGTTCCAGTACTACACATTTCTATGAAAATACTAAAATCCCTATCGGAATGCGTCTCCTCAAAATTCACTACAATTGAGGAATGTAGAAATATTAATGATACGAAAGTAGAAGAACTATTAGGTTTCCTACGAACATTTGAACTACATTTCAAAACCCCTACAAAATCCAAACACACTATCCTCAAAACCTCATAGAGAAAACATAAATCTGAGGAGGATAGTGATGAAAATGAAGATGATGAGGAGATGGCCATAGTGGCCAAAAGGTTCAAAAAGTTTTTTAACAAGAACTAAGGAAAAACCTTTTATAAGAAGGGGAGGAACTTTGACCAAAAACACCACATAGGTAAATCACCAAAATGGTCGAAAGAGCCCCAATGCTACAATTGTAGAAGGTACGACCATCTTTCTACTAAATGTCCCTTGAAAGGTAAATCAAAAGGAAAGTAATGGCTGCCACATGGCATGATATTGAAGACTTGAATTTAGAATCAGAAGAGTCTCAAAGTGATGGAGACCAAGGCTCCTTGAGGATACTCATGACATCCACATCCGTCATCCCAGATGAAAGGGAACTTGATGAGAAAGATGAAGCTGAAAAGGAAATGGCCTCATTTAAGGAGGTAAATGAACAAGATGATAACACCGGCCTACAGAACGCCCATGACCAGCTATACATTCATAGCTTGACAATTCATAAAAACCTTGGTCAGGGCAAGGTCGAAAACAAACAACTATACAAAGAATTAGAAGAAGTCAAAGTTGAGAATGAATGTTTGGCCGATTAATTACAAGAATACTACATAGACAATGCCAAAACTAATACGAGAAGCGGCTGATGATGGATTCAACTCAGAAGAATCAATTGAGAAAATTAACTATCTAGAATCAAAGTTTGAAACTAGAGTTAGAAAAACCCAAAAATCAAGCTGACATTAGCCATAGGTTCACCCAAAGCGAAGAAAAATTAGAGAGACTTTTGGGTTTGGGTAAAAATACCAAAGATAGGAGAGGACTAGGCTAAGAGAGTAATAAGACTAGTCCCACTCATGTACGACCTATGGTTAAGAAAGTAGTGGCTTCAGGAAGCTAATTAAAAGCTTCTCCAATCTTTCATGCATGTGGAGATATAGGACATTTGAAATTTGAATATCTATCTTTTAGACACTCAATCCATGTCCAGTGCAGACTTTATAAGTAAATTCAAACCTATCGAAAAAATGTTGTAGAATGTGAGGAGTCCTACTAGAAAACTACAAAAAGAAAAGGACATGAGGAAATTTCCCACTCCTACCAAAATGACTAGAAGAATGGAGGAGTTAATTTGCCCAACTAAACCTAAAGACAAAAAAAATGATAAATTAGGTAAATCAAGAAAGAGTTCAATTGGCAATCAAGAAAGAGTTCAATTGGCCCCAAAATCCAAATCCCCTTGAAATAATATGCCTATTAAAGGAGAACCCAAGAAAAATTCTACACCTCTTATAAAAAGTGTAAGCCCAAAGAAAGTAATATCCAAATGGATCGTAAAAAAACAAATCTAACTGCCTTGTGATACATACCACTCTTAAAGCATGCAATAGTGCAAAATGGTACTTGGATAGCGGATGCTCAAGGCATATGACTGATGATAGGACCCACTTTTACAATTATGTCAATTCTGACTCTGGGTTGATCAACTTTGGGGATGGTAACATGGCTAGAATCATTGGGTGAGGGACATTTGTTGGGCTAGGCATGCCCAAGATTGAAAATGTTCTTTGCGTGGAGGGTTTGAAACACAACTTCTCAAGTATATCACAGATTTGTGACAAAGAACATTTCGTAAAACTCTCTAAAGAGGTATGTGAGATCTCATATCCAATAGGAAAATTGATTATCAGAGTTCTTCGCACCAGTGATAACTATAATGTCATTGAAAGTAGTGGAGAAACGATCTCTCATTCTAGATGCCACATGGACAGGAAAAATGAGTCTGAACTTTGGCACCAAAGACTTGGCCATGTTCATTACCAAAATTTGTCTTGCTTAAGCTTAAAGAACCTGGTGAGAGGACTTCCAAGATTGGGAAAAAGGCCATGATTGTATGTGGGGACTGTCAGAAAGGTAAACAAATTAAGGTCGACCATAAAAAGACAACCACCCTAGCCACCTCAAAGCCACTAGAACTTTTACATATGGACCTTGTTGGTCCCACTAGAGCTTAAAGCCAATGTGGAAAGAGACAGTTTCTAGGTTCACCTGGGTTGCTTTCTTAAGGGAAAAATCAGATACATTTGAAGAGTTTATAAAACTTGTAAAGCCATATCAGAATGAAAAAGGCTATATGATTGATCAAATTCAGAGTGATCATGGTGACAAATTCGAGAATGATTAATTACAGAAGTTTTATGATGAATCTGGAATTCGACATGAATTCTTAGCACCCAAAACTCTACACCAAAATGGAGTAGCTGAAAGAAAAAATAGGGTGCTTTAGAAATGGGCTCGGTCATTCTGAACAGAAAAGAATTAGCAAAAACTTTTTGGACCAAAGCTATAAACACATTCTTCAACATAATTAACTGAGTTTATCTTAGAGTTGTTCACAACCCCAAGTGCAGGGTTGTGCTATAGTAATAACTCGGTGAGATCGAGGTCGAATCCACAGGAAATGGGGAACAAAGTTTAGAACTAATTTAAATATAACTTGTTTATCTAGGTTTTTAATCCAACGATGAAGAAAAATATTTTAATTAATAAAGATAAAATACTAAGGATCCAGGAATCCACTTATAGTAATATCAATACTAATCTACTTGATTCAACAATAACTTGATTGGAATCGATATCCTATCTTATTCAATCAGATGATGGACTGGTTAAAACAAAATATGAACTTTTATTAGTTTAGTTCCCTCATGAAGTACCAATGCAATGATTGCAGGGAATTCAAGCATCTACCATGCCCATAGAAGATGGTGGATCATAAATTTTATAGATCACACAATTGCAAAACGGGTAAGAAGATATTAAAATCTTCTCGATCATCTACTATAATTGCTGTCGCAATAAATCATAGAAAATTAAAAATATTCTTTTATTCAAACTAATAATTAACGAAAGTTTAACATAAAATTGAATCAAAGTAAACTAAACATTAAGAATAACTACAAGCTTTATCCGTTAGCCTTAATTAAGAGATTAGCTAGTCATAGTTAATTCAAAAATAAAAGATTAACTAAAAAGATTAATTAGAACTTGTGAAGAAATTGAAGTAGAAGAATGTTGTTAGCGCTCCACCTAGGCCTTATCTCCCTTTCCAAACCATAGAAGATGATTTAGAATAACCTATAGACTCCTTTAAAAAGTTTTCGAACTCATTCTTTTACACTACCTCAGAAAAGTTGGCAAATTGACTTGGAATTTACGTAGTTACTATGGCTTCGATGACATCGAAAAGTGCATGAATTTTTACAGCAACCAATTGAGAAAATTCTTGATTTTCTTGATGGCATCGAAGTGGCTTCGATGTCATCGAAGTCTAGTTTTGTAATTTTTTAGAACTATATTTTTTTAGCTCCAAAATTTTAAAATATCATTTTTTCTGGCCCTGAATTTTTACTATTCATTTTCTTAACTTCAAATCTCCGATTCTCTTCATTCCTTATTTAGTTTCCTTAGATATTTGTCATGTAAATTCTTCATTAATGACTTCTAAATCGTCAATTATTCATTATCTTCTTTTGGACTCTAAATTCATCCTTTTAGATACATATTCATCATAGGCTTCCGAATAACCTTGCATGATAAAAATGTATATAACTAAATCAAACTAATACTTAAATTGTAGGAAAGCTGATGTAATTGAAGGGTTAAATATGCAATATCTGAGTCTCAACACACCTCAACTAGTATTTTACTAGTCCCTAGCAAAACATGCGAAAGATGTTTCAAAAGCAAATGAATAGTTTCCATGAGCTCAAGCGGTATATTATAGAAATATAAAATACATTAATGTTAAGTAATACTTTCACCTAAACTTTAGCACTTGGTTAATGTCCTAATTAAGTTCAAAGCATTAATCCTATAATTAGAAAAACTCTATACATTGAGTTCCATAAGTGCATAGTGAAGTCTAGACTTATCATTACTAAAGGTTCAGTTATATACTTTCAGGATAACATTGATAATCAAAGGAGTTCAAGATAACCAAAACTAGCCTTACAATTCAACCTTCTACTCATCCATCTTTTGATTTTTTTCATCAATGACTTTTACACTATTTTCACTCTTTTCTTCTTCTTTACAATCCTTTTATGTAACTTTAATAGGTAGCCCTTTTGGATGACAACTATTTTTTTAACTGGATATCACTTCTCTCTTTTCTTCTATTTTTTTTTTTCAATTCTTTTTCATTGATCATGATGGACAAAGTTTCCATATTCAGTTCCTATCATTCTCAATAATCATCAAGTTAACAATTCAATATCCAACTTAAACTTTAATGTGTAAGCTAAATGTGGTATGTGAATTACATGGCTCAATCAATGTTAACTTCTAATTAAGAATTGACAACTCAAACTTAACTTTAAAAATCTATTAAATAACTAAAATCTAGAATTCAAAAATCCTTAACATTAAGTATCTTATCATTCTAATATATGAATTATCTTTAAAATAACTTGACTTCATAGAAATTTTATAATTTTTAAAGAATTTTAACTTAAAAATTTTAACAATTTTTCTCAAATTCAAAGAATTTCTATAAGAAAACCTACCCCCAACCTAAAATTTACATTGTCCTCAATGTATAAAATATGCAATAAGAGCAAATTTGAGAGTAATGAAAATAAATGGGAGTATATATAGAGTACTATGAGGTGATAACAAATGGGCCAGTGTGATCTTCCTATCTAAAGATGTTTCAGCAACTATATTAAACCTAATAAAACAAACTAATCCTGAGAAAAAAAGAAACCCTAATCCTAAGAAAGCAATGGAAAATTACTCATTCTTGATAGATAGGTTCCTCCTGTGGCTAGTATCGCGATAAATTTCTTAGCAGGTTTCTCTACAAAATCATCCAAAAATCCCTTTTGCAGTAGGCTTGGATGTCCTGGAGCATGGATGTCCTAAGAAATTTATGACCCTCATTATAAAATTTCCTTTTAATCCCTTGATGCGTCCAAAGTATATAACATTCACTTGTGGCAAAAAAGTTTTTAATGTTAGTACACCATGGTGAATTAGAGACTACAAGTAGGTGAAGTTCAGAAAAATCTCATTAGGCAGTGTAGTCTCAACACATTCCGAAGTTTCAAACTTGGGTTTAGATTCTAGCACTTCCACCGTTAATGGTAAATATTCAGCATTGGTAGAAGGAGGATTTTCAAAACAATTATCTTTCCGGTCAGTGTTAGGCACCGGGACACAATCTTGCAAGGCATTCACTAAGTCTATAATTATATTATCATTAGAATCTGTAAAGTGTATCAAGAAAACTTCTAAAGAGTTGAGACATTCAGTTGAAAGTAACTCATTCTCCACATTGAGGTCAAGTGTGTCATGTGGGTGGAGTAGAGAATCATAAGTATATTTGGAATGTAACCGTGCTTCTTGATCATTGTAAGTGCTTGTATTTGAAGTATACTTAGAATTGTCAAATTTCATAGACAAAGTACCGGATTGTTCGCAAGTACCCTTCAGTCTTTTTTGACATCTCATGAAGATCGACTCAAGATCAGCTCAACATCTCAAGGCTTAAAGACTTTGCATAGTTCAAGACTAAAACACTCTGTATTTGTCAACCATCAGGTGGTATAACCTTAGAATGACCCTAGGTTAGGTGTTTTTAAATTATGACCATAAATATAATGTATACAATATAAAAACACTGAAGTTCGGCCAACCCAACTTCTGATTTGGCTAGCCTAACTAAATACGGCCAACCTAACAATATTCGAGCAAGTTTGCAACAACATTACAAAAAAAAAAAAAAAAATCTGTTGCAAGTTCGGCTAGCCTAACTTTGGGATCAGCCAACCTAACTTAAAGTTAGGCCAGCCCGAGAGTTCGCGGGTCGAGTCTCCAACAATGGATTTCTTTAGAATTCAGGGAGATTGGGCCACTCAAATTTTGAATAAATCTTATCTCGTGCAATTCAATAGCCGTTGGAATGAATCTGGTGGAATCTGGCCAGCTGAAGTTATTCTTAGGTCAACCAAATTTTCAATATCTCTGGCTATAAATAGAGGTCTTCAATGAAAAATCACTCTAAACCTTCTGCAAGTGAGAGAAAAGCTCAAGTCCTCGGCAAGCTAATTGTGTGGTATTTATAATTTATTTTTAGCTTATTCAATTCCATTTTTCAAGATCATTTCAATCTTATTTTAAAGAGTATTCTATACTCTTTTTGAGATCTAAGAGAATCAAATCAAATAGCATTTGATTTTTTCATTTTTAAAATACTATAGAACTCTATATTCTTTCTTTTGATCGAATACTGCCTCCTCTACATACAATAAAGAAGTTCTTCTGCTATAAGCTTCTACTACATCTTCGAATCGACATTTGAAGATAAGTTATTTATTGTTTATTTCATTTAAGGTTTTCTGAGATAGCCCGTGAAAATATCAGTGGGTTGATTTGTGATAGCTCGTGAAAATCACAAAGTGGGTTTTTGTTGGTGATAGCCCATCAAAATCATGAAAGAGGTTTTATTGTGGTGATCCCGTGAAAATCATAAGGAACTGTATAAGGTTGTTAAGGTGAACCTGTGAAAACCTTGTTATAGTGAAAGCCAAAATTACAAGGGTAGTAATTTTAGGAGTAAAGTAGGTATGGTTGTTTTAAAGCACTGAACCACTATAACTCCTTGTGCATCTGTGGTGAATGTTTATTTTCTTTTGATGGTTAATGCTATTTATTTCATTCTTGTGGTCAAAAATCAAATCTAGACAACCTAAACCTAATTGTGTTCAACGCCACTCCCCCGCAACGACGCCAAGAAATTGTTCACAACCCAAAGTGTAGGGTTTTGATGTAATAATAACTCGGTGAAACTGAGGTTGAATCCACAAGAAATAGGGAACACGGTTTAGAACTAATATAAATCTAACTTGGTTGTCTAGGTTTTTAATCTAGAGATGAAGAAAAAAGTTTTAATTAATAAAGATAAAAGACTAAAGATCTAGGAATTCACTTATAGCAATCTCGATATTAATCTGTTTTATTCAATGATATCTCGATTGGAATCGAAGTCCTATCATATCCAATCGAATGATGGAGCGGTTAAAACAGAATTCGAACTTTCATTAGTTTAGTTCCCTCATGAAGTACCAATGCGATGATTGTAGGGAATTCAAGCATCTACCATGCCCATAGACAATGGTGGATTATAAATTTTACAGATCACATGCACAATTACAAAACGGGTAAGAAGATATTAAAAGCTTCCTGAACATCTACTGTAATTGCAGTCATAATAAATCATAAAAAACTGAAAATATTCCTTCATTTAAATTAATAATTAATGGAAGTTTAACATAAGCTTAAATCAAAGTAAACTATACATTAAGCATAACTACAAGCTTCATTACTTAGCCTTAGATAAAAAATTAACTAGTCATAGATAACTTAAAAACAAAAGAAAAACCAAAAAGATGAAATAGAACCCATGAATAAATCGAAATAGAAGAATATTGTCGAAGTATATTTTTACAATTTTTCAGAACTATGTTTTTTTAGCCCCAGAATTTTAGAATATCCATTTTATAACCCTAAATTTTTTAAATTCATTTTCTTCACTTTAAATCTTTGATTCTCTTCATTCCTCATTTGGTTTATTTGATTTTTTTTTATGTGAGTTCTTCATTAATGACTTCCAAATCTTTAATTCTTCATTATTTTCTTTTGAACTCTAAATCCATCCTTTTAAATGCATATTCATCATAGGCTTCCGAATCACCTCACATAATAAAAATGTATATAATTAAATCGAATTAAAAATTAAATTATAGGAAAGCTAATGTAATTGAAGGGTTAACTATTTAATATTTGAGTCTCGACAAGAGCAGGTTTAAACAAAACGACGTATGAGTTGTGGCATTGGAAGCCACCGAGTGTTAAGTATTTTTGGGTGTTCCATAACAAATGTTACATACATACTTAAAGACCAGAAAAACTTGAGAAAATTTGACCCAAAAAGCAACGATGGAATTTTCTTAGGATTCTCTCTAAATAGTCGTGTTGTTAGGGTTTATAATCTTAGGACCCTTAAAATTCAAGAATCAGTGAGCGTGCTTGTTGATGACCAACAACATGACAAAAATGCTCCTAAAGTAGATGTGGATGAAGAATTAGGTCCAAATGTAATAGGTAAATCTGATGATGGGCCTACTTCTCCACGAGCGTCTTAACCATTAAGTAATATTCTAGTTATCAAGGATCATCCTCTCAATCAAATAATTTGAGATTCGAGTACCGGGATGAAAACCCGATGATAACTTGAGACTATAAACAATCATCTTTGCTTCACCTCCAAAATAGAACCAATTTTTTTTTATAGAAGCTCTTAAAGATGAATATTGGATTACTGCTATGCAAAAAGTGCTACAACAATTTGAACGAAATGAGGTGTGGTAACTTGTCCCAAGACCACAACACACCAATATCATTGGAACCAAATGAATATATAAAAATAAGTCTGATGAATCTAGAAATGTTGTGAGGAATGAGGCTAGATTAGTTGTGCAAGGATACTCACAAATTGAGAGCATCGATTTCGATGAAACATTTACCTCGGTTACACGACTAGAGTTTATAAGAATTTTTATGTATATAGCTTATGCTCTGAAATTTAAACTCTTTCAAATGGACATAAAGAGCGCCTTCTCAATGGGGTACTTGAGGAAGAATTGTATGTTGAACAACCTAAGGGATTTATTGATCCCAAACATCCTCACCAAGTATTCATATTGAGGAAAGCACTCTATGGTCTAAAACAAGCTCCCCGTGCATGGTATGAACGTTTAACGCAATTCTTGATTGACCACCAATTTTCTAGGGGGAGTGATCTTTTTGTGCAAAAGACCGGGAATGCCTTACTCATTGCCTAGATTTACGTGGACGATATTGTGCAGGGTATAACGATATTTACAGGTTTTAAAAGGTTCTAGAGGATCTAGCAGGATATAATCTGTTAAGTTCTAGTTTCGCCAATTGGGGTTGTTAGTCAGTTCACCTCCAGGGATCCTTCCATTTGACCCATTTGAATTTTTTATGTTTTTTCGAGTCGATCAGAGGTTTTTTTTTTTTTTTTTTTTTTAATTTTTAAAATTTTAAATTTTTTCAAGTTTTCATACCTTTGGTGTCCTTGAATGGCATGTAATGCATACCAAGAACTAGATCCAAAATTGTGCAACATCAAATACATAATAAGGATAGGAAATTACCTTGAACACTTTATCAATGACACAATTGGTGCATTTGTGACAATCAAGAAATGATGTAAACGTAAGATGTTGTTCAAGTACCTAGAGTATCAGTAAATAATGTAATCTAAAGTAGAAAACAAATTAAGATTTAATAGGAAAATAACAAGAACATCTGCACCTGATTTCTCCAACAAATAATAATAATAATAAAATAATGAAGAACCAGCGAAGGCACGAAACCAAGTCACTCTCCTAGAGAAAATTCGCGCCTTATTCTGGGAGTAACATAATCAATTCAAACTCCCTGCCACGATTGCCCTTGGGATACAACTAGTGATCGGCTAAAATAGCTGATCCCACACCACAATGGCTTGTTGCTCAATATAATTCGGCAAAAAGTAATAATCAAAAGAAAAATAGTTGACATATGTAGGTTTCTCGACGAAGACAGAGAAAAGAACTTGAGGCTAGAGTTAGGGTTTTTTCTTTTAATCACTTAGGTTCTCTCGCTAAGAGATTATATAGCAATAACCCATGCCAACGTGGCAGACACCTAGTGCTGAGGTGGCTACCAACATTACAATGAACGGTCACTAGCTACATTGTTGTTGTAACGTGTCTAACATTTACAAAACTCAGTCACAAGCCCAAAACAAAAATAGAAAACAAATCTCATGTAAACAAGGCCAACCCCAAGCCCAAGCCTGAGCCCAGCCTATCATGCATACATGCATGATGCGATGCGGCACGACACAACAGGCAAGCACACATGTGTAGTCTATAGCATACCATACCCATAAGAGATAACAAAAGCTATCCATATGAACACTGGTATAAAGGAGAAAAATCCTCATTTTTATATGAGGATACAACTCGGACTATTGTCACAAACAACTTTTCAGAGACCAAAATGAAAACTTTCCCCCTTCTCTCTCTTAGTTTTTTCAAAAATCAACAACCTAAACCGGCATAGCATGCAATAGTGGTGACAGCAGAACATAATATGCAATAGTAGTGAGAGCGGATCGGAGCCGATGGTGACAACAAATAGGTGTTGGACTTTGACTATAATGACGTCCTTGTAAAAGTGATGGTGATGATCAAACTAATCATTTTAAGGTTTCTGGTAATCAATCCTTTGTTAGGGTCATTCCAAGCCGACGTATCCAATGCATCTCCTAGATTAAAGATCTAATACATTGGAGTTACATGATCAGCTTAGATGGATGATGGTCGAAATGGGTGGAGATAAATATGACGGGGGTATAGGTAACTAGGTTGATCATGTTGGGCTTGACTTGCTCTGGTACCACTTGATGACAGATGTTCGTATAATAGCAAAGATCAGCAATAGAGATTACCGATTGATCACCAATGCCATGATTTGAAGAGTAACACTTTAACAAACAAATTGTGTTGATCGCGTTGGTATGGTTACCCTTCCACAAACTCAGCTATGGAAAAACCAACTGATAAATTCAAGAGATATAGAGACCTCTCTTTTCTCTTTCACAAAGATGAATAAAAGTAAATTCAATATATATATATATATATATATATATATATATATAACAACTATCAATTACAATACACGAGAATATTTATAATAACTCCTAATCCTAGTTAAGTTACATCATTCATTGCACATCCTAACTTGTAATCATAACCATCTATTTAACAAAATTTTGAAAATAATAAAAATATCCCTTAATCCATGCTTATAAGAAAATTATCTATAACTTATATAGTGTTAGAATTGCATAATCTTAGGCTCTTAGGAAAATAAACTTTTTAGGATTTCAATGATACTTAATAGAATTGGTGGTTTCCTATTTCTTGGGAGGGAATTTTGTTTTGATCCCTCTCTTAGTGCATAGACTTTTCATTGAGGCATAGCTTAATGCCCATTCCAAGCTAGTTGTACATTTTATTCTCATTCAATCTACTCTCCGGCAGCTCCAATCCACCTTTCTTCCAAATAATAAATAAATAAATAACTATATTTAAATAGGCTATGATGGATCCAACCTTGCTTGCATCCAAAGGCCCCCTTTGATTGTGTTCCATCCATGACAAGATACATTAATTGTACGGTTGTGATCAACTGTCCTCCTCCCATCCACTTCATCGATTACACAGGTCTCTATTGTATTCCCTTGAGATCCGTCTCCAAGGTGCCATTTCTCATTCGTAATGGTGATAGCCCCAAGTCCAGAAATACTCAGCCCATTCACTTACCGGAGAGGATGGAAGAAGCAGTTGGTGGCACAGGAGCCATTGTAGAATTCTTATCAGTCAACTCACCAGACAAAGGCTATAAACCGTTGGTCAGGACTTGCTCATAATAAATAAAACGATCAACGTTCTAACCTATTGGCCCATCTGATTCCTGATTTCACCTGGTGAACGGACTGGATCTGGTACGCGTGTGCCAGGTCAGCATGACTGATATGGATGGTCTGTAGGGGCTTTTGTTGTAAATCCTTCAATTCTAAATCGAGCTGGTTTTCCATCGGTTTTCGATCTTTGTAATGTGAATTCGCATAATTAAAAAATATAATTTATTATTATTATTTTTTTTTAAAAGAAAAAAGAAAAAAGAAAGAAAGAAAGAAAGAAAGAATGCCTCTTGAATGAAGAGAAATAAAGAAATGAATGGAATGAATTCTCAAGGGATCACGATCCACAGAATGTTCTTTTTCTTTTCCATTATTTTAATAAGTTGATATGTATATATACATCTGAACTCAAAACAGAAGTAGAGAAAGAGAGAGATTCCTGCAGCCCACCTCCTAACATGTGGAAGAAGTGAGCCATCATCAGAGATCAAACAGCAGAGACGACGACGTTGGTGATCTCAGTAGGGAAGAGAGCAAGGAAAAGGAGAACGGCCATGATGACGATGGGAAGGAGGAGCATCATCAAAGGTGGAGGAGGCAACGGCGGCAAGACGAGGGGGAGTACCAAAAGTAATACTGCCAGAACCAGCAAGATGAGGACCGAAACTAGGCTGAAACACCTAACCATCAACTTTAGTAGAAAAGGAAGAGAAGAACCTCCTTTCCAACGTTGATCGCCGGCTAAGACTAACCTTGTAAAAATCATACTCAGATTGTCTTCTGCAATCCTCGCTTCCACCCTTTCTCTCTAATCCATAACAACGACAACACCGTATTTTCTTCCATTTCTCCGTCAACCTTTAGTTCGCAGCTCCCGTCTTTTTATTTCTACCTGATAAAACACGGAACACACGCACATTGAGAGAGAGAGAGAGAGAGAGAGTACTCTCCCTGATAGATGATTAATAGTATTTATATATATGAGGAAAATGTTAAAGTGACAGCGGTACCACCGTAAGTATGGTGATATGGTTGAACTTGTGTTCCACGTGGTCTGTACGTTTGACCCGTCCAACAACTGCTTGGTCATTTCACGGGGAGCCCCAAAACTTCAGGGCTATCAAATGACCAGGTGGGCCACACCACAGGGGACGGACAATGAGGTACACCCACCACATAAAGGGTCCAGATTCAATGAGGCTCTCATCAATATGTGTATGTCACCCACATCTGCCATCAGGTACGCCCCCATGTGATGTGACATCAAATAATCTAGTCAATTTGACCATCAGTGGGTCCACCCAAAAAAAAAAGCAAACGTACTGGCTACGCCCCTGCCACTAGCCCGGTGGTCGGTGCTCTGTGGGCCCTGCCGTAATGTATGTGTTTCATCCATACCGTTCATACATTTCTACATGTCATTTTATGGATTGATCCTAAAAGCGAGAGGGATATAAGTCTCACTGGACCACACCACGGGAAAATAATAATGATTAGATATCCACTATTAAAATCCTCTTAAGGCCTAGTGTACTGTTTGTTTGACATCAAATCTGTTGATTAGGTCATAAAGACCTCGATGAAGGGAAAAAACAAGGATCAGCTTGATCCAAAACTTTCATGGTCCCAAAAAGTTTTTAATGATCGACATTCATTCAACAGTGATTCCTTTAATGTGGTCCACTTGAGAGTGGGATATATCTCATTTTTTGTCTCTTATCCTAAAATGATCTATAACAATAGATGGACGGAATGGATGACACACATATATCATGGCGGGGCCCACAGAACACCGATCATCAGCCATTGGCTGGTGGCGGGGGAGTAGCCAATCCAAGTGGGTCCCACCACTTGAGTTAGTATGGATAAGGACGTCCTTACATTGAGAATTGTTTACAACCTACGTGAACTTTCATGTGGAGATAGTTATTACTGTGAAGGCATAACTTGCTATAACATCCGAGCCATGCAAAAAGTGGGGTACGTCATAGAGAGACGAAATCAGGATAGTTCATTGATTAGGTAGGCTACACCGTTGAAATAAATGGGCAGTCCATAATCTTATTCAATGTATATGGATTGTATCATTTTACTCTTTTGTGAACTTCATGCAATGATCCGACTTTTCTTCGTTTCACTTTGCTTATTCCAGCGAAGTCATTTGTCAGTATAAAATAAAAATCTTGCGTGTGAGCATTTTTTTAAAGAGGTGTCACCGTCTTGAGTAGCTGGACGAATACGTAACCATCCAACAATGCACCCAAATGTCAATCTGCCAAGCGCCAACAACATCTATCCAATTCGACCAAAAGGCTGGCCTGGCCGCACGTTAAAGAATACTTCCCGCAAAAATCAAATCAGGCCAATCTACTGGTCCGGTGAGGCAGACCACAGAAAACAATGCGTTGTTGCCTGTATGTATGTATGCGGTCCACCAGAGGAGCGGCCTGGCCTGAATTTCGAGCTGCGCGGTACTCATGGACGCGTAATGTAATAGGCATGACATGTAAACAGCTAAGCAATAACTGATCCATTGAAAGAGCATAATCAGTGTCGTATCTGTTTTAATCGGTGATTAAAATCTCAACATCATGTGTTATGTTGTGCGTCGTTTTCGGCACTTGTGCAGGACCGCCAGAATTAAATTCGCAAATTCAAATCAAACCTGGCAATAAATATTACGCCAAGCACCAATATAGTCAAATACGTAGTGTATGATCGAGATTTGGTAAGATTGGTCACCTATTTAAGCACTCGTTCAACATGTAAAATAGGATCATGTGATATTCAAAAGGTGAAATTTGTTCTCTGATGATGAGTTGCACCTTTGCATTCCGTATGAAAGTACTTTTTAATATAAAAGGACTTTTGAATACAAAAGGACTTTTCAATAAGGTAAATGAAAATGAGAAGGGGATTCTTATATATAGTCAGTCCGAAGAGCAACTGCAAACACTTTTCCGATTGATGAACTGAATCTAACGCATGGGCATGAACTCAAATTACAGCTAAAAGTTATCAACTACTTCATTACTTTTACGGATTACACTACGAAATATAAACAGTAGGCTGAAAAATAAAAGATTACACTAAGAAATGTAATTTACTTGACAGAGAAAGTAAATGATTACACTATAGAATGTAATTTGACTGATAATTTAAAAGGTAATTGAAAGATAGATTTAGTTTGTTTGGGTTGGTATGAGACTAAATCTTCCTGCTTGGTTCATTTGCTATATATAATCTTGATTTACCCATCTAGATCCTTCCTACGTTCTGACAGTTACTGTTGTGGATAAAAACAGACTAGCCAATGAGATAAGGTCAGGTCGGACATTTGTGCACACCGCAAAGTTACTCAACAACGTTTATGATGAAGACACTAGCCTGAGCAGAAAAGGAGCTCAAGCTTGGCCATGATAAAGACCTTGGCCCCATCCCCAATCTAAGCAGGGAAACAGCTCGGTCTCAACAGTTTAGGATAGGTCAATAGATTGACCATTCACTTAACACCAAAAGAAAACACGACCATGGTTCACCAGAGAATTCAAGATGGTTACCCAATCTTCAGAACAACCGTATAAGCCACATCGGAGTCTCCACCTCAACTCCCTATTATAACCCTTGACTATTTCCAACCTGGCCCCGACGGACTCTATCCCAGCAGAGGGTTACAGGAGAAGATTGCAACACGGATGTCCCTGAGATCTCAGTCAAGGATCTCGGGAGATATCCATAGTATCCTCGAAAACCAATCATTCACGGGATCTGAATCCCACTATAATACTCTCTTACTAAAAAGGGAATCCTCTGATACACCATCGCCATCTCTCACTTATAAATAGGAGCACCCCTAACGGTGAAAGGTACGCATAATCTTAAGCTTAAAACCCTATTCACGACTAGACCCAGATTCCCTACATGACTTAGGCATTAGAGGATCCCTTGCTGCAGCGAGGGTCTCTTATGTCCGCTCTTTGTGCAGGTACCCTAAGGTCTAGGGAAGGCTACCCAGATTTCTACATTAATAGTTTGACGCTGTTTATGAGAGTGACGTTGAAAGCTATTCTCATCACTCGATAATGGTGAAAAGGAAGAAAAAAAATCCAAACCTCCATTGCTGCACCCGACCCTACGCTACCAGAGTAGTCTGCAGACCATCGAGACTTGTCTTCAAGCTACAGCGATCCCAGAACCGAAGAAGTTGGCTTGTCTCTCTAGAACAATAAGTTAAGGCATTGACTAGCAACATTGACATAATAAAGCAAATGATAGAGCAACAGAACCCTTCCCTCGTCCAAGGGGCTAAGGATGTGTTGGCTCAGGCAGCCACAAAAGTTCCTACACCATCTGGAGCACCCATCAGCTCTTAAAGGAGTGGACAAGTAGGTGAACTACCAAGTCCAGCACCCTCCCAATCTTTGAGCATTGCTGTGTGTTAAGGGTCAAATATTGCATATTATCCCACATTTATATCTTGGTTTTATGAACATGATAATGCTTAACATTCTATGTTACTTATATTTGTATTTGTAACACCCTAGATTTTTTTCAACCTGGAGTTAGACGTCCTTAGAAAATGGGTCAACCATAACGCCAACTTGGGAGTGGAGTTTATGCTTAACCCCCTATTTTCAAGGCGTTACAGTATTGCAAGGTGAATTTAAGAGCTTGGATTAAAAATGGTGCTAAAAGCATAGATTTAATGCTCAAGAATCACCAAGGCAAGGGATAGATCTACAAGCAACGTGACGGGCTCATAGAGATTGGATGTTTAACCTACTGCATCCAATTGAGACGGCTATTAAACCAGTAGAGTAGAAGAATCAACCCATAGCTGGGAAAATGGAGGTCCAGACATGAAGCTGGTTGCTCTACAAGACCTTGTAGAGTAAGCTTATCCTATAATGGCTGTATGGGGCCCGCTCTAACCTATTCAAACACTTTGACACAGGGAAGGACATAAGGTCGAGCACCATCTTCCTTAAGGGGATAATTGTTCCGAATCTATGGAACTTTTTTGGACTCATCAGAGATAATTCTCGAATCTATGAGGAAAAGAACAAAAATAAAAAATAAAAAATAAATTTTATAAAATTTGAAATTAATTGATAAATGAATTAAACGGGTTCACGACCTGGGATACTAAGCAATGGGAGAGAGATCAGAATCAAACTACAACTAAAACTCGTATAATTCTCAACTTACTATAAATAGTAAACTTACTATTTATAGACTTTCGTGATGCCTACTAATTCGCAAGGTTTTCGGCCAAAATTAGTAAATATCCTATTTGGCTTCAGTAACATTTTCTCACTTCTCGTGTTGGCGCAACTCCTATAGCCCATGGAAGAGTTATAATCAAATTAAAACATACTATTTATAGTAAAAACATAGTAAAAATGAAATTTAAATAGGGAAATGACCGTCGATCTGGTGGTATTTCACAAATCCGGCTTACGCAACCTGACACAGCAGGGTTAATTGGCTAAAGTAGCTCGCTCTACTCCAAAATCATATATTTTACGCACGATAACTCATTTTGGATTACGAGATACGCTCGATTTAAGATCTAACGGTCCGGATCACTTCTGTCATCGACTAGGCCTTTTTTGATCCATCTCAGCCATGAAACTATATGCAACTCACTCTACATCATAATCCCCAAATAATCAAACCAGTACCTAGCCTACACTACTTATTCACCTAGTTATTTCTTTAATAGTTATAGAGTTTTCCAACTAGGTGTGAAAGTTGGAGCTCCACAACTATAATACGACTCCCTAGGATGTTCCTAGGCATCTTTTAGGGTCTAAGAAGTGGACCAAAATGGTGGAGAAGCCGTCGCTAAGAGTTTTTTTTTCTTCTTCCTTAGTTGTTTTCATATTTTTTTCTAGGATTTTAGATCCAATCATGTATATGGTTGGCTAAACCTCTTAGTTAGGGCTAAGAGGTGAAGCTTATAGCATGATGGGATGTTTTTATTGCTTTGATTTATGTTTATGTTAAATTTTATGGATTCTAATTTGATATTTAATGAATACTTTTAGTTTTTAATGGTTTATTGTGACTCGAATTATAGTAGATCTGTAATAGCTTTGAGTATCTTCTTTTCCTGATTTGAGATTATGAAATTAGTAAGTTTTATTTTTCACCATTGTCTCTTGGGCATGGTTGGGTGATGGAATCCTTCCTAATCTTTACAATTCTCTTACTTTGAGATTATGGGATTAGTAAATCCTATTATTTGCCATTATCTCTTGGGTATGGTTTGGTGATGAAATTCCTACCAATTATCGTAGTTCTCTTTCATTGGGAATTAGGTCATTAGAAGTTTAGATTTGATTTTATTGATATATTTTCCAATTGGATAGGATAGGAGTTCAATTCTAATTGTGTTACTTGAATCAAGCAAGAGAGCTTCCAGATCACTACATGTCACGCCTCAAAACCTAGGTATAAAGTGTGCACCCTTAGACCCGAGTTTCAATTCGTAACTCGTACACAAAGTGTACTAACTTAATTCCTTAATCAATTTAATCAAATGTGATAATTACATTCAGTATAAGTTCCACCATAATCTCAATCACACATATATAACACTTAACACCAATTAACCATGCATAAATAGGATCCTTACTCTTGCTCGGGTGGTAGACTCTCAGGAGTTTCAACACCCGGTCAAGGGTTCGAGTATCTATAAGTGGTGAAATTCCTTAGCGTGAGTGTGTAAGGTGTGTATGCGTGTGGTAAAAAAAAAATCATGCATAGATAAATCTTGATGACTCTTAAAATAAAATAAATCTTAAAAAAATCATTCACTTATTATACCATCATACTATGATTATGTTTATTTCATGTTAACATTGTTTCAATGAAATAAATATAAATAATCTCTCAAAATCTTAAAATCAATACTGATATGCATTATACGTTAATCAAACTATGCTAACAAATAAATCACATAATCAGAAAGTGTCTAATGTCATCACTTCATCTTCAGATAAGTATGGTCATGTTTCACGTGAGTCATGTTTAGGTATGGTAGATCCTTCCAGTTCTTGCACCATATCATCTGCTAATGGTTCATCTGTATGATTTTTCTATCAATAAAAATGTAAGCTGGCCAGGCTTAGTAAACTGACCTAGCATGTTTCATAACCACAACATTAAATTAATACAAAAATATATGTACAATGATATGGATGTAAAATGGTGTATGAATACATCAGATGAGATGATCGTCTAGCTACCTGGGTTGGATGTCGTCAACCCACATCCACCCGTTAGATAGGATTTCACCTTCAGTAGGCTTAGGCATAGCCCGCATCTGGTAACGCTCTACTAGGATTGACATTTCTTCCAGGGAGGGCCCTTACGATCGACCATACATTATGTAAATGAAATGAATGATGGATGATATGTAAATACATATATTTTTTTTCATATTTGACATAATTGTCTATATAAGAATATTCACATATGAATTTATCATACAATTATCATATCAAAATACTCAAATCAGTAAATCAATCAAACAATAACAACGATTTATTTTAATTTTAATGAATTATGAGACAAGTTGGGTTACTCACCTGAGTCTGGAATTGAATTCTGAGGTCCTATCAATTATATCAGCGATATTATTATTCATTTATTTTTATTACGTAGTGGGGCCCACCTTTGATTAACATTTTAGGTGGCCAAATCTAAAATAATCAAATAATTAAAATTTTTATTTTATATTTTTATCTTTTATTTCCTTTTTAAGATTATAAAATTGATTGGGAATTATTTGATTAAGGTGACCCATCGGATGATTAGATCATTAAGATTCTTGAGATCTTGTTATGTTTTGCCTCTATACATTGGATGAATGGTATGGATCTAACCACACATACACCAATGGCCCATCTCGACCTTCTACACCAAGTGATACCCACACTTGTGCAAAAATCTAAGATTTCCTTATTAAACACTTATAGATCTAGCTAATATGGCCCATCTGATGGTCAGAATGATATGAAATTTAAGGTCCTTGTATATTTTGGCCTTAGGGATCATATGATCCGTACAGATCTAATCTAATTTGATCAGATGCACACTAATTACAATTATATAATTTTAGACTCTCCTCACCTTTACATTGTATCTACCTATAATTCAATACAATGAACATATGGCCGATCCACACCTTTTATTGTATACATCGAATCAAATTACATTACATATATTAAAACAATACTGAAAGGAGGACGTTATACATAACTGATCTAAGTAATCCAAAACTCTCTTTCTCCCTTTCTCTATTGTTGCAGGTAGCCTTTTTGTTAATGTCTAGTTTCCATTAGAACTCTTTTTACATTTGGGTGTTTGAATCTTGAGAGATGTGGGGAGGTTTAGAAGTATATTTAAAGTATACGGGTTAATGATATAGATAAGATAGAAGATAAAATAGATTTAAAATAAAGATAAGATGAAATTTTATTATTATTATTATTATTAGTAGTAGTAAATTTTCAAGGCCTTAACATTACAAGTGGATTCTTGGAAACCTAGTTCCCACCTTTAAATTCTTAGTTTTAATTACTCTATCCACGATTACTCTTTCAAATACTTCAGAATTAGTTTCATATATTTTTTTAGTTATACTTTTATTAATTTCAGAAACATACAAGTTTCAGTCCTTGTGGATTTAACCTCAGTCTTACCAAGATTATTACTACATCACGACCCTATGAAATAGTAGTGAAGACCGCTTGAGTTGAAGTAGGAATATGCCAATATGTCCTAGAGGGGGGGTGAATAGAACTTTTTAAAGTTTTACAATGTATTTAAAAATCCTATTACACTAATCCTTACAGATAGACAATTATCAGGATTACTCAAATGTAACTCTACTGGCTTCCAAACCTGGTAGAGGATCCAATCACAAACTATTCAAGAGACAACACTATATAGCTTAGTTCATGATGGATATAACTGTGTTTGTGTGTGAGGTGTGCTCAAATAAGTAGATATGAAAGCATTGACATAAACAATCACACACATAGATGAATAGCAATTGCAAACACAATCATTTTTTATAGTGCTTCGACTACTTTTCTACTCCACTCTCGGTAACCGCACTCAACCCTTGAGTGTATCGGATTTCACAAAGGAGGTTTCACATGGTTCACCTCTAACCTAAGGTTTTAAATTAGGTTCACCTTCAACCTTTATAACCTACACTGAGGCTGACTGTTTATGCTCTCACGAGCAAGGGTCAACACATCACACCCACTTTTAGGCACACTGGCCAAGGATCTTCCCTAAGACCCTAACGGAGGTTTCACTCGGTTTACCTCAAACCCAAGGTTTTACCCGGTTCACCTCAAATTGAAGGTTTTACTGGTTCACTCATAACCAGATGTTTATGCTCTCAACAAAGCAAGGGTCCACACAACACACCCACCACGTACACTCCCACCGGAGGCTTCCTTGAGAACTTCAAAGGGTGAGAAACACCTTAGACCCAATCCTAAAAAGAAATGATCAAAGGGTCCTCTGAACTATAGATACTTACAGATAAGTTGATGAGTCCCATTCAGCATAGTGGCGAAGATCTCCTCCTTGTTAACGAAGGGTCTTCAGCTCCCTTGATCCGCAACAAATGATACACCAATATAAGGCAACGGGTTGGATCAAGGTTATGATGAAATTCTACTCTCTAGATGTTTTCCTATCAGGAAGATAGAGTGATTCTAATCATCTATGCATTCAAGGCATATCAGCTCAATGATTTGCCATTAAAGTAGTAGCTGGAGGATCCTTGAATGCAGAAGTTCATTCTCCAATCTACTCTATTGAGTATCAATGATGAGGGTGGATTGGAGGATGAACTCCCTTGAGAGAAAGGGCTTTGGGTATATGATCTGAGGTTAAACACACAAAAGCACTCTCTTCTTTCTCTCACAAAAACTAGAGACAAATTCTCTTTAAATAGGCAGAAAGTTCCAACGGATATAAAACGGTCACATTTATGACAGATTTTGATATCATCGAGTAGGTTCGATATCATTGAGCATATACTCTCGATCGTATCGATGATCTGCTCGATGACACAAACTCAATGTCATACGCTTTTGAAAAACCTTCTACCAACTGATCGAGGGAATCGAGACTTGTGTCGATGCTATCAGATTTTGAACTCTGATTTTATCGATATAAGGATTGAGTCCTCGATATTTGAAAAACGAGAGAAACTTACATGAAAATTTTCAGGACTTTAGATTGATCGAGGGATACTCGATATCATCGGAATTTGAATATCAATTATATTAGGAGTCATGTCGATGCATCGATAAATCCAAGGATTTTATCAGGAAACTTGCTGGACAGATTTATCCGTTCTCGATGCAATCAATACGTCTCCGATAACATCGATATTTAAAATATCGATTGTATTGCGTGACCCCCGATCGGAGATAAAAACCACTTGAAAAATGTTGCTGGAGAACTTCGCGTCCATGACCAATAATATCGAGAGCCTTCCGATATCATCGAGATTTGAACTTTAATGGTATCGAGGAGGACTTCGATATATCGAAGCATATATGATTTTTCTTAGTATAAACAAGGGCGCCGGTACTTCCTGTCGATATTATCAAGCCACCTTCGATGGGCTCGAGATTCAAATATCGATGATATCGATAAGTGTGTCGATACATTGATAATCCTGTCCATATATGTATTTGGTTGCTGGACACATTAAGTCCTTATTTGATTTGATCGATTGGTCTTCCAAGGACATTGACAGAGCAGGTCGATTATATCGAGATGTGTATCGATACAATCGACAGGGCAAGAAAACTTAAAGATTTTCTAATGTTTTAAAAAGTTCTCTTACCCAAAAACCCTAATATGTTCTAACTTATTTTTAAGGGTTTTAATCACCTGGTGTTTTAGGACATGCGATGTGAGGTTTAGATTTACCTATGGTGAGCTTCCACACATCCGGTTGAGGCAGACACTTGAATAGATCTTTCTGTGAGGTTCTGCAGTCCGACTGACTCAACCCACACGCTAATTGACAAACCAGGGCACTAGCAAGGGCACTTTCACCCTACACTTGGGGTTGTGAACACTACACTGGCTGCCTCTGACTACATCATGAGTTGCAGAAGAAGAGGTGTGGAAAAGCTCTAGAGACCACGCCGAGGTAGTGGTCAAGAGCGAAGATCCTTGGGAAGTTGAACTCAACAAAGTGTGAGGCTAGATCAGTGACATGTGAGAGGCCTACCTCGCGCATCCTCCAACCTCGATCGAAGCAATGCTAGAAAAGATCAAGCCACCATTCACTCCCGACATCATGCACGCTCAGTTCCCTCCTAGATTTCGAATGCCACAAATCACGCCTTATTCCGAGGCCATTAACCTAGCCGAGCATTTGAATTCCTTCAAGGTGTAGATGGAGCTTCATGGTGCGTTGACAAAAGTAATGTGCCATTCGTTCTCCTTGACCCTGACAGGAGTAGTTTAAAAATGGTTCCGATAACTGAAACCACAATCCATCAATTCGTTCATGCAGCTCAACAAAGCTTTCATCACCAAATTTCTCGAGGAAAAAGAAAGGCTGAAACCAATGACTCACCTCCTCACCATCATCCAAACGGAGGACGAGTTGTTAAAAAAAAAAAAACATCAACTTGGAAGCAATGTAAGTGGAGGGATATTCGGACCAGATCACCCTAGGCACCATGATGGTCAGCCTGAGGGAGGAGAGGTTTCTCTTCTCACTTGGTCAGAACCCTCCAATGATGCTAGATGATCTCCTCAGCCAAGCCCAAAAATACTCAAACATTGAGGAACTTTTCAGCTCGCAAAAAGCTACTTGGAACAGAGGAAGCTCGACTAAGGAGAAGCAACCTAAGGAAGAACAAGCGTTAGCCCCCAACAACAAGCGGAGAAAGGACAACAATTCGACTAGAGGGCAGCATCCGAGCAGAAGGCTTGAGAGCAAATTCAGCTCTTACACCCCCATAATGCAACACTCGAGAAAATCCTCATTGAAGTTTGGGACAAACAGATCCTCAAATGGTCAAACCGGATGAAGACTGATGCCGACAAACGGGATAAAGGGAAGTATTGTCACTTCCACTACGACCATGGTCATTTCATCAGTGACTACTTCCATCTAAAAGATGAAATCGAAGCCCTCATCCGTGACAAATATCTATGAGAATATGTCAACGGGAGGGAAGAGCAGGCAGATTGGAAGAACGAACAACCCATCAACAATAACGAGGCTATTAGAGAAGTCCGTACCATCTTTGGCAGGCTTGCTGGAGGAGATGATTTAAACCAAGCACGTAGAGCCCATCGTAGTATTAGCCACAACAACTCAAAACATTAAGTCCACATCACTAGCAGGCCTCTGAAAGAGCAAAAGGTAACCTCCTACAAACTAACCTTCACCAAAGAGGATGCCCAATGTGTTTGCCACCCTCATGATGACGCACTAGTAGTAGTCATCACTGTAGCTAACTGTAAGGTGTTTCGGATTCTAGTGGACATCGGCAGCTCCACCAATATCCTCTTTTTCGATGCCTTCAACAAGATGGGTATCGGAAGGCCTCGACTCTAACCTGTCAGAACTCCTCTCCTCGAGTTTGCAGGAGATAAAGTTACATCCAAAGGATCCAAACTGCTCCCCATGACAGCAGGAGAAGGACCAAATCAAATGACGAGAATGATAGACTTTCTCATAGTCGACTGCCCTTCCATCTATAACATCATCCTCAGGCGACCCTCTCTCAACACTCTATGAACAGTGGTATCCACATATCTCCTTACAATGAAATTCTCAACCGAGCATAGGGTTGAGCTCGTCAGAGGAGATCAACAGGAAGTACATCAGTGTTATTCTACCACCTTATGGACTCAATACCAGGCAATGGCAATCACGTCACTCAATCTCCGGGAAGATTCAATTAAGAGAGTGTCCCCATTCGAAGATCTCATAGCCGTCCCCCTCAGCAATTCTGACCTGCCTTAAACTGTTCAAGCTGGCTCATCATTAGCTCCAGCTCTAAGGAATGAAATCATGGACCTCCTCTGACAACACATCAACATATTCGCCTGGCTCCATTGGGACATGCCTGGCATCGACCCAAAAGTTATGGTCCACAAACTAAACATGGATCCTGACCATTAACCAGTGAGGTAGAAGCAACGGGCTTTCGAACTAGAACATTATGTCATCATCGGGGAGAAGGTCGACAAACTCCTCGAAGCAGGCTTCATCGAAGAGATATACTACCTTGACTGGATCATAAATGTCATCTTTGTGAAAAAGTCTAATGGGAAGTAACGGGTTATTGTTGATTACACCGACCAGAACAAATCCTACCCCAAGGACAGTTTCCTCCTCCTACGAATCGACCAACTCGTCTATAGCATAATCGGACACGAGCTCCTGAGTTTCATGGATGCTTACTCAGGTTATAACCAGATCGCTATGCATCCTTACGCCAAGCAGAAGACAACCTTTATCATTAATAAAGGCCTTTACTGTTACAAGGTCATGCCCTTCAGGTTAAAGAATGCTGGAGCTACGTACCAACAACTTGTCAATAAAATGTTTGCTCAATAGATCGGACAATCCATGAAAGTCTACCTCGATGATATGCTCGTTATAAGTACAAAATCTACAAGCTACACCACCGACCTTGAGGAAATGTTCACAATCCTAAGAAAGTACTTGATGAAATTAAATCTAAGCAAGTGTGACTTTAGCGTCAGCTTGGGAAATTTCCTTGACTTTCTGGTCAGCCAAAGAGGGATAGAGGTAAACCCTGACAAAATCTAAGCTCTTCTGGCCATGAGCTTGCCCAAGACAATAAAGGAAGTTCAATGCCTCACTGGCAGGATTGCTGCCTTCAACTGATTTGCCTCCCAAGCCACGGATAAGTGCATGTCGTTCTTTAAACTGTTGAAGGGAAAGCAGAGGATGGAGTGGACTGAGGACTGTGAGCTAGCCTTCCAACAACTCAAACAGTACCTAGGTTCACCCTCGCTGCTCTCTAAACCTTAGCAGGGAGAGCTACTACTACTATACCTAGCTGTCTCAGCCGCGGTAGTCAGCTCGGCCCTCATCTGAGAAGATAAAGAAAAACAACTATCAGTGTACTATGTCAATAAGGCCCTGGTCCCTACTAAAACGAGATATCCAGACATCAAAAGGCTTGCCCTGGCTATGGTCATCCCATCCTGTCGCCTCTGACCTTACTTCCAAGCCCATACCATCACAGTCCCGATCAATCAACCTCTCCACTAGGCACTTCAAAGGCTTGAGGTACCGGAGAGACTCATAAAATGGGTAATTGATCTCAATGAGTTTGACATCAGATACTAGCCACAAACCGTCATCGAAAGCCAAGTAATGACCAATTTGATTGTTGAACTCGCTGTTGAATAGAACCCGAAAGTTGATCCAAGAAACAGAGCCGAGCAGCCAACCGAGGATAAACAAGTGGTCAAACTCGATCCACTGACCTAGATATTGTATGTCGATGGCTCATCCAATTCTAAAGGCAACAGGGCCAGGGTAGTCCTTAAGGCTCCTGATCAGACCTACACGTAGTATGCCTTAAGATTTGAATTTCAAACATAAAACAACAAGGTGGAGTAAGAAGCATTGCTCATCGGCCTTAGGTTGGTAGTGACAATGGGAGCTCAAAGCTTAAAAATCTAAAGTGACTCATAACTTGTTGTCAATTAGGTCACTAGCCAGTACTAAGACAAGGAGGAAAGAATGATTTCCTGCTTACAAAAGGCCCAAGAACTCATCAGTAACTTCCCCAAGTGTGACATTAACCTGATCCCTAGGTCGAAAAACTCAAAAGTAGATACGCTATCAAAACTGGCCACAATGGATGAAGATGACATCTTGAGGTTAATCCCAATTGAGTACTTGGCAGAGCCAAGCATCAATGATTCCAATTCAAACACAGCCTTTCCAGTGAATTCGACGCCGAGCTGGATGGACCCAATAATCGATTATCTCCAAGAAGGGAAGTTACCTAAAGACTGACTCGAAGCACATAAACTCTGATCTAGATCAGCTCGATATATCATGATCAGAGACACGTTGTACAAGAAAGGATTCTCTCTTCCATACCTCATGTGTCTCTAACCCGAAGAGGCTGTTTATGTCCTAAAGGAGATACATGAAGGGATATGCGCAATCACTCTGGTAGTCGTGCTCTTGCCCATAAGGTTATTCGACAGGGATACTTTTGGCCAAGCATCCAGAAAGACATTAAGAAGTATGCCCAGAGGTGTGACAAATGTGAAAGATTCACAACGATACCCCATCAGCCACCTAAGTAGCTAACTCCCATGACAGGACCATGTCCCTTCGCTTAGTGGGGAATTGACATCATCAACCCCCTGCAACTGATAAGGCCAGACCAAATTCACAGTTGTCACAGTCGATTACTGTTCACTCCCCAAGTATAGGGTTGTGATGTAGTAATAAACTCGGTAAGACCAAGGTTGAATCCATAGGGACTAAAACCTGTACATAATTTGAAATTAAGTAGAACTAGAACTAGAATAAGATGAAATCTAAATCAATTGTAATTTGAAAAATAATTGTGAAGTATTAATCTAAACTTAAGGAATTCAGAAGAGGGAAACTAGGGATTCAGAGTATCCACTTGTAGAGATCAGGGAGATCTTATGCCTGCTTCAAGAACTAAACTAGACTTAGAGTCCCATCTTCATCCAGTTGAAGAGTGTAACCATGGAAATCAAGACTGAACTTCCTTTGATATAGTTTTCAAGAGATGAAAGGTATATGAATTAGAATGGATTTCATCACTAAACCATGCCCAGGAGACAAAGTAAACAACAGAATTAAACTAATTACCAACCAATCAATAATGCATGAAGGTTAGGAAGGGTACCGTCATCTGACCATGCCTAGGAGACTATGGTGAACAACAGGGATCCTGATGTCATAAACATAAAAAGGAAAAGAACATGCTTAAAGACATCGTAGACCTATTGTAATTTTAGTCACAACAGACCATTAAAAACTAAAAATATTCCCCATAATTAAACTAAATTCAAAATCAGTTCAAACTAAACAAAAGGTTCAAACGAGAAGTCTCCCCATCTCGCTATAAGCTTCACCTCTTAGCCCTAGCTAAGTGTCTTAGCCAACCATAAACATAATTAACTAAGTCTCAGAGAAAAAAAACATTAAAGGGAAGAGGAATCCAAAGAAGAAGAAGGAAGAAGGATGCCGGCCCACGTCCTCGCCTCCACGGTAGCCCAAATGGTGCTCCATGTCCCAGATCTGATACCAGAGAACTCTTTTATTTATAGCAACAGGAGTAAGGTCAATTTGGAGTCGGTTCACGTGCGCAACAACAGAAAAACACAAGTCGAGTTACGTTTGAACGGGATTTTTGGATGGTACATGGCCAAGAAATCCATTCTGCCTCTATTGTTGGGGTAAAGACCACCTGCCCGATCTTTTAGACTGTTTAGATCATCCAACCGACCATCATATGGGCCGTACAACACCCCAATGCGGCCAGTTTTCAAGGACGTGGGCTTCATGCAAATTTTCTTACACTGACGTGTTCGGTGGGCCCCACATTAGTATTTTCAGAGAAATCCGACCTGTTAATTGGATTGCTGGTGAAATTTTAGTCGGAAAGGACTAGTTTTTGTCAAGTTTTGATGTGGTCCACTGTATCAAATCAATTCACCATCCATCTTGCATTTTCTGGTGATCCACGTGTTTACATATGCAAAGGACCAAAAAGACACCTAGGCAAGCGTCACACCTGCCCTAGAGATGCAATAGACGGTTCAGATCTGCCAAAGGGTCCCACTATGCAAAAATGGACAGACAGTGTCCGTCTATTATTTTTACGCAGAGAGAAGCAGAAAGAGACGGGTGGGGCTCAGTCAAAGCAGTTGACCGATCCCGTGGGTTGCGCGGGTGCATGTACATGGTGTACACGCACTGTACATGCGAGGTCCACTATGATCTACATGTGGAATCTATTCCGTCCATCTCTTTTCTCATATTATTTTAACCATTAGGACCAAAATTGAAGCATATCCAGATATTAGGTGGGCCCCAAATCAAGTTTTTAGGAGCTAATCTGTCCATTGGGCCACTTCTACAGGGATCCAATGGCTTAAATTTGACGTGTACGGTTAATTTATGGTCCTCAGTTCATGTATGATGTTTCAATCCGAACAGATGGTGAGAACCCTATGATCTTGCATTCTAGATAGTTTTCAACCCACTTGAGCTTTAGTTTCTCAATTTTCTCGAATCTTTGGCATGTAAATCCGTCGATCTTTATCCCTTGAAGTCCATCCCTTGCCTTGGTGACTTTAGAGCGTCAAATCCATGCTATTAGTACCATTTTTCAGTCCAGGCTCCTAAATTTACCTTGCAACACAAATATGATTAAAATAGGACGTTAAGCATTATCATGTACATAAAATCAGGTAATAATTGGGGTCTAATATGCAATATTTGACCTTCAAAAATTATTTCACTAAGTGAGCTGAGGACGAGCCCCTAGGAAGATAACTTAGTAGAAAATTACCAACTTCAACTAGAAAAGCATCATATGTCGGTACGGAATCCTACACATGATCGTATCGGATAACAGGAAGCAGTTCAACAACAATAAATTTTGAGGAATGTACGAAAACCTCAGGATTCAAAATTTCTACTCATCACCTCGGTACCCCTAAACTAACAGGCAGGCTGAGGTAGTCAACATGTTCATCAATAACCACCTCTGAACCAAGCTTAAAAAAAATTAAAGGGGGATGGGCCAAGGAGCTCCCCCATCATATCCTTTGGGCGTATCAGACTACTGCCTGAACAGCCAAAGGAGAAACTCCTTTCTCCCTGGCCTTCGGGGTTGAGGTCATTATCCCAGTAGAGATTGGACTTCTTACTGCCCGGATCCGTTCTTACGACGAGAATCAAAATGCTGAACAAATGGCACTAAATCTTGATCTGCTCAAAGAGAAGATAGAATAGGATCAACTCAAGGTGACAACTCAACAATGCCAGGTCGCCTGATTCTATAATTCTCAAGTAAGAGTGAGAAGGTTTCAAGAAAGGGATTTGGTCCTTTGCAGAAACTTCCAAAACACCAAGGAGCCTGACTTGAGAACTTTAGGGACGAACTAGGATGTAAGCCCCGTATCCTAGATCGTACCATTCCATAGGCATCCGCGATCTTCCCAGTCAAATTTCGGCAACCTTTGACCCTTAACCAATAGCTCCCTACCGTTGAGATCGTGAGGTTGCATAGTTTTGTTCATTTCTGATCCAAGATACAAGGTTCAGTAGGATCATCATAATGCTGACGATGCGTCTTGGGAAGGCGAGGTTGATATTAGAGAACGCTATCTTCATCCTTTTGTAGATTGATTTAGCCTTGACACAAATACTTGATGATGTTTCCTCTTCTCAAGTCTGTTCTGTAAATTTTGAGAATAAAATTTTTATTAGGAGGTGTGAGCTGTAATCCCCGTATCCTAGACCGTACCATTCCGTAGGCTTCTGCGATCTTCCTGGTCAAATTTTGACAACCTTTGACCCTTAACCGATATTTACACGCGACCCTGATTCGTATGCCGTCAACCTGAGTCGACTCAACCCAAGATCTTTACCATAGCGACCGCGCCGTCGCTGCGGTTCCAATGCCGTGACTCTCACGTCGAGGCAATACCCTAGTCAGGAGATGGAGGCCCGCGTTCAGTTTAAGAAAAATGCCGCGTATTTTGTAACCCAAGAGAATCTCTAATCAAATCAATCACATCACATCCCATCAATCAAGTACACATCATACCTTACAACAAGTACACATCGCCTTTCACCCATCCCTAAGCAACCCCAAAGTCAACACTCTCTTACAACAAGGTACACCCATCACTCACCCATCCCTCACCCATCACTCACCCACCTCTCTCTCTCTCTCTCATCTCTCTCATTCTCCAAGCAAGAGAGAATCGTCCATGGCTTCTCAAAGGAGAGGAGAGAAGTTTGTGTGGCCCACTTCCTATCTCTCATCTCCACCCTCCAAAACCAATCTCAACCGTTGAAGTCCGTCCTTTAGAGCTCTAGGATGCTTTGGCAGAAAGAGGAGGAGAAGATCAACGGTGGGTGCTTCTTTGTCTTTCTCTCTCTCCCTATTATTTTGGTGTAATGATATGGCCATGTGGCCCACTCGAATGGACCTCACCATGGTTCATGTATTATATCCAAGCCATTTATAGGTGGGACCCACTTCATATGTATTGTATCCGCACCATCCGTCATTTGGTGGCCCACCTGAGTAGGGCCCACCGTGAGTATGTGTTGTGACAAATCGTCCAGCGTCCAGGGACGCCGGACGTGTAAAGAAAACACAAATTTCAGTTTGAATTACAAGCATTTTGGGTGGGTTGCTCATGCAAGCCCCACCTTGATGTATTGATTAAATCCACCCATCCATCTCATTCCGTGGCTCATTTTAGGCGTTGGGTAGAAAAATGAGGTCCATCCGATCTTCAGGACGGCCATAGCCTGTAAAATAGTGGATTCAACCATTGAAAGACACCCTGACACTTTTATTCACTGAAAAAATATTGGATATTGGACTCATTTAGACGGTCTTGGGCCACTGAACGCAATGGACGGGTTGGATTTACATGATGTGGGCTCCACCTATGCAAAACCAAAGAAATCGAATATTTTTAAAAATAAAATAAAATGTAACAACAGCAGCATGCTGCTGCTGTTGTCAGTGGTGCAGCAGGCCATGCCAGCGGCGCTGGTGGGCTGACGGGCAGCAACCCACGGCCCCAGCCGTGGACCCCACCTTGACGTTTATTCGCCATCTTACCCGTTGATCTGGTGGGTCCCCTCCTCAGGTGGGTCCCCTCCAAAAATGAGATGCATCCAACGCTCAGGTGGCCCACATCATTAGAAACAGTGGGATTAAATGTCTACTCTTGAAACCTTTTGGGGTCCACAGAAGTTTTGGATCGAGATGAAAATTATTTTTTTTCCTTTCCATCTAGGTCTGTACGACCTTATCAACAGTTTGGACGGACAGTAAACGTTAGGGTGGGCCCCGCGTGGGACCCACAGTGATGCATGTATTTTACTCCCATCGTCCAGGCGAACGGTGGAGCCCACCCAGACGTATGTGTTTTAATAGCGCCATCCAGCAGCAGCTGGACGGCTAGTGGATCCCACCATGATTATGTGCTTGATCCACACCGTCCACTGTTTGGACGGTGGGACCCATCGTGATGTTCGTGTTCTATCCACTCCATCTAGCCATTGATTAGGTGGCCACACATCAGGAAACAGTGTTGATTAAACGTCCACCGTTGGAACCCCTTTTGGGTTGACAGAAGTTTTGGATCAATATTAAATTTATTTTTCCTCCATCCAGGTCAGCGTGACCTTATGAGTAGGTAGGACGGCAGGTAACATTATGGTGGGCCCCACGTGGGATCCACCTTGATTTTTATGTTTTATCCAGGCCGTCCGATCTATGCGGGGCCCTACCTTGATGTATGTATCCTATGCCCATACCGTCCATCACTGGACGGTATTGTGGGGCCAACCCTGATGTATTTATCCACCCCGTCCATCTCTCTCTTTGGGACGGTGGGTGGCCACCATGATGTATGTAATCCGCACTGTCCATCTGGACGGTGCTGAGTGTGCAGGCCACCATGATATACATGTCATTTGCACTGTCCATTGCTGGACAGTGCTGTGCAGGGATCACCTTAATGTATTTTACCCCAGCCAGTGGACCGGACGGTGGGACCCTAATTGAATGTATATATTCTATATACCGTCCATCCATTTCTATGTGGTGGGCCAGAGGCATGTGAGATCCTTACCGTCCAGCCACGTGGACGGTGGATCCCAACACGAGGTATTGTGTTATCCAAACCGCCCATTCACGTGTGGATTCCACACGTGTCAAGGGTCTGGTCATAAGGTATGTCTTATATCCTAACTGTCTATTTGCTGGTGGGTCAACATCCCACCAGCAATACAGATGATGTATTTATGTCAGCCAATGGTATGGGTTTGAACATGATATCCAGACCGTCCATCTATTTTTTATCGACATTGTCCATATGTTGGACGAGCAGCAGATAGCTGCTGTAGTAATGTCATCAAGTTCCGTGGGCCACGCCATGATGTATATGATGTAGCCCACACTGTCCAAATGGTTGGACAGTGGGCCATGCCGTGATGTATATGCTATATCCAGCCATTTATTAGGTGGACCACACTGCAAAAATCAGTGGAGATTGAATGTCCACCAATGAAATTTTTTGGGATCGCAGAAGGTTTAGATCCATATAAAATTGTTTTTGCCTTTTAATTCAGGCCTTGATGAATAGATTAGATGGAAAATAAATGTGATGGTGGGCTTTGTGAAGTCTTAACTGTGAAAATCATTATCTCCACTGTTATTTGTAGCATGGTCCAGATGACCTTTCGATATGATTCATTTTGTGATAATGCTCTAAAAAAGATCTCTATCTATAGATGAATGGTGTGGTTGGTTTGGGCCCATTCGGCTTGGCCCATTTAATTTGACACATATGATTTGACCCATTTGATTTGGCTCATTAGTGCGATCCATTAATGCGGCCCACTTGATGTATATTGGCCCATGGTTTGAGACCCATGGTGATGTATAGGGCCCATGGGTCGAGGCCCATTGCGATGTATTTGGGGCCCATGGTTTGAGACCCACTGTGATGTGTATAGGGCCCATGGGTTGAGGCCCATATTGATGTATTTATGGCCCATTGTTGAGGCCCACCTTGGCATTTATAAGGCCCATTTGATGTATATGAGACCCATGTGTAGGGCCGCACGCTGTGTATTGAGGCCCATGTGCAGAGCCCACCCATTGTGTATATGAGGCCCTAAGAAGTGGCGCAATGTGATGCACATGTAGCCCTTGTACGAGGCCCATTGCGATGTATATTAGGCCTTTATGTGAGGCCACTCCTTGGAAGCAATGTTGGTTAAATAACCACATTGATGAGTCGTGATGGTTAAATGTCCATATTGTGACCTTCCTTTAGTCCTGGATAGGCTCATTTTCATCATCCTCTAGTGGGTTACCCCAAACGAATGGGTCCCATTGGTATTGGTTGGACTATCATCGGCCATCCATCTATAAACCCTGTCTTGAGACCGATTACTGATTATGATTGCCGTGGCTGATTACGGTTCCGATTGTCGTGGACGATTGCCGATTAGCGATCGAGGCCGAGTATTGTGGCCGATTCCGAATGTCGATTTCGAGTGTTAAGGCCGACCTCGATTGCCAAGATCGATTGTCAAGACCTATATGATGTGCATACGACCCGTAGTTGAGGCCCAGTATGACACGTATTAGGCCCATGATGCATGGCCCATTTGATGTATTCGAAACCCATGTGTACGGCCCACATGTCATGTATTCATGGCCCATGGGAAAGGCCCATTGCGATGTATTCATGGCCCATGGGTAAGGCCCATTGCGATGTATTCATGGCCCATGGGCAAGGCCCATTGTGATGTATTCATGGCCTATGGGCAAGGCTCATTGTGATATGTATTACGCCCATGAGCAGGGACCACCGGTTGTGTATATGTGGCCTTTGAGTAAGGCCCATTGGGTTGTATATTAGGCCTTTGTGTGAGGCTGTGGGCCCATCATATGTTTGGCTTCATGTGGGCCAATCCTTGGGGTCAATGTTGGTTAAATGTCCACATTATCGAGGCCAATTGTTGATGCCGGTTATTGATACCGATTATGAGTATGTGACAGCATAACATCATAATACATGCTCATACGCATCATCTGCACGTTTGTTATGAGATGTGATTGACCATTGCATATGTTATAGGGCAGGTTATTCATGGGACTCCCCGATCGCCTCACATGAGCACATGGTATGCGCAGGATTGATGCATGATTGGACTGTGTGACTCATGCATCTCACATTTTATGTGACATGACCACCATACACCCTAGCGACATCAGGGCCATAGCCTCCACAAGTATTTCGTGGATGGCCAGATGGGACACCAGAAATCTATTCTACATGGAGTGCTATAGATATCCCTGGGTGAAAGTCCCTAAATCCTCTTGGTTCCAGAGGTTGCTCCAACGTCTAGACCGAGTGGATGTAAGAGCGCATGAGGGCCGTATACCGTTAGGCCGCGTCTCCCACTGTATCGTGGTCGGTTGGAAGGGGGTGCGGCCTTACCTGCCCGAGAGGAGGGGGCAATGCTAGGCTGAGTCTGACTAGCTCAAGGAATGGGTCCACTATCGACGAGCCGGGCCCGATATTAACAGGCGGATAGTGAAGTCTCTTCCACTCACCTGGTTGTGCGCGATGGGGCGATAATCTGGTTTGGAGTGTAATAGACCTCGATGATTTCTCAGAGAGGAACCGTATTGATATGTGGACTTATTGAGTAGGAGTTGCATGCTCATTCATTCATTCATTCACTACCCACTCGGGCTGGTGGTGCGCAACTAATTATTGTGTACCTTCGTTATGGCAAGGATTTCGGTTGGGCGCGCGACTAACCTGAGATCAGTTATCACATTGAGTTTGACTATCTAAATTTAGGTATGAGACTGGTTTGGATAGAAGTCCATTGTGGCTGACCCCGTAGCCTGCGATACTACGTACTATCATCCCGACTTCACACTCCAGCATGGTTATTTCATTCGCATCACACATTGTATACATTCGCAGGCATATGGCATCTTGGGATGCTATATTTTTGCACTTATATGGCTTAGATAGACTTAACAAGATTTGTATATTGCATTGTATCATCGGCATCTGATATTTGGCTCTTTATGATTCCTTATCGCATAGTTGTTCTATATTGCGTATTCTGATATTGATTGACTTATGAACTTGTCCACACTTCCGCTTACTCTGTTATCATATGATTTATGATCTTGTCAGTATTTTTGTTTACTCTGATAATTCATGCTCTTGTCAGTATTTATGCTTACTCTGATAATTCATGATCTTATCAGTGTTTCTGCTTATTCAGACATTGTATGGTTTATGGATTACCAGTTCTCTGGTATTGTATGATTATAGCATTGTGTTGAATACTTGGCACTTACCTTGTGCACACACTTACACCACCTTCTAAGCTTTCTATAAGCTTATGCACGATAGATGCGTGCAAGTGATGTTAAGTTGCAGCAGTGTGAGCTTGGAGCGTGCAGTGGTCTTCTAGAGCTTTATTTTCTATTTAAGTATTTCCCTTTTAGTGTTGTATTCAAATGATTATATTAGTGGATATGTGTTGATGATGTTGCCTTTGTGAATTGGGTAACTTGTGGTTATGCTTATTACGAGTTAAATGTAAAAAAAAAAAAAAAAAACCTCCTTATAGGATCCCAGGATCGGAATCTGGAGTATGGATGCTAGGAGTCGAGAATGGGGTACTACGGAGGCTGTCGGCACTAGATTCGGCGATCGGGATTCCTGTGAATCCGATTCCCGGATTTGGGGCGTGACATAGGAAGGGCCCTATAAAGTGATAAGCATAACCCAGCCTGAGGCTTATTGACTCGAAGATATGGAAGGCCGACCTCTGCCGAACCTGTGGAATGCTGAACATTTGAAGATTTACTACCTGTAAAGGCCAACCAGGTCTTGGGTCGAGATACATGTAACCATTACTCAGAATCCACAATAATCAACCTACAAGGTCGGAATATACATGCTTTGTTCAGAATCTGCAGTAAAATCCTAACTCTAGGAAATTTTATTTTCTACTTTTCATCTACAATGGTTCAATCTACATAGTCTACTGATGATTTCCTTTAATACAAGAAAAAACTATCCTCCCACTAATCATCCTACCCTTAAAGAAGAGGTCAGACTATTAACCAACTTCACTACATGACCTACTAAGGACTTCCCTTAGTACAAGGGAGGAACATTCCTCACCAATCACCCCATCCTTAAAGAAAAGGTTAGATCACTAACTAATAGCACTACTCAAACTACGCGATCTACAATAAGAACCCCTTAATACAAGGGGGAACGATCCTTCTATAGAAAGCTACTCAACCCTCACTAAGGGAATTAATACAGTTCGCCCATCTACTCTAAGAAAATAAGAATCATCACAAGGGCCTAAGTGTTAGCCCACAAGCTCTTGCATGACCTAAAGGCTCAACCTACTAACAAATACTAAACATACATGATAAGTTTACTTGGAGATTTTTCTCACAAAAATAAAAGCACCTTCTTTTCATTAATAACAAAAGGGGGTACATATAAGGGCATAAAAAATCGTTACAAAGGAGAAAAGCAGATTAATGCCCCTTTAAGGTTGGTTGTTTGGCTTCTGGATGAATTGACTCTTTAACAAGGTTGTTCTCGAGGGAGGTCAGGTTGAGCTTGGGATACATCTCGTTAACATCCTTGAGGCACTTGTCATACCTGAAGCCATATAATGCATCCCTATATTCCTCAAACTCCTTGGAGGCCTTAAACTCCTCCACGGCCATTGACCTAGCCTTTAGAATAGTTGTTTGGGCCTCCTTCAAATTTATTCTAAGATTGTACTTCACCTCGCCCAGTTCGACCTTCCACCTGGCACCACTCTCTTGAGCCTCCTTAAGAAGCGATTTCAACGCTTCCGGCTCAATCCTTTCCCCCTCTGCCTGGGCCTTCAGAACAGTGACCTTTGAATGGAACTACTCAGACTCGAAAATCTTCTGCACAAGAGTTGCCTCCACCTCTTTGCACTCCATCTCAATGCACACTATCTCGCGATGAGCGTTTAAAAGGATGGGGCGAAACTGGAAAAAAGACCCATGTCGAAAGAGAAGAATAAATTTCAAAGTAATGAAAATGACTATCAAGAAGAAAACACTCTACCCTATAGCAAAGCGTCGCCATCTGGCCCACACCAACCGACGAAAGCATCTCCATCACCCTTGTGAACTCGCGTTGGTAACGTGCTAAGATATCTAGGGTAGAAGACCCTCTGTCATAGCAGAGGAAGATTGGATGGATCCCTGAGCTTGACCCCTCGGCCACCAGACAGATCATTTCCTTGAGCCTCAAAGCCTGTGGACGCCCAAACCTCGGAAGGTTGGGCCTCAACAATAGAGGCCACCTCTGCAGCAACCCTGACCACCCTAGGGACTGCTGGTAATTCTGAAGGAGTGGTGGCAAGAACAATAGTGGGGTTGGCATCCATGCTCGACCAACCACCAACGGACGAAGAGGGAGCAAAACCCTTCTTCTTCAGGACCAGTCTCTACTTCTTCTGGGCCACCTCAATCAAAGAGGGGGCTTTACGCTTTGAGCGGTTCTGATCAGGTTTTTCTACAATATAAAAGGAAATTATCAGCAAACAAATGAGGATAGGATAATTTATGACTATATTCCAAGTGTATACCTGATATAGATAAAGTGAGACTTGATTTAAAAAGCAACGCGAGCGTAATTAGCTACCTCCAAGACCTCGGCGCAGCGTCTATCAACCTCGCCTTAGCAATTCTGCTGTGCACTAACTCACTCACTCCATTCGGATCCCTGGGTAGAGCTCCCAAAGGTAATCACAATCAAAGACGAGGAAAACAAAATAAATTAAGGAAAATTTAGTTCGGACATACCGACCTAGTGCAGTAAAGTGGATTGGAACTCGAGGGCGAAGCCCGGAAGCTACTAGAGCCTCCCAATCTCCTAACGTCCAAAACCACTTACTCTTCCAATTCTTATTCAAAGTCATGGCATCCGTGATTATGGTCTTACCAGTCTTCGGCCAAGCATAAAAATAATATCAACCCTCATGGTAGGGGTTGGACTTCACCTGATATAGGTGGAGAAATTCATCCACAATCAACTCGGGTTAGTCGAGCTTAGACCATAGAATGAATGACCATACCAGCGCCCTCCAAGAATTTAGAATTATTTGCCTGGGAGCTAACTCCAGACACGTGAGGACCTTCGTAATTATACGCTGGAGAGGAAGCGTCAAGCTATAAAGTATGGGATCTCAGAGTACCACAAAGTCTGGGATGCAGTACCTCGACCTCATCCATACCAGGTTGACTTCTGTTAGCGTCGACGTGTTATTCCCTTTTCCTCTACCTCCGACGAGGATCCATCAACCTCCTCCGTAGCCAGGGCAACCCCCTTGACGTCCTCTGCTTGCTCGGTGGAGGATTGGGCAACCATCCTCGACCTATGGGACGCTTGGAAGTCCCTGTCGCTTATCGTCACCAGTGGTGAAGGTGGGTGCGACATAAGGTGAAGATCATGCGGACCACCATCACACTGGGACGTCTCCCCCACTGATCCAACAATCTCGACATATCCTCATAATGAAGCAACCGGTGGAAGCCAGGAACTAGGAACCAGGAAGAAAAAGAAAAATAAAAAGGGGAGGGGAAAGGCAGGAACGGAGCTCACCGGAGAAGAATGGAGAGGCTGGATGTCACTGGAAATTGCTCAAGTCTAGGCAGAGCAAAAAGAGAGGCAAAAAGATGACAAGGCAATTAACTCAAGATAGTGTTAAGGCACCCTCTTTTATAGACAACTCGACTATACGACACTTAATGCCCCCACTCATTACGGCAGCCAAAACAACGTCTCTATGACTGTGCTTGGTTACGTGGAGCACTACTAATCGCTAGATGACCTGACTTCCCAAAGGATGCCACGCATCGACACCTTGTAGGTTAGAAGCCAAGTAGGCATGCTGCCAGTGCACATGGCCTCGAGCAACGTCCATTACCTCAAGCGCACCATACCATGATTGTAAATCTACCTCGATCCTCATGCCAAACGCTCTATCTAACATTAATGGCAAGTAAAATCAATACTTTAGGCATCAAACAGTCTGACCGCATTATAATCGACCTGCCCCATGAGCCAACTACGCGAGCTCGGAAGCAGGGGGCTTACTGTTGTGGGTAAAAATAGACTGGCCAATGAGATAAGGTTAGGTCGAACATCTGTGTGTGCCACAAAGTTACTCAATAACGGTTATGATGAAGACTCCAACCCAAGAAGAAAAGGAGCTCGAGCTTAGCCATGATAAAGACCTCAGCCCCATCCCCAATCTAAGTAGGGAAGTAGCTCGATCTCAACAGTTTAAGGCAGGTCGGCAGATTAGCCATCCACTTAACACCCAAAGAAAACACGACCATGGTTCACCAGAGAATTCAAGGTGATGAACCAATCTCTAGAAAAACCGTATAGACCACCTCGGATTCTCCACCTTGGCTTCCTACCACATGCCTCGCCTATTTCTGACATGGCCCCGACCAACTCTATCCAAGATCCTAGCCGAGGGTTTTGGAAGACGATTTCAACACAATCTCGGGAGATATCTATAGTATTCTCAGAAACCAGTCCCTCTCGAGATCTGAATCCCACTACAATACTCTTCTACTAAATAAGGAATCCCCCGATATGCCACCACCATCTCTCACCTATAAATAAGAACACCCCTAACAGTGAAAGTTATGTAAATCTTAAGCCTAAAACCCTATTCACAACCAGACCTAAATTCCCTACCTAACTTAGGCTCAAAGGGTATCCTTTGTCTGCTCTTTATGCAGGTACTTAAAGGTTTAGGGAAGGCTACCCAAATTTCTGCATCAGTAGTTACCATAATCAATCTTCATTACTTAAAATGCCTCTATTTATCCTCTTGCCATCTATCCTGTAACCTCTTTCACATGATTGCTTCTTCATCAGTCACTCAAATAATACATAGCACCATTTGATACAGTCCAACTACTATTATTGAGAAATCTTCTCCATATATATCTACAGATCTTCAAATACACTATGCAGATCCATACAGATCATACATAATTCTCCCTAATTAGTTCTTGAAAGGAATGACAATAATGGGGATGAACATCGCCCCCCATGTCACTTCGCCTCTGGAAAAAAGGTGAAAGCAATGTGAGACCCCTCATTAATGCGGAAATTATTTCTTATACATGTTAGCAGGACAATAGCTGACTTCGGTCAATCCATTGTAATACATCAGTGATGGCTGTACTTTATCAAAATAGGGGATGAACTGTAGCACCTTGACTTCATATAGCTAATTATACGCACACCTATACAGATATATCTACCTCACGAGGAATATAGTGAAAACTTAAATATAATGAATCAATATACATGGAAGAAGTAATTAAATTTCGGGAATGAAATTTTATTTAAGGCGGGTAGATTATAACACCCTGAGCTTTTCAATACTCGAGTATTGAAAGTTCTCGAGTGTTACCATGGATTTTAATTTAGTATATACATGTGTATGTCACCAATTTAGCTTCTCCTAACCTTAAATCTATTCTTCAACTTGAATATAACCAACTATAATATTCCAAATGTTATCGTTTTATCCCAGGTTAATCATGTTGCTTGATATACATATTTTCCTTAATTAATGAGAATTTTAAATTATTTGGTGAACAACTCTTTATCCGTAATGATTTAGATATGAGTACTTTTGTAAGAATTTCTTAGAAACATGTTTATAATCATGTAGAATTATTAGATTTTTCAAAACTCTCATATCAACAATAATAACGAAAGTGCCATTAACTAAGACCCTTGAATTCAAGATCACATGGTTCTTATGATCTGTTTGATGTGAAATTTTATACCATGACTATGTGTCATAAATTAACTAGACAAATCGAATTTTTACCCTTAGATCATTGCAAAAGTGCCCCAATTAACAAATTAGCCCCTTAACAATTGATTTTGCTATCCATCGAGTCAGGAAAGCTTGTGGATAGTCATAGTAAGATATTTCCCTTCATATGAACAACTTAGATTGCCCATCATATGGACCGACTATGAAATATGAGAACCCTACTGTTGGTGCCACAGGTGAAATTTTAGATTTAGGCCTTTTTCACCATTGATCAACCACGAATTCTTAATTTTTTTAATCATTTACCTATCTTGACTACACATTTTTCTCAAAAATGGGCCTTGATCATTAAGCGTGGACCATTAATTAAGATTAAGTCTGTTTTGACAACTGTTAGGAGAAGTTTCAAGATAAGCCAATCTAAGTTTCATATCATCAAGAGAATTATATAATCTGGCTCTATTCGACGACCCCGATACTATGAATGAATTAGATTTAAAGAAAGATCACTAGAAAAGATAACATTGAAAAATCCAATTTAAGTAGAATGTTACACACCCCATCTCATGCCCCTTTACAAAAGGGGGTGTGCACCCTTCTACACTAAAAATAGTTCACACGCTTGCACCTTCCCGCATCCATGGAAGAGAGAGAGATAGAGAGAGAGAGAGAGAGAGAGAGAGAGAGAGAGAGAGAGATCCAAGCCTACACGTTCATCCGTTCTCTTCATTTTCCCCATGTGTGATGTTTCCCTCTTGCTCGAGCGACAACATGGTTCATGTAGAAGCTCTCATTCAAGATCTATCTAGGGTTTACATCTAAGGCTAAGGTGAGAGATTTTTTATGCTTAGACTAATTTAAGTTGAATTATACAGTTCTCTTATTTTCACATTAAGGTTTTTATAATTTGATTTTTAATGTGATTTTTATGTTATTGAGTTGCTAAATAATTATGAATTATTTATCCATGTTGGAATTATGTTTAAGATATGATTTTAATCTTGTTAGACATATTTTGTGGATTGGATCATAAAACTATCCCTTTAAATTGTGAAATTACACACGTCCGGGTACCGAATGGTGCATAGTTTGTCCATCCAATGGACCAAATAGTTATTTTAGAAAACCTATTGATTTTAATGATATTAATCTAACCTAAAATTTATATTTTAAACCTTAGAGTAGTGGGACTCACGTTTGGAGTAATTTGGACTTATCGAGTGATCCGTCTAACCTGAAATCGCACCATTGTCCCTACGGATTCACTTTGAAGTTTATGGACTATTTTCTACCTTATTGGAGTTTATTTTATTGTAATTCCAGATTGATTAGTCCATGAAAACACCTCTATACTTTTATGAATTCATGTGGAGTGATGGATACAAGCCTTGCTCTTTGATGATTTTGAGAGTGACGTGAGTTTCCACTCTGTATTGAGTTAGCTTTTGCTCATCTCTCTTATTTTGTTAAGTTTGCCTATTTTTTAGTCTTTTCTTTTATAAAATTAGCTTATTACTAATCTGTTTTCCTTTATTGGAATATTCATGTGCTACTTTTGTTATGTTATGGCTTGGACATATGCCTTGGAGTTCCAAAACTCTTATAGTTTGATTTAATTATATATTAATGTAAGTAATGTGTTGAAGGACTCACAACTAGTGACTTATATGTATTTATCACGGATGTAATGCACTCTGAGTAGTAACCCTCTTGGTCGATTCGTAAATCCTTGGATTTAGGTAGTGGTGCACAATCGATGTAAGTAATCCATAATGCGTGTTATATCACCTTTATGAGATTGAATATCACAATTAGTCACTCCATGAACAAATCGTGTTACATAATTCATCCAATCCATGAGTTATGCTGTCTTGAGGTGTTCACGTAAATCCATGGTAGTGTTGGACATGTCAACGAATCTCTATAGTTATGGGATGCAGAGCGAACAAGTTCTTTATGAATTATATTTCACAATATGATGGTCACTATGTATGATGAGCCACATACACTATATTAGGTATGCATTCATGTAGATTGATTGTGCTGAACGAGGCTGTTAATTGAAAAATTTTGCGATCTTCACATCCATACCCCTTAAAACATGGGCTCCTGTTTTAAGAACTTGGACGACGATGTATATGGTTCATTCCATGTGGAAGACCATTTCTTACCAAGAGCTCGGTCTTTCTAACTGATAAATAATATCATCTTCCATACCATATCTCCCACCCCAAAGGATTTTCTTTTCACCTTTTTATTATAAGCATAAGTAATGATCGCTTTGTGGGCTACGATTAAGTAAAGGGCTTTCATTAGAATTTCATCTAATCCTCCAAACTCAGCCAACATCACCTCTGTGAATTTAGGAGGGGTTAATTTGGCTTGATAAGTGGTATGTGAAGATGGCATAGTGACTTCTAAAGGCACCACTCCATCATGTCCATATGTCAGTACAAATTGACTAATTTCAATACTTGTACGAGGCAAATTTCTATAGGCCCAAAGAGCTTTTGATAACTTGGTGTGCCATTCTCGAGAGTTTTCTTCAATCATTTCCTTAGGATATTTTTTATTACCTTGTTACTAATATGGTGTTGAGTGCAAAATATTTATTCTATACTTATCAGCCATCACCCACACTTCTTTGGCCAAGAAAGTTGCCCTCGATCCATTGTAATGGATTCTGGGATTCCAAATCGATGGATAATGTTATTCTCAATGATTCAATAATCTCTTGGCGACTGACCCTTTTCATGAGTTTTGCCTCTACCCATTTAGTGAAGTAATCGATCACAACAATTATGAACGAATCCATCTACAATGAAGGTGGGTGGATTTGTCCTATCACGTCGATTTCCTAACCTCAGAATGGCCAGGGTTATATTATAAAATGTATTTTTATGGCAGGTACATGGTAGACCAGCCACATTCTTTTGGTAAGCCTCACATCCCTTAGCATACTAAACACAATCAACCATCATTGTCGGCGAGAAGTATCCATAACATCTAAGCGTGTGCCTCATTTTCCTTCCGGCTTGGTGGGCCCCACATATCCCTTCATAGACTTGCCCAATTGCTAACATAACTTCTTTCTTAGACAAGCATCAGAGAAAAACTCCATAAGACCCTTTGTGATATGATTCGTTATCAATCATGACATAGTTAGCGGCCGATCTCCTCACATTTCTATCAGTTTTGGTATAAGGTCCTTACAAATAACCCATGAGAGGGGCCCTCTAATCTTCTTCTTCTTTTATTTCTATCTAGCATACCTCCATTATATTCCCTCTCTCAAAAACATATGGCAAGGATCTTCTTTGGACAATGATAAACCGCTCAGCCTATCCTCCCAAGGCATTAAGCTCTACAACAGGCTACTTTATTTCATTAGCATATGCATTATGTTCCCTAGTGACATGTATCAATTCCACTTCTTCGAAAAGGTCCTACATTGGAGTTGTTGGGGCATAATATGTCAATAAAGTCGTACTAGTACATTTAAACAACCCTACATTTAATTAATCACTAATTGTGAATCACTTATAACAGTTATGGTCCTCGCAACCAATTCTAATAATAACTTCATGCTGATTATCATGGCCTCATACTCATCCTAATTATTGGTACAACTAAACTCTACTTGGAACGTAAATTCCTGCTTGTTTCCATTCAGAGCTATCAAGATTACACCAGTCCTTGATGCATTTCTTGACCCGTTGAAGATCAATTTCCATTGTGTTTATTACACACAATATATATCCAAGGCTTTTGGGGAATACATTCTTCCAAACTAGAGGGGTGGTCAGCCAAAAAGCGATTATGGCCCAACCCTTTACTACCTTCTATGGAATATAACAAAGATCGAACTTAGACAGAGCTAGTACCCATTTACCAATTTGGCCATTTAAAATTGGATGATTCAACATATATCTCATCAAATCGGTTACCGCTATTACATTCACTCTCTCGTCCAACAAATAATGACTTAGTTTAGTGGCCACAAAATATAATGATAGACACAATTTTTCTATAGTGGACTATTGTCTTTCAGCATCCAGTAATGTCTAACTCAAATAATAAATAGCACCCTCCTTCCTGGGCGACGAGAGCTCTAATCAACTCTGTTGAAGCCGCGAGATATAGCTTAACCAGTCAACCTTCGATTGGTGGCATCAGAACAAGTGGCCTCATAGATACTCCTTAATTCTATCAAAAGACAATTGATGCTCCACCTCTCAAACAAACTTGGCACCATGGTTTAGATTCAGCACCATGTTTCAAATTTATAAGTGGAGAGAAGATGTTAGTCTTTCTTGTGCAATTAGATACAAATCTTCACATGAAATTAACTTGGCCTAGGAACTTTTGCAGCTCTAATTTTCTCCTTAGCAGACGATCGTAGATGATTGCTCGAGCCTAATTTTGATCGACATCGATCCCTCTCTAGTGTACTAGGAATCCCAAAAAATTTCCAGTCGAGACCCCGAAAGCACATTTCAAGGGGTTTATTTTCAATTTATGGAGCCTCATTCGCTCAAATGACCTACACAATTAGGCCGCATGAACTTCCATATCAACCAATTTAACCTCTATTTTATCCATGTAAACCTCCATGAATTGGCCGATCATATCATGGAAGATGGCATCCATTGCCCTTTGGTACATAGCTCTGCGTTTTTAAGTCCGAAAGGCATTACTACCTAGTAGTAGGTTCCTAGTGGACCAGGACATTTGAATGTCATTTTTGACACATCGTACATTGAGTGTAAATTTGATTGTATCCAGAATATCCATCCATGATAGACACAATTCCGTGGCCAGTAGTTTATTAGTCAGTCAATCGGCTATCGGCATAGGTATTCGCCATTCAATGTATCCAAATTTAAAATTTTGAAATCAATACAAACTCTCAACTTACCATTCCTTTTTATTACTAGAATAACATTTGACATCCATTCAGCATATTTAATAAGGTGAATAAAACCGTCCTTTAAGAGTCGTTCGATTTCTTCAATGATCTTATGGGTAACTTTGACTATCATCCACTTGGGTGGCTGCTTGTGCGGCCGATATCCTTCCTTTATTAGTAACCTGTGCTCGACTAGACACCGATTGAGCCCGACCATGTTGTGATAATCTCACTCAAAATAGTCAACAAACTCATGGAGTAAATTCTTCAATTGTTCTTTCTCATGAGGCTTTAATAGGTCGTTGATGAATGTAGACTTTGGATTGTGTTCAGACTCTAAATTGGCTTCAACCAATGGATATTGGGCTTGGGGTTGAGAGTATTCGATCTCATTAGGAACCTCCTCAAGCTCGATGCAGTCTTCTTCGGCCGAATCCTCTATATCGGCCAAATTCACAAGGCATCCATCATCCATTTATTTCAGGCTCTCTTCGATCCTTCTTATTCTTACTGTGAAATCGGCTAGGTGGATCTCATTTCTTGGCATTCTGATCATAAAATTTCTTCGATAGTACAATACAAAATCAGCTAATAAGGAATGATGTCCCTCAGCAGGGTGTCACTCAATCACGTTACTTCTAGAATGGCTTGTACAATACTCTCCGGATTCTTCTTTACTGATATTCTGGTTGGGCGGCCAAATTTATTCCTTCCAGCGAACCTGATTGGTCCCACTTCTTCTCTATAAGAATAAGCCTCATTGGCATTCGAAGTGGCTAAGAAAGGTTCATTGTCGACCATGACTAAGTCAACCTTATCTTGATTCTAAAAAATCATGAACTAGTGTGGGGAGGACAGGATACATGAAAATGAATGTATCTAGTTCCTCCCCAACAATGCGTTATAGCTCGATAAGGTATCGACCATGAAAAATGGCACTAATAATGTCTTGGTTCCAACAGTCAGATCAACTGGTAAGACACTGTGGGTGTTTGTGACATGACTATAAAAATTACTAACGGTCACTTCTGATGGAATCAAATTAGCCATCATTTTTCCCAATTTAGCCATCATTCTTAATGGCAACAGATTAATCGCGACTCTATTGTCGACCAAAATTTTAGTAACGGGGTACCCCTTGAGGTGAGCTGATATGTACAACAGCTTGAGATGTAGCATCTTGTCATGAGTAGGTTTATTAATAATCACCCTTTCAAACATAGTCTCCACCTCTATTGTAATGGTGTTAATATGTGAGGCTTCGTCGACCTTGGATTCATTTTTAGCATCTTCTTCGATTGGAAAAGAAGCATGTTGTATTATTACTGAGGGGTATACTCTTCCATATTGCCCGCCATCCAGTTCAGCTGAGTAGGTCTAATTCGACAAGTAGACAGCAATGTGAGAACCATGTTGTAATGAAATCCAACTAGTGGCAATGTCCCAAAACAATTTCATCATTTGGACATTGCCCCTTACTGTTTCAAGGTGTGCTTCTTTTAAGACATTTTTCATCTGACTAGTGCACTTATTAGCCACAAGTTCGGCCGACACGTTAGCAAGTGAGACATTTTCCAATGCTTCAGTGGCCGATAATAACTCATTAGCCAACCATTCATCCACAAGGAAACACTTATTGCTAAGCTAGTCTGATAAGTTAACACAATTTTTCTCTCCTTTAGGACTCGTCAACCGATTATTCTACTCGAGAACGGCTGAGTCCTAGTTTTGTAGCATGGGAGACAATACTGCTCCTATTGTGTTCACTGCCACTTGGCCCTCAGGTACTGGGATCCTCTAAAAAGCCTTAGGCAAGCTTACTTTTGACCGAGGGGAACTCACGTTCTCCCCTAATCCCCTTCTTACCATGGCCCAATGGATTTGCCATCAACGTTTTTAGGTTAGAGTTAATGCTTCTGATACCGTTGAGAATTTTATATGTGTGACTCACTTCCATATTCCTTCTCGAGTCACGGGGGGTTTAAGCATCCTTTGGCTCAGTGGCTTCACTCACTGGGGTGAGTGGGAGCCATCTATTATGGTTGGTGATGGTCGTTACTCCTAACTAGTCGAGGTACCATGTAATGACTTCTCCATTTTGTCTTGGGAGGGTCCCCTCACCCAGAAACAATACTTTGATCACATCAATTGCATAGTTGAGAACCTCTACTATCTCTCCTAATAGCCTTCGACCAACTATCTTTTGAATCAAAGGGCCAACGACACCTTTGTACTGGTCGACATGACACTTCTTATTGATTGCCGGCTGATTCCTCATATTAGTCGTGACCATGTTGACCTTGAGGTTAGATGTGAATGGGTTTGTATTGATCAGCATGGCTTCCTCACCCTTCTCAGAAAACTTCAATAATCCGTGATTGATGTGATCCTGGATAACGTTCCTAAACACGACACATTTGTTAGTTGAATGTGAGTGAGTTCCATGCCATTTTCAATATTCATTCTTTTGTAACTTGTTGGCCGAGTGTATCTTATAATTCATAGGTATTTTGATAAATTTTCTAGCTAACAAAGTGTCAAATATTTCCTAAAATTTACTGATGTCAAAGGTGTAAACCTTTTAAGCCTTCTGTGGAGTTAAAGCAGTTGAGTCTGCTTTAACTAGTGTAGAACATACTGAAGTCTTTTTAGCCACCACTTCAGTAATTGTGATCTCGTACTTTGAGTTATTGTAATACATCCCTAATGATGATTTCTTTTATCTGGTTCCTTTATCTAAGAGTTCTTCATACTAAGAGACCCTTTTGGTTAGGTCATATAAATTTATGAACTTTGTGCCTATGAACTTCCTACGCAATTTGTATTCAAGCTTGTCTTGTGCAAGTTGCTCAAATTCGACTTTGGTCATGACAACCTTATAGTGGCACTTTACCCTCTTAAATCATGTGATATAACTCTCACATGTCTCCCCGAGCAACTGTCGAAAACCAGCCAGATCGGCCATAGTAATTTCTCTATTCTTGGAGAAGAACTGAGCATTGAACTTTTCTTTCATCTCTTGCCAAGTGTGTGTTGACTTTGGCAATATGTTCAAATACCATGTGAAGGCCGTTGCCGTTAGTGAATGACCAAACAACTATAATTTATGATAGTCATTATTAGCCAATTCTCCACATTGCATTATAAATCAGCCAACATGTTCGATGGTCGATTGATCGAGTTCGCTTAAAAATAAGGTAAAATCTAATTGATAGTTTCTTGGCAATGGGTTTGCCAATCTATCCATTTGGGGTATGGTTTATGATACACTGGGATAGTATTGTAGCCAAGAACTTGACCACCAACTCCTTGGACAATTTGTACAATCCGGTCACGATCCATCCGGTGAGGTTTTAAAATTGGCGGGTAGTGTAGACTGAATCGGTTCACATTATCCTAGAATTTAGGAAACTGTTGAGAATTGAATCCTCCTAACAGTCCTTGATTCTTACTCTTAAGTAGAAGGTTCCTAGCCTCTTGCTCCTGTCACTTAACTTCCACAGAAGGTGGCATATTTCTTATCTCCCAGACAGGAACCGATGGTGGATTACATTACGAAGATGGCATAGGTGGCGATAGAGCGACATTGCTAATAGAACTTATCTCGGTATTGTATTGTGTTACCGATGGTATTCGTTTGGCTATCATAGTTATTAATCAATGCATGACTTCAGTCTGACTACTTGAAGCAGTGATACACAAAAGTAAAAATGAAACTATAGAAGAAGAAAGAAATTCAGAAGAGGGATCACACTTGCTTGCTATCCAAGCACTCTCTAGGACTAGATGTGAATTCGCTAATCAAACTCTGACTAAAGCAGAAAATAAGAACTCTTTAAATAGAGCTTTTACAATAACTATTACAAAGCGGATTTACAAAACTGTGGGTACAAAACGGTGGGCGAATAGTACCCAAAAATGAAACTGTATGGTTTTACAAGTATGGTTTTACTATTCACTTTTACTGTAGAAATAGTAAAACCAGAATAGTAAAAGCGCTATAGTGAAATCGACGTGTTGCTACAGTAGATTCGCTACAGTAGACTTTTTTGGATGGATGGTGACGTGTCTTTGATTTTTACGGAGACGGCTTCGGCATCGGCTTCAACTGTCGGTGCTTGCATTTAGCCTCATTTGGAGTGCATTTGGCTTCAATTTGGGTTTCTTCGCTTTATGGAAAATTAGGAGATGTGAAGAAGTGATTCAGAAGTACACTTCTTGGTCATTAGGAAAAGAATCAAGGTTGGAGGCAGTAGTAGAGGATCCTTCAGATTCCACATAAGTAGATCCTTGATGGCTGGAGACTTGATCTTGGAAGGCTATGAATGCATCTTTGAGTGCAATCAATTCTTTTTTCAATTTGGCTGTTTCATTTTCAGGCGGGGGAGCTGTGATAGCTTCTTTGAAGGTTTTTGGTAGTTGCTTTTTTGTTGCTTCGAGAACAATGGAGCAATCAAATTTGTTCCACCATTTGATGTAAGTGGATTGGAACAGAACTTTAGCATTTTAGTATTCAGAGGGTAAAACTTCATACTTCCAACGGAGGATCCATGGAAGTCCGTATTTGACAAAATATTCCATGAGAAAACATCCTGGAAATTCAGGTTTTTGAGTTTTTTTCAGATTCGCATAATGAGTTAGTAAAGAATCTGGTAAAATGGATGATTGGCCACCAAAAATAACCCACCATTGAGTGTAAAATCAAGATGGAATAATTTTGGAATATGTTCTTGAAAAATTTACGAACCACGAATGACCATTTTCAAAATTTTAGAAAAGGAGAGCATATTTCCATGCCACCATGTAGTCCCAATAAGAAAAAGGATGGTCTTTTCCGTCAGGACTTTGGATATTTTGGAATTGGGAAAGAGAAGTTCCTCATTCTTTTTGGAGGATGATATTGATGATTTTCATTTTGGAAAAAGAAATTTCTTTTTAGTTCTGGTTTGTGCGATGTTCAAATATTGCACTTTTGGTTTGGGTTAGAATAGCTTCATAGAAATTTCTGGAGTAATTGGGTTGTCTTGGATGGAAATGATTATTTGGAAGGAAAAGTTTTTTGAGAAGAAGCTCTTCTGAAAGCTTGGAGAATTCTGGGTCTAAGGTTAAAACCTTATGTTTTCCTTTTGGTTGGTAATCTTCAGTAGATTGGATATTTGGTTGGAATGTTGTTTGGAAATTTATTTTTGGTACAGTTTGGATTGTTTGGAAAGGATCATTTTTTGGGAGATTTTGGATTGTTTGTTTTTTTTGTTCTTCAATTTGGAGAGGTGTTTGGAGAAGGGGAAAGAAGGAATTCTTGATTTCTATTTTCAGTTTTTCTTTTCCTTTGTTTCTTGATTTTGGTGCCATTTTTGGAGAGGGTGTTTGGATCTCAATGGAGTTTTCCCTGACTAAATTCGCGTGAGAGAAAATCAGGCAAAGAATTCTTTTTTCCTGGGATAAACTCGATATCAAAATAAAAAATAGATAAAATAGCTTGCCATCTAGCAAAAATTTATTTTGAAGCAAGGTTTTTAACATCTTTTTTCAAAACTTCTTTAGCAGCTTGGCAATCAACACGAAGAATAAATTTTTGGTTTAATATATCACTTTGGAATTTTTGGATACATGAAACCATTGACAAAATTTCTTTTTTGATGGTAGAATAATTTTGTTGCGTTGGATTCCAAGTACCAGAGGTGAAACAAACAAGTTGTTCTTCATTTTTTGGAGTTTTTTGTAAAAGAATACCTCCATATCCTATGTCAGAGGCATCAGTTTGAATGATTTTTAGAGAATTAGGATTAGAAAGACTAAGACAGGGAAGGTGTCTTACTCTAGACTTGATATTTTGGAAAGCTTTGGTGTGTTCTTCAGTCCAAAGGGTTTTTGGTTTTTTAGTTAAAAGATTTTGTAAAAGAGCTCTGTCTTTGGCTAAATCTTTATAAAATTCAGAGATATAATTTAAACATCCGAGAAATATTTGGAGTTGTTTTTTGTCAGTAATTTTGTCAGGGAATTTGTCTGCAAAATCAATGACTCTTTGAACAGGTTTTATAGTATTTTGGAAGATTTTAAATCCTAGAAATTGGATTTCTGTTTGAAGGAGTTTAATCTTTCTTAAAGAAAGAACAAGACCATTTCTTTCAATAACGGATTTAAATATTTCCAAATGTTTCCAATGTTGGTTGATATTTTGGGAGTAAATGAGGATATCATCTATATAAGAAAGAATGAAATCTTTAAATGGATTAAAAATATCATTCATGATTTTTTGAAATTCAGAAGGAGCATTTTTTAGTCCAAAAGGCATTACAGTCCATTCGAAATGTCCGAAAGGAACAGTAAATGCAGTTTTGTATCTATCTTTTGGATGAATCTGGATTTGCCAGAAGCCAGATTTAAGATCAAATTTAGAAAATAGATTGGCATTATGCAATCTGTTTAATAAATCTTTTTTATTTGGGATTGGATATCTGATTGTTTTTAAAACTTCATTCAAAGGCTTATAATTGATTACAAGCCTAGGAGCCCCTCTTTCAATTTCTGGAGCTTTTTCAACATAAAAAGCAGCACAACTCCATTGAGATTTTGAAGGAATTATGAGACCTTTTTGAAGAAGGGTTTTGATTTCTTCATCACAAAGTTGAAGAAGACGCATATCCATTTGGGAAGGACGAGCTTTGGTAGGGATCTGAACTTCATCAAAGTTCTCTACATATGGTAGAGTAACTAAATGAGTTTTTCGATGCCAAAAGGCATTAGGAACATCAGAACAAAGGTTGTTTAGAGTTTTTTGGAATTTGGTTAATTGGTTTTGGAAATTTGGATGTTGCATTTGTTTTTGAATTTGGAGATGAGAAATTTCATTTCTCAAATATTTAATTTGTATTTCCTTATGAGAAACACAATTTACAACTTCAGAGAGTAAACCATGTTGGGGAGGTTTAATAAATTCGAAGAATAAATCAATCGAATTCACTTTGGTTTGGATTCCTCTACTTGTCGTAGTAAAGGGCTAAATTTTGAGAATAAAAGGAGTACCAAGAATGGCATCCTGTTGGAGATTTTTTACAATAATGAATGTGAGAGGGATGCACACTCCATTTTTACAAACATGAACATTTGGTAACTTATATTCTATATGGGATTCTTGGTTATTGGCAATATAAATTGTATAATTTGTTTTCTCACAAAACTGAGTAGGAATTAATCCTTCTCGAATACAATTTAAATCTGCGCCAGTATCAATGAGAGCAATAACCTCTTTTTGGAAGTTTGAATTGACAATGGTAACAGGAGTATACCATTTTTGGAATTGATATGTGGTTAAAGAATTGACATTATTCGGAGTAAGATATTCATTAACCTGATCAATGATTTCATCGTCAGGAGAGAGAGATTGCAATATTTCTACTTGCATTTTGAGAGTAGAAACTTCTTTTTTAAGGATATTGACTTCCTTATAAAGATCTTACAAAGTAATTTGGGAAAGCGAAACATTTTTCTTATTTTGGAGTCGTTGATACACTTCTTGCATATAAGTAGTAGCAATACATTTTGGAAGGGAGGATAATTTTTCTTTGGAATTTTCTTTGGTATTATCAGGCTGTAAAGCATGATAAAGAGCTTGTTTGATAAATTTAGATTTTTCTTCAGGGTCTTGAACCTAATTTATTAGTTCAAGAATTAATTGATCTTTGGCATTGATAACCATGACATGAGATTTGGATGTCGAAGAAGACTGAATAAATTCATCTTCTGTAGAGAATTTTCATTTACATTGCTGATTTTCCTCAGATGAGGAATCGGAATTATGATCAGCAGCAATTTCTCTAACTCTTCTTTTTGGATTTTTTTTAAAACATTTATTAGCAAAATGACTAGGAAGGCCACATTTAAAACACTTAGAATTTGAAAAAGGTTTTCTTTGTTTGGTTTTAGTATATTTGGGTTTAGGTTTGGAGAATGTTTTTTGAGTAGTATCTCTATTTCTTCTTCGAAATGATCGAGGAAATGAATTAGAATTAGGTTTAAAAGATTTTCTTTTGGAGGGAGAGACTATTGGGCCATACTCGAATTGGTAACAAAAAGTACCTAATTCTTTCTTACCATTTGATTGTTCTCTTTTTAATTGTTTTTGAAGTTTCATTTCGGTACAAATTCCTAAACCGACTTGGAAATAACCTGAATTAATTCACCAAAAGTATATCGGTTATAATTTAAAATACCGAAATTAGAATCTTTTAATTTGGCTTTTACCTTTTCTGAAAACAGAGGGGGTAAACCTAAAATAAATTTCTCTTTCCAAATAACATCATTACAAGAAGTAATTTTGTATAATTTGGAAAGGAAAACATCTTTATACCAACGGAAATCAGTTAGGGTTCTACATCTGAGATTCATCAATTGTTCTTTATTTTTCTCAGAAACATCAGCAGTAGATCCTACGAAATGCTAGATTATATTAACAAGGAGACTAATGACTTGGTCATCAGTCGGATTTCCTTTGTCATCCAATATAGGTTTTCCTTGGGCATCTAATTTAACAGCAGTAAGAATCTCATCTCTTTGGTTCTGAAAGAGAAAGGAATTCCACCATCCATATAATTGACCAGTAAAACCTTGAGTTATTGCACTGGCAATATTTGGAATGGTATGATGATAAATTAAACATGCATTTTGGTAAATTAGCATTTGGTTACAGAGTTGTAGAATTTGGTATTCTGTCATACCATCTAGATTCCATTCATAAAGATGATTTCCATCAAAATGGAGTCTAGAAAATGTTTGTTGTTCTTCAATCTGAAGATCAACAGGAGTAGGCCTTTGGTAATATTGCTTAGTTGGTTTAACAATACTTTGGATTTGGGGAAGTTTTCTTGAATCAACAAATTGATTCTTTATAGTTTCTATTTCAGAGGTGGTAGAAGAATCAGAGTTTGAATTAAAATTAATTTCCTCATTATCTGATTCGGATGGAGAATTTAATTGAATTTTTTGGATTTGGTCCTGCAGGTTAGGAAATTCTTGAGAAAGAACGTTGACAGAAGGATTTTTTGCCTTATCAAGTTTTTTAGCTAATTCAGATATAAAATCTGAACGGGAGTTTAGATTTGGAAAAGTTGGTTTAGCTGGTTCTTTTGGCAGGAAGAAAGCAGAAGTTTTTCTTTGTTCTATAAAAGAAGACGAAGATGAAGAAGTCTTTTGTAGACTCCTTTGTTCTCCTAGAGTATGAAGGAAAGTGTTGGTATAATTATTTTGTTCAACTATTGGGACGAGATCTTTGGGAGTAACAAGTCTATCTGCAGGAAATTTTTCTGCCACTTTGATTGGGGATGCAATTGTTCAGAAAATCTTTATAGAGTGGAAAGGAGGAAATGTTTGGTTTATTTGGTTTCCATTTTGAGATTCCCATTTTCGAGAAAGATTATGTAACATGCATATTTCTTTTGGAGAATCAGATTTTATTTCAGTATGGGTTTGAAACCATACGAAAAAGGGAATAGTTATCTTTACAGATTCCATGTAAAGATACCATTTTTCTTTAAGATCTTTTTTAACATTATCTGGTATATTTTTAAAATACCATTTAGTTAATGGATGCTTTTGGAAGTCTTATTTTACATACTCTGTATCTATAACAAATTCTTCAGAATTATTTTGGTTAACAGAAATGACATTTACATGAGGCATAAAGTCACTTTCTGTTGGATTATACTCTTCTTCTTGTCCTTGGTATCGAGGACTAAAGACATGAGTGAGTATAGATTTTGGAATCGAATCTTGTTTTGGAAGAGAAGTATTTTGGGAAGAATTGGATTCATTTATAGAATATTTGGAAAAAAGAATGTCAACAGATCCATCTCTATTTTGGATAATAGCCTCAGGTTCAGTTGTGACTGGAGGAATTTCTTCTTCTATCTCATTGATATGCCATTTCAGAAGACCAATAGAATCTTTTTGTAAGACCCGTATCTTGGTCCGTAACTTTCCATAGACTTTCATGGTCTTACCGGTCGAATTTCGGCGACCTTCGACCCTTAACCGATATCGACGCGCGACCCTGATTCATTTGCCGACAACCCGAGTCGACTCAACCCGAGACCAATACCATAGCGACCGCGCCGTCGTTGCGGTTCCGATACCGCGACTCGCGCGCCGAGGTGATACCCTGGTCAAGAGTTATGGGCCAACGTTCGGTAAGAGAAAACGCCGCGTGTTGCGAAAACCAAGGGAATCTCTACGATGTGTCACATCAATCACATCAATCCCATCAATCAATCAATCCATCAAGCCATCACATGTCAAGTACACATCACTTTCATCCCTTTTCCCAAGCAACCACAAAAGTCTCCCAAAACCATACCTCTCTTACACAAAAAGTCACAAAAGTCTTCACCACTCATACCTCTCTTACACAAAAGCCTCAAAAGTCAATATTTTCTTACACAACCATCACTCACCACATCCATCCATCACTCTCTCTCTCTCCCTTTACAACTCTCTCTCTTTCTCTCTTTCTCATTTCAAATTTTAAGAGTCCATACGTATGGAATTCTCCAAGCTCCCTAAACTCCAAGTGTGACCCACCTTCCTACCCCATCATCTCCCATCTCAACCCTACATTCTTCATCTCATCCATTGAAGTTGAAGCCAAGGTGCCAAGGAGCCCCTAGGAGCAAGAAGATCGGACGGTGGGTGCCTCTATAAGGTAGATTTACTTGTTTTTATGATGGGCCAAGTGAGGCCCACCGATCCATGGTGTGGATCTCACTTGGGACCCTAAAAGGTGGTCGATGGACCACTTGGATCATCATGATCATTCCATGATGGGGCCATTCTCCATGGACCCCATCATGGTGTTTATTTTCATTTCAAAGGTCATCTAGACCGTCAATGTTGGTGGGGAAGGGATCTCCACCGTTGAGTTTGGATTTCGGTGGCCCCTCATACTTTAAGGCCCACTTGATGTATGATTCGTTGTAAGGGAGGGCCCATAATGTCGGGGTCCCTTCATCACAAGGCGTGTCCCACTCTCCATGTCTCTCTCTCTCTTTTATTTCTTTTATTTTATTTTATTTTATTTTATTTTATTTTATTTTTATGCAATAGGATTGTGTGGCCCACTTGAATGGATCCCACCTTGAGGTATTTATTTTTATTCAAGTGGGGCCCACCTTAGACGTTGTTCCCATGCCACCCATCAGTGGTGGCCCACTTCATCAGGGCCCACCATTATTAAAAAATAATAATAATAATATAACCGTCCAGCGTCTAGGACGCTGGACGTTTCAAAGGAAAGAAGAAAAAGGAAAGAAGTAAAGGGGCTTTGGTGGTCCACTTGTTTAGGCCCCACCGTGATGTACTCAGACAATCCAAACCGTCTACCCTCTTACTTGCAGTGTTTTAACCGTTGGGTAGAAGTTTGGGGTTGATTGAAAGACCTGGTGAGCCTTAGCATCAAAGAATGCACCTCTACCATTCAAGGATCCTTTTCCTTATTTTATTTCATTTTCTATCATCAAAAAAATCCAAACTTTAGACTCATTTGGACGGCCTCAGGCCACTGATCGCAATGGCCGGGGCGGATTTCATTTTAACGGGCCCCACGTGCGAAAAATCCCGGGAAAACGGGTTTTTTCCTTTTTTTTGTAAAACGCAATGGCAGAGGCCTTGCCTCTGCCTCTGACAGCGACCAGCGCCTGCACGCAGGCGCGTGCAACCCTTGTATAGGTGGGCGGACGGACGTGGGGGAGGTGGCCCACGGCCCTACGTGTGGGCCCCACTATAATGTTTATCTGTTATCCAACCCGCTCATTAGGTGGGCCCCCCCTCCAAAAATGAGACAGATCCAAAACTCAGGTGGCCCACACCACGTGAAACAGTGTGAATTGAATTCTACCGTTGAAAAGTTTTTGGGGCCCACAGAAGTTTTGAATCAAGCTGAAATTTATGTTGTCCCTTCATCCAGGTCCGAGTGACCTTATGAATGGGTTGGATGCCATGTAAATATTACAGGGTGGGTCCCACAAGGGACCCACAGTGATGTTTGTGAATAAATCCACCGTTCGTACGGACGGCGGAGCCCTGTAAAGTCCACACCGTCCAGCCATCTTTGAGGGCCGCTGGACGGTCAGTGGCCCATCCATGATGTATGACTTGTATCCTAACCGTCCATCCATTTATTTTTATTTTTATTTTATTCTTTCGATTGGGCTAAAAATGAGCCAGATCTATGCTTCAAGTGGGCCCACTTTGGTATGCGTATCGGGCCCATGTTGACCCACTTATGGGTATCCATTGGGGCCCACTTTGACATGGATCTTAGGGTCATCTGGTGTATTATGAGGCCCATGGGATTGGACCCATTGATGCATTCTTTTTAGAGCCCATAGAAGTATGTCCATTTGACTCATATAAGGCCTAGGGGTTTAGGCCCACTCTGATATGCATGCAAGCTCATGGGTTAGGCCCCTTTGATTTGTTTATGGCCTACGGATTTAGGACCATTTGACTCATATAAGGACTATGGGTTGAGGCCCATTTGATGTACATGTGGGGGCCCAATTGGTGTGGCAAATTTGTTACATATTAGACTTATGAGGCTAGGCCCAATTGATGCAATCCAGGGCCCACGGGTTTTGACCCATTATAATGCACTTAAGACCCATTGGTGTGGCCCATTGATGTGACCCATTGATGAATAAAAGGCCCATATAATAGAGCCCATTTGATGTATTTAAGGCCCAATGGGATGCACCTAAAGTCCATTGCAATGTGTGAGCCCAATACGGTTTATGTAATGATGTTTGTGACGATCGTACCTTGGGAGCAATGTTGGTTTGACGTCCACATTGCGAGTGTAATGTTGGTTGGATGTCCACATTACGACTCCCCCTAGGGCCCCATTAATAGGCCCGTACTTATTGTGTATAGGCCGTCCAGGTCCATCTGCATTGTAAGATAGTTCATTTTATTATAACATGTTTAGTACAGTTCCATGACTCATGATCATACGCATCATATGTATGCTTGACGTGAGAGTTGTCTGATCATAGCATTTGCCTTCGGGCAGGTTGTTTATGGGTTCCCGGTTAGGCGGTGTTGCCCTACATGAGCGCACGATATGCGCAGGATTTGTTGCATGACTGGATAGCGTGAATCATGCATTTCCCATTTGTGTGACATGGTTATTATTACGCCCTAGCTACATCAGGGTCGTAGCCTCCACAGACGCATCGTGGTTGGCAGGATTGGATACCGAAAATCTTGTTCTACATGGGGTGCTATTGATATCCCTGGGTGAAAGTCCCTAAACCCTTATGGTACCAAGAGGTTGCTCCAACGTCTAGACCGAGTGGGTAGATGAGCGTTGAGCGCTGATTACCAGACGATTACGCTCTCCACTGTGTCGTGGTCGGTTGGAAGGGGGTGCGGCCTTACCCGCTCGAGAGTAGGGGGCAATCCTAGGTTGAGTCTGACCAGCTCGAGGAATGGGTCCGCTATCGACGAGTCACGCCCGATATTGGCAGACGGATAGCGTGGTCTCTTCCACGTACCTTATTACGCGCGATGTGGCGGCAATCTGGTTTAGAGTGTACTAGACCCCGGTGATATCCCATATTTAAGCTGTATTGATGTGTGGACATAGATGAGGATCTGTATGCTTGAGTTGCATTGCACATCGCATGGCCTTGGGATGGCCGATACCATTCATGTCTTGCATCGCATAAGCCTTGGTACGGCTCATGATATTATAGATCCATCTGCATATTCCGCTTTACTCCGACATTGCATGTTCATATTACTACCTTGCGCACACACTTTCACCACCCTCTAAGCTTTCTAAAAGCTTATGCACGACCGTTGTGTGCAGGTGACGTTGGATCGTAGCAGCGCTGAGGCAGGAGCACGTTGCAGAGCATTTTGGAGTCTTTGTTCTTTACCATTGTATTTCCCTTTATGCTCATTGTACTTGTAAAGTTTTTGATCATAGTGGAAATGTAATGGAGTGCTTGGTTGTTGTTTGTGGGTTGTGCCTTTGGTTATGCTTATTACGAATCAAACTGACATTGAAAACCCTCCTCGTAGCATCCCAGGATCGGAACCTGGCGAATGGGCGCTAGGAGCCGAGAATGGGGTTCTATGGAGGCTGTCGGCGCCGGATTCGACGATCGGGAATTTTGTGAGCCCGATTTCCGAGTTTGGGGCGTGACAGAAGTTGGTATCAGAGTATAACTTGGAATAACCGAGAACAACATTATATGTCTGCTATGAGTATGGAATGACTAAGTCCCGAAGTTCGAATTACTTCGCGACCTTCCAATACAGACCGTTAACGTACGTACCTTCGAGAGTTTTGAAGTTGATAGGCGCCTTCGCTCTTTGCTGTATGACATGGCGCCTGGGAGGGTTATCCGATCGACTCTCACACCACCACCTGAGGATTCTGCTTCACCATTGGAGGCTCCAGCTTTACCCCTTGCGTCTCCCGTTCCACCCTCAGAGATCCCTGCTTCCTTCCCTGAGGATGACATTCCTCCACCTGAGGCTGATGCAGAGCCGACCGTAACTGTGAGTGCCTCTCAGTTACAGCAGATGTTACAGGCTGTGACAGCTGCACTCAAGGGACAGGGCAGACGCCCAGCTGTTTCACCAGCTCAGGTAGAGCAGGAGCGCGCGAGCGCGTTACTTCGTGAGTTCAGACGGCTTGATCCCCCACGTTTTCAGGGCGAGCCAGATCCGACCGCATCAGAGAGATGGCGCTCCGATGTAGAGAAGATTTTCGATACCATGTCATGTTCGACCGAGCAGCGCATCCGACTAGCAGTATTTCTCTTCCAGGGTGAGGCCAAGCATTGGTGGACCTCTGTTACCCATGTTGCCGGACCTGACTATGTCTGGACATGGGAGGACTTTGTTGATCGATTTGAGGAGCAGTACTTCCCTGACCATATCCACCGTCAGCGAGCTTTAGAGTTCGAGACTCTGGTGCAGGGAGACATGACTGTGGTACAGTACGCGGCCCGTTTTATGGTGCTATCTAGATTTGCACCATATATGGTTGATGAGGAGGGATGGAAGGCCCGCTGTTTCGAGCACGGCTTACGTTACGGCCTTCGAGGTCGTGTTATTGGGCATGAGCTTCCTACTTTCCAGGCAGTAGTGTAGAGAGCTCAGATTTATGAGACTGAGTGGGCCAGTTCTCAGTCTGATCGCGGTCAGAGGAGAGACCGGAAGAGGTAGGCTTCTTCCAGTGATTCCCAGCAGCGTCGACCACAGCAGCAGAGGCGTACAGGTCGCCCAACCTTTCGCGCACCATCAGCACCAGCAGCACCTCCACCACCACCTCAGAGCAGTTCACCGGCACTTGCTTCAGGTGTGGTGCGACGGGACACCGTTCATGGGAGTGTCCCAGCCCACAGCAGCAGCAAAGAGGTCCACAGCAGCAGAGACCTCCACTGCAGTAGCAGAGACCCCCACAGCAACAGCGACAGCAGCCTCCACCACCGAGGCCACCTCAGCAACAGCATCAGTATCATCACCAGCCTCAGAGGGCACAGCAGAAGAGGCAGCAGTTTCGACCGCCTCAGTGACTCCAGTAGTAGCAGCAGCGTGTTCAGAGGGGACAGACACCTCCCCAGCTAGATCAGGCTAGATTCTATGCGGCTCAGCAGGATCTGCAGTCATCTGGAGGAGTCGTTGAGGGTATACTTCTAGTCTCTGCATGCATTGCACGTGTGCTATTTGATTCCGATACATCGCACTCTTTTATGGCCGAGAGCTTCTGTCGATCGGCTGGCTTACCATTGGAGTCTGCTGGTGAGAGCCTATCAGTATCGACTCCCTTGGGGAGGACTGCAGTGTTGGGACGATTTTGCTCGTCTTGCCCTGTTTTGATTGGGTATACCTTCCTGCCTGTCGATTTGTTTGTTGTGCCGATGTCTGAGTTCGACGTCATCCTGGGCATGGATTGGCTCGCCGAGTACTATGCTATATTGGACTGCGCCACGAGGACCGTCACGTTCTGTATACCCGGCGTGCCACAGTTTCAGTTCGTTACAGAGGCCAGAGGAGAGCGGCTGTCTTGTTTGATGTCCTGCGCCATAGAGGAGCCTGTTGCCGTTTGCATCGACCATCTGCCCGTGGTTTGTGATTTTTTCGATGTGTTCCAGGAGATTCCGGGATTACCGCCTCGTCGACTCACCGAGTTCCAGATTGATCTCGTGCCCGGTACCGCGCTTATTTCGAAGGCCCCGTATCGTATGACACCGTTAGAGTTATGGGAACTGCAGAAGTAGTTGGACGAGTTGCGAGAGTTGAGTTTTATCCGTCCGAGCAGTTCGCCGTGGGGAGCGCCGGTACTCTTCGTGAAGAAGAAGGATGGCTCGTTGAGGCTCTGTGTTGGCTACCGCGAGCTCAACAAAGTCACGATCAAGAACAAGTACCTGCTTCCAAGGATTGATGATTTGTTCGACCAGCTACAGGGTGCACAGTTCTTTTCGAAGATTGACCTGCATTCCAGTTATCATCAGATTCGGGTCCGAGATGAGGACATTCCGAAGACAGCATTCAGGACGTGTTACGGTCATTTTGAGTTTCAGGTCATGTCTTTCGGACTGACCAATGCACCCGCGGTCTTCATGCAGCTGATGAACGAGGTCTTCCGCCCATATTTGGATCAGTTTGTTGTAGTCTTCATCGATGACATTCTGATCTATTCGAGGACCCGTGAGGAGCACGAGCAGCATTTAGAGATTACTCTACAGACCCTTCGCGCACACCATCTGTATGCGAAGCTGGAGAAGTGCGAGTTCTGGCAGGAGGAGGTGAAGTTCCTCGGTCACGTGGTGACGAGGGAGGGTGTCGCAGTGGACCCCTCAAAGGTCGAGGCAGTGCGTCAGTGGGGCCAGCCCATGACTGCGACAGAGATCCGTAGTTTCCTTGACTTGGTGGGCTATTACCGACGTTTCATTGAGGGTTTTTCTCGTATTGCAGCCCCGCTAACCAGGTTGACTCGGAAGGGCGCAGAGTTTATTTGGAGTGACACCTGCGAGCGAGCATTTATGGAGTTGAAGGACCGTCTGACGTCCGCTCCTGTCCTCACTCTTCCCTCTGGGAGTGACGGCTTTATTGTATTCATCGATGCCTCGCATATCGGTTTGGGTGCTGTCCTGATGCAGCACGGGAGACCAGTGGCCTTTGCGTCTCGTCAGCTCAAGTTCCATGAGCTGAACTATCCTACGCATGACTTAGAGCTGGCTGCAGTTGTCTTCGCACTGAAGGTGTGGAGGCACTATCTTTATGGGGTTAGGTTCGAGCTCTTCTCTGATCACAAGAGCTTGAAGTACCTCTTCTCGCAGTCTGAGTTGAATATGAGACAGAGGTGCTGGATGGAGCTCTTGAAAGACTATGATTTTGATCTCCAGTACCACCCGGGCAAGGCGAACGTGGTGGCAGATGCCCTCAGCCGTCAGCCACGAGGCCTAGTGGCGCATATGATGATCCAGGAGTGGCGGATGCTTGAGGATATTGTAACGTATGACTTTGAGTTCGGCCTGCAGTCTTCCATCGTACAGTTATCGAGCTTGTCGATTCAACCCTCTCTTGTCGCTAGGGTGATCGAGGCTCAGCAGGCTGATGAGTCGTTGCAGAGTTATATGGCTGAGGCCGCATCTGAGGGTCAGGCAGATTGGCAGATTGGTTGTAAAGCCCGTGAAAAATTCATACTTGGGCTCGAGTACAAACTCGACCCGAAATTGCGTAGAATTAATTCTTTTAGAAAATATGACTAAGTTAGCTAGCGCAACGCTGGAGTAGCTGGGAAATAGTCCCTGATCACTTTAAATACATTCTACAAGACCCAAATCGAGTAGAACAAACGACTCTATAATACTCTATAACCTCGGACCAAACTCTAAGCAGGTTTGTTCTCTGGACCACTTTGAATCTTTGTATTGGATCTAGACCGCGCGTCGAAAGTCTGATACCTCCTATCTTAGACCGTTAGAACTGCCTAGCTGGACTTGACACTCATTTCAAAAATCAAGTCAAACCGATAATCACAGGCTATTTCATTGAGCCCGGACCGAAGAGAGTGCAAATAGGGACAGAATTGGAATTTCAAATTCAAATCTGGCACACGACTTGACGTGTCAGTATTAAGCGTTTTGACCGTCAGAATTCAGCCAGATTACACCCTCGGATCAGGAAAAATTTCTATTTTATATCATGAGACTTTCAGCCCTGATCTACGTGCGGTGACCGCTGAACTGAAACTGGTCCGCCACAGGCGATCTGCGAACCCTGCCGGACTGAAAACTTAACACGTGCTAGATCTGGTACGTATGAGCTTAAGTCCGATCGCATTCGGCCAGGGGACCACCAGAAAGCATCTTTTGGACCGAAACAACCCCGAATTGGATATGCACTAAGTAAACTTCGTTCCCGAGCCTATTTCGGGTGTTTTTAAGCTTATAAAAGGGGTTGAAACCCTTACTCTTCTCTCCCATCCGAAATTGCAAGAAACCCTAGATTGGGAGAGAAAAGGTGAGAGTTTGAGAGAGAGTGTAGAAGGGATTTTTTCAGCCTTCGTGCAACCTGTTGCTAGTGCCTAAGCAACCCTTCCTGATCACCAAGCCGGTGATTCTTTTGCGTTTTCAGGTATAAAACAACCCTAGAAGTTGCTGATTTGAGGTTTGCTTGGATTCGTAGCATGCTAGCTAACGTAACTCGTAAAACAGGTTCTCTTATCGCCGTATACGAAGTGTATACGCTCCGTTCGAAACAACACGTCTATAAGAGACTAGGTGAGGATTTTGACGCTTTGATTGACGATTTACAACGCTTTTAATGTCGTTTAATAGTAGATTATCGACGGCATCGCCGTTTGACATGTACAACATGCTATCCGTTTCCTGTTTCGTAAATCAACGAAGAATATGAGATTTAGGGCATTTTAGTCATTTGTAGGAAGTACTGATTACATTCATATTTTGCTGATGTGATTGACATGGTTTGTTGTCGCATTAGGAAGTTAGGAATACGTGCATAATTAGTTTGGTGAAGAGATTCGCCTAATTGCGCACTTCGGGTCGACATGCTATATGTAGACTTAAGTGTGTAGTGTATGTGTTTGTATAAATGTTTGTATTAGTACGTACTGAATTAAATGATGTTATGAATTAGTTTGAGATTGATTTCTCAATTAATATGCTGACGTAAATGATTTCCTACATGTTGACTAAGTACATGATTCCATACTATGCATGAAATGTATGTGCTTGAAGATTTGCTTAAGTTGAATGTTATAACATGTGTTAACATGCTCACATGCGCGTATTTCAATTCCAATACTCTTACATAAATTGCTAATGTGATTCTATAATTGTTTGGGACTAGACTTAGTCCAAGCAGTCGGTAACCGAGCGAATTCGTGGCTGGCTGGTCTTGGCCACGAAAGACACGTCGATGAACGCGAGTCGTGTTTGGAGTTGGCGGCAGTGGTTAGGCCACGCGAAGTGTTTTACGCACTTCATGTCGTTCGACTTGAGATGCGATCGCGCTAGTCGAGCCCGTCAAGTAACCTGACTGGCCGATGTATGTTCACCCTGTATGAGTCATAACTGCTTGAACCTAGGGTACTGAACTTACCATTGTAAACCCTGTTAACCATGGTACCTTGATCCATGAAGACTCATGAGCTGGGCATGGTGGTATGGGACACCGTGGTCTAGCTGTCGGCCTACGCTGGGGCCACAAACCTCCCCGTAGTGACTAGTGAGTACCTAGTCTCGTAAGCAGATTATGGTGGTATGGGATACTATATTCTAGCTGTCGGCCTACACTGATCAGGCGACGAGTCCTTTGTAGTGACCGCGAGCGTATTCTGAGTCTACGGGAGGCGACGACCCTTCAGTAGCAGTAGAGTACAGTAGGCCTGTATTGATAAGGTGATGGGGGAGCGGTGCAACGAGTGCGAGCAACAGCCCTGGCAGCCCTTGCAGCGACCTACGAAATATACCTCGTATGAGATTACTAGGAGTGACGACCCTAGACAGGATCCGTGTTGGGATTGATACAAGGGAAGTACCTTAGTTTCCCAATCCTGCTGTTTGAATGGACTAATAACAACTCGAAAATCATATCACTATAACATTGCATGTGCCTGGAAGATGTGGAGCACTCTAGGGAGTGTGGCATGCCGCGGTCGTAAGATGTTGCCGTATGAGGGAGATCGTCGGTGAGGGCATACATCACGTCATGTCATCTTGCATTAACAATAATATTAGGATTGTCTGATTTACTGCTTTACTATTATCGCATGATTGATTTGTGAACATGCTAATATTTGCTCTATAATTCCACTGAGTTGATCACTCATTCCCACGTTACGGGATGGTGTTTGCAACAGCCACCAGACCCTGTTGTAGATGCAGGTGAGGCTGAGATCCAGGAGGCAGAGCCAGACTTCGACGAGGACCAAGATGAGTTCTCGTACATGCAGTATCATGATGGCTTTGCTTAGGCGACCTGGGTTGATGGGACTTCAGTGGGACTATTTTGAACATTTAATTTTGTTCATGTATATGTATATGAGACTCAGAGATGTATTCATACCTTAGAAACAGATGAGATCTACTTTATTTTTCCATACAGTGATATATATATTGTTTAGTCTTCCGCTTGCTTTTATCACTGGATCTGATGTATGAATTGCAGTTTTGGTATACTTTTACTCATGTGAATGCTTTAAATCAGACAACATTGAATCATAATCATTTTTCTTGCATAAGTGACGGTCTGGAACTCGGGAGTTGAGTTTATACACGACCCCCGATTTTCAGGGTGTTACATTGGTACAGACGGTGGACTTCGTTTCAGAGGCCGATTATGTGTCCCGGATATTTCAGAGTTACGCAGAGATCTTATGACCGAGGCACATCGATCGCGATTTTCTATCCACCCGGGCTCGACGAAGATGTACCGTGACATGAGGCGACAGTATTTTTGGGCGGAGATGAAGCGCCAGATCGCCAGTTTTGTGGCCGAGTGTGACACGTGCCAGCGTGTCAAGGCCGATCATCAGTGACCTCCTGGTCTGTTGCAGCCGTTGAGCGTCCCGATGTGAAAGTGGGAGCACGTGTCGACTGATTTCATTATGGGCTTACCGAGGACTCAGCGCCGTCATGACGCCATTTGGGTTGTTGTGGATCATCTGACGAAGTCGGCACATTTCCTTGCGATGCGTGCGACTTGGTTTATGGACCGGCTTGCGAGATTATTCATCGTGGAGATTGTGAGACTGCATGGCGTTCCAGTCTCGATCGTTTCTGACCGAGACTCAAGGTTCACGTCTCAGTTTTGGGGGAGCTTCCAGCGAGCGATGGTGACTGATTTACAGCTCAGCACCGCGTACCATCCGCAGACCGATGGCCAGACCAAGAGGGTCAATCAGATACTTGAGGATATGCTTCGGGCCTGCGCGATTGACTTCGGGGGTAGCTGGGATGAGCATCTGCGATTGGCTGAGTTCGCATACAATAACAGCTACCAGGCGACCATCGGCATAGCTCCTTTTGAGGCATTATATGGTAGACCATGCAGATCACCGAGTTATTGGACCGAGGTTGGAGAGCGTCGTCTCCTAGGTCCCGAGCTTGTGCAGGAGACTTTAGAGGCTATAGATATCATCAGGCAGAGGATGCACATAGCTCAGAGCCGACAGAAGAATTCTGCTGATCGTCGGCATCGTCCCTTGGAGTTTGATATAGGGAACCATGTGTATCTCAAGGTCTCGCCCATGAAGGGCATAGTTCGATTTGGAGCGAAGGGCAAACTTGCTCCGAGATTCATAGGACCTTTTGAGATCACTGGGCGCGTTGGCGCCGTGACCTATCGGCTTGCCTTGCCATCACAGTTGTCTGACGTCCACGACGTTTTTCACGTCTCCATGTTGAGGAAGTGTGGGTCAGATATAGTTCTCGTCATTGATTGGCAGCCGCTGGAGGTTCGTGAGGACGCTTCTTACATTGAGCAGCCAGTCCGTATCCTTGATCGGAAGGAGCAGGTCCTCAAAACCAAGGTCATTCCATTGATGAAGGTGCAGTGGGGTCACCATTCTGTAGAGGAGGCTTCGTGGGAGCGTGAGGCTGAGATTTGAGAGCGTTATCCTCATCTCTTTGATAGTTGATCATGTGATGTATTTTGTATGCTATCTCCGATTCTTTATTATGATGTTATGTTGCTTCTTCTTCATGAGTAATGCTTGGTTGCGATGCTTGTGTAAATTTTGAGGATGAAATTTTTTATGAGGGGAGAACTGTAAGACCCGTATCTTGGTCCGTACCTTTCCGTAGACTTCCGCGGTCTTACCGGTCGAATTCCGGTGACCTTCGACCCTTAACCGATATCGACGCGCGACCCTGATTCATCTGCCGACAACCCGAGTCGACTCAACCCGAGACCAATACCATAGCGACCTCGCCGTCGTTGCGGTTCCGATACCGCGATTCGCGCGCCGAGGCGATACCCTAGTCAAGAGTTATGGGCCAACGTTCGGTAAGAGAAAACGCCGCGCGTTGTGAAAACCAAGGAAATCTCTACAATGTGTCACATCAATCACATCAATCCCATCAATCAATCAATCCATCAAGCCATCACATGTCAAGTATACATCACTTTCATCCCTTTTCCCAAGCAACCACAAAAGTCTTCCAAAACCATACCTCTCTTACACAAAAAGCCACAAAAGTCTTCACCACCCATACCTCTCTTACACAAAAGCCTCAAAAGTCAATATTTTCTTACACAACCATCACTCACCACATCCATCCATCACTCTCTCTCTCTCTCCCTTTACAACTCTCTCTCTCTTTCTCTCTTTCTCATTTCAAATTTCAAGAGTCCATACGTATGGAATTCTCCAAGCTCCCTAAACTCCAAGTGTGACCCACCTTCCTACCCCATCATCTCCCATCTCAACCCTCCATTCTTCATCTCATCCATTGAAGTTGAAGCCAAGGTGCCAAGGAGCCCCTAGGAGCAAGAAGATCGGACGGTGGGTACCTCTATAGGGTAGATTTACTTATTTTTATGATGGGCCAAGTGAGGCCCACCGATCCATGGTGTGGATCTCACTTGGGACCCTAAAAGGTGGTCGATGGACCACTTGGATCATCATGATCATTCCATGATGAGGCCATTCTCCATGGACCCCATCATGGTGTTTATTTTCATTTCAAAGGTCATCTAGACCGTCAATGTTGGTAGGGAAGGGATCTCCACCGTTGAGTTTGGATTTCGGTGGCCCCTCATGCTTTAAGGCCCACTTGATGTATGATTCGTTGTAAGGGAGGGCCCATAATGTCGGGGTCCCTCCATCACAAGGTGTGTCCCACTCTCCATGTCTCTCTCTCTCTTTTATTTCTTTTATTTTATTTTATTTTATTTTATTTTATTTTTATGCAATAGGATTGTGTGGCCCACTTGAATGGATCCCACCTTGAGGTATTTATTTTTATTCAAGTGGGGCCCACCTTAGACGTTGTTCCCATGCCACCCATCAGTGGTGGCCCACTTCATCAGGGCCCACCATTATTAAAAAAATAATAATAATAATATAACCGTCCAGCGTTTGGGACGCTGAACGTTTCAAAGGAAAGAAGAAAAAAGAAAGAAGTAAAGGGGCTTTGGTGGTCCACTTGTTTAGGCCCCACCATGATTTACTCAGACAATCCAAACCATCTACCCTCTTACTTGTAGTGTTTTAACCGTTGGGTAGAAGTTTGGGGTTGATTGAAAGACCTGGTGGGCCATAGCATCAAAGAATGCACCTCTACCATTTAAGGATCCTTTTCCTTATTTTATTTCATTTTCTATCATCAAAAAATTCCAAACTTTAGACTCATTTAAACGTCCTCAGGCCACTGATAGCAATGTCCGGGGCGGATTTCATTTTAGCAGGCCCCACGTGCGAAAAACCTCGGGAAAACGGGTTTTTCCCTTTTTTCTGTAAAACGCAATGGCAGAGGCCTTGCCTCTGCCTCTGACAGTGGCCAGCGCCTGCACGCAGGCGCGTGCAGCCCTTGTATAGGCGGGCGGACGGACGTGGGGGAGGTGGCCCACGGCCCTACGTGTGGGCCCCACTATAATGTTTATCTGTTATCCAACCCGCTCATTAGGTGGGCCACCCCAGTGGTGGGCCCCTCCCTCCAAAAATGAGACAAATCCAAAACTCAGGTGGCCCACACCACGTGAAACTGTGTGAATTGAATTTTACCGTTGAAAAGTTTTTGGGGCCCACAGAAGTTTTGAATCAAGCTGAAATTTATGTTGCCCCTTCATCCAGGTCCGAGTGACCTTATGAATGGGTTGGATGCCAAGTAAATACTACAGGGTGGGCCCCACAAGGGACCCACAGTGATGTTTGTGAATAAATCCACCGTCCGTACGGACGGCGGAGCCCTGTAAAGTCCACACCGTCCAGCCATCTTTGAGGGCCGCTGGATGGTCAGTGGCCCATCCATGATGTATGACTTGTATCCTAACCGTCCATCCATTTATTATTTTTGTTTATTTTATTCTTTCGATTGGGCTAAAAATGAGCCAGATCTATGCTTCAAGTGGGCCCACTTTGGTATGCGTATCGGGCCCATGTTGACCCACTTATGGGTATCCATTGGGGCCCACTTTGACGTGGATCTTAGGCCCATGCAATGAGGCCATCTGGTGTATTATGAGGCCCATGGGATTGGACCCATTGATGCATTCTTTTTAAAGCCCATAGAAGTATGCCCATTTGACTCATATAAGGCCTAGGGGTTTACGCCTACTGTAATATGCATGTAAGATCATGGGTTAGGCTCCTTTGATTTGTTTAAGGCCTAGGGATTTAGGCCCATTTGACTCATATAAGGCCTATGGGTTGAGACCCATTTGATGTACATGTGGGGGCTCAATTGGTGTGGCAAATTTGTTACATATTAGACTTATGAGGCTAGGCCCAATTGATGCAATCCAAGGCCCACGGGTTTTGACCCATTGCAATGCACTTAAACCCATTGGTGTGGCCCATTGAGGTGACCCATTGATGAATAAAAGGCCCATATAATAGAGCCCATTTGATGTATTTAAGGACCAATGGGATGCACCTAAAGTCCATTGCAATGTGTGAGCCCAATACGGTTTATGTAACGATGTTTGTGACGATCGTACCTTGGGAGCAATGTTGGTTTGACGTCCACATTGCGAGTGTAATGTTGGTTGGATGTCCACATTACGACTCCCCCTAGGGCCCCTTTGATAGGCCCGTACTTATTGTGTATAGGCCGTCCAGGTCCATCTGCATTGTAAGATAGTTCATTTTATTATAATATGTTTAGTACAGTTCCATGACTCATGATCATACGCATCATATATATGCTTGACGTGAGAGTTGTCTGATCATAGCATTTGTCTTCGGGCAGGTTGTTTATGGGCTCCCGGTTAGGCGGTGTTGCCCTACATGAGCGCACGATATGCGCAGGATTTGTTGCATGACTGGATAGCGTGAATCATGAATTTCGCATTTGTGTGACATGGTTATTATTACGCCCTAGCTACATCAGGGCCGTAGCCTCCACAGACGCATCGTGGTTGGCAGGATTGGATATCGAAAATCTTGTTCTACATGGGGTGCTATTGATATCCTTTGGTGAAAGTCCCTAAACCCTAATGGTACCAAGAGGTTGCTCCAACGTCTAGACCAAGTGGGTAGATGAGCGTTGAGCGCCGATTACCAGACGGTTACGCTCTCCACTGTGTCGTGGTCGGTTGGAAGGGGGTGCGGCGTTACCCGCCCAAGAGTAGAGGGCAATCCTAGGCTGAGTCTGACCAGCTCGAGGAATGGGTCCGCTATCGATGAGTCGCGCCTGATATTGGCAGACGGATAGTGTGGTCTCTTCCACTTACCTTATTGCGCGCGATGTGGCGGCAATCTGGTTTAGAGTGTACGAGACCCCGGTGATATCTCATATTTGAGCTGTATTGATGTGTGGACATAGATGAGGATCTGTATGCTTGAGTTGCATTGCACATCGCATAGCCTTGGGATGGCCGATACCATTCATGTCTTGCATCGCATAAGCCTTGGTACGGCTCATGATATTATAGATCCATCTGCATATTCCGCTTTACTCCGACATTGCATGTTCATATTACTACTTTACGCACACACTTTCACCACCCTCTAAGCTTTCTATAAGCTTATGCACGACCGTTGCGTGCAGGTGATGTTGGATCGCAAGTGCGCTGAGGCAGAAGCACGTTGCAGAGCATTTTGGAGTCTTTGTTCTTTACCATTGTATTTTCCTTTATGCTCATTGTACTTGTAAAGTTTTTGATCATAGTGGAAATGTAATGGAGTGCTTGGTTGTTGTTTGTGGGTTATGCCTTTGGTTATACTTATTACGAATCAAACTGACATTGAAAACCCTCCTCGTAGCATCCCAGGATCAGAACCTGGCGAATGGGCGTTAGGAGCCGAGAATGGGGTTCTACAGAGGCTGTCGGCGCCGGATTCAGCGATCGAGAATTTTGTGAGCCCGGTTTCCGAGTTTGGGGCGTGACAATTTTGCAATTCCTTTAGGAGTAATTACATTATGGGGTAAGTTAGCCATGAATAATGTAGTTAAGCCTTTAATTTTGTCTTCATAAGTAGTACCAGGAGAAACCGTTTTCATTAACTTGTAATAAATTCGGTAGGTGATAGCAACATCCTCGCTGCCAGGAAGCATATTAAAACCTTGAGTATAGACTCCAAGGCGAAGAAATTTGGAAAGGCGAAGGTCTGTTAAAGAAACAGAATAATTTGGAATACAAATGAAAAAAGCAGGTCCATCTGATAGACTAGCTTCAATTAGTCCAACCAGTGAATCTGCAAATTTTCTCTGTCTCCTATCACGGAGAGTTACAAGCGTAGAGACTGGTAACACTAAACGAGTTAAAGATTTAACAGCAACTTGGACAAAACCGAGATGTATGTAATTATATTTGGAAGATGTTTGGAGTATTTCATTGATTGGGAGTAAATTTAAATCTTCATCTTTGTCAGCAACAGAGAGAAAGTCTTTTCAACTGTTTTAATGACAAAATCAGATTCAAGGGATTCATCATTTTGGAATGAACCTTTTTTATAAATTTCTTCTGAAGAAATTTTAGGTAAATTTCTTCTGGAGAAATTTTAGGTAAATTTTAATTTTGGAAGGATTGTTCAATATCGGAATATCGAATTTCTTCAAGGTTTTTAATGGAAATATCTTATAAACTAGAGGCTAGAACAGCCTTAGCAATGCTTGTAGAAGATAAAGCATTAGAAGATGATTTTATAGATTTAGAGTCAAAATTACTTTGGGTAGAAAATCACTTTGTAATTTCAGATTTCAAACTTTTAGAAGAATTTTCACTAGTAAAACTATCAGATCTTACTAGTTTTGTATGTCTGGCAGATTTCTCTGAAATAGATTTTCTTCCAGATTCCATATTTTAAATTTCAATTAATAAAGAGTGGCTTTTCAATAATAGAATTCCCTTAAAACGCCTAACGCACACTTGGCTTAACGGCAATAGGGTATTACGACCAGGGAGCTTCGATCCTCTTTATAATTGATACTTAAAATATAAAAGAGGAAATAAATCTGTTACAAAAAGATTTGAAAAATATACTAAACAGAAAGATTAGATAATTAGGCTAAAAAGTACAGAATTACAACGGAAATGAAACATGTATTTATAAATGCATAAAAACTGCTTACAAGTATGGGGATTAAATGTATACAAATAATAATAATAATAATAAATAAATAAATAAATAAATAGTCTAAACCAAACACTCAAGCCACTGTTTGGGCAATCTTCCGTATATATGGTGAACATGAGAGTGATCTCTATAATAGTTCCCATGTGTGAAGATCACGTTCAATGGATTTTCACTCCTTTTTAACTGTTGAATGTAGAAAATGGCTGCATATTCTTTCTCAGCAGTCTATTCCTAGCCGCCAGGATTAAGCTCTTTGTTACAAGGATATTTTTAGTGTACGGGCATCCACCGTGAGACCCATCACATCGGACCACCGGCTAAACCTGTACAAACTGAATACTAATACCGAGTGGATAATCTTAGCCATCAATCCCTCCTGTCGAATCCATTTCCACACTGATGGTGGCCATCGTCCATATGGATACAGATGGTCCACTTGAATATCATTTGCAAACGTAGGTCCATTGTTATAGAGGACCACACTTGATAGATAGCCACGATCCACAAAACTACATGCCTATTAAGCTCAGGTATTAGACGAGACGGACGCTTTCCAGTCCAATGCGCCGGACGGAAAACTTTCTAGTCAAATTAGGATTATTGGGCATTTCCTTTGTGAGAAATAGGCAGTGAATCCCGCGCCGAAGAGAGAGAACAGGTGAAACGCAGCGTAAATGCCAGCGTGGCATACCTCTATGGCTATTCGAGCCCATCCATTATTAGACAGGGGAAGAATGGTCATGCCCTGAATCATAAGTCAGGACAACCTTACTCATCAAGTGGGTCACACTTTCATGTGAAAATTTGAGTAGAAAAGAAATCATTCACGGCTAATATTAAAGATATATGTGTGGGCCACTCAGTGAGTAGACCATCCTGAACCACACATAGTCCACCACCTGATCATCGCTAGGATCACACACGTGCCATGCAGGCAGGTATGCCTCATAATCTCCTCTTGCAAATCCTTCGAGAAGGGCAAACACATAGGTACGTATCGAGTTTACTTTCACTGATATAGGAGGAAAGAATTTACGTACATGAAATCCACTCTGTCCATCACATAAACCACCTATTTTTATTCCTTCATTCCAAAATTCATGATGATTCAGACCTCGGGTGGGCCACTCCATCAAAATTATACCTAAACCAACTAAATTCGCTTGGCATGGCCCACCTGAGTTTTAGAATATTATGATTTTCTGGTAATTATTTCGTCCGGATGAGGCACATCAGATGAATGGATTCGACGGCACATAAACCCCAAAGTGGGTCATACACGAAAATAATGGTGAGCGTTCTATCCCAACTGCTTTCTGTATCATGGCCTGTATGATTCTTAGATAATCATATTTTTTAGTTTCAACGGTTAAAATGAGGCAAAATTCCTGATGGACGGATTGGATCGAATGAAAGTTACAATTAAATGGCTCTGGGTTCGTGAAAGTAACCCATAGTTACCTAGCGCAGCTCTTTTCAGAAGTCCATTTGCTGGTCACCGCTAGGATAGGGTGTGATCGAGTAATTTCGGGGCTGTAGTCTGATTCCTTGCACAATGGCCCCTGAATTTAGGCTGTCCAGGTTGGAAGTGTGCGGTGGATGGGTTGCAGCAGGTAGGCCTCGTATCGACTTTTAAGTACAAAAAAAAAATAATATTTTTTTTTTTTAAAAAAAAAAAAAAGGAAAGGAAACGTACACACGTGAGAATGTTTCCTTGTACGGGAGGGCTGTGATTGGCTCCCATTGGAAGAAATGTAGAATTCTCTGAATATATGGTGGTTGGACCCGACAAAGTCCTCAGCTGGATATCTCCTCCATAAAAATAAATAAATAAATAAATAAGAAGAGGTGCATCGTGGGTTTGAACCGTGTTTTCCGTATTATTAAAGTATAATAAGCATTAAATAAGAGAAATTATAAAATATAGTTGCTTCTTTTGCCGCTCACGATCCGGCATCTGTCACCGTCCAATATGTTGAGTGGTACTATGAGTAGAATTGCCCATCTTGTAGATCCTATGCTATACGTGCTACTGTACGAAAATTATTTTCAACTGATTATTGTGACGATCACCATCTGAAAATGAATTCAGAACATTGAAAAGGAAATTTCTAATGGCTCCCATTCAACTCTATAAATCAATGGTTAGGATCATCGCTGAAGCATTGTAATGGAAAAATAGATACTTTATGGACGTGATAAGAATATGGACGGCTCAGATTATCGTACCAAGAATGTATGCCCTACTCGGTGGGAAGCATGCAGGATCCTTGAGTCGCGGCGAAGGTAAAAAGAACTCTAGTGGCTCACAGCCATTTCTGTCCGACCAACATCATACAAGATATGCGGAAAAGGTGGGTCACCATGATGATCACCTGGAGTAAAAAACAAGCTGATCCACTCGTTGAGAGGGACACAATGTCAAAATCAATGGATTGCCATTGCTATTGACTCTGAATATTGATCTAATCCACCCAATGATGGAATCAAAAACATTTCCGTACAATTGATCATCATGGTGGGCCCACATTCCACATGGATCATATTTTCTACACTATGGATACGGATTGGTTACTCTCCCTGCCATCAGCCAATGGCTGGTGGTCGGTGCTCTATGGGACCCACCATGATATATGTGTTTCATCCATGCCGTCTGTATATTTTTCTAGATTATTTTATGATATGAAATTAAAAAAAATGAGGCATATCCCAATCTCAAGTGGACCACATTATGGGAAACAATGTTGATTGAACGTCGACAATTAAAAACTTGTTAGGAGCATAAAAGTATTGGATCAAGATAATCTTTGTTTTTTCTCTTCATCTGGGTTTGTATGAGCTAATAAATAGATTAGATGTCAAATAAATAGTACAGGGGCCTTAGGAGGATTTTAATGGTGGATATCCGATCACTATTTTTTTATTTTTTTTCTGTGGTGTGGTCCATCTAAGATTTATATTCCTCTCATTTTTGGGACAAAGACCTAAAATAATCTTAAAAAAATGGATGAACGAAATGGATGAAACAAATACAACATAGCCGGGCCCACAGAGCACCGACCATCAGCCACCGGGCTGGCAGCAGGGGGAGTAGCCAATCCGTTTCAGTATATGTGATACATGGGTATTAAATGAATTGCCGCTGAATGTGATCATTTCTTGTGCGACAAAGGGGTAAAAAGATTGTACAGTGCGTTCATGCATTAGATTTGCACAAACAAAGAAGGTGTGAAAAAGTTTAAATTCTGATGGGACTGATAGTGGATGATCCATGCACAAACATCCCCTTTGTCAGAAGCTGTGCTAGATTTTATTTCTCAGTTGTTTCAGTTAATATACATAGCAAATTCTCTCACTTTTCAATTCCTTTGTTGATTATTCATTAAAAGCTGGCTGACATTTTTCCTTTTCTTTCTCATTGGAGCGTGTGTGTGTATATATATAAGGCCAGCGGACAATATGATGTCTGGGATAATATCAAGACTATGGAACACTCAATAATAGTCCCACTTGTACAAACTTAGGACTTAGGTAGGCACTAGACAAACTCTACATTTTATAATTCATATTAGGCCATTTGGTTGCTAAGGGGTGTTATTCTGGATACTACCATTTAAAAAGAATAGTTTTACTATAAAAGGTCTGCTAGAATACATCCCCACACGTTTTTTATAATAAGATACATCTAATTGGATAATAATAATATAAAATAAATAAACAAAAATTAACCCTTTCAACGTATGAAAGTTATGATCCCGCATTCACGATAAAAGCAGGAGAGCCAAATTATCAAATGATTGAAATAATTTAACTAGAGCTTTTATTTATTGCCTTTCCACCAAGAAAAGTGGGACTTGTGTAAACGGTTGGATCATTGTCTATTGAATATACATTCTCAAACCCCTTACTATAATACATCTTGATGTGTTCTAAGAAATGAGTCATTGGATAGAGATCCTTTTAAATGGCCCGTTGTTGATCAAAATATTCAAAATAAATAAATAAAATTCATATATTGAAATGTCTCAACCCTCTAATAACTTGATAGGTGGTAGCTGCCTACACTCTTGCTCGGGTGGTAGACTCTCAAGAGTTTCAACACCTGATCAAGGGTTCGAGTACCTATAGGTGGTGAAATTCCACTAGTGTGAGTGCGTGGGGGTTGTGCATGTGTAATAAAAAAAGAAAAAAAGAAAAAGCTTAATAGTTAAGTGGGTCATCTATATAACACCCTGATCCATAGCCCAAGTGGTAGACTAAGTGAAAAATACCTCGTTTTAACATTGAGGTCTTGGTATCGATTTCCTAGTGGGGGTGGCTAACAGTGATGTGTGAACTTATGGTGTTGTGTACTAACAAGCTAACCAAAAAAAGAAAAAAGAGGTAATCTAGATTGTAAAAAGAGTTGAATGCAGAAATGATCAAAATGTACAAATCTATGAGATTTTAAATTTTTTTGTAACATATTCAAGCTCAAATTTTGACCATGTGAGAATTTTACAGTATTCTACTAAACCACAAAATAATGATAACCACAGGTAAGGCCTCAATTGCCCACCACATGACCGTGTAGGAACCTTAAAATATCCCAGAGGAATAGTGGAGGACCACACAACTTATAGTAGCCGTCTTCATCAAATGATCATGTTTCTCTATCACTGTCCCACCATCACGAAAATAAGAAACCAAGGTTTATAAAAAGAAAGAAAGAACGAACGAATGAAAGAAAAAAAGAGAACCAGCGCTAACAGGGGTAGAGTCTTACTCATGGTTGGTATGCGTGCGCTGGAATCCAGAATGTAGTCTAATGGGGTCACGATAGAATATGGTGGCCATAAAATCATAATGATCACCTTCATTAGGTTAGTTGCGTGTATGACAAAAATTGAACGGTCTTTCGGAAAGAAAATGAGATAAACATACACGTTTACATTCAATACATTTAGGGCCTATTTGAATTCGCGTATAGTATTCTATTGTATTTGGATACTGTTCATGTGTACATTGGACAGTTTTCAGAATACATCCAAATCAATCAAATACTAATCAATGTTTGAATAGGAGGTATTGTTTGGCATAGTATACAATACGTTATACGGATCAATGTTTGGATAGGACGTATTATGTCTACGTATTGTACAATCTTAATTGAGTGGGTGGCCTATTTGACGTAAGGAACTTTTTGATTTCTAGCCCAAATGATTTTCACGTTGAAATGTACCAAATGAATGGTCCTGATTTTACACTGCATAGGTACTAGATATCTTGTAATAGTACAAATTTCAAACTTTCAACCACTGCTGAATACAACGCAATGAATACGAAGTATTGACGGCAATAAAACCCACTGACAATACTCTACTGTTGGTTTGAAAATTTGGCTGGAGTTTATATTCGCACGCATAGGATTCAACTCCTATTCACTCTAATCCAAACACGGTAAATGCGCGTCAAATCATAACTTCTAATACGATACAATACATCCCAAAACACGTATCCAAACAAGCCCTTAATGACTTGCATTTTGACCATATTAGACCTAAGTAAATACGCAGGTGTTACTACATACTCTTAACTGCAAATAAAACTATATCTTATACCTAACAAAGCTCATTATGATAGAGACATTCAAAGTTCTATTCCCAAAATAACCTATGAGCACTCGAAATGCCCAAAAGAGCTAAAGACAACTTCTTGGTGGGCTATCACGAAATTATAGGAATACGTTCACCTTAGTGGACTTGACATTTTACCTGGATTAGATTTGCCAAGACCATACCATGAATCGATCAACTTTATTCACCACTAAGGACCTCGATTTTTTAGAAAACTCTATATAAAGGGTTTATTTAGGAATTAGGGTTAGAAAATCATAAATTTGGAATTCTTTAGGGTTTTGAAAAGAGATTTTGTTAGAAACTCCGATTTGATTGTTGTTTCTTTCGTTTGATCAACACCTAACAGCAATCAAAGGTAAATCATCATCCAACTATAAAAAGTAGGAATGGAATTTGAATTTTTGGAGTCTATATGTGATTTTTGTCGAATCCAGGTAGGAAATCTAGGTCTTTCCCAACTCCTTGAATCCTAGACACCATTAATATACAAATTCGCCTTCACAAGTGAGAGCTATTCTTCTAAATTATCTTTTTATTAGTCCCTAATGGTTTCAGTTGGTGAATTTTGTATTTTGATTGAAATTATATGTATTCAAAAGTTAGAATTATTATACAATTATGATTCATATGCTACATGTACTACATTGATAACATGTTTGTTGATATGTGTGAATTTAAGTTTCATTTAGGCTTGATTTTGTGAATATGTAAAGTAGTGTGTTTCGCAGGCCAAGTGTTTGGCTAAATGCATAAATGATGAAATTGATGTTATATTGTGAATTTGTACCTTTAACATGCTTAGGAGATTATATACAAGCATTTCTTTGAATTAGTATTTAAAAAACTATAAATGTGTGAACTGACTACCCAGGGTTTGACCATCACAAGCTTGTTCAGTCGATTTTAGGTGAAACATGGTAAATGGACTCTAGCCTGGCTGATCTCGTCAAAGTTCGCTCGATCTGTCAGATCTGTCTAATTTAGAGATAATCATAGTTATGTTGAATGTTGCCGAACATCCTATGAAATATAGAATACTCCATTACCATTGTTGTGCAGTCACTTACGATCGTATGTATCAAGTTTTATGAGCAGGGCATGATGGTATGGGACACTATGTCAAAGCTGTTGGCCTATGTTGGGTAACGAACCCTACTAAGAACTTTGAGCACTGAATCCTACATATTGAAACTCATGAGTCGGGCATGGTGGTATGGGACACTATGTCCGTGATGTCTTTGGCCTGTATCAATATGGTAATCTTACAGTGAGTCTTGAGTACCAATGGAGGTGACGAGCCTACCATCATTAATCATGGATGGTGACATTATCGTGTTGATTTTATTATTGGGTATTGATTTCACATTTAAATTTTTATTGAGAGGTTGATACTGATGTTGTTCTAAGGACAACCTTATATCAAAAATCAATGACTTATGGTAAGACAGCCTGATTTCTAGAACGGTCTATATATCAAAGTCCTAAACTAATGCAGATGAATAAAGAATAAAACAAAAATAAATATCTACTGCTATTATAACATTCACCACATATGCAGAAAATAAATTACAATGATTCACCACAAATGCACAATAATTAACATTCACCACAACTCCAACAACTATAGTGGTTCGCTTGTGTGTATACCAATTGTTAGAAAATAGCCACACAACTACTCCACTCCTAATATCCTTACCCACGAGATATTAGCTTTTACTATAAAATAGTTTTCCAAGGTTCACCCAAAACCTTCACAATTGTGTTTTCAAAGGGCTACCATAATTAAAAACCCCACTCACTAAGATTTTCTGGCTACCTCAATCAAAACAAAAAATGAAAGATTTTCTAGCAATCTTACAAACCAAATATAGAAAATTGAAATGTACTTATCTGAAGATTCTTCTTCTGATGAAGCCCGGTAGAACTAGTTTAACATAGATGTTCAATGTCCAATCTCACATATGAAAGGGTTCTTAGGTCTAAATGATTTTTAGATTAAATCAACCTAGGATAGCTTAATTTGATTTTGATCTCAAAAAGGGTAAAATCAATATTCCCTTTTTAAAAGAAATAGATTTGAATAGAGATCACAAAAATCAAATGCAAAAAAACTATTAAAAGAATCTTAAATACTAACTAATTAGCTTCTTGAATGTAGAGACAAGTTTCTTAGAGTTGTGACTTGAATAGGTTTGAATGAATTGAAAAACTCTGAAAATCGTCCTTAATTTATAGGTAAAAATACTGTTCACTTAACTGGCCTTGTGGTCAGCTCGACTGGTTGAAGGACCAACAACATTTCAAAATTTCTGGCGCGATAAGATAAGATTGTTACTCGACTGGTCGAGTCCTACACTCTACTGGTCGAGTGGGACCCAGAAATGTTGCTGGACTTTTAGTTGAGCCTGCTTGACTGGTCGAGCACTATTTACTCGATTGGTCGAGCAGTCTCTAGGACTGGTCGAGGGTCCAACAGAAAATCCTGAAAATTCACAACAAACCTTTAACTGGTCAAGCCAGTGTCTGGACTAGTCGAACCATGACTAGGACTGAAAAATAACTTATAAAATTATCAAATGACTTATGATATAAGTGCATATTGTATGACCTATCCTAAGGTTAATCTAGGGTCAAATAAACCTTACTTGTAAGATTGATTCATCACATATCATTCTCTTGAAGTAGTTGAAGCTTGAAGACTTGATCTAGTATTTGAACTTCTTGTTCTTGAACCTCTTGATCTTGTACTTGAACTTCTTGTTTTTGAAAGGGAACTTCTTAATGTTGTACTTGAACTTCTTGATCTTGTACTTGAATATAGACAAGATTAGCAAGGATGACATGAAGTTGATCTTACAATAACCGCTAAACAAGATATAGATTCCAAGAGGTTTTGACATAACAAAATTTGACAAACCTATGAGCTAAATAAGATATCATTTACATAGACCCTTACCAATTGATCATTTATTCAGTTATATTGGGTGACAAACCCAAATTGGAATTTTAGGATGCTGGTGACGAGCCACGTGATTCTATCTATTTGACTTACAATTGAGGTATTCTGTCTTTCCCAATGCTGTTGTTTGAATTTAGGTCAATAAAGTCTTGATAATCATGCATACATTACATGTGTACTTCATATCTTATGCCTAGTTGACTATTTATGCTAAAGACCACTGTACTACGTCTATTTTGCCTTATTGAGTGTTTATGCATCTCTTGTGCATGGTTGATTGCTTATGTTAAAGACCAGTGTAATCTGTCCTTTGTGTTTGGTTGACTATTTATGTCAAAGACCAGCATACCATGTCCCTTGTGCCTGGTTGACTGTTTATGCTAAAGACTAGTGTACTCCATCTCTTGTGCATGGTTAACTATTAATTTATGTTAAAGACCATTGTACTATTTGAGTCTCTTATGCTACTTCCAGGGCATGTATTTATATATCATAATATGTATGTACTAATTAAATAGTTTAGGAAACTGATTGTTGTGTTATGCTTCATTACCTGTACTTGATTGTGTTAACAAGTATCTTAAGGAATGATAACATTGAGTTGATCACTCACTCCAACCTGGGATAGTGTTTTAAAATACCAATCAGATATTGTTGGTTCAGTTACCTTAGAGGTCGCGGTCTTAGATGAGGCTTGTGTGGACTTGGTGGAAGAGGTGTCATACTTTTACTTTTCTGGCCAGCAAGCATAGTCCACCATGGACCTCGCCCCATGATTTCAATGTTGACAAACTTTAGTATATTTTTGGACATGTATATGTTGAGTTCCTATATAAGTGGACTCTGAGTGATTTTTAGGATGACTATATCGATATGACTTTGTTGTATGATATCACTTTACTTTTAAACTCTATATATGCAGTATTTAGTTTAATTCTTCTCTATCATATTGATGCCATTTGATTCATCCCATTAAACTATGCTTTTGGATTAAATGTGATACCCGAAAAATTGGGGATCATGGATGTACCTGACCCCTAAATTTCAAGGTGTTAAGTGTAAGATATAGACCACATGAAACTAGTCAGGACAGGTGGCAAGGCACACTTTATGGACTCTTACTAGTTTCCTATGTAGGCCTCTTAGGTGGGAAGATAATAGGGTAGAGCTAGAAGAACCTCAATATAGTAGAGCCATTTGGAGTCTTAGTGCAGGTGTGGGTGTGTGTCCACCACTGGGCTATTCATCAATACCCCTATTTCAGTGTTGAAACATAATATATATATATATATATATATATATATATATATATATATATATATATATATATATATATATATATATATATATATAGAGAGAGAGAGAGAGAGAGAGAGAGAGAGAGAGAGAGAGAGAGAGAGAGAGAGAGAGAGAGAGCCTGCTCACCATGCACCTTTGCACATGTGTCATGGGGACAATATCTGAAAATGTACATGTGATGCAGCACCCATTAAAACTCCACAGTCCTAAATTTTAGCCCTATCCAAAACTCTGGTGGGCCATATCAAAGAGAGATGCAAATCAAGGAAGGAACTATCTCATTTTTCCATTGCTCACCAAAGTTTTGGATGGCTCTGAAAGTTGGGCCCATAGGGTTTCAAGGGGTGCTACATCACATGGACCATTCAAATTTTGTGCGCATGACATGTGTGCAGAGATGCACATCTAACAAGGTGCACATGTGAGCGCGCGCGTGCACACATGCTGTAACACCCCGGATTTTGGCTAATCTGGGATTAGACGTCCTTAGGTAATGGGTTAACTAAAACACCTGAGAAATCGCTCAGAACCCAATTCCATAGTCAAAGAAATCACGTAGGATTAATTCCTTTGGAAAATAAGTGTAAGTTAGCTAGCGCGACGCTAAAGTAGCTAGGAAATAGTCCCTGATCACTTTAAATACGTTCTACAAGGCCCAAAGCGAGTGGAACCAATGGTGCTATAATGCTCTAAAGCCTCGGATCAAACTCTAAGCAGGTTTGTTCTCTGGACCACTTTGAATCTTTGTATTGGATCTAGACCGCTCGTCGAAAGTCCGATACCTCCTATCTTAGACCGTTAGAACCGCCTAGCTGGACTTGACACTCATTCCGAAAATCAAGTCAAACCGATAATCACAGGCTATTTCATTGAGCCCGGACCGAAGAGAGTGCAAATAGGGACATAGTTGGAATTTCAAATTCAAATCTGGCACACGACTTGACGCGTCAGTATTGAGCGTTCTGACTGTCAGAATTCATCCAGATTACACCCTCGGATCAGGAGAAATTTCTATTTTTTATCATGAGACTTTCAGCCCTGATCAACGTGCGGTGACCGCTGAACTGAAACTGGTCCGCCACGTGCGATCTGCGAACCTTGCCAGATTGAAAACTTAATACATGCTAGATCCAGTGTGCATGAGCTTAAGTCCGACCGCATTCAGCCAGGGGACCACCAGAAATGTCCTTTTGGACCGAAACAGCCCCGATTTGGTCACCCCTCAAGTGAACTTTGTTCCTGAGCCTATTTTGGGCGTTTTTGAGCTTATAAAAGGGGTTGAAACCCTCACTCCTCTCTCCCATCCGAATTTGTAAAAAATCCCTAGATTGAGAGAGAGAAAAGGTAAGAGTTTGTGAGAGAAGGTGGGAGAGATCTTCCTGCCACCTGCTGCTGCTGCTGTACGTGCTTAGGCGACGCACTCCAATCACTTTCCCGGCGATTCCAACGCACTTCTAGGTAAGAAAAACCCTACCCACTTGCTGATTTGGGGATTTCTTCGATTCAAATAGAATAGTAGCTGATGTACATGTGTATCAGGTTGTCGGATCGCCGTAGACGAAGCGTATACGCTCCGTTCGAATTTACACATCCATAAGAGACAAGGTGCGGATTTTAGACGCTTTGATTGACTGTTTCCAAAGCTTTCAATGTCGTTTAATAGTAGATTCTCGACGGCAACGCCGTTTGACATGTACAACATGCTGTCCGTTTCCTGTTTCGTAAACCAACGAAGAATATGAGATTTAGGACATTTTAGTCATTTGTAGGAAGTAGTGTTTTCATGCATATTTTGCTGATGTGATTGACATGGCTTCTTGTCGCATTAGGATATTAGGAATGCGTGCATAATTAGTTTGGCGAAGAGATTCGCCTAAATGCGTACGTCGGGTCGACATACTATATGTAGACTTAAGTGTGTAGTGTAAGTGTTTGTATAAATGCTTGTATTAGTATGTATTGACTTAAATGGTGTTATGGATTAGTTTGAGATTGATTTCTCAATTAATATGCTGATGTGAATGATTTCCTACATGTTAGTCATATGTACGATTTCATTATATGTATGAAATGCATGTGCTTGATGATTCATTTAAGTGGTATGTTATAACATGTGCTTGATGATTTCCTTATGACTTAGTTTGAGATTGAATTCTCAATTAATACGCTGATGGTGATGATTTCCTATATGTTGGCGATATGCATAATTTCATTATATGTATGAAAGGCATGTGTTAGATGATTTACTTAAGTTGTACGTTATAACATGTGTTAACATGCTCACATGGTTGTATTTCATTTCCAATTCTCTCACATGACTTGCTGATGTGATTTCACAAGTTTGGGACTATAGTTAGTCCAGGCAGTCGGTAACCGAGCGAATTCGTGGTTGGCTTATCTTTGCCACGAAGGACGCGTCGATGAACGCGAGTCGTGTTTGGAGTTGACGGCAGTGGTTAGGCCACGCGAAGTGTTTTACGCACTTCATGTCGTTCGACTTGCGAGGCGCTCGTGCTAGTCGAGCCCGTCAAGTAACCCGACTGGCCATTGTATGTTCACCCTGCATGAGTCATAACTGCTTGAACCTAGGGTACTGAACTTACCATTGTAAACCCTGTTAACCATGGTACCTTGATCCACGAAGACTCATGAGCCGGGCATGGTGGTATGGGACACCGTGGTCGAGCTGTCGGCCTACGCTGGGGCCACAAACCTCCCCGTAGTGACCAGTGAGCACCTAGACTCGTGAGCAGATTATGGTGGTATGGGACACTATATTCTTGCTGTCGGCGTACATTGATAAGGTGATGGGGGAGCCGTGCAACGAGTGCGAGTAACAGCCCTGGCAGCCCTTTGTAGTGACCGCAAACGTATTCTGAGTCTACGGGAGGCGACGACCCTTCCGTAGCAGTAGAGTACAGTAGGCCTGTATTGATAAGGTGATGGGGGAGCGGAGCAACGAGTGCGTGCAACAGCCCTGGCAGCCCTTGCAGCGACCTACAAAATATACATCGTATGAGATTACTAGGAGTGACAACCCTAGACAGGATCTGTGTTGGGATTGATATAAGGGAAGTACCTTAGTTTCCCAATCTTGCTGCTTGAATGGACTAATAACAACTTGGAAATCATATCACCATAGCATTGCATGTGCCTGGAAGATGTGGAGCACTCTAGGGAGTGTGGCATGCCGCGGTCGTAAGATGTTGCCGTATGAGGGAGATCGTCGGTGAGGGCATACATCACGTCATGTCATATTGCATTAACAACAGTATTAGGATTGTTTGATTTACTGCTTTACTATTATCGTATGATTGATTCGATAACATACTAATCTCTGCTCTCTTATCCCACTGAGTTGATCACTCACTCCCACGTTACAGGATGGTGTTTCCGGACACCCACCAGTCCCTATTGTGATTGTAGATGATGGCGCGGCCTGCGAGGCGGAGCTGGACTTGATGATGATGAGGAGGATTCGTCCTTTATGCGTGATCTGATTGACGGGATTATAGGGATGTTGATTAGATACCTTGACACTTGTCATTTTATATTTTTAGAGCACTCATGTATATTCCTTTTTGTTCACTTTTGGAGCATACATGCCTGTATATAACCTGGTAATATGTTCACACTTTGGAGACATACAACAGTTTACATATGTTATACCTACTATCACAGTCTTCCGCTTGCAAATTTAATAGTCTCTGGAGTATGATATACTGTTCTGGCTTAATCTCACTCATGTTTAATACATTATCACAGACAGCATTCAATCATACATATCTATGTTGCATAAATAACATTTTGGAACTCGGGAGTGGAGTTTTTACTCGACCCCCCGATTTTCGGGATGTTACAGATGGTATTAGAGCGTGATTTGGATTAAACTGGGCCTGAGTTATGGTCACGCGACGTACGCTGTCGCTTCCTTTGACTTAGGTGGGTGCGAGAAGGGTCTAAAAACACTTCTAGGATCTCAGATTCACCAATAGGCGAAGTCTATTCGAACCGATCGCACGATCGAGTCTGTAACGCATATCGGGTCGCGTGAAGCAACCCGAATAGCTCCTAGGTCGTAGGAAGTCAGGTTGAGACGTTCTTTGAACGATTTTAAACTCGTAAAAGTAAATTCTTGGGCCGTGGGATGAACATGACTCCTGTATCCAATCGCCAGGGCTTAAAAACCCCGTTTCACCAAAAATCCTCAAAATTCTTTCTCTCACCACTCCAATATTCATTTCTTTCTTATCCTTTTCATGTTAGGCATTAAAAATAATGTGAAAATAACATAAAGTAATACTTTCATAAAATTTTACAGTGAATAGTAAAATTTCATGAAAAATGGCCATAAGGCCATTCTAACTTCACTTTCTTTAGCACATAATGGGTTAGATGGATGTACTAGATCCTTCTACCCCAAAATCATATGTTGCATGATAGGGTTTTGTATTCGGGATTGCAGATTGGTCCCGGAAAGCCCCGAATGCATGTTTTGGCCTCCATAGGGCAATATAGAATGAACCAAAGTGGGAACCATACATATTTGGGGTCCCTAGACCAGGGGGGACCCAACCCATGTGGTCCCACCAGCCACCGTGCAAGATGTCCGGCGATGCATCGCCATACAGGTGGGCCCACTTGATGTAAAATCCGGGCGCACGCCCTCATGTGGCCTGTACACCCCTCCCCCCCCATGGGTGGTTCGTCCATAGAAAATCCCAAATAGGGGTACTTCCTTCACAAAAGACACCTTCCCTAGCCCCATTTCCGTTTTCTTGCTGTGCTAACCCAAAAATCCGTGATTCCAAACCACCCTAGGTCCATCCTTGGCCAAAAATGACCACCCTCCATCAATCTATTTCAGTTGGCAGCCCTCCCTCTTGAAGATTTCGTCTCTTGGAGCTTTAAAAACCCTCGAATCGAGCTGAAATCGTGAGGTGCTCCATTCCCCTTTTTCATTTTCATTTCTCCTTGAAAATACATCCTTGGGAAGCTTGAGGCATCCCTCTACAACGCCTAGATTTCATTCTGTCCATTTGGGAGACCATTTCTCCACATTTCCTCCGCTTTCCATGACTATTGTTAAGGCTGTTTTAGCCTTTTTCTCCTTTTCCACCATCCTCCTTCTCATGTCCCTTTTATTTGAGCCTTTACCCTCTTTTTGGGTCTCAAAAATCGTGCTAACCTCAAATCCCATTTCTCAACTTTCTTCGTTTGAGAAGTATTGAAAATACTTGGCCGATAGAACTCTAATGGGCAACTGACAGTACTGAACTAGATAGTATTCAAGAAGGTCAGTTGGGACCATGGTAGAAGTCCTTTGGTCGAAATAGGCATCTATGCCATTGCCTTGTAGATTGTTTGATTTTTATTTTAAGGATTTTTGTGTTTTGTTGTTATTGGGTCTAGTGATGTCACTGGTAGAAAATGTGTTTGTGTTGTGGTTTGGGCTTAATGTAGCCGAAATTTGTTGAATGGAAAGCATGCCGTCTCATTTCGTTGTAAGGTATTGTCCCTAGATTGGGAGTGTTGTAACTCCCGGGATTCAGCCTACAAATTAGTTTTTATCCCACCCCACCCTCCTACCAAGCATGCCACTTCCAATCCCGCCATGGGACTAAGAATGCGGTTCTATTTAACACAACTTAATGCTAGTGGCCACATAGGCCCTTGGCGTTTGGACCTAGTGTTAGCACTCCTAGATTTAAAGGATCTGACGATATAGGAAAGCCAATTTTATTTCGATAATCTTGACCCTAAGCGATAGAGCAATTCCCTGTATTAGTAATGGTATGGAACCATTTAACGTATAAACTTAGGCTTTGGATTATAGCTACTGAGTTACAGACTAGCCTACTAGTTACCTTAAGTAGTGTAAAGCCTGTATATGCTAAGGAATTGTAGGTTAGATTGGGTTGAAGTAGAACCTTATTTCTTCGATAGATCCCCATATGACTTATAGACTGCTGTTGTTGCCCATAGGAAGGAACCATTCACTCTCAGGGAACATTTATAAATCCCTCAGATTGAACTTAGAATGTACTAGAACGCCCCTTAGAATTGCCTTCCCCAAGGGCTTATTGCATTCGGGAATGCGGAATAAAGGAACTACATGTAAGCGATGTATTCGCGGTTTGAATCGACTTCTTAATCCTAGTGGTTACCAATAAATTCAATGCTCTGATCAAGCAGAGGGTCGGCATCGGCTAGGATTAAGAACTGATACGAAGAATTTTCTGTCAGAGTCTCGGCAGAAGGTCAATGTATCCAGCTCAGACCCACTACACAACCTTCCTTCCGTGATGGCCCAACCACCTACAACCAAACGGGATCACATTGCCTTTGGGAAATGGCGAGGACTTGAAGCCAGTAGAGAATTCGACATCTTGCCACCAACTCATGCCTGCCCCTGACCTTAACCACAATAGAGATTAGGCTCATCTCTATGATCATAGATACCAATGCCATAGAACGCATCATTAGCGAAGGGAAAACCACTGTAATGAGAGGTTGTTTCCATTTTAGGTTAAGGATAGCCCCTAAGTTGCGCCTCGTTCCGATATACGGAGCGATGCATAGATTCTTGAACTTAAGTAAAATCAAGTTTTAAGGGGGGTAGAACGTATGGAGTCCAATTCGGTTAGGTTAGTCAACGCTCCCGTTCGATCAGAGTGGCGCAGCGGAAGCGTGGTCGGTCTCTTCCCCACTGGCCCAAGATCGAAACATTTGAGTTAGGATATACGTACGATTAGGTTATTAAGTAGGATTGAACCTCCCTTAGAAAAGTATTCCTTGCCCTTCGCCAATGTCGGGGATGACATTGTGTTTTAAGGGGGGTAGATTGTAACACCCCGGATTTTGGCTAATCTGGGATTAGACGTCCTTAGGTAATGGGTTAACTAAAACACCTGAGAAATCGCTCAGAACCCAATTCCATAGTCAAAGAAATCACGTAGGATTAATTCCTTTGGAAAATAAGTGTAAGTTAGCTAGCGCGATGCTAAAGTAGCTGGGAAATAGTCCCTGATCACTTTAAATACGTTCTACAAGGCCCAAAGCGAGTGGAACCAATGGTGCTATAATGCTCTAAAGCCTCGGATCAAACTCTAAGCAGGTTTGTTCTCTGGACCACTTTGAATCTTTGTATTGGATCTAGACCGCTCGTCGAAAGTCTGATACCTCCTATCTTAGACCGTTAGAACCGCCTAGCTGTACTTGACACTCATTCCGAAAATCAAGTCAAACCGATAATCATAGGCTATTTCATTGAGCCCGGACCGAAGAGAGTGCGAATAGGGACATAGTTGGAATTTCAAATTCAAATCTGGCACACGACTTGACGCGTCAGTATTGAGCGTTCTGACCGTCAGAATTCATCCAGATTACACCCTCGGATCAGGAGAAATTTCTATTTTTTATCATGAGACTTTCAGCCCTGATCAACGTGCGATGACCGCTGAACTGAAACTGGTCCGCCACGTGCGATCTGCGAACCCTGCCGGACTGAAAACTTAATACATGCTAGATCCAGTGTGCATGAGCTTAAGTCCGACCGCATTCAGCCAGGGGACCACCAGAAATTCCTTTTGGACCGAAACAGCCCCGATTTGGTCACCCCTCAAGTGAACTTTGTTCCTGAGCCTATTTTGGGCGTTTTTGATCTTATAAAAGGGGTTGAAACCCTCACTCCTCTCTCCCATCCGAATTTGTAAAAAATCCCTAGATTGAGAGAGAGAAAAGGTGAGAGTTTGTGAGAGAAGGTGGGAGAGATCTTCCTGCCACCTGCTGCTGCTGCTGTACGTGCTTAGGCGACGCACTCCAATCACTTTCCCGGTAATTCCAACGCACTTCTAGGTAAGAAAAATCCTACCTACTTGTTGATTTAGGGATTTCTTCGATTCAAATAGAATAGTAGCTGATGTACATGTGTATCAGGTTGTCGGATCGCCGTAGACGAAGCGTATACGCTCCGTTCGAATTTACACATCCATAAGAGACAAGGTGCGGATTTTAGACGCTTTGATTGACTGTTTCCAAAGCTTTCAATGTCGTTTAATAGTAGATTCTCGACGGCAACGCCGTTTGACATGTACAACATGCTGTCCGTTTCCTGTTTCGTAAACCAACGAAGAATATGAGATTTAGGGCATTTTAGTCATTTGTAGGAAGTACTGTTTTCATGCATATTTTGCTGATGTGATTGACATGGCTTCTCGTCGCATTAGGATATTAGGAATGCGTGCATAATTAGTTTGGCGAAGAGATTCGCCTAAATGCGCACGTCGGGTCGACATACTATATGTAGACTTAAGTGTGTAGTGTAAGTGCTTGTATAAATGCTTGTATTAGTATGTATTGACTTAAATGGTGTTATGGATTAGTTTGAGATTGATTTCTCAATTAATATGCTGATGTGAATGATTTCCTACATGTTAGTCATATGTACGATTTCATTATATGTATGAAATGCATGTGCTTGATGATTCATTTAAGTGGTATGTTATAACATGTGCTTGATGATTTCCTTATGACTTAGTTTGAGATTGAATTCTCAATTAATACGCTGATGGTGATGATTTCCTATATGTTGGCGATATGCATAATTTCATTATATGTATGAAAGGCATGTGTTAGATGATTTACTTAAGTTGTACGTTATAACATGTGTTAACATGCTCACATGGTTGTATTTCATTTCCAATACTCTCACATGACTTGCTGATGTGATTCCACATGTTTGGGACTATACTTAGTCCAGGCAGTCGGTAACCGAGCGAATTCGTGGTTGGCTTATCTTTGCCACGAAGGATGCGTCGATGAACGCGAGTCGTGTTTGGAGTTGGCGGCAGTGGTTAGGCCACGCGAAGTGTTTTACGCACTTCATGTCGTTCGACTTGCGAGGCGCTCGTGCTAGTCGAGCCCGTCAAGTAACCCGATTGGCCATTGTATGTTCACCCTGCATGAGTCATAACTGCTTAAACCTAGGGTACTGAACTTACCATTGTAAACCCTGTTAACCATGGTACCTTAATCCACGAAGACTCATGAGCCGGGCATGGTGGTATGGGACACCGTGGTCGAGCTGTCGGCCTACGCTGGGGCCACAAACCTCCCCGTAGTGACCAGTGAGCACCTAGACTCGTGAGCAGATTATGGTGGTATGGGACACTATATTCTTGCTGTCGGCCTACATTGATAAGGTGATGGGGGAGCCGTGCAACGAGTGCGAGCAACAGCCCTGGCAGCCCTTTGTAGTGACCGCAAGCGTATTCTGAGTCTACGGGAGGCGACGACCCTTCCGTAGCAGTAGAGTACAGTAGGCCTGTATTGATAAGGTGATGGGGGAGCGGACCAACGAGTGCGTGCAACAGCCCTGGCAGCCCTTGCAGCGACCTACAAAATATACATCGTATGAGATTACTAGGAGTGACGACCCTAGACAGGATCTGTGTTGGGATTGATATAAGGGAAGTACCTTAGTTTTCCAATCCTGCTGCTTGAATAGACTAGACTAATAACAACTTGGAAATCATATCACCATAGCATTGCATGTGCCTGGAAGATGTGGAGCACTCTAGGGAGTGTGGCATGCCGCGGTCGTAAGATGTTGCCGTATGAGGGAGATTGTCGATGAGGGCATACATCACGTCATGTCATATTGCATTAACAACAGTATTAGGATTGTTTGATTTACTGCTTTACTATTATCGCATGATTGATTCGATAACATGCTAATCTCTGCTCTCTTATGCCACTGAGTTGATCACTCACTCCCACATTACGGGATGGTGTTTTCGGACACCCACCAGTCCCTATTGTGATTGCAGATGATGGCGCGGCCTGCGAGGCGGAGCTGGACTTGATGATGATGAGGAGGATTCGTCCTTTATGCGTGATCTGATTGACGGGATTATAGGGATGTTGATTAGATACCTTGACACTTGTCATTTTATATTTTTAGAGCACTCATGTATATTCCTTTTTGTTCATTTTTGGAGCATACATGCATGTATATAACCTGGTAATATGTTCACACGCTGGAGACATACAACAGTTTACATATGTTATACCTACTATCACAGTCTTCCGCTTGCAAATTTAATAGTCTCTGGAGTATGATATATTGTTCTGGCTTAATCTCACTCATGTTTAATACATTATCACAGACAACATTCAATCATACATATCTATGTTGCATAAATAACATTTTGGAACTCGGGAGTGGAGTTTTTACTCGACCCCCTGATTTTTGGGATGTTACACACGCACGCACACACACACACACACACACACACACACATATATAGAGAGAGAGAGTTGTACACAAACCGAGTTAGCTCGGTTAACTCACTCGAATCTAAAAAAGCTCGATTCGACTCAGTTTGAAACTGAGTTCGAGCCGAGTTCAAGCTTGGCTGAGCTCGAATCAACTCGGATTGAACCTCAACTCAAATCGAACTTAGATCGAACTAGTTCAGTGAGCAAGTGTTTGATAAAATGACTCAATGAAGTGTTGATTTGAGTGGATACATTCTTCGTGGAATCGGTCGGTGGCAAGGAAAGTATGGATATGAAACAAATCACTACCAAAAAAACAAGCATTGCATAATAAAATTAGCCTTGGATCTTGATTTTGATGCTGCCTATTGAGTGTTTGATGAAATAACTGTAAACTCTTATTGTTGTTATGCAAACTGTTAGAAATTGAAGGTGCACTTCATGTGTTTGAGAAAATGCCGCACAGGCTCGAACTGGCCCAAGTTGCTAATAGAACTGAGACTTGGATAGAACTGAGACGACCTAGCCATTCAAGTTCAAGGACCGAGCCGAGCTGAGTTCGAGCTAGGGTTAGCTAGTGGCTAAGCCAAGTCGAGTAGTGCCAAGCTCGACTCAGTTCAACTCGTGTACAAACTTACATATATTGTGTGTGTGTGTGTGTGTGTGTTTAACATAAATTCCAAGTGGGCACACTAACTTTAGTGTTGAAACATAGTGTCCACCACTAAGCCATGCATCTATACCTCAACAAATGGGTCCACCTAAATATTGGGAATGGCAACAATAGATGGCTTATATCATCAAAATAAAACCCATGAGACAATTTATCCAACACCACCTCTACCCGTTTGAAGGGGATTAAAGGGGATTGGGTAGTGATTAAGCCTATTCACTAAATTCTATGGGCCTACGATGATGTATGTATCTTATCAACTCCATCCATTCCTTTCACCGGCTCATTATAGGTTCTAGGCCAAAATTGAAGCATATCCAAAGCTCAAGTGAGCCACACCAAGGAAAACGGTGTGAATTGAATGCCCACCGTTGAAAACTTCTTAGGGGCCAAAAAAGTTCTCATTAAGCTGATATTTGTGTTTTCTCTTCATCCATGCCCGAGTGACATTATGAACAAATTGGATGACAAATAAACATCACTGTGGGTCCTAGAAAGATTTCAATGGTGGACATCATTATCCCTAATGTTTTCTATGTGTGGTGCACTTGAGCTTTATATATACTTCAAATTTGTACTAGCACCCTAAAATGAGCTAGTAAAATAATTGGACGGAATGGATAAGACACATTTATCATGGTGGGCCCACAAAGTTTACTCACAAAGTTGCTCAGTAGGTAATCCTAGAGCTTAGCAAAGTGCATGTTCAACAATTAATTGGCCCATGTGACAAAGCAACATACCAATCAGGACCATCTACATATTGGGTTGTAGCATGAATGACTTGTATCCCGAAAGTTGCACCTCTAGACGATCTAGTCCATTTGAATAATGGCCATCAAAACCACGTTAGAAAACCAAAATAGTTAATGTTTTAGATGTGTTGATGCAAAAATCTGGTTAGCCCATTCTGGACCTACTTATTTGCACAAGGCACAGATAAGGAAGACCCTGGCTAGAGCAGGGGACCCTCCAATGCCTAAGTCAGGAAAGGGATTTGAGTATAGTCGATTATTGAAGGTTTAGGGATAAAGATAGTGTATACTGTTCACCACTAGAGATGCCTCTATTTATAGTTTATGAGAGGTGGTGGTGTAAAGGAGATCTCCTTATTTAATAGGTGCATATTGTAGAGGGATTCGGATCCTGGACTAGTAGGAGGATCTTATGAGATCCTTGACAAAGATCTCGGGGTTTCGAGTGTATCGCAGATATCCTCCGGATCTTTCGAGAAGACCTTGGTCAGATCTCTCTTGGATACGATTTGATTACACAAGACCAACGAAGGCATGTGATGGGAGGCCGAGGTGGCCTTAGCTAACCTGACCTGCGAGTGGTATGTCACTTTGAGCCAAGCCGACTTGGGTTATGCCAACTTGGGTCACACCGACTTGAGTTACATTGACCTAAGCCATAGGGACCTGGGTCATACCAACCTAGACTATACCAACCTGTCTCCTTAATCAAACGGAGGGACAGGATATTGCTGACAAACTTTAGAGATCATGGAATCGTTGAAGGTGGTGCTCTTGTAAGCATGTTCCTTGGTCATAGGCTCTAGGTAGGAGGCTCTCTGTCGTAGCGACAATTCACCTTCCTAGAAGTCAGCTATCACTGCAATGGAGAGCCTCAAGCCCTGTGTCGTTCGACATGTGCCAAACATCGAGTTTGCCCGAGGGATGGAAATGTCTCCAGAGGCTGCCATGGGCCATATAGCTGCACTCTTTTATAGGGTAAGTTGTCCTCTTTTATGGTAGTTGATTCCCTTGTTTTAAGTAGTGCTTCTGTTTTCTAATCGTGGGCTTGTTTTCAGTTTGCTCCTTCCCTCATGAGTGCTCATCATGACATCCTTTGCCTTAAGATGGAGTGTAGGGAGGCAGACGCGGCATACAGAAGAGCACTGAGTTTAATCAGCTTCACTCTAAAAACGCTGCGCTACTCGCTTAAGCTGAGGAGTCAAAAGTCGAGTTGGAGGCTAAGAAGGTCGAGCTAGAGGGAGCGAAGGCACTTCTTCATGAAACTCAGGAGAAGGCTGCTCGATAAAAATCCGAGAACGCCGAACTGAAGCATGCCATTAAGATGAAGGTGAAGGTGAAGGAAGCGGTGGCGGATCTCCTGAGGGCTAAGGAGGTGGGGGTCGAGGAGTTGAATGCCTCAAAGGAGTGGGAGGAGGAGAGGGACGCCCTTTACAGCGCTAGGTATGATAAGTGCCTAGAAGAGATCAAGGAAGCGTATCCCAGGCTCGACTTGTCCTCTTTTGAGGTTTGCCCTTCTGAAGATTCTACTGCAGCTGAGAGCTAAAGATTCTTCCTCTCCCTTTTGTAGTTTTTGATTATTTATAATATACTCCGCTGAGTTATTCTAATGAAAAGGCACCTTTGGTTCATTGTGTTGGTCATTTTAAGTAGATTAATAGAGTTTGAGCACGTCAGCATCTTGTACCGAGGTCAAACCCTTAGTTGTTTTAGCCTTATGAATCTATGATTCTTGGTCGAGCCTTTCTACAGGTTGAATACTTCTGTATTTTCATAGTATCGTTTTCATCATAAGTTGTTTGGCTCGAGTAGCGATGATAGTTCATGGCCTGACCTCTCCTTAAAGGGTCGGCCCATTAGTGAGGGCTATTCTACTCCTATATTGTGGGAAGCCCTTAGTAGATTTTCAGTAGATGGATCGTTTGTAGACATGGAAGTATAAAGCAAAACTCGTCTCAGCTTTAGAATTTTTATTACAATAGTTACAACATTGTAGACTAAAAACAACAAATAAGTAAATTTGGGTTGCTCGAGCTAGGTCGGCTCTTTTGCATAGTAGATCTTAAGATGCTCAGTATTCCATGGATGTGGTCAGAGTCGTCCTTCCAAGTCTTCAAGTCGGTATAATCCTGGTCGGCTTATGCTTGTTACCATGTAGGGTCCTTCCCAATTCGATCTCAAGGTCCTTGAGCCGAGTTCCTTGGTGTTCTGGAAGGTTCCACGGAGAACTAGGTCTCCAGCTCAAAATCTTCTTATCTTTACCATGGAGTTGTAGAAACGGGGGATCTGCTATTGACGGATCGTGACCTTGATCCAAGTTCGTTCCCTTCTTTCTTCGACGATGTCGAGATCCAATGTCATCTGTTCGGCATTCTGTTGTTCATCGTAGGAGCGGGTCCGAGCAGTCGGTAGCCCGATCTCAACTGGGATAGCGGCCTCTATGCCGAAGGTCAGGAAGAAATGTGTTTCTCCTGTGGCCATTCGGGAAGTAGTTCGGTATGTCTAGAGGACGTTGGGAAACTCTTCTGCCCAAGCTCATTTGGCTTTCTCGAGTTTCGTTTGGAGGTGATTTTTTATGATCTTGTTGACCACTTCGATCTGTCCATTGGCTTACAGGTGTCGGGGTGATGTGTAAACATTCCAGATCCCGAGATTGTCGCACATACCTCAGAATTGCTTATTGTTGAACTGTTTCTCATTGTATGAAATGATTGTGTGGGGGATTCCATATCGGCATATGATATTCTTCTAGACAAAGCCTGTAATTTTTTTCTCAATGATCTTAGCCAAGGACTCGGTCTCAGCCCAATTGGTGAAACAGTCGACTATGATGACTGCAAATTTAGTTTGCCCTTTGCCAGTTGGTAAGCGGCCAATATGTCGATTCCCCATTAGGTGAACGACCATGGTTTGGTTATATGAGTTAGTTTCTCGGGTGGCTGTTAAGGTATCATCGCAGACCATAGACATTTGTTAAATTTTTGAGCATGCTGTCGTGCGTCTGTTTGGATGGCCGGTCAAAAGTATCCTTGTCAAATGACCTTCTGGGCAACAGATTGGTCATTGGAAATGCCTTCATGGACTTCTTTTAGAACATATTCTGCTTCATCAGGTCAGAGGCATCTAAGATATGGGAGTGAGAATCCTTTTTTGTATAGAGTATCTCTAATCATGGTATTGCGGGTCACTCTTGCTCGAAGCCTACACACCTCTGGACAACTTTGGGGTAGCTTTCCCTCTTTAAGGTAATCATTTATCGGGTCTATCCATGTCGACTCCCAGTCTATCAGGAAAACTATGCTTGGTTTGGGTTCGTTGATGCTTGGTTTGGTTAAAAACTTGATCGAGATCAGTTTTGGGATGTCATCCTTGGCTATCGAGGTTAGTTTTACCAAAACGTCCACTTTAGAGTTCTCTACTCTGGGGATCAATTTGATGTTGCAGTTCGAGAATTTACTGATCAACTCTCAGGCTCTCTGCAGGTAGGATTTCATTTGTTCTTTTTTAGCTTGGTATTCGCTAACTATCTGGTTGACAAGCTATGAGTCACTGTGAATCTCCAAATATTAGACTCTCATGGATGCAACTAACCTAAGCTTGACCCACAATGCCTCATATTCTGCTATGTTATTTGATGCTTGAAATCTAAATCTCAAGGCATATTGTATGCATATTTGGTCAAGAGCCTCCAGGACTATACCAGCCCCGTTGCCTTTAGAATTGGATGAACCATTGACATACATGTCCATGTCAGCTGATCTGCGTCGCCGTCTAATGTACAATCGGTTCGGATTGGATGTTGAGATTGGATCTCAGGTGGGCATCATCCATATCGGCATGATCCAGGTCGTCATGACCCAAGTCGGTGTGACTTAGGTCGGTAATGGAATAGGGTCCCAACTCGGCATGGCCTAGCTTGACAGGAGCTAGGTTGTTCTCAAGTATGAGTTCGGCGATGAAGTCAACCACTACTTGGCCCTTGATTGTTGTTTAGGGCTAGATGTAAAATTTACTTAGTTTAATTGCCCATTTTGTGAGTCATCCTAGATACCTCGAGCTTTTGAAGCACCTGATAGAGAGGTTGTTTAGCTGGGACAACGATGGTATGAGCTTAGAAATACAATTGTAAGAGACACGACGAGATGACAAGGGCTAGGGCCAACTTTTTTATGTCTAGATATCTAGTTTCGGCGGGGGCCAAGGCTTTGCTGACATAGTAAACTGGAAGTTGTTTCCCTTCTTACTCTCTGATGAGGGTCGAGCTGATTGTCATTGTTAAAATTTCTTGATATAGCAATAATGGTTCTCTTTTCTTAGGTTTAAAGAGCAATAATAGCAATCCAGAGTATTGTTTGAGTTATTGGAACGCGAGCTCGCACTCTTTTGTCCACTCTAATTTTTATTTTCCTTTTAATTGGTAGGAAAAAGGAAGGCATTTGTTGATTGCTTGAGACATGAAGCGGTTCAAGGCGGCTATTCTTCTTGTAAAGCATTGGATCTCTTTTGTCATCATGGGTGAGCTCATGTCGAGCAAAGCTTGTATTTCTTAGGGTTGGCCTTGATTCCTCTCTAACTAACCAAGAATCCGAGAAATTTCCTTGAGTTGACGTCGAAGGCGCACTTGCTCGAGTTCAACCTCATCTGATATACTCATAGGATTATGAACGTTTCTTCAAGGTCAGAAATATGGTCCACAAATTTAATGCTTTTGACGAGCATGTCATTGACGTAAACCTCCATTGATCACCCAATCTAGTGGGCAAACATTTTGTTGATGAGACTTTGATATGTATCCTCGACGTTCTTCAGTCCAAAAAGCATGACCTTGTAATAGTAGAGTCCCTTGTCTGTGATGAAAGTCATCTTTTTCTTGTCATATGGATGCATATTGATCTGGTTATAGCTTAAGTAGGCGTCCATGAAGCTTACGAGTTCATGTCCGGCAGTGTTATCAATGAGTTGGTTAATTCCGGGGAGAAGGAAGCTGTCCTTAGGGCAGGCTTTATTCAGGTCGATGTAATTAATACGGACCCACCACTTCTCATTAGACTTTTTAACCAAGACAACTGTGGTTATCCAGTCTGGATAATAGATTTTCTCGATGAAGTTGGCCTTGAGGAGTATTTCAACTTCTTCTTCGATTATAACGTATCGTTTGAGTTCGAATGCTCTTCGTTTCTGTCGGATTGGTTGATGGTTGGGATCAACATTTAACCTATGGACCGTAACTTTTGGGCTTATGCCGAGCATGTCCCGATGAGAACATGCGAATACGTCAGCATATCATTGAAGGAAGCTCATAACTTCATCTTGTAATGGTGGTGTCAAGAATGAGTCGATCTGCATTGTTCAGGTCAGATTGGAGTCGTCGAGCGGGACGAGTATGAGGCCTTCCATGGGGCGCCCTCTTTTAATGGAGTCTTCTCGAGGATCAAGAGATGTGATGGCCATTGCCTAATGTTGGGTCCTTCATGTCATTGAATAACATTGTCGAGCTTCTTGTCGGTCTCCTCTGACTAGTCTAGTACCATGTTCAGTAGGGAATTTCATCGTGAAATGGTACGTTGACATGACGGCCCGAAGTGCTTTGAGTGAAGGTCGTTCGAGAATGACGTTGTAGATAGTGGAGAAGTCTACCATTAAGAAGTCGATCATGGTCGTTATCTAGTTCTGCTCTTCTCCAATTTTGATTGGGAGTTGAATCGATACTTTTGATGTGACCATGTCTCCTGCGAATTCAAGTAGGGGAATTTTGACGGCTCAGAGGTGAGGTCCCCTGACTTCCATTTTGTCGAATGCTTTAGCGAAGAGGATGCCTGTTGAGCTACCGGTATTCACTAGGATACGAAACACTCTGTGGTTGGCTATAGTCATAGTTACCGCGAGTGCATTGTTATGGGGCTGGTGAATACCTTGGGCGTACTCTTCAGTGAAGTGCAAATCGCAAGGTGTTATCTTCTGCTCTTTCAGGGGTCTGCTGGTGATGAGGATCTGGTACTCCAAGCTAGAGCAACTGATGATCCTGGCGTGGGCTCTTCGAGCTCGGTTTGAGTCGCCTCCTCCAGTAGGCCCATCAAAGATCATACAAATTTTCTCAGTTGGTTCATTGTTGATGAGCTGCTCGTTCTTCGAATCAGCTTGTTCTTCTTTTCTTCTGACATATTCGCGCAAGTGCCCATTATCTTCGATTTTCTCTTTTAGATCAAAATAGTCACTTGTTGAGTGGTCGTGGTCTCGGTGAAAGTGACAATATTTTTGCTTATCTCATCTATCCGTATCGGATTTCATCTTCTTTGGCCATTTGAGGATACATTTGTCTCTAACTTCCATAAGAACCTGATCGGCCATCGCATTAAGAGGGGTGTACGAACTGAACCTACTGTCAGGTCATCGGCTCGGGCGATGGTTCCTAGGAGGCTCATCGTATTTCCTCATGTTGATGTCATTGATCGAGGTGGGTTCTTCTTTAAGTCGTCTTTCTCTAGCCAAGCTTCCTTTGTTTTAAATAGCTTTTCGCAGAGTGGCGATTTTCTCGGCATTAGACTATTTCTGGGCTCTGTTGAGGGGGTCAGGTATAGTTAGAGGAGGACTTTTGTCGAGTGAAAAGAGGAATCTTCCTTCCCTGAGGCCCCCATCATGGCGGTTAGAGCAATTTCTTCTGAATACGCGTGTACTTGCATGGTTTCCAGGTTGAACGCTTAATGTAATCCTTCAGTAGCTTGCCTTCTTTCTGATCTATATTGAGGAGATGAGAAGTGAGTTAATGCTTTCCTTCCCTCCAAAAAAGTTGGTGATGAAGGCTTTACTGAGCTGAGTGAAGGAGCTGATTGATAGCGGCTTCAATTACCAGAATCACTTCTGAGCTACTCCAGTAAAGGTCGGTGAAGATGCATGGCAAATGATAGCAGTTGATGCACCATGCAATTCCATCCAAGCCCTAAAGGATTCCAAGTACTCGGTTAGGTCAGAGGTTTTGGAGTATAGGGCGATCTGAGGCATATAAAACCTTGGCGGGAGCTGCGCATGCATAATGTCAGTAATGAATGGAGTTTCAGTCTCCTCTAGTATTGCCTTTACCGAGGTCAGAGTGGTAGCATGGTAGGCTTGTCTATGTCGCTGATTTGACCCCATAGATTGTTGAGCTTAGCTTCCCAAGGGTCATCTCTCTCAGTCATAACCTCGGCGGCTGCTTCGGGTACTTTGTTGCGCTTCTTTCTATCCAACTCATGGCGTAAGTCGGAAGCAGCTAGCTCGGCGGTTTCAGAGACATGAGAAGGTGCTGACTTTGAAGTTCCGAGTTGCCAGCTTTTGCGGGAGACAACGTGCACATCGGATGGCTCGGGGAGCTCTCATACCGTTGGTCTTGCCACTAGTTCGTCCCTTTGTGTGAGATAGGGTTGTAGCTGTTCTAATAGTTGTTTCATAAAGTTCATATTGTTGTTAATCATCTCAACTTGTTGCTCGAGGGAGAAAAGTTGTCCTCCCCTACTGCGGGATCGTTGTGTTGGCCACGCAAGAACAAAATCAGCCCGTAGCTAAGAAAAGGAATCCCAGTGGCTAGTGGATTGTTCCGGAGGCGTGAGGTTGGGCACAACAGAGGAGGCCGGAGTTTTCTTCTTCCCTTTCGCCATTATGAAAATGTGATGAAATGAGAATGACTTTCGATGTCGTTCCCACAGACGACGCCAAACTATTGATGCAGAAAACTAGTTAGCCCCTTCTGGACATACTTACATGCACAAGGAGTAAATAAGGAAGACTCTGGCTAGATCAGGGGACCCTCCGATGCCTAACTCATGAAAGGGATCTGGGTTGAGTATCAAAGGTTTAAAGCTAAAGATAGTGTGCACCATTCACTGCTAGAAGCGTCTCTATTTATAGTTTAGGAGAGGCAGTGGTATAGAGGAGATCTCCTTATTTAGTAGGTGCGTATTGTAGAGGGATTCAGATCCTACACTAGTAGAAGGATCTTTCGAGATCTCGGGGTTCCGAGCATGTTACAGATATCCTTCGAGATCTTTAGAGAAGACCTTGGTTGGATCTCTCTTGAATATGATATAATTACACGAGACCAGCGGAGGCGTGTGATGGGAAGCCAAGTTAGACTTGGCTAACCTAACCTAGTAGTGGTATGCCACTTTGAGCCAATCCGACTTGGGTCACAACAACCTGGGTTGCGTTGACCTAGGCCATGGGGACCCAGGTCACGCCAACTTGGGTCACACTGACCTGGACTATGCAAACCTGTCTCCTTAGTTGACTGGAGGGACGAGATATTGCTAACAAACTCTAGAGATCTCGAAATCATCGGAGGTGGTACTTTTGTGGGTATGTTCCTTAATCATGGGTTCTGAGTAGGAAGCGGGCTCTCGACGAGACTTTTCACCATAGCTTGCTCGGTCGAATGTATAAGGTTACTGCTTTAACTTCTTCTATTGGTAGGTCCTTTTTTTCCCTAGTCCGATAAGCTGAATAAAATCAATAACATCATTCTTAAAACAACTACTAGGGGTGCACATCGAACCGATAGAATTGCGGAACTGAATCGGAACCAACCAAAAAATTCGGTTTGGTTTGGTTCTAGAGTGCACTAGTTCTGATTCCAGTTCCAAAAATTAAAGAACTGTTTAGTTCAGTTCGGTTCCGGTTTGGGGGTATGTAGAACCGAACCGAAACGTGATCCGAACCGTGAATCCGAACCGTAGAACCTAACTTGGAACCGAATCTGGAACCGTGAGTTTACAATATATTTTAATTGTATATTTGACTCATGATTTATGATTTACAATACACCCTTTGCTTGTTTTTATAAATGTATTTTTTCACACCATATATAATATCTAAATCATTCATCAAGTGGGTGATAACACGAATGGACATATTCTAAATTATAAAATAGAACATACAATTGGGCTGGATTATAAAACGACTAAAATATTAGAACTCATCTCAAATCAAACCCATTTTCATAGTGTCTTTCCAATTCGATTCTAGGGTGATAACAGTTCCAGTTCCGGTTCTGTTTACGGTGCACCATTTGCTTGTTTTCATGATGAACGGTTCGGTACCGGTTTCATCCTAGAACCGGAACGAACCGAACGGTGTGTATCCTATTGTCAACTAGGATCCTTGAAGGACCATCCGTCCTTAGGGAAACGTGGCTGGTATATCAACCCGCCATGCGTACAGCGCAGAAATGGGCGCGAGGCGCGGCTTCAATGGAACCCCATAACTACCGAGGTAGGTGAAGCCCAGACTGTGGGACCCACGGTGATGTATGTTCTTTAGATCCACTCCGTCCATCGATTTTAGAAGTTCATTTTAGAGCGTGAGAAAGAAAACGAAGTATATATCTTAATTGGAACCACCGCAAGAAACAGTGGTGATTGAATATCTACCATTAAAAACTTCCTAGAGGCCATAGGAACGTTTATTTGAGGTAAAACCTGTTGATAAGGTCATAAAGACATGAACGAAGGGACTACCAAAATATCAGCTTGATCCAAAATTTTTATGGCCCACGAGAAGTTTTTAATTGCCAATCACTGCGTTTTCATGTGGTGTGGTCCACCTGAGATATGTATCTACTCTATTGCTTTAATAAAACCTAAAATGAGCTGCGAAAACGTATGGACGGCGTGGATATAAGGCATATACATCAAGGTAGGCTCCACGGTAAAGGATCCACCGACCTCGGCCGATCCAGGGATCCACATAAGCCGCGCCCCGCAGAAATAGCTCCACGATATTCTAGTTCTACCGGCTCCACGCTGTCATCTCTTGTCGTTAGCCATGTGGATATTCGGCACAGCTGGTCGGTCTAAATCGAACTAAATCCTGGCGCCAAAACCGACACTTGCATGTGGATCCGGACAGGCGCTCACCAGAAAGGACTTACAATGCTATGATAATTTCGAGGCCGTTCCTGTTCAACTCCTAATAGAATAAAGCTTATTCTGTAGGTGATGAGCTTGGCCCACCGGGTAATGCTTTGGGTTGTCTTACTGTGAAATTTGGACGGTCAAAAAAGCAAAGTTGGTCCAACCATCATGTGGGCCACATGTGAAGTCGGAGGAGAAGTCTATCAAATGGTCGGCTATTGATATTTATGGTGCTTTAGTGGATTGTGCTTGAGTCATACAATTTATGCATAACCCAGTAGGTAGGGATTCTAAAAAATAAAGCATATCTATACCTAACCATTAAAAAATAGTTGGATTAGCTTAGTCTATGAGGACTGCAATTTTTACCGTGGGTCAACACTTTTGGACGGATTGGATGACATAAACATAATCCATAGGTTCATCATGAATCATTCATATAATAATGTTACTGTAAGGGATTTATAAAAGAAGCTTTGTTGTTTTCGTGTTCAATAGCGTACTTGCCTTTACATGAACCCATGTGTTCTTGACCTGCCAAATCCCTGGAACATCCCGCCGAACTGTGCGTACTGCGAAAAAAATGGGACGTGGATCAGGTGGTGTTGCCTACGCCACTCACGCGGTGGTACGGTGATGTGCTGGGCATTGTTGGATTCATTGTGATGCATGAATTTTAAGACATGAACTAAGAAATGACGATGATTTAAAGCTCAAGTAGATTATACTACAAGAAATAGTTGTGATTGAATGCCTACCATTAAAATCTTCTCCATGGCCACAAAAGTTGAAACAAGCTCATATTCCTGTTTTCCCATGTCCATGATGTTATCAAATAAGTTGGATGGAAAATAAACATTATGAGGCCCTGTGAAGGTTTCAACTTATCTGCACTGCTCCGCATGATGTGGCCTATTCAAGCCTCTGATGCGCTCCAATTTAGGGTTCATCACCTAAAAACAATGGAGGGGATTGGCTTATAACTTCAACACTTGCCAAACCTATGTCAAAGCTTTATAGGCCTTACCATGACTTATGTATTTACCCATGTTGTCCATTCATTTTTCTAGTTCATTTTGCGACACGAGCTAAGAAATGAGGCATATTTAAATCTTAAGTAAACCACACAAAAGTATAATAGTGTTGATTGAACTTCTACCATTAAAAACTTTCTTAAAGCTATTGTAATGTTTATTTATCATCTAGCTAGTTGATTACATTGTATAGAACTAGATGAAGGGAAAACACAAATATCAACTTGTTCCAAAACCTCTGTAGCCACTCACAAGGATTTCGATGGTAAGCTTTCAATCCTTAGTCTTTTGTGTGGTATGGTTCACTTGAGATTTAGACCTACCTCATTTTGGCTCATGTCTTAAAATGCACTGAAAAAGAAATAATAAAAAATAAATAAATAATGTGGATAAAACATATACATCACCATGAGACCTACTTTGTCACTGCCTAACTAACTGGCCAGTGTTAGGGACACTAGCAGAACAACATCCATGAGACACATGCATTATGATGGATCCTACAGAGCCCGACACATCATCGAACCACCTCATGAAAAGAATGGTGAGAAATATTCACCCACCTGCAGATCGGTGGTATATGGCTTTTTAAGCTAGAAGATGGCTTAACGGGAGATAAAAATGATAATTATTTTAACACAGTAAGCTAAGCATTGGATTAACTTTTACCCATGTAACACATTAGTTGGTGTTACCCTTACCATGTGGGGCTCACCTTGATGAATTTTTTATATATCCACGCAGCCCATTTGTTCCTTCATCTTATTTTAAGGACAGTATGTCAAAACTTAACAGACCCGGTTCTCATTTTGGCCACAACAATGGAAACCGTGATAACAAAAATTAAAACCAATTTGCAGGACAGAAATTTTAGATTAAGATAATCATTATTTTATCCCTTCCTCCATGACTGTTTGACCTTATCAACAAGTTGGATGGAAAATAAACATTATGGATCCTTTATAGTGGGACCTGGGTAGTTTTTAATGCTGGGCGTTCAAGCACCACTGTTTCTTGTGGTGTGTTCCAATTGAGATGGAACCCCTTCCAAAATTGGGCTTAAAAAACAGATGGACCACATGGATATAGAGCACATCATCTAGGTGGCCCCCACGGTAAGGGTAATACCCACTAATATGTAATCCACTCCCGCTAGAGTTACTCGGTACGCAATCTGCGCTCAGTTAAAAAGGCACTTGCTGCAAATTGCGGTGCAGGCGACTGTAGATGATAAGTTCTCAAGCTGGCACCTAATGGCGCGTGATGACCGGCATGACTATTTTCTTGTCACTTCGATGGGAGAGCGGATTACGTTTTTACACAGGTAACACTTACCGCCGTGGGGTCCACCTTGATGATGTGTTATATATCTAGGCCGTCCATCCATTTTTTCAGCCCATTCTAGTACATGTTCCAAAAACTAAGCAGATTAAAATTCAGTGGACCAAACCTCTGGAAACAACGGTGATTGAACACCCACCACTAAAAACTTCCTAGGGCCCACCATAAGCAGATCTGTAACTTTTTATTCAAGTTAAAAAAGACCTGGATGAAGTGAAAATACAAATATCAGCTTGATTCAAAACTAGTGGTTTACAAAAAGCTTTTAACGGTTATTCACCACTTTTTTCACTGGCAACGTCCATTGGAGATTTGGATTACTAAAGTTTTGGGATAACGTCCTAAACTGAGCTGAGAAAACTAATGAGTGGTGTGGATATACAAACAATTCATTAAGGTAGGCCCCAAACAGTAAATGTAACACCCACAAAGGTATAACACGGGTAACACCGAATGCGGATGGTCATTGGCGATTGGTTAGGATTGTTCGATCAGTGTGCTTTTTTGTCTTCCTCCAGCAAGCACTTTGGACTGTCCAGAACATCGGGCCCGAGCGAGTGGTGGGGCCCAAGAGAAGCTTGGCTTGCTCGATTCAAAGTCTGCTGAAACGGATTTAACAAGGCTGACAGTCCCAACCGTTAGGCTTGCTTGCTCCTTCCTGTTCGTAGATGCAATGGGATGCCCGTATTCAACTGGGACCCCGCTGGTGTCCGTGACTTTTCCCCATTCAGGACCTTGCAGCCCTTATTAGTCTCACTGGGGCCGACAAGTGTCCTTTTCTCTTGCTTCTTTTGTCCATGGCGAATCGAACACGAGGTCTACCTATCAAACAATGGCATCATTAACAGCTGTTGATGAACAATTGATGTCCGTACGTGCCAAATAAATGTTTCTGCTGCATCTGCCAGTGTAGATGGTGTAATGGAGCGGACCAATTCATATCTGCCATCACCCAAACGGTAACGGATTGGCTACTGCCCCCGCCACGGGCTCGGTGGCTGGTGGTCTGTACTCTGTGGGCCCATCATGATGTATGTGTTTCATCCATGCCGTTCATCCATTTTTAAAGATCATTTTATATCTTTAACCCAAAAACGAGAGGTATATAAATCTCAGATGGACCACACCACAAAATACCTCCTAAGGCCCACTGTACTGTTTATTTGACGTCCAATCTATTGATTAGGTCATGAAGACTCAAATGAAGGTAAAAAGCAAAGATTATCTTGATCCAAAACTTTTATGGCCCCCAAAAAGTTTTAATGGTTGATGTTCATTCAACCATGTTTCCTGTAATGTGGTCCACTTGAGATTGTCGTATATACCTCACTTTTTGTTTATTCCATAAAATGATCTAAAAACATAGATGGGCGGCATGGATGAAACACATACATTATGGTGGGGCCCACAGAGCACCGACCAGCAGCCATTGGCTGGTGGCAGGGGGAGTAGCCAATCCGTTTCCAATTGCAGGCCAGTTACTAATGATGAAGTGGACCACACATGCATTAAATAACCGACCGTTAAAACTAACCGATCGACGGTCCATTTCAATGTGCACGTGTGAAGCGCTAGTGGTCCTGCATTTTAGGTGATGCGAGTAGCCATTTTTTGTCCACTTGTTACTTCTTTCTTTCTGGTGTCTTAATTTCCGAGAAAAGAGAACACGTTTGTTAGAATACCTCCATACGCGTTTTTACACGATATGTCAGGAACTTAACCATTTATATGGGTCATATTTAAATGATCCAAACCGTTCATACGATGGACATCACTTGATTGAGAAACAATAATAAAAAGTAACTCTTATATTGGAATGTATCAACGGTTGGTTATATCAGTCTTTTTTTCAATATGAACGATCTCCATATCCTATGAGTATTCAAAGCTTTAAGATATTTCAATCCTAGCTTCTTTTTAAGTATCCACCGTTTGCGGTGCGGCCCATCATGTCATATGAACGATTCATGTTAAAAGAAGACGTTTGTTCAACTGAAAATGTCCTCACGCATATTATCGCTACACGAAGGGATGTATCCTACCAAACCTTAAAGAGAATCCAACCCAACTTCTCTTTTTGGAAGATTTGAAACAACGGCGGAGGCAAATCCGCTTACAACGAGAGCGTCAAAGGCAACAACGTGACAGGAGACGGCCAGTTATTGAATTGAGTTCTTTTTGTATATGTCGCGACGAAGACTTTTTTGTATGTGTCCACACACTGGAGTCCACGTTCTATGTTGTCTAATGATCATAACCGTCTATATTGTGGAATGTACTATACAAATAGAAAATTATGCTGAATTGATAATTTTAATCCATGTTATCTGTAGATGAATTTATAACAACGAAAAGAAAATTTTCAATGATCGGGATCTACAATGAGCTCTATTTATAGGATAATAGCTTTCCTATTTTGTTAAATAGAATATTGACCGTTCAAACCATCAGACCATCTCATCATGTGGGGTTGCAGTGGACGGTGACGCATGCTAGATTTAAGTCGCGACGGATGGGAAACGAACCGTATTTTATTTGAAGATACATTGCACCCAGATGTTGCCACGTCCACATTTCTGGAATATCTTTTCGATCGTCATCTAAGGGGATGCTTCTGCCCATATCCCATCAACGTCCAGCTACAGTATGAAATAGAGAAACCTAACCATAGCATGGAAACAATGATATATGATGGAGTGGGCATCAGCACCATTATTCACCACCCACGTGTAAGTAGATTGTGGATCGGAAGTGTCCCCATAGTGCTGCCCTAAGGACATGGCCCGCGAATCAAAAACCGCACTAGTAGATTAATTTTATCAAATTCGGTCCTTTCATTAACCTGTCTCCCTCAACTGCAACCATTAACAACTTTTGTCTTAAGGCCATCTATCAAATCTTTAATGGACTGCACGTTATGGATGAATTTTCAACCATGGGTCGTCTATAAATGGGTCTAATAAATGTGCGGTCCCGATTCAATTTTTACCTTGTCTAATTTTATCATATCATTCACGCAACAATTAAGAATGAAATGCTTGTAAGGAATTTTTATACTCGGCCGATAAGTGCGACTAGGATGAATGCGACTCAACGTCCCGGATCTCGTGTTGCGTTAAACAAAATGGAATGGTTCTGATTTTCCGAAAAAAGAAAAAAAGAAAATAATAATAATAAAAGATATACTTTGTTTATGATTCTTAGTGAAAGGATATTATGGATGGACATGTCTTTCACGAGAATGGACTCAGTGTATTCCTTCTTTTAAAAAAACTTATCTTTAGGTCATTCCGAGATTTAACAACTCCAGCCGTCTCCTCTCCAATGTTCTCTCAATGTTGGTTTTTATTTATTTAAATATTACAATTTTAAATATTACAAAAACTGCAAAGGGATAAATTGTAAGTGGTAAAGAAGCCAAGATGAAAACCCTTGAAGTTAGAAGTGCCTGCCGTAAAAGTGTAATCAAGGTGCGTTTTATTAGTTGGGTGTGACTAAAAGTGTAATCAAGGTGCGTTTTATTAGTAGGGTGTAACTATCATCTTTAAGATAGCAATGCTATAACACGCTTTCAACTTATTTTTAAATGTGTTATGCTTCTCCTCTTTCAATTTTAACATGATATTTATGGCCACTTCTTTGGACCATTCCAACTTTATTCAAATAATACTATTGGACGGCTCAAATTCTCTTTGACGGGAATCGAGAGTGCATCTTTTTCTCATCTCTCAAGTTAAACCATGTGCTTACCAAAGATCTTCAAGCACTGCCTTCAAAAAATATACAGCCAAACAAGTTCAAAATGGTCAATATTAGGAGCATAATGACTGCGTATGCGAGGGATATTTCTTCAATGCACTTACCAACTCTTTGTTATACCCTATTTGTATCTGTTCCTGTGAGAGCCAATCAAAGAGACATGTAATTTTACATGAGTTGCATAGTATATTTGAGATTTGTAGATATATCTAAAGAGAATTTTGCAGGTATACAGCCAACGACTATCAAGTAATGCCACATCATCTACAAAGTAATAGTGGTCAAGTTAGCAAGGAAGTTTGAAGTAGTTATCTGTACAGGTAGCAAGTTAAGAAGAAAAGGCTCCAAAAGGTCAGTAATGTTGAGGCTATATTATAGCAATCGTTAGAATGTGGGAAGAATCTAGATGGTTAGGTAAAGGTTATTGAAAATTCACTTGTAGCGTAATGAGATTTTTATGGCTATGCTATGGAAGCTTAACGGAGCTAAGGAATGAAGGCTATGCTCCAGAAGAGGTAGGGGAATTAGTATCAAATAAAATTTTCATCTTTTTAAACTACAATTGACTACTTAAGCTAATATGCAAATTAAGCTAAACAAGGTAATTAACTCTAAGGCTTCCAAGCCAATAAATGGTCTAATCATATAAATTACAAAGGATGTGACATTAAGCAAATAGTATATAACATAATAGTGTACATATGTGTGTGGGATGTGTTAACTATCAAGTTCTAGCATTAATATAATCATACATGCAAATAATTAAACATTTAATCACTTAAGCATAATTAAATAAGTTTACAAATAACAGTCTCAAACATAAGCATGTATAGTGGTTCGATTTTCCTATTTCACTCTCGGCAGACGTACTCAACCCATGAGTATACCAAATTTCACTATTGGAGGTTTTAAATCAGGTTAACCTCTAACCTTTATAGCCCCACACAAGGATTATGATATAGGTCTTACACAAGAGTCAATGTCCTACATAAGAACTTAGGATTTAAGCCCTACACAAGAGCCAAGGTCCTACACAACAATCTGGTGATGCACACTCTCACCGGAGGCTCCTGCAAGAGACTTTTTATGGTTTTCTATAGGTTCGTTACAAACCTCAGTCCTACACAAGAATCTATTGACATTCACTCCCGTCAGAGGCTCCTATAAGTAACTTTAATTAGTTTTCCATACGCTAACCAACAACTATGGTCTTAGTCTAAGGATCTATGTTTACTTCCACCGGAGGCTCCCATGGAGACTAACACGCAAACACTCATGCTCGGTGGCATACATAAGGACTTGATTTAGGCCTTATACATGAGTTAAGGTCCTACACAAGAACCTAGTTGAGTGCGGGTCACAAACTCTCTTACCTTCATCCTATAAAAAGAAGGAGAGTATATAGACTCTTATAATTGACAACTTACTTGTTAGATTGAGCTCCTTTTGTAACGTCGTCTTATGTTACTTGATTGATGCTCTCTCGTACTCTAATTAGCTCCCCTTTTCTCTCCCAATCATGATGTTGATGCTTTGTCAAAGTTCAATTTTCAAGATCAAATATCTTACATGTAGTACTCCTTTGATGTGACCAAGGTGATGGGAGGTTGGTTGAAGCTCCTACTGTAAGGATGAACTATAAATGTCCTGGGGGGGGGGGGGGGGGGGGGGGGGGGAGGAGGGGGGTGAATAGGACAATACAAAATATTTCAATATAATGTGGGATAATTAAATAATTACTCTCAATTACTAAGAGTAATGAAATCTTAATTCTAAATAGTTTGCAGGACAACCTTCACCTAAAATATTTAAACAGGACAACCTTATTTCACGACATATTTAAGATCAAAACATCAAACTTAGCAAGAGATAATCAATACAAATAATGTAATAAAGAGATAATCAATCATCACCAATACACAAGGAGCTATAATGGTTCGATGCTTAAACCCACACCTACTCCATTCCTAAAATTACCACCCTCGTAATTTTGGCTTTCATTATTTCAAGATTTTCACAGGGTCACCTTAAAAACCTGATACAGTTCTTGTGATTTTCATGGGCTATCACAATAAAACCCAATTTGTGATTTTCATTGGATCATAAAAAATAAATAAATAAACCTGTTAAGATTTTTGGGCAATCTAAAAAAAAAAAAAAATGAAATAAAGAAATATAAAGTACTTATCTTCAGGTGCTAAGTTGAAGACATGACTCTAGCTTAATTGAAGCGATCTTCTTTCTTAGGAGATTGATGAAGTTGTATATGTGTTCAACCTAAAAAAAATATAAGAATCTAATGTATTTTCAATAAACAAAACTCTAATTGGTGAAAATTATATTTTTTGAATCTCAAGTAAAGTTTAGATAACTCTCTTAAATACAATTGAAACTAACTTGAGAAAGAGAATAAAATAAGCTAATAATATATTAGAATTACCGCACAAATAACTTAATGAAGGCCTGACTTTCTCTCTTTTCTTGAGTAGATTAATCACAGATTTTCGTGTTGTAAATGAATGAGAGAAGGCCTCTATTTATAGCTAAAGTTTTTCAAAATTCAGCTGGCTCAATTCCAATGATTGCGTTCCAATGACTCTCGGATTTCGCGAGATAAAATCTTTCAAAAATTCAATTGGCCCTGTCACACCCCAAACTCAGGAATCGGACTCACAACATTCTCGATCGTCGAATTCGGCACGACAGCTTCCATAGTACCCCATTCTAGGCTCCCAGAACCCATATACCAGATTCCGATCCTGGGATCTTGCAAGAAGGATTTTCAACATGATTTTTTTCTTAACGGTTAATCTGTTCAGACAATTACACATTTTGTTCATGGTATCAATACATATTGAATAGACGAACCTATTCAATATGTCACACATAATATGGTGCACCAGCTTAACAGTAATGAAGGAAATAATAGCAAACTCTAACAGCTCTTGTATGCATCCTGAAAAAGTGTAAGTTATATGTATGAGCAAACCACAGCTCGTGAGTCTACTACGTGCTGGGAGTAAAACACGTCTTATCAGGGTGCTCCCGTAAAGACATTCAAAACAACCATAGACATGTTATCAACCAGTCATATTATCATAGGTGACTAGGTTATCAATCAATCATGTCATACAATTACACAGGTTATCATGAACATGACATCAATAATAAGTATGTCACTCAACAAGCGACATGAACCATTAAAATATCCAATCATCATGAACAATATAATTAAATTTCATTTTCTACTATATGGCATACGATGGAAGGGCAATGACTGAGCTGGCGTGTGGAGTCGGGATATAGTACATGGTTTCACAAGCTATGGTGTCCATCACAAGGGACTTCTATCCAAACCAGTCTCATACCTAAAATTGGACAGCTGGACTCAATGTGGTAAACTCCTAATATCAGGTTGGTATTGTACCCAACTGAAATCATGGGCATAGCGAAGGTTCACATAATGATTTAGTTGCGAACCACCAGCCAAGTGGATAGTGAATGAATGAATGAATGAGTCAGATACTAAGTACACAACTCCTACTCAGTAAGTCAACATATAACAACCACAACACTTCCAATGTGGTATAAGGTTTTGCCCCACTGTATGCACAGTAGCCTGCCAACCACTAGTAGCTGGCCCAGGCTCGTAGGCCTCGCCCATATGTAAGACCCGTATCCTAAACCGTACTGTTCCATCGACTCCCACGATCCTTTTTGTCGAATTTCCCCAATCCGTGACCTGTAATCGACATTTTTGTATGACCGTAAGTCGTATCCAATACATTTGAGTCGGCTTAATCTGAGACTTGTATCATTGTGACCGCACCGTCACCGCGGTTCCAACGCCGCAACTCACGCACCCATCCAATACCCAGACGAGGAGATGTGGGCCCGCGTTCAGCTCAAGAAACAATGCCGCGCGTTGGCAATCCCAAGAGAATCTCTATATCATGTCCCATTAATCAATCACCTCATGTCAAGTACAAGAGCACCCATACTTTCTTTCTCCATAAGTTAAGCAACCATCAAGTCAACTCTCTCTCACCCTCTCTCTTACACACCCATACTTGTCAAGTACCACATCGTTCACATCCATCACTCACCTCACATCCATCACTCTTACAACCACCCCTTTTTCTCTCTTTCTCTTCATAAATTCCAAGCCACACCAAGCACCAAAGAAGTGCACGTCCAAGCTCCCCCAAGAGTGAGAAAAGAGTGTGTTGAGAGTGGCCCATTTTCATCCCCAAAGTTCTCATCCTAGCCATCCATTTCTCATCTCCACCATCAAAGTGAAGCACAAGGAGATCGACTTCCCAACGGACCAAGAAGATCAAGTGGTGGGTGCTTTTATAGGCTGGATTTTTATATTTTTAAGATGGGCCAAGTGAGGCCTACCAATCAATGGTATGGATCTCACTTTGGATCCTAAGATGTGGTCAACGACTCATCTTGATCATCAATATCATTCCATGATGGGGCCATTCTCCATGAACCCCATCATGATGTTTACCTTCCTAGCTTGTATATGGGTCATCTAGACGGTCTATTTTCGTGGAGAAGGGATCTCCACCATTAGATTTCAAAGCTTTTTGGGCCCACATGATTGGGATCCACTTGATTTATGTTGTAGATCATGGAATGGATGGCCCATAGTGTCGGTGTCCCTCCATCACACGTGTGTCCCCCCCCCCCCCCTCTCTCTCTCCGTCTCTTTTAATTTTATTTTTCATTTTCTTTCATATGATAAGGTCATGTGGCCCACCTGGATGGACCCCACTATGAGGCATTATTGTATCCAAACCATCTACAAGCAGGGCCCACTTTACATGTATACACATTCCACCCCACCCCACCATGTGATGGCCCACATAAGCAGGGCCCACCTTAAGGGCAGTTGCACGCCCAAACAAACAAAAAGAAAAGTAAAATAAGTCCAGAGACTCTCTGGACGTGGGCGTGAAAACACAAATATGAGCTTGGATTTTAAGCTCATGGGGTGGGTCACTCATATAGGCCCCACCTTGATGAATGCATTCAATCTACGCTGTCCATTCCTTTCCTTAGACTATTTTAGGCGTTGAGCTAAAATATGAAGCTGATCCAACTTTCTGGTGGGTCATACCTTAGCAAAACAATGATTTTCACCGTTTATAGTCATTTGAATCTTTCTACACGACAATACATACCCAATATTGGGCTTGATGGATTGGGTATGGATTATGGGACCTATTGGGTGGGTCGGATTCACATGATGCGGGCCCTACCACGAAAAAATCGCAATAATATGCGATTTTCAAAAAAAATAAAAAATAAAATATATACAACAGCATTGCTGCTGCTGTGTTAGGGGCGTAGCCCGCGCCAGTGTTGGCGAGCGGGCGGACGCCAGGGAGCCCACGGCCCCACATGTGGGCCCCACCATGATGTATATTTTGTATCCACACCATCCATAAGGTGGACCACCCCCTGAGGTAGGTCTCCTCCAAAAATCAGCTTGATCCAGATCTCAGGTGGCCCACACCACAAGAAACAACGGTGATTGAACTCTACCATTGAAGCCCTTTTATGGGCCACATAAGTTTTGGATTAAGCTGAAATTTGTATTTCCTCTTCATCCAGGTCTGTACGACCTTATCAATAGATTAGATGGAAGATAAACGTTATGGTGGGCCCCACATGGGACCCACAACGATATATGTGTTTTATGCCCACCGTCTAGGCGGACGGTGGAAGCCCACTGTGCTGTATGTGCCTTACGCACCACCGTCCAGTGGTGTGGGCGGTGGGACCCCCACTGATGTATGTGTTTTTATTCACCACCGTCCAGTGGTGTGGACGGTGGGACCCATCATGATGCATATGTTGCATCCAAACCATCTATCATTGTTGAGAAATCATTTTATGGCTAGAGCTAAAAATGAGTCAGATTTATGGTTTAAGTAGGCCCACCTTAGTATGTGTATAGGGCCCATGTTGATTTATTTGTGGCCATTCATTGAGGCCCACCTTGGTTTACATATAAGACCCATGGGATTAGGCCCATTTGACATATATAAGACCCATGGGATTAGGCCCATTTGACATATATAGGACTCATGGGATTAGGCCCATTTTGATGTATTCCAAGGCCGTGGGTTAAGGCCCATTGTGACATACTCTAAGGCTTGTAGGTTATAGCCCATTGCAATATACATCAGGCCCATTAATGCGGCTCACTTGCTTAATAACCAGAAGGCCCATGTGATATGGCCCATTTGATGTATTTAAGGCCCAATGGGAGGTACCTAAGGTCCATTGTAATGTGTGATTCCTCCATGGTTTGTGTAATGATGTTTATGGCGGGCCATGCCTTAGGAGCAATGATGGTTTGACGCCCATATTGTAAGTACGATGTTGGTTAAATGTCCGTATTGTATCTCTCTTTAGGGCCCATTGGTAAGCCCATACTAGTTGTGTATAGGCCGTCTAGGAGAGTAGTCTATTACTTTATAACATGCTTAGTATAATCCCATGACTCATGCCCATATGCACCATATGTATGCTTCATATGAGTAGTGACTGATCATAACATACGCCATTGGGCAGAACATTTACGGGACTCGTTATGAGACAGAGTGCCCTACATGATCGCGCAGTACGCGCTGGATTGCTGCATGATTTGATGATGTGACTCATGCATCTCGCATATGTGTGACTTGATCACCGCACGCCCTAGCGACATCAGGGCCGTGGCTCCACAGGTACATTGTGAATGGATGTATCGGATACCGAAAATACTTGGTTCTAGCACTGTGGACACTTAGGATGTCCTTGGGTGAAAGTCCCATAACCTTTTTGGTACCAGGAGATGCTCCAACGTTTAAACCGAGTGGATACATGAGCGCCCGAGTGCCGAATACCAGTAGGCCTCATCTCCCACTGTGTCGTGGTCGGTTGGAAGGGGGTGTGGCCTTATCCACCTGAGTAAGGGGGCTATAAGCTAGGTTGAGTTTGACTAGCTCGCAAATGAGTCCGCTATCGACGAGTCGGGTAGGTATTGGCAGACTACTGGTTAGGCAGATAGTGAGGTCTATTTCACTTTCTTGACTGTGCAGCTAGGGAGGAGGCAATCATTGCGAAGTGTATTAGACCTCGGTGATATCCAGAGGAAAATTGTACTGATATGTATACTTGATGAGTACCGACTTGCTTGGATTACATTTCGCATATGACATTCGGCTATGTAAGCCTCGCATTTGCATTGGTGTGGCCGATAACATTCATGTCTAGCATCGCATGGCCTTGGTATAGCCGATAGCATTCATGCCTTACATCACATAACATTGGTATGGTTAATTTTATTTATGGACTTACCCCATACTTCCGCATTACTCTGATATTGTACACTTAGTGTTTGCCTTGCGCACACACTTACACCATCCTCTAAGCTTTTGTAAGCTTATGCATGACAGTTGCGTACAGGTAGCGTTGGACAGCAGCAGCAGCGCTGAGGCAGGAGTACACATCTAGCTATTTTGGAGCTTTTTGATTAACTTGTATTTTCGTTTTCGCATTGTACTTAAAGTTTTTGATATATTGGATATGTGGTGATGTTATTTTGTGACTTGGTTATGCTCCATTAAAAAAAATCATACAAAAAATCCTTCTTGTAGGATCCCAGGATCGAAACCTGGCATATGAGTACTGGGAGCCGAGAATGGGGTACTACCGAGGCTGTCGACACCTGATTCGATGATCGAGATTTCTGTGAATCCAATTTTTGAGTTTGGGGCGTGATACCATATCAACGCCCGCTCACCTATGTAATAGTGATGGGGCATCACAATATCAGTACCGTACATCTCTTGGATATCACCGAGGTCTAGTAAAATGCTGTCAGCCATACTAAGACTATGTTGTGTAAGGCCGATGTGGCCAATGTTATATGCAAGATGCAACGCAAGCATGCTAGTCCTTATCAAGGTCCACATATCAGTACAGTTTATCTATGAAATATCATCAGGGTCTAGTGCACTACACATTGATTACCCCTCTCCCAGACGTGTAGTAAAATAAGTGTAAGAGACCTCACTACTCGCCTAGCCAATAGTCAACCAATATCTACCCGACTCGTCGGTAGTGGACCCATTCCTCGAGTTGGTCAAACTCAACCTAGCTGTACCCCCTTCACCCAGGCACGTAAGGTCACACCCCCCTTCCAACCGATCATGACACAGTGAGAGACATGACTTATTGGTATTTGGCACTCGAGCGCTCATACATCCACTCAGTCTCGACATTGGAGCAACTTCTTAGTACTATAAGGGTTTAGAGACTTTCACCTAGGGACATCTATGACACCTCATGTATAGAACCAAAATATTTTTGGTGTGCAATCCTGCCATCCATGATATGCTTGTGGAGGCTACAGCCCTGATGTCGCTAGGACGTATAATAATCATATCACACAAATGCGAGATGGATGAGTCATACTTCCAGTCATGAAACAATCCTGGGTGTACTGCGTACTCATGTGGGGCAACTTCGTGTCATAAGGAGTCCCCTAAATAACTTAGCCCAATGACATATCCTATGATCAATCATTCCTCACAACATGCATACAAATGATGCATATAGGCATGTATCATAATGTTATACTAAACATGTTCCCAGTGTGTCCTACTAGACTAAGTATACTAGCATGATTATCGAATATAAACAATAATCGGTCTAAACATAAGAATAACCAATGTGACTTGAGGGTCCATATATTTAAGTGTCTTCAATAGCACACTGAGGCCCTACACCTCTTATGAATATTTAACAAATGGCCACCAGGGCTTCTATATAACGCACATACATAAGGTGCATAGGTTATGGTGGTACACAAGTTCTAACATGTATCATCATTATCATAGACATCATTCGTCATCAAATTTATCCTCATAACATGTATCATAGAATCATGTGCATAGAGTACATATCATATAGGGATTCACATGCATCATCAATGTCATTGCAATTGTCCAATACTATCATTATACATGCCCTAGGCATTGGTTTTCTATCATGCATAAGGTTATCCTTATGTCCACCAACATCATTTATTTATCATTATCCATAAACCAAGTAAAATATGATTTTCTTATCCACATTATCATCACAACAATCAATACATGCATTATTATCACTTGGATATTAAACATGGTGGTCAACTAGCACATTTTGTGATCATGCATATATATATATATATATATATATATATATATATATATATATATAATATCATCATTACCATAAGGATCATTTTTACTTCATGATTAACATAAACAATGTTATAAGTATTATAAATAATTACTCATCCATCATCAATGCTTATGCTCTAATTTACCATCCATTAAATCATATCTATCATTTCAACCAACAACTCACAATCATCATTATTTTGTTACCATACATGTATCATCATCTGACCCATCACTAGGCGCGTCCTACTTAGCGTGACTTCCACACTAGACTTAAACTACATACAAGGCATGGGGTTGTATAGGTCAAGTGTGAGTCCCACTTGGTAAACCAATAGGCTAACCCAAGGGCATAAATGTTCAACCATAACACTCTCTATAGTGTGGATCTAGTTCCACAACTAAGTGGGCCCTACACATTCCATCAACTAGAAACAATGCATAATCTCAAACATAAAGGATAACATGCTAACATCTTTTATGTCATATATCATATTGGGCCCACTTTCTACATACATAACAAACCAAGAAAAGCTTAATTATCTAGTTTATGCATTGTAAAATAGGTCTCTCTAAGCGTGGTCCACTTGCATAGAGGTAGTATGAAAGGCATACTGCCCCATTAGGCAATGGGCCTGCCCAACAGGCTCAAGGAAGGTTACCATTGTGGATTTCTCATTCCCCAACGATTTCTCTTGGTGTTAGGCTGACTTAGGCCTTAGGATTGCATCATTTAGATGGGACCAACGCCTCCTATGTCATAAGAGAACATTTGGACAACAAGATCTGTCCACTAAATATTTTACAAGTTATATAACACCCATTTACAAAACATGTTAGGTGGACCTCATTACATGAAAGGTAAAACCCATATAAGATAGCCAATATTAGATGACCCACTTAAGGTTTTTAAGCCCAAAAATATCTGAGATTTATTTTTCAGAGTCTAGATGCTGCATTAAATGCTTTGGGAAGGTGGTGGACCCCACTAACGTGGCCCCACATAAATTTTACATCAAACATATTTTTGTGCAATGTTGGTTTCTAGCCATCTTCAATTCAGATTTATGATCATGTGGGACCCACATCTGGTGAAAAGAAGGATCTATTTGGTAGCTCTATATATGAGATTTAAAAGGTAGAAGGCGATCCTCATTGGTTTGGCGTATACGATTTACGGTGATGTCCCAAATATGGGTACTTGGATGAAATGTGCAGGAAACACAATGTAGAATAAGTTTTGGCCCGATCTTGAATACATCCCATGATCACAGGGGACCACCTTACAGTGTCCTATCAGGTGCCCTTGGTTGTACTATATATGTACTTCAAAAACTATAAGATGGTACCAATTGTTGTGCACACATAATATTTGGTATAGGGCCAAACATAGGTACTTTGATTTTCTGTACATAATTTTCTGCACAACCATGCTTGACCACATTTAGCTCGAGTAAAATATTATTTATCTATTCATTGGTATAGGTTAAAGGTTCCAAGTGGTGGCCTACTCATATCTCTAGCGTGTGGTCCACTATAGAGGCCCAAAGTTGGTACAAAACACAAATAATCAGACAATTTTTAACAATGGGGTCTATCACAACTTAGGATCCAATTTCTAAACACTTAGGGATCATTCTTGACAAAAATGTGGGACATCCCAGCTCACTTATATAAGGATTAAACATCCCCCAAAGTGGGACTCTTAACTACAGAGTGTGGGGCCCACTAAAGGTGTCAAAGGGGCCTACATGCAATATAGTCAAGTACTTGGAAATTTTCAGTAAACAGAAAGTGCAAAGGAAATGAAATAGATCCAATGGCAAGTGAGGCCCACATGGTAGCAAACCATAAATAAAAGACACACAAAAATATACATAGGTTTCTAGATTGGATGAACTAATAAAATGTATAAATCACAAGTGATCCCACACTCAAGTGGGTCAATAAGAGGATGAATGTTATGTACAACATATATCCAACATACGCATTTAGTAGCACATAAAATATATTGATCAAATCTCTGTGATCAGATTCTTTGTTGAAAAATTCGATCCAATGGATCGTTTAGTAATATATTATTTATGCTATATATAGGTTTTCAACCATACAGAGCCTTGAATCCATCTGGACCATATAAAACAATTTAAGATTTATCCTTACGGAAGTATTCATCGGTTTAGAATTTTTTAAATTTTATCATGAAAGAATCTGATCATAGGGACTATATATATGATTATTTACTATCTCAAGTAAGTTGAAAAAAATATCAAATGCATCTGACCGTTGGATTCATGGATATCGATCACACAAGAATGGTCATAACAAGGCCCCAAATATATCTTTTGTATAAGGCCAAGATATCAGCCGTCCGAACTCTGATTGAGGCTTATTACATACCATTGGAAAGCTGGTTAAAGCTGGTTCAATTTTCTATGAATCCAACAAAACATATATTTTTAATACATTCATTAAAAGAGTTAAAAATGGGCCTGTTTTAGGCAAATTGAAATCTTGCATGTGCTGCTGGACAGCAGCCAAGTAAACTTGATGTTACGGATGATTGGACCGTTGGATGGCAACAAAATTTGGTCCAGAGTTAGTTTATATTGTGGTTCATATTATTACCATGTTTCAACTCTAATCTTAGCATGGTCGACTTTTATATGGATTTTAGAACTTACTGTCTAGAAAAAAAAAAGAAAAAAAAAAAGAAAAAAAGAAAAAAAAAAAGAGATTACAAGCGAAGGGTGTGGATATGATGTTCATCATGGTGGACCATACTAACATGGGCCACTTTAATGACCACCATAGCCATAAATACATGCACACAAGAACTCCACACCAGTGGGGCCCACACATATTAAGAAAATAGTGGGCCACCTCAATGGATGGATGGTTGGATGATGATGTGTGGTCCACTCCCTCTTTTATGAATGGTGGGCCACACCATCTCTCTCACTCTCTCTTAAAATCTCAGAATTTTCTAAGTATAGGAAAAGAATAAGTGCAAGAGAGCTCATACTCTTATATAGGAAATTGGGGGTTGAGGTGGCAAGATGATGTGGCAAGTTTATGAGATCTTATTGGTGCTAAAAGTGAGGTGGAACGTGATGTATGGTATGGGTAGTGGATGGATGAGGTGGATGGTACTAAGCATGCATTGACGAGGTGGAAGAAATCTAGACATGCATTGACTAATGGATGGAGAAGGGTTATGGGTTGTAGGTGATGTATGGTGGATGATAAAGTAAAGTGTTACAATTGGTTGTTTGAAGTGATGTGACACAAATCAAGACATGCATTTGATGCATGTAGAGGATGAGGTGGATACATGTATAGGATGAGGTGAACATGAGCCATGATTAGTTTCTAAGGCATGGGGAGAGAGTTAATGATGAGTTTTGGGATAGAATCCAATTTTGTCTTATAATGTTTGTCTTATATGTGCTAACTTCTTATTTTGTCTTATAGAAATTGTCTTATTTATTGGTAATTTTCATGTTCTAAAAGTAGGCTTTAGGCCCACATGGGCTCAAGTCCAATGGACTTAGCATAATAAAAGTTGCTTATGTTACTAGATACATACTTTAGGCCTTACATACGATGGGTCATATCTCACTAACAGAGGGTCGGATTGACACACAGTTTTGCCGCTACGACCGCAACGACGAAGTGGTCTACATGATAGAGGTCTCAAGCTCATCTAGAATAAATCACTTAGGAAAGTTTTCCAGGTGCACTAGGGTGCAGTGTATGGTTTATTAACGGTGTGAGTTGGGACACGTGCACATGAGCGATGTTGTAAAAGACCGGGATCCCACAAGCCCAATCCAAAATTCAGCTAACCGAATATGGGGTTCGATTGGCCGAATCTCCTTGAGATACGATGATTTACATTGCTGGAAACTAGACTAAACAAACTCAGGTTGGCCGAACAGTCAAGTTCGGTTGGTCGAACAGTTAAGTTCAAGCACTTTGTTATGGAAACCACCATACTTGTATACTTGCCTAAATTATGTTGGACTGGCTGAACTTGAAGTTGGGCTGGCTTAACTTCAATGTATTTTACTTAGTATTGTATATTATTATGTCACCAAGTGAAATACACCTAACCTAGGGTCATTCTAAGGTTACACCACCTATTAGTTGACACATACAAAGTGCTTCAATATTTGAACCATGCATAACATTTAAAACTTGAGATGTTTAGTCTCCCTTGAGATGTTGATCTAATATTTATGTGATTTTCATGAGTTGTCGAAGAACATCTTCATGAGTGCTTTCTAATCCAACCAAGACTACGAAATTTGACAGCATTGAGTGTGCTATAAATATAAGCACTTACAATCTCCCCCTTTGTCAATTTCGTGAAAAAACATAATCATACATACCTTGTCATACTATTAAGATCTCTTGTTCAAAAAAAAATTTGTACATCACCTGTAGTACTATAACTTGAAGTTCTTACCTGAGGCTCCCCTTTACAATAATCATCAGTAGCTCTTCCTGAGCACTTAGTAATATATATATATATATATATATATATATATATATATATATATATATATATATATATATATATATATATATATATATATATATATCCATCCAATCTTGTTTATTCACGTGCAAAATAAAAAAAAATAAAAAAATCATCCCATATTATGTATGCAAGTGTGTGTACTCAGATATACACTTTCTCTCCCTTTTTGTCAGAACTTGGCAAAGAAAGAATCATATTAAGGACTAATAAATCAAAAATATACACAATAGAAAATTATAAATCAAAATTGAATATCAAGGATAAGGACATATAGATTAATGATATAAAGTCATCCAAGTTCATAATGATTAATATCCGAATATTCTAGGAGAAACCAAATGGGTGTGCAGGTAATCCAAAGAGAGATTTAAAGTTATTACAGTCCATAAAGAAATATCATTTAGATTCAGAAGAGGACGGATCAGGCATCTTAGGATCATTAATTTTCAAACTCCTATTAAATTGATGAAAGTACTTTTTAATGTACTTCATTTTTTATTTTTTTTTGAGTTTAAGCTAATGAATCATGGGATACTTGCAGTGCATCCACCTTCTTCTCAAGAGCAGTCAATTTATCAGAAAATTGAAAAGGCTAGAAATCAGAATCATTGGTATCGCCAGACTCCTTCGTGAGCTTCCTCACGATCACCTTATTGCTCAAGAAGCAGGGCCAAAAGCATCATGTTTAGATTTTCATTATTGAATGGAAGTTCAAATTCTGGTGCTTCAATCGATGGAATTTAAACGTTGTAATTTAAAGTAAGAAAAGTAATAAGAAATGCAAATGGAATAAAACGATGATGAGGATGCAGGCGATATTGAATAATCAAAAAATAGATCAAGGAAGGAAGGCATATACGAACGCCAATGGCGACAACATGAACAACTCTCATCATGAAGGAGGTAAGATCAGTCTTATTCCCTGCCCTGGGATAGACATTGGAGGTGAAAATACGGTGAAGAATGCAGTATTTGGGAAATGATTTTCTAGTGGGGAGAGCATTACCATAACTCCATTAAGCGTTAAATCCACATAACACATGGGTAATCGAATTTATTTCTAAATTGGACATTTTATAAAAAAGTGTAAAGATTAGTATCCCATCATCCCCCATTTCAATGCCCATTAAGGTTGAGATGGTGGAAGATGTAATTGTGATGGTTTCCTCTAAAAATTAAATATTAAAAGTTAAATTATCAATGGAAACCTCATTGATTGTTGCATACATCCCTTAAATGATGGACCGGTAAGCCGACCCGCCACATTGTAAAATTTTCTCCCATTTAACCTCACAGAGGAACTCATGAAGACCATATTGAGCAATATGATCAAGGTTAACTAATCGTTCAGTAATGATGCTTCAAGATCGGAAATCCTGAATATTTTCTGGATCTTCCTCGGGTTTGCGTATGGTCCACATGACCCGGGGAACGGAACGAGATGAAGATCCAGCTTGTACTTTGCAATAACACGCCTAACTCTTGATTCCATGGAAGAAAAAGGAGCAAGAGGTATCAAGATTGGGAAATGGGTTGGTTTTGATCAAACCCACCAAAAAAGAAGATCTAGATTTAGGAAAAATGAAAGACATAAATAACACGAATCTAGAAACTTAAATCAAGAAGGAAATTGCTAAAAACCAACTTACAATGGAGTTTGAGAAGAGGGTTGGCCAAATGAAGCAACAGTTTGTTGAAGAAGAAGTATAAATGAGCCATTTGAGTTTTTCTCCCTTTTTGTTCAATCCATGCATGATTCTGCTAGCCCCAGTATGTGCTCGGCTGGCTGAATTTCTTGGTCAGTTATGGGCTAGCCAAAAAACCCAAAATATAATTATTTTTAAATGTTTTAAATTTAGTTTTCCATTTTCTTTTCATGCATACAATATATATATATATATATATATATATATATATATATATATATAAAGTAAAAATGAAAAGAATAAAGACCATAATTAGTTAGCAGTGTATAATCCAATTTCATGCTTTAGATTAGAGAATCTGACATTGTCGATAGGTTTAGTCAAAATATCTACAAGTTGCTTTTTTGTCTGAATGTATTCTAGCATGATGGTCTTATCTTCAACTAATTCTCATATATAATGATATCGTATGTCAATGTGTTTAGTGCGAGAGTGTTGAATATGATTTTTAGATATATTTATAGTATTGGTATTATCAAAATATAAATTCATCGTATTTTGATCAAAACCATAATCAGCTAACATGCATTTCATCCATATAAGTTGCATGCAAGCACTCCTTGCAGCTATATATTCATCTTTTGCAGTGGATAACATCACTGAATTTTGCTTCTTGCTCATCCAAAATACAAGGCAGTTTTTACTATTGAGATATCCACAACTAGTAGATTTTCTATCATCAACATTACCTGCCCGGTTTGCATCAGTGTATCCAGCTATTTGTATAGACATATCATGTGGATACCACAATCCTAAGTTAGCAGTACTAGCAACATATTTGATAATTTGTTTAACAGAAGATAGATGAGATTCCTTAGGATCAGATTGATATATAGTACAGATGTTATCACGCCTCAGACTCGGTGCCTGGACTCACAAGGAAACCCGATAGCCGGTTCCAGCCGCAACAGCCTCCCTAGTACCCCATTCTCGGTCCCTGATTCAAGTTCCAATCCTGGGATCCCACAAGAAGGATTTCTATATCATAATTTTGATTCAATCGAGCATACCTAAGATCATAACAAGTAAATCTCAGAAAGTAATTATAGGAATGCATTGCAAAATCCACTAAAAATTTAAACTTTTACGGGTACATAAAGTAAGAAAGAAATAGAAAAATATACAATGGGTTCTCACCACACTCCAATCCAATGCCCCATCATTACTGCTCTGACCTAGGATCACCTGCATGCACAATCGTGCATCAGCTTATAGAAAGCTTAGAGGGTGGTGAAGGTGTGTGACGATGGTGCTCAGAAGAAGATAGGGAAGAATGCAGAAGGAAACATGAATGCTACTAGCCTTACCGAGGCTAAGCTATCAATGCAGCAAGCCATACCTAAGCTATGCAATGTAATACATGAGTGCTGGGCACCATACCAAGGCAATACAACATAAGGCATATATAGCTGATGCCAATGCAATGCGAAGTAATGCCAGTCCTCATATCTAATCCACAAGTCAAGTATAGTTTCATTATAAAGAATCCACTGGGCTCAAGTGCATTGTAGGATGACTGTCGCTCTACAAGACCCACACAGTCAAACGGGTGTAAGAGACCTCACTACCCGCTTGTGGACAACCAATCACCAGTGAGGATCGATGGTAGTCGACCCATTCACGAGCTTGTTAGACTCAGCCTAGATATCCCCTCTCACTTAGGTGGGTAAGGCCAAACCTTATCTCAACTGACCTCACAATAGTGGGAGTTGCAGCCTAAAGTATAAGGCACTCGGGCGCTCATGTTTTTCACTTGGTCTCGGCGTTGAGGTGTCTCCTCGGTACCGTAAAAGTTTAGGAGCTTTCACATAGGGACATCTTATGCACCCCAAATGCTCAAGAATAATTTTTGGTGTCCACACACAGCCATCCACGATATATTTGTAGAGGCTATGACCCTGATGAAGAAAGGGCGAATATCCACACGCTATGCAATGTCAGATGCATGAATCACACAATCATCCATGCATCAATTCTAAGCATCCATCGTGCTTAACAGGGTAAACCCCATCCCTCGCGGAGATACCTACATGTGTTACAACTATGGCCAATCATACCTCAACCACGCATGCATATGATGCGCATGGGAGTGGGCCATGAAAATGAATAAGGGTGCCAATGAGGTGAAGATGAAATCTCTACCTAACCATGAAGGGTCTAAGTACTTAACCAATTCCTAATAAGGAATACAACATCTAGTGGGAGCCCATTTACCTGGGGTAGCCCACGAGACTAAGCATAAAAGCTACAGGCATATAGAGATGGGCCTAGCAAGAGTCTAAGGTGGGCATTTAACTACACTTAGATACAAACAGGCCTAGAGGGGTCCAAATGGAGACTTTCAACCACCATTTCCCCAAGGCATCTAACCACAAACCATAAGCTACAAAGCCCAAGGCCCAATATTCAAACCACATGTACATAAGTCCTAAAAAGGCATAGAAAAAAGGGGTCTAATACTACCTTCAACAACTCGGGCCCAAAGAGGGGAATCAAGGCCTAAGGCTCAAGTCCCAAGGGCCATAAAATCTAAGAATTTAGATGGACTTAATGGGCAGCCCATGTACACAATTACATGGCCCAAAAACACATTTAAGTTGTGTGAAATGGGCCCCACTACATCAGCCCAATAATTAGCAATTTAAGTGGGTATTCAAAGGCCCAAATTCACCTTTTTCCTCAGCCTATAAGTCCAAAAAATAGTGGAAGGTCAGCCCAACATATGGTTGGCCAAGGTGGGACATTCCAACCCAATCTGGGCCCACTAGAAAGTCCCAAAATATGGTATAATTTGGGTCCCGCAAGTGGTCATCAATGGGTGGTCCAATCATACATCAATTGAGCCAAAAAATTATTCTACGAAATAGGTGAGCAATAAGTACCCAAATCCCTCAATGTGGTGGGCCCCCAATTCTAATAAAATTTCAACCATACATTGTATACTTAATGCCCAATGGCTGGACTTTCAGTCCACTTAATATTTTGGGCCTGCTGAAGTCCAAAAACTAGTCAAAATAGGTGGGAATTAATCCCATAGGGGCTAGTAATGATCAAAAGGGGCCCCACTAGATGGAGGAAGGGAATTCAACACTCAATACCAAGTAGGCCTGTTGATGGAATGCAGGCCCAAGAACAGCCCAAGCGTGGGCGTCCCAAGGCCATGGACGGCCTGGTTACATACATCAAAGGTGGGCTCCACCCGTCCAAGGTGGGCCTCACATGGGACGTCCACTCAGGGTGGACCCAACCTCCACATGGTCCACACCCAAAGGGGAGGATGGTGTGGATGAAAACATACACCATGGTGGGCTTGGCTAAGGACGGCCAGCTATGTTGGACGTCCACCTGCTGGACGTCCAGTATGGTTCGTTGGCCCAGCTAGTAGGCCCCACCACCATGGCCTCTATAGCTCTCTGCAACAATACAAGGTGGGCCCCCACAAACATTCACAAAATCTCCAATGGGCTGGGCTTAATAAGTTTCATAATTACAAAGAAGACAACAAGGTAGAAATAAAAATTTTGCAGCATACATGTTGCTGTCCTGATTTTGGGCCCTCTAATGGAGTGGGTCCAAGGCCTCCAAAATTCCTAAAATTGAGGGCCAAGGTCCCTCATCATGTTTAAAACAATGTGGGACCCATAAGGGCGGCCAACCATTAGAGAAAATATTTTTAAATTATGGTTTATAACAGTCCGTATAGCTGGACTGTACAGCAGAAATCTGATTGATCACCCATGTTGGCCCACTCTTTTGGAGGCTCAAAAGGAGCCATTTGGGGATGAAATTTGGTAGGCTTATATGTGGGATATACACCTTCAAGAATCATGTATTGAATGGTCTCAATCTCCCCACCAAATGACCAAAAATCAAGCCCTAAGATGGCTCAAAAATCTATCCAAACAGTTCTGGACAGCAACATATGTTTGATAAAAATAAATTATAAACATTATTTAAATGGGAATTTAACCCTAGAAAATCATGGTGTGGTCCACCCAAGTGGGCCCCAGAAACATCCAAGCTATCTCACCATTCAAAACATCCTTGTATGCACCCCTTTTTGGTGCATTTAGGGGCCACATGTCTAAGGGATGGACCGTCCGAAAATGTCCTCCCACTTGGGACGTTTTGGATCTTGTTGGTCCACAAGGTGGGCCACACACTCATGATCAGATACTTATTAGTAAGAAAAGAATAAGATCGGCTACAAGGGAAGGGTCTCCACCTCATTGAGGCCCTTCCCCTCATCACACAAGCAACACTATCCACTACTACATGATACATACAAAATCTACATGATCAAAGGCTATTAACTTGGGATCTATGGTGGATAGCCAATCTCAACCAAGGATTAAGGGTCTAGATGACCCAAGAATCCCTGATCTAAGGAAGGAAAGAGCATGAAGGGATCCATGGAGAATGGTCCCTTGCATGTACATGCATGCAATGTAGGATAGGCTACAAGCCATATCCATGGAGTCTTGGGGCCAACATCATCACTTGATGGATCCCACTAGCTCCATCAATGGAAGAAGAATGAAGAACAAAAAGGGATGAAAGGAAATATGAAATTTAGACATACAAGCACATCCACCTAGTAAATCAACTCCAAAGCTACACCACAATGCTCTAGAAGCTCCAAGGATCAAGGATATAAGGTTGAGATTGGTTGAAGAAGGGTGGATTAAGAGGTGTTTGCGAGATGAGAGGGTTGGAAATGGGGGGGGGGGGGGGGGGGGGGAGGTGGGACATTTAGAGGGTTGCAAGAGGGAGAGGTAGAGAGAAATGAGAAGAAAGAGAGAGGGAGAGAGAGTTGTAGAGAGGTCGTGTTGACTCTCTATCTCCTTGGTTAGAGAAAACTATTATAGCCTATGGTGATAATAACAAAGTGGCTAGGCTAGGTAGGTCTTAGGGTGGTAGGTTAATAGGTCTTCTAGCAACCCTAAAATAGGGGTGACATCATCACTCTTATGCACCTAGGAAAACGTTGGGGTGGGGTCCACCACCACACATCAAAGGCCCAAATCGAATGTTACCCATTAATCATGCTGTACACGTCGAATTTATGGACGAGACGTGGCGTTGGAATCGTGGCGCTGATACGGACAAGATGGCATAGGTTTCAGGTTGATCCGAGTCAGGTCAACGTGACCCAACACAAGGACCATCGCAAACACTACCCGAAGGTCGCTGGTTGCCGTGATTCGACCGGTAGGACCGTGTGACCTAAAGAAACAACGTGCACACTTGGGTTAGGGTCTTACATGTAAAGGCCTAACAGTATGACCTAGAGGGGGTGGGGGTGAATAAGACTGCCAAATAAAAATAAATAATCAGAATATAAACAATAAGATATCCAAATAAATACAATTAACCAAAGGTAACAACAACCTCAATACTCAAGTATTGAGAGGTTGATACTAACTTGGTTCTAAGGACAACCTAATACTAAAAACCAATGGTTTATGGTGGGACAACCTTACTAGAACGTGGGTGAGTATCAAAAACTCAAACCGAAGAGGATATGAAAGAAATAGAAACTAATCTATTGCAACATTCACCACATAATGCTAAAATTTAAAGATTACAACTTTCGTATTCATAAATATATCTCACAATCTTAAACCATAAAAGATAAAGAAATAAACCACACATCCATCAAACACAAAGAATTATAATGGTTTACTTATGCGTACACCAACTGTTAAACAATAGCCACACAACTACTCCACTCCTAATATCCACTCCCTCGGGATTTTAGCATTCACTAATCAAAATAGGTTTTTCAAGATTCACCTAAAACCTTCACAATTGTGTCTTTTAAGTGGGCTTACACAATTCAAAAACCCCACTCTCTGAGTTTTCTAGATCACCTTAGACAAACCACAAATGGAGATCTTATGGAACAATCTCACAAACCAAACAAATAGATTTGAATTATAGAAAAAATGAAATACTTATCTGTATGGGGATTCTGAAGTAGCCCAGTAGAATCAACTTGATGATGACGTAGATGTTCAACATTTAGTCTCACAAGTATATAGAGTTCTAAGTCTAGATGATTTTTAATTAAATCGACAAGTGCTTTGTATTAATTTTGTTCTCAAGAAAGGGTAAATCGAATATCCCTTTTCAATATAAGAATGGAATGGGGATTCAAAATCAAATTACAAGAGCTACTTTAAAAAATCTAAAATATGCACAAAATAGCTTAGAATGTACTTAAAATTAAGTCAGAGTGATTGTTTAAGAATGATAAGAATTGAATGAAAAACTCTAAAATTTGAGCACTATTTATAGGTGAAAAATCAGTTCGCACGACTAGCCTTGGGTTAGCTACGACTGGCCTTATCCAAATAGATTTTTTAAAAATTTTGGTACGATATGATTTTTCAGTTGCATGACTAGCCATATGGGTCCCACGACTGGTCGAGTAGCCTGCTCAACTGGTCATGGACACCACACGACTAGTCGTGTGAGTCCAGATCACTCGCTAGAAAATGAGTCGAGCATTGTATGACTAGTCAAGCACTATTCACATGACTAGTCGTAGACCAATAGAAAAATTCTAAAAATTCATAATAAATCCTGGACTGGTTGAGGAAATTCTAGGGCTGGTCGAGCCAGTGTTAAGGCTAGTCGAAAGAATAGAATTTTACACTTATAAAATGACCAAAATGATCGACCAAAAGAATGAAATGATCTAATTATGATCTAAGGTCAATCTAGGTCAATCATATTTTACTTGTGGGATAGAACATATGAACCATCAAACTATCAATCACTTTAGCAGCTTTAAATTTTTACACTTTTCGAAGCTTGAACTCGATATACCAAACATAATCTTCAACTAGGTCTTGAGTTCTTGGAGTTTTCTAGTTCCAGATCTTGAACCACAATGTTCTTGAAAACTAAGTCTTCACTTTCTTCCAGTTTGAAGATGTTGGTAAGTTCGTCATAGATATCGGCAAGATAAATTCGGCACGAACAGAATGAACGTCAAAGATTCAATGTGAACAGATACACAAGCTTGATACACATTAAGATACAAACTTAAATGGTTTGTCCAACCAAAATTTCACAATACTCAAGGTTTATCAATAGAACACTTTCAATCTCCCCCTTTGTCAAATTTGTGACAAAACCAAAATTACAATATACACAATAGATATTCAATCAACGCATTTCACAATCATATTATGATATGATCCATAATCAATAATATAATCAACAATAATCAACTCTCCCCCTTAATCCACTACTCTCTGCAAAATAAAAATAAAAATAAAAAATATTAGGCACATTCATCATCATCATATCATTATCCTCATATCATCAACAATGTTCTCCCCCTTTTTGTCACAACATGACAAAGGAAGCGAATAATGATAAATGAAGATAAGAAGAGAGTAAGTAGAATCAATAATTACTCATCCAATGCAAATAAAACAAAGTATCTGAATTAATACCATAGATAAGAGTTTAAACAATATAATCCAAGCCGTCATAGGGAAAAGAGTTAGAATAAGTTATTACAGATACCATCAAATCAAATGATAACAAATCAGATCCTGAAGAGGGAGCAGGAATAGATGGATCAATTTGATGTAAACCCTTATTAGTGTGCCACATATATTTGTGCATATAAGCAAATTGAGAATCTTGGCTTACTCCAATCTGAGCCACCTGTTCCTCAAGTGTATGCAACCTCTCATCGAAACCAGAAGGCTGATAATCAGGGTCAGCTTCAGAATCTGATTCAAGTTCATCAAATAAATCATCCATATTAACATCTTCTTGAGGTAAAGTATCAACTTCTTCATCTCCTCGAACATTTCTATCAACTTGACCAGGTTCCAAGTCCAAGTTCATCATATTGATATTAGAATTTTTGAATGGATGGAGATTAATAGAACCTTCCCCAATAGGCATAGCTATCAAAGCATGATCAGCTAAGGCGGTCATAAGATAAGTGAAAGGGATATCGTTGTGATCAGGGTGAAACGAAACTAAATAATATGATGACAGATAAGAGACGGAAGACAGATATGGATGCCAGTTACAACAGAATGCATAATGTGGGCCATAAAAGAAGTCAACTCAATCTTGTTACCTGAATGAGGATAGACATTCAAAATAAAAATACAATACAAGACCCTGTATCTGGGCAACATATATTTGGAACTGAGCGTAGTACCATCGTTCCACTACATTCATGTTACAAAGAACTCTCGTAATCAATTGTTTAGCATTTTCAGAAGGTCTAGCTTGCAAAGTGGATATGGGTACATTGTCATCAACAACAGGTATATTCACGATTGCTGAAATTAAATCACGGTCTATCTTAATTGGACCTTCTCTAGTTGACACAGTAAATGTCAAATCATCTTGAGAGAACTTAGTAATACAAGTGTACACACCCTGCGCAATGGAAAGGTATGCAGGACCACCCTAAGATAGTATGTTTTCCTAGCCTATAGCTTGAAGGAGAGGGATAATGTTGAAGTGCTCAATACGATCAACAATGAAAACACTCTCAACAATAACATTTCTAAGACGAAAATCCCACATACTCTTGGGATCCTCTTCGGGAAGCCGAAGATGACGCACGGTGGTGGGTGCAGAATGGGAAGAAGAGGGACCGCAATGGTTCTCTTTTTATTTCTTCCTTCCATTGCAACAAAATATAAAAGAAACAAAGGTGTGCAAAAAGGAATGAAAGGATTCCAAGAAAATCAGATTTTAAGGAAGAAACACTATCAAACCACCATAAATCTTGAAATAAGAAATAAAATCAAGATTAAGGATGATCAAAGAACTTACATTCACAAGAAAATAAAAAATGAAGCACAAACCGGAGAGTAATCGGAGATGGGTTCAACCGGTCGTGGTTGGGTTGATGGAGAAGAAGAAGGAAGTGAAGAAAAATCACTTTTCTCCAAATAAAAATCCAATTCACGTGTTCACGACTGGTCGTGTACATACTCGACCGGTTGTGCCATGACTGGTCGAGTGTGTACTCGATTGGTCGTGTAACACAAAAAAATGTATAATTTTGCATATATTTAAATAAAAATGCAGAATAATATATATAAACATTATGATACAAGTGAGCATAAATCATCAATTCATATTGCACATGCCAAGATCAAATTTTAATTTTAAAAATCAATTTTTGTCGATCTGATACCATGAGATCCATGTGAAGGAGTTCGAGTGGTTTAGATGTGGCATTGGAGTTTATCTTTTTGTGAGCACTCCTAGTTTGTTTACCAATCTAGCACTCGCCACATATCTTATCCATTTTCTTTATTTTGGATGGACCTCTTACCAATTCATTTTTTCTCAATCTATACAAGTTACGGTAGTGTACATGTCCTAGGTGCTTATGCCATAGTTCGGTCTCATCGATATGGACCATGTAACACGATAGCTTAGATGAGCTTGAGTCACTAACTATATAGCAGTTCTCAAAAGTTCAGTGACTAGTTAATATTACAGAACCATTCTTATTTAAGATTTCACATTTTTGGTTTAAAAATTTTACACTGTGATTATTATCGCAAAATTAAGAAATGCCTAGTAAATTATGTTTTAAACCTTCTACATATAAAACATTCTCAAATAGAGGGAGGTTAGGGAGTTGAACCGTACCTTGGCCAACAATTTTGCAGTTGCTACCATCACCAAATGTGACTGAACCATTAGTGTTGTCTTTAAGACTGGTGAAGAGACTTTTGTCACCTGTCTTATGTCTAGAGCAACCACTATCCAGGTACCACTTTGAATGGCTCATGGCTTTGAATGCGGTGTGGGCAACCAAACAAGTAACCTTAGGGACCCATTTCATTACAGTTTTGGATTTAGGAGCATAGTTGGTCTTCTTTTGATTATAATTGTTATATTTCCTACCCACTGAGTTAGATTTTAAGAGCTCCTTAAGCAAGTCTAATATTTTCTCAGCTAAAGGATTACGGTTCTGATTTTTATAGTTGATATGGTTCTTTTTAGGATTTATTGATTGAAAAGTTTTAGTCATTTTAAAAATACTTTGATTCAAACTTTTTCCTTTTGAGGTAGAAGACTCTCCTTTAACAAACTTAGGAGTATTCGTATATTTGGGAGGAGTATTTTTATCGTAGCCTAATCCAGATCAATCACCACATTTTTTGGATTCGAATAGAAGTTTTTCTAATTTAGGGTCACCTTGGACATACCTCTAAGTATCCTTCAAACTCAAAAGTGAAGAAACTTCCATTTTTAGGTTTTCATTTTCAAATTTCAAGTTTTCAACTTGGAATGTTTTGAAATCTAAGTCACACTTATTTTTTCAAAGCAATCGGAAAGGTGTGATTTTTCTAAAACTAGATTATTAAAAATTTCTTTTAATTTTAAAAACTTTCCTGTCATGCCCGAGACTCAGTAACCGGACTCACAAGGAACCCTATGACCGGTTCTGACCGCAACAGCCTCCATAGTACCCCATTCTCGGCTCATGAGGCAGGTTCCGATCCTGGGATCCTATAAGGAGGATTTTCATAAAAGTATTATTATTCTAATACAAGCATTTACCTAAGAATATGGCAAATACATTTGAGAATAACAAGGGGCACACATCACAAAATCCACTAAGAATTTGAACTTTCACAAATTTACATTAAGTTTAAAAGGACATACATAAGATAATAGGAAAAGAGAGAAAAGTCAGCAGCACTGGAGTCCTCAGGCTCAAATCTACTCCACGCTCTGCCACTATGATGCCTGCCTAAGATCTCCTACACGCATCCATCATGCATAAGCTTATAGAAGCTTAGAGGGCGGTGAAAGTGTGTGATAATGGTGCACAGAAGAATAGTAGGAGGTACAGGGAAGAAAACAAGCTCATTAAGAATATCGCTAACCTTACCAAGGCTTATCATGAATACGATGCAATGAGTACTAGACGCCATACCAAGGCAATGCATGAAGGGGCTTACATAGCCAATGCTAATGCAATGCAGGTTATGTCAGTGATCATATCCCAACCACATGTCAAGTACATTTCCAGTCATAAGGAAATCACCGGGATTCATTACACTGTTAAATGACTGCCGCTCTACAAAATTCGCACTGGAAAATGAGCGTAAGAGACCTCACTACCAGCCTATGGACAGCCAATCACCAGCAAGGCCTAACGGTAGTGGACCCATTTACGAGCTGGTTAGACTCAACCTAGCAATGCCTTCTTACACCAGGCAGGTAAGGCCACGTCCTTATCCAACCAACTACACGATGGTGAGAGTTGCCGCCTAACGGTATAAGGCTCTCGTGCTTTCATAGTTTTCACTCAGTCATGGCGTTAGAGCAGATCCTTGGTACCATGGAGGTTTTAGAAATTTCACCCATGGGCATCTATGCACCCTGTATGCTCAAGTAACATTTTTGGTGTCCATATATACGACCATCCACGAATGTCCCTGTGGAGGCAAGGCCCTGATGAAGCATGGGTGGTATCATCATGAAAGACAATGCCAATGCATGAGTCACACATGCAGATTATGCACTAGCTGTAGGCACACCATGTGCATGAGGGGAGAAACTTTATCCCTCAATGAGTATCACACACTGCAATCAATACATATAGATGATGCATATGGGTCGTAAAATGTAAGTTTACCTACGACATATGGAATCCTTTGGCCTAAGGAGGGTTAAGGTCTAGGTAGATAGACAGGAGTTCTAAGGAGAAGAAGAATCCTCTAGTGGGGGCGCATTACTTTGCGATGGCCAACAAGTTAAGAGAGTCATAATTTTAAAGAGGAACGGTCCTAGCTAGGCCCATGGTGAGCCTTTAACCACCTATAAGGGCCTCTATGGGCCTAACTTAAGGCCACCAAGGAGGACATCAAACCTCAACTGAGTCCCAAAAAGGTAACCCGCTACGCATATAATGCAAGGTTTAAGGCCTAAGAAAAGTATGATCTAATGGGCCATACTTTAAGCCCAACTCATATGCCATATAGTGGGCCCTCAAGTGAGGTTTAGGCCCAACCATAAGGGTCACAACCCATATGTTGTGGTGGGCTTCATGGGCAGCTTAATAGTTTACTATAGGGGAAATTTTCACATTTAGCACAAGTGAGTTGGGCCTCACTTTTTAGCCCAAGTATAGGGTCAAATTTAGTGGGTGGCAGAGGGCCCAACTTCTTACATATTATTGCCCCTAAGCCCATCACAGTAGATGGGAGAGCATAGGCCCAAGATCAATGGGCCTATCTAAAAGGACTTAGTCCACAAGGCCTAATTACTAACATAAAAAGGGAGGCCATATATAATATCACATCATGGGCCCTAAGGAAGTAGCCCAAAAATAAAAGCCATCGAATTTATGCTTAATGGTGGCCTAAAGGGCAGCCCATAAACCCAATAATGCACATGGGCAAGGCCTAAACTGACAATGTGGGCCTTGCCACATTAGCCCAAGGACTTAGCAAGACCCTCCACAATATGCATCAATGTGGGCCTTGCAAGTCAGCTCACAATTAAGCACTTCATAAGGGCATCAAGGCCCATAATTCACATGATCAGCTTATAGACAGCCCGTTGGGCCTGTAAATCAATAAGGTCATCCCTTGTACAAATCTTGGGCTCAAGGAAGAGGTTCCCAGCCCATTGGGCCTATAAACTACTTAAAAAACTGTTTCAGGCTAGCCCACAATATCACCGTAAAGGTGGGCCTTAAGGGGGCATTAATTAAGTCCAAAAATGCCTAAGGAAAGAAGGAAAGAGTGTGTGTAACACTCCCTTATATTTAGTGGGACAAAACAGCTCCAAAACAACCAACCATGCAGAAAATTTAGGCCCCTTGCTGGAATTCCAGCCCACCCATTTCCTAGGCCTGCTGAAGTCTAGAAATTTATTTAATCTAAATAGGTTACTGACCCATGGAGATACACACATATCACAGTGGGCCCCACTAGATGAAGGAAGTGAATACAACACATCAAAGTGGGCCCACAAAGCAGGCTGGATGGCCAGCCCAGGCTGGACGCCCCAGCCTGGGCATCCCTGCCTAGTGGGCCACTCCCGGCCGCACCACGGTTAGCTCAAATGTCAGTTGGATCTGAAATTTTTTCAGGTGAAACTTCCATGGGTGACTCACATCCCAAAAAATTTGAGATTTTTGAACATCTAAAAATATCTTAATTTATTTAAATAAAATAGTCTGTCCAGAAAAATCGGACTGACCTAGACGTCCCAATGTGGTGGGCCATTCCGGCCCTTACCACGGTGTGCACAAGTGTCCATTGGACCCAAAATTTTGTAGTTGGATCCCACCATGGGTGGGACACCTCCCTGTAAACTTTAATAATTTTTGGATACTGAAAACTATTTTAATAAATTTTGGAATTACAATCTGTGCAGGGTGAAATATTGCTAGAAATATAATTGTCCTAAATTTGGGCCATCTAAATGGGTGGGTTTTGGGCCTCCAAAATTCCTAAAATTTGGACCCAAGGTCCCTAATCAAGCCTAAAACAAGGTGGGACCCAAAAATATGGCCCACCTTTTGAGAAAATATTTTTAAAATATTTTTTTAGGGGACTATGTTGCTGGACTGCACAACAGAAATTTCTAGCAGTCCACTATGTTAGCCCACCCTTTTTGGATGCCCAAATGGGATCCATTCGCCCTGAAATTGTGCAGGTATGTCCTATCATGGGTGGGACACCTCTATGAAAAATTTTAGAATTCTTAGGATATTAAAAGTATTTTATTTAACTCATACAATGTATGGACAGTAAGGTCCAGAAATAATTCCTGCTGAAACAAAGTTGTTGTCCCTGACTTGTGTACCCCATTAGAGTGGGCCCAGGTCTACCAAAATTTGAGAAAAATATAAGGCCAACATCCCTGTAAAAGTGTACTACAAGGTGATGTCCACAAAAGTGGCCCACTATTTCAGAAACAAATTGGTAATTATGTTTGTATAGTAAGCAGGGTGGTTGGACAGTCCAGAAAATCTAGACATCCACCCTCCTTGGCTTACTCTTTTAGGTGATCAAACAGGGATAGATGAAGGTGAAATTCATCGTACTTCTAGGTGGGATCCACATCTCTAGAAATAACCTAATAATGGGGGTAAACCACCCTTCAAATCAGTCCATAATCCCTGCAAAAAATAATAAAAAATAGTCCAGTATTTTTTTGGACAGCAAGGTATGTCTGAAAATAAATAAACATAACTACTGAGTAAAGGGGGAAATACCCCACAAAATTTGTGTTATAGTCCACCTTAGTGGGCCCCACAAACATCTCAGGCATTCCCCCTTCATAAAACTCATTGCATGTATCCAAAATGGGGCAAGTGGGATGCCAACGTCCATAGAATGGACTGCAAGAGGCGTCCACCTTGCTTGGATGGTCTGGATATTCCAGGGCCACTAAGTGGGCCACATGCATCAGGAATCAACAATAAAATAATGAAAAAAAAATAAAATCTAGCCACAAGAGAGTTTAAGAGCACCCACCTTGCTTGGATCTTCAAGATTCTTGATGCATTACAATCCTTAAGCTCCAAGGACCATGGATGAAGGTCAAGAATGAAAGTAGAGGGTGAAATGAGGAGGGAGATGGGAGGAAAGTTGTTGAAAATTCTAGCAAGGTGAGAAGTTTGGGTGTTCTTGCAATGAGAAGAAGAGAAAATGAAGGAAGAGAGAGATATGGAAGGTTTGTAAGAGTGCTATGAGTAGTTTCTAGGAAAAGATGAGTTTTAATAAGAGAACTTACTCATTACTCATGTGACAGGGTGAAGCATGATTATCTAGAGAAGATAAATCTCATGATGTTCTCTTAAAAACAGAAACCATCATTATTAGGCTAGGGGTGGCTTACATGGGGAATAATGCACATGGGGAAACGTGCAATCCAGTGGGTCTCACCAAAATGCAATCAACGGGCCAAATAATGCATGGCCTACAACTTTTGATGGACATGTCGGATTTACACATGAGACACAGTGTTGGAACTGCGGCGACGATGTGGTCGCAATGGCATAAGTATTGGGTCAATCCAAGTCAGGTCTACATGACCGAACTCAAGGATGACCCCAAACACTATCTAAGGGTCGTGGGTCACTAGAATTTGACCAATAGGACCGCGAGACCAAAATAAATGAGATGCACACTCACACACACACATGCACACATGCGGACTCGGGTCGGGTCTCACATTTTCTTTCTGAAGTTTTAATTTAACAACTATTTTATAACTTTCCCTGTATAGGACATTATAAGCATCCTAAAGATCTTCATTTTCATGATCACTTTCCAGATTTTCTTCACTGGTTATATCATTATCTGAGAAAGTAAACTTGGCTAGAGTCATTAGGGCTTTAACATCATTACTTAACTCAGTTTCAGAATCTTCTGACTCAGAAGAGGCCTTTGAGCAAGAAGATTCATCCCATGTAGCCAACAACCTTTCTTTTTTAGGTTTGTCCTTTTTAGGACATTTGTTTGCTAGATGCCCATATTCATGGTAGTTGTTGCATTGGCTGTATTTTAAATATTTTCAATTTTTATATCTTTATTTTTTCTTTTCAACAGGTTTTTGATCATCAACCTCTTTTTACTTTTAAAAATCTTATAAAACTTTTTAGCTAAAAGGGCCATATCTTCTTCAGAAGTTTCTAAATCAGAATTACTATTTTCATGAGAAATACTTTTAGAAGATTTAAGGGTGATAGATTTACCTTTCAAAGCTTTAAAGTTTAACTCATCAGTTTATAAAGAACCAACCAGTTTTTCAACCTGCATATGATCTGTATCACGAAGTTCATAAATGGTCATGACTTTTGAATTGAACCTTTCAGGTAGTGAGCGTAATATATTTGCAAAGACTTTACTTTCTAGGATGTTATCTCCAAGACCCCACATACAGTTGACTATGTCATTTAACTTAGTATAGAAGTCCATGAATGTTTCACTTTCTTCCATATGTATTTCCTCAAATCTAGTGGTGAGGATTTGTAGTTTAGATTTCTTGACAGTAATCGTACCATCATGAGTCATTTCTAAGATATCTCAGGCTTGTTTCGCAGTATCACAAGATATAATTCGTTTGAATTCATCTAGCGATAGTGCGCAAGTGATTGCATTTAAAGCCTTGGAATTGACACTACTCTCAGTTCTCTAAAGAGTGGTCCAAGTGTTATAAGGAGCAACTTTTAGAGTTTTGTTTAACAGTAGGTAGAGTCCATTTAGTTACTATGGCTTGCCACACATTCTCATCAATAGACCTTAAGAATATTCTCATTCTACCTTTCCAATAAGCATAATTAGAGCCATCAAAAGGTGGAGGCCTAGTGATAGAAAGACTATCAAAATTTGACATCTTAAATGCTCAGATCGGTTAGCTCGGGAATTAAATCGAAATAAACAAGCTATTAGGCTCTGATACCACTTGTAAAGGCCGAGAAATATGTCCTAGAGGGAGGGGGGCGGGGGGGGGGGGGGGGGGGGGGGGGGGGGGGGGTGAATAGGACTAAATAAAAATTAATAAGCGAAATATAAACAATAAGATAGCTAAATAAATACAATTAACTAATGGCAATAATAACCTCAATAGTTAAGTATTGAGAGGTTGATACCAACTTGGTTCTAAGGACAACCTAACACCAAAAACTAATGGTTTATGACAGGACAACCTTACTAGAACGTGGGTGAATATCAAAAACTCAAACTAAAGAGGATATGAAAGAAATAGAAACTAATCTATTACAACATTCACCACACAATGCTGAAATTTAAAGATTATAACATTCACATCCACAAATATATCCCACAATCTTAAACCATAAAAGATAAAGAAATAAACCACACATCCACCAAATGCAAAGAATTATAGTGGTTCGCTTGTGTGTACATCAACTGTTAAACAACAGCCACACAACTACTCCACTCCTAATATCCACTCCCTCGGGATATTAGCGTTCACTAATCAAAATAGGTTTTTCAAGATTCACCTAAAACCTTCACAATTGTGTATTTCAAGTGGGCTTACACAATTCAAAAACCTTACGCTCTGAGTTTTCTGGATCACCTCATACAAACCATAAATGGCAATTTTCTGGAATAATCTCACAAACCAAACAAATAGATTTGAATTATAGAAAAAGTAAAATACTTATCTGTATGGAGATTCTAAAGCAGCCGAGTAGAACCAACTTGATGACGACGTAGATGTTCAATGTTTAGTCTCATAAGTATATAGGGTTCTAAGTATAGATGATTTTTAATTAAATCCGTAAGGGCTTTGTATTGATTTTTGTCTCAAGAAAGGGTAAATCGAATATCCCTTTTCAATATAAGAATGGAATGGAGATTCAAAATCAAATTACAAGAGCTAATTTAAAGAATCTAAAATATGCACTAGCTTAGAATGTACTCAAAATTAACTCAGAGTGATTGCTTAAGAATGATATTAATTGAATGGAAAACTCTGAAATTTGAGTACTATTTATAGGTGAAAAATCGGTTCGCACGACTGGCCTTATCTAAACATATTTTCAAAAAATTCAAGTGCGATATAATTTTTCAGTTGCACAACTGGCCTTGTGGGTCCCGCGACTGGTTGAGTGGCTTGCTCGACTGGTCGTGGACATCACACTACTGGTCGTGTGAATCTAGATCACTCGCTGGAAAATGAGTCGAGCACTGCATGACTAGTCGAACACTATTCACACGACTGGTCGAGCAGTTTTTAGGACTTGTCATAGACCAATAAAAAAATTCAGAAAATTCATAATAAATCCTAGACTAGTCGAGCCAGTGCTAGGGCTAGTTGAAAGAACAGAAGTTTACACTTATAAAATGACCGACCGAAAGTATGAAATTATTTAATCATGATCTAAGGTCAATCTACGTCAATCAGACCTTGTGAGATAGAACATATGAACTATTAAACTATCAATCACTTCAACAGATTTAAATTTTTACACTTTTTGAAGCTTGAACTCGACATACCAAACATAATCTTCAACTAGGTCTTGAGTTCTTAGACTTTTCTAGTTCCAAATCTTGAATCATAATGTTCTTGAAAACTAAGTCTTCGCTTTCTTCCAGTTTAAAGATGTCAGTAAGTTCGTCGTATATATCAGCAAGATAAATTCAGCGCGAACAGAACGAACGTCGAAGATTCAATGTGAACAGATACACAAGCTTAATACACATCAAGATACAAACTTGAAATGGTTTGGCACACCAAAATTTGATAATACTCAAGGTTTATCAACATAACACTTTCATTACAGCTCTTCCCACCAACAAAGAAATTTCATCCTTAAAATTTACCAAATCTAGGATAAAATGGAATGTAAAAACATCATCACATATAACAATCAGTAATCATAAGAGAAGGCAATGCATAAAATCATACAAAAATCAAGCATTAAATAGATGGGGATAACGATCTCTAATCTCGGCCTCGCACTCCTAAGACGCCTCAGCCTTCGAATGATGACCCATTGCATCTTTACCAGGGGAATGACCTTGGTCCTAAGAACTTGCTCCTTCCAATCAAAGATATGAATCGGCTGCTTGATATAAGAAACATCCTCACTTACCTCAAGGGGCTATCAATCAATCACTGGAATGACGTCTGACCCACACTTCCATAACATAGATATATGGAACACATCGTGGATCCCGAAAAACTCAAAAGGTAAGGCAAGCTTATAAGCCACAGTGCCCATGCGCTCGGTAATCTCAAAAGGTTCAATGAATCTTGGGGTAAACTTGCCCTTCACTTCAAATCGAACCACGCCCTTCATATGTGAGACCTTGAGATATACCATGTCCCCAACTGCAAACTCGAGAGGTCAATACCGATGATCAACAAAAGTTTTCTGCTGTCTTTGAGCTGTGCGCATCCTCTGCTTGATAATATCTACAACCTCTGATGTCTTCTGCACAAGTTCGAAACCTAAGAGATGACACTCTCCAACCCCGGTCCAATAGCTAGGGGATTTGCACGGTCTACCATATAATGCTTTAAAAGGAGCCATGCCGATTTATACATAAACTCGACAGGGTGCAAACGCTTGTCCCAACTGCTCACGAAGTCAATCACACAGGATTTGAGTATATCCTTAAGGATCTGGTTAACCCTTTCATCTTCTCATCCATCTGTGAATGATAAAAGGTGCTGAGATGCAAAGTGGTCCCCATCTCTTGCTGGAAACTTCTTCAAAACTAAGATGTAAATTTGGAGTCTCGGTCAGATACGATCAAAATCGGAATACCGTGCAGCCTCACTATCTCCTCAATAAATACCCTCGCAAGCCGGTCTAAAGTCCAAGAAGCACGTATCAAAATGAAATGCACCGACTTTTTCAGTCGATCAACAACAATCCAGATGGCATCGTGACTACACTGAGTCTTTGGCAAACCCACGATGAAATTCATTGACACATGCTCCCACTTCCAAACCAGAATGCTCAATGGCTGTAAGGGACCAGGGGGTCTCTGGTGATTGGCCTTAACACGCTGACAAGTGTCACACTCGGCAACGAAGCAATGGGAAGCGCCAGAATTAAATAGAACATGAGAAAAACAAGCAGAAACAAGGAGAATACCCTCGAAAATTCCACCGTTAGAAGACTGTGGATCTTGGCCCTGTGCCTGCTACGCGGAATAAAATCTTCCCTGAGCTGGCAAAGGAAGCAAGCTTGAAACTAGGGGTTGTGACTTTGCACCTATTATGCGATAATATATACTCGACCCAGGGACTGTGGGGGAGGTACATGTCCCCTTTGCTATTGCTATCTCTGCTGCTACTGTGGCTAAAAAGGCCTGGCTATAAGTCCTAGAGAAGGGGGGGGGGGGGGGGGGGGGAACTGAATATGACTATGCCAAATTTAAAATAATAATAGTGGAATTAAAGAATGAGATAGCCAAATAAATAAAATTAATTCATAATGCTGAAATGAAAAACAACCTCAATAAATAAGTATTGAGAGATTGATACAAATGTTGTTCTAAGGACAACCTTACACCAAAAACCAAGGGTTTATGGTAGGACAATCTTATTTCTAGAAAGGTCTTTGTATCAAAAACTCAAACTGAAGAGGAATAAAAGAATAGTAAGGAATTTAAATTTAAATTATTACAACATTCTCTACAATGCTTGAAATGTAAATTTACAACATTCACATCCACACATACATCCCACAATTCTGAATTATCAAAGATAGAAAAATAAAGTGCACATCCACAAAACTTAAAGAGTTATAGTGGTTCACCTGTGTGTTCACCAACTGTTAAACAACAGCCACCCAGCTTGCTAATCCACTCCTAATATCCTCACACACGGGATATTAGCATTCATTATTAAAATAGGTTTTCATAGGTTCACCCAAAACCTTCACAATTGTGTCTTCTAGAAAAGGGCTTACACAATTCAAAAACCCTCACTTCTGAGTTTTATGGCTTCCCTCAGATAACCATTAGATTGAGATTTTTCTGGCTTAATCCCAAACTAAACCAAAATAAAAGAAATTTACATGAATGTAAAATACCTAAATTTCTCCTTTTGTAGCAGCTAGGAAGAACCAATCGGAGTAAAAGTTCAAATAAAAGTTCAATGTCCAATACTCACTTTAAAATGGTTCTAGTTCTAAATTGATTTTAAATTAAACCAGTTGGTCTTAGCTTTATTTGATTTTGATTCCAAGAAGAAGGAATATCACAATTCCTCTTTTCAATTAAGATTGAAATGTAGAAACAAAATCAAATCTATAAAGCTAACAAAAGAGAATATTAAATGTGCACAATGTAGCTTAAAATAAACACAAATTTATCTCAGAGTGGTTCCTTAATTTTTCTTGAATTGAGTTATCAAACTTTGAAATTTGTCGTCTATTTATGGTTACAGAAATTCGTCTATAACTGGTCCTGTGGACACTACGACTGGTCGTAGGAGAATGGATTTTAAAAATTTTTAACGCGATCAACATTCCATGACTGGTCGTAGGCCCTTTACGACTGGTCATATCATACTCATGACTGGTCGTAGGACCTAAAGATTGGTTGCTGTAGTTTGAGTCGGAGAATCAGGACTAGTCATAGGACAAATCGACACTATTCATACGACTGGTCGAACATACTCCAGGATTGGTCATAGCACAACCAAAAATTTTAAAAATTTGTAACAAACTTAAGACTGGTCTTGAAATTTCTTAAACTGGTCGAGGTAGTGCTAGGACTAGTCGAACAGAGCCTATGACTAGTCTTAAAACAGACCAAAAACATATAATAAGATTCAAATCAAATTATGTATTCAAAATGACCTACCCTAAGGTCAATCTAAGGTCAATCATACCTTGTAAGTGAGATATGAACATTAATACTTCATTTCTTCAGAAGATGGTTGACCTTTGTAGATTACGAAGCTTGATGTATCTTGAACTTGAGATCTTCTACAACTTTCAAACTTATTCTTGAGTTATACACTTTCTTGAGTCTTGAGATGTACTTGTCTTTTGTTGTAGGTCTTTTGAAAGACTCTGATTGAAGTTTACAGGAGTGAACAATGTACATGACCTTGCAAACCTTGCATGTCTTGAAGTCGAGCTTCATTCTCAACTTGTAACTCTGTGATACAGTGTCTTGATTATGTATATCTCCTCATGCTACACAAGACATAGGTTGACATTTTAGCACCACAAAATTTGACAACCAAAGGAGCATAAAACCATAGCACTTACAATCTCCCCCTTTGTCAAATTTGTGACAAAACACACTTAACAAAAAATAATGCACAAGTTATAAGAGGAAACCAGTTATAGCGTGGTTAAAGTATCATGTGCCAGTTATCATCAACTAGGACAGAACATCATGGAAACATCTCCTCACATACTCCCCCTGAGTAGCACATATATATGCAAGAGAAAAAAAAAAGTTACTACTCATAATCCATGAAAAAAAATGCTACTACTCACAACCCATCCATATCAATCAATCCCCCCTTTTGTCACAATATGACAAAGGAAGAAGAAAATGGAAAAAGAATAATAGACAGGAGTAATCAAGGATTAACTGGTCAAGATATAATCAAATAAAGTCCACATACCATTAACTAGTTTAAACAAAACTCGGTCAAGCAGATAAAGTTCACAAACTAACACAAGTAGACTTAAAATTATTACAAACCAAAGAGTAAATTACTTAATCTGAACCCGAAGAAGGAGAAAGTATGGAAGGATCAAGTTGATGCATGCCCTTGTTTAAGCGCCTAAGATACTTGCGCATATATTTGAACTGTAAATCATGGGCAACATTCATATTTTCAACATTCTCTTCAAGTGCACGAAGACAAGCATCAAATTCAAATGGCTCATAGTCAGTATCATTAGCAGAATTTCAATTTCATCAAAAATATCATCCATATTTATATCATCTGGCAAAAGATCGTCAGCTTCTTCTTCGTTCCTTACTTCAACTCCACCACTACCACCATCCACTTGGCCAGGAGCCAATTCTAATTTCATCTTGTTTATATTTGAGTTATTAAAGATAATATGATGGATGGGAGCCTATCCAACAGGCATAGCGACCAACATATGAGAAGTTAAAACAGTCATAAGATAGTCAAATGAAATATCACTATGACCTGGATGGAGACGAAACTGAATGATGGAATGACATATCAAAGAAGGAAGGCAAACTTTTGTACTAAAGATGACATAATGCAAAACTTGAACCATAAAAGAAGTCATCTCTGTTTTATTACTAGAACGCGGATACAAATTTGAAATAAAGATTCTATGAAGAACCCTGTATTTGGGTAACAAGTACTTTGAGGGGAGTGCATTCCCTTTATGAATCCATTGCACATTCATTTTACATAAATCTTTAGTAAGAATTCATTTTTTAGATTTTGAGGGTTTCCCAACTAGAGTATGAATAGGAATACCCTCATCATTAATAGGTATATCCATTAATCCTGCAATCAAATGGTAGTCAACTTCAAATTGTCCTTCTCTAGCATCAATTTTAAAAGTCAAGTTCTCAGACAAAAAATCAGAGATACATGTAAACATAGATTGAGTAATAGATTGGTATGCAAGCCCACCCCAATGTAAGATGTTATCCCATCCTACAGCTTGAAGGAGTGGAAGGATACCAAATGGAGAAATATGATCAAGAAATACAGGACGCTCAACAATAACTTTGCACAAACACAAATCGCACACATATAGGGGATCATCTTTGGGTGACCAAAGGTGGCACTGAGTTATTAGAGTAGATCTAGAAGAAAATAAACCATGGGAAGTTTTCTTTTTTCCTCTAGCATCCATTTTCAATAAAAAATAAAAAATCACAAAGGAAGTAGAGATGGGTTTTTCTAGATCAGCAAATGGAGAAGAAGAACCTTAAAATCTCAACAAAGCTTGAAATTAAGTACTGCAATGACGAAAAAGAAGAGAATAAAAAATGAATCTATAAGATTGACTGAAAAAATGCACTAACCTTGAAGATCAGGTTGATGGGTTCAACTGGTCGGGCGTCGACTCATTGGAGTGGAAATAGAAAATGAGAAAGATGAGATTTTCTCTAAAATTTAAAAGACCCAATACGCTCCACGACTGGTCTTGAGCTGTCCTCGACCGGTCGTACCATGACTGGTCGAGTACATCCACGACTAGTCGTGTACCGACTAAAATATGTAATTTTCATAAAAATTTGAAATTTAAATCAACAAGATATCAAGTATATATACATTATGATACACATATGCATGAATAATCAATTTAGAATGCACATAACAAGATCAGATTTTAATTTATTAAACCTGCTTTTGTCGAGCGATTTTGTGAAAATGTCAGCAAGTTAAGTCTCGGTCGAAATATATTCCAAAGATATTATTTTTTCTTTCACTAATTCATGAATATAATGAAACCTAATGTCAATATGCTTAGTACGTGAATGCTAGATTACATTTTTAAAAATATTTATGGCACTAGAATTATCGCAATATAAAACCATTATATCCTTTGCAATTCCATAATCGTTTAACATGTGTTTCATCCAACAAGCAGAGTACATGCATTTCTTGCTCCGATGTATTCAGCCTCAGCAGTTGAAAGTGATATAGAACTTTGCTTCTTGCTAAACCAGGAAACCAAACAATTTCCAATATAAAAACAACTACCATTGGTTAATTTCTTGTCATCAATATTACTAGCCCAATCAGCATCTGAGTACCCAGCCAATTGAACACTAGTTTCATGAGGATACCAAAGACTGAGATTTATAGTACTTGCGACATATCACATAATCCGCTTAACAATAGTTAAATGTCTCTTTAGGATCAGACTGATATCTAGCACAAATACCAACACTTAAAGCAATATCAGGTCTACTAGTAGTTAAATAAAGTAAACTGCCAATCATACTATGATATAACTTAGGATCAACTTTTTTACCTATAAAGTCCTTTGAGAGTCTTAAAGTTGTACTCATAGGAGTATTGAAATTCTTACCATTTTCAAATCTGAACTTTTTGATCAAGTTCAGAGCATATTTAGTTTCAGAAATGAAAATACCATTAGGTTGCTGTTTTACTTGCAACCCAAGAAAATAGTTCAATTCCCCAACCATGCTCATTTTGAACTTATATTTTATTAAATCTGTAAACTTAACAGTCATGTTAGTATAGATGGATCCATAAATAATATCATCAACATAGATCTACACTATTAAGATATGATCATTATGTTTCTTAACAAACATTTTTATCAACACCTCTCATTTGGAAGGTATGACTTAGTAAAAATTTAGTCAACTTTTCATACTATGCCCTAGGAGCTTGTTTTAAATCATAGAGAGCCTTTTTAGGTGATAGACATGATCAACACTCTTAGGGTCTTTAAAACCCGTTGGTTGTTCAACATACACTTCTTCATGCAGATCGCCATTTAAGAAGGCACTCTTTATATCAATTTGATAAATTTTAAATTTTCTAAAACAAGTAATGGAAATAAATAGTTTGATTGAATCAAGACGAGCTACTGGGGAAAATGTTTCATCATAATCAATACCCACAATTTGAGTATACCCTTGTACAACTAGCCTAGATTTGTTTCGAATTATATTTCCAAGTTCATCAGTTTTATTTTTAAAAATCCACTTAGTTCCAATAATATGTTTATCTTTAGGTCTAGGAACAAGATACCAAGCATCATTTTTCACAAATTAGTTAAGCTCTTCTTGCATTTCAACAATCCAGTTTTCGTTAGTTGGTTTAATCTGGGATGTAAAACATACATAATTACATATATCTTCTAGTTGTTTATGAGTGCGCACACTAGTGAGAGAGTTTCTAAGAATCTGAGTGGTTGGATGATCTTCAACTGTCCTCAATTCAGAATCAGTTTGATTTGATGAAGTATTTGGTTTGTCAATTAAAAGAACTTCATCATTATATGAACTTGGGGTAGATGTATTCAAGTGACCGTCTATGACAACATTTATAGATTCTTGAATAACACCAGTCCTTTTGTTCAGTACATGATATACGCGACTATTTAAAGAATATCCTAAAAAATCCTTTCATCTCTTTTAGTTTCGAACTTACCTAGATTTTCACGGTCACATAAAATATAGCACTTGCTACCAAAAACTCAAAAGTATTTGACAGTAGATTTTTTATCGAACCACATTTCATAAGTCATTTTATTATTCGATTTACTTGTATAAACCTTGTTAATTATATAACAGGCTGTATTCATAGCTTCAGCCCAAAGATTTTTAGGAAGCTTCCTACTATTCAACATTACATTAGCCATTTTTTGAAGCACTCTATCTTTTCTTTCTACAATTCCATTTTACTATGGAGTTTTTAGTGCAGAGAATTCTTGTAATATCCCTAATCGCTACAGAATTTCTCAAAACTTCTATTCTTAAATTTAGATCCATGATCACTATGGATCTTACAAACTTGTGAACCTTTTTCTGTTTGAATCTGTTTGAGAACTCTTTTTATTTCATCAAGGGTTTCTGATTTATCCCTTAAGAAAGATACCCAAGTGAATTTGGTAAAATCATCTACAATTACCAAAATGTATTTTTTGCCACCTCGACTCTCCGTCCTAGTAGGTCCTATAAGATCCATATGGAGAAGCTCGAGTGGTCTTGATGTGGCATTGGAGTTCACCTTTCTGTGAGAGCTCCTTGATTACTTGCCAATCTAGCATTCACCACATATTTTGTCTAATTTTTATAATTTGGGTAGACCTCTTATTAGTTCTCTTTTGCTCAACCTGTACAGATTACGGTAGTGTATACATGTCTAATGCGTTTATGCCACAAGTCTGTCTCATTGGTATGGACCATGTAACACGTTTGACTAGATGAGCTGGATTCACTAACTATATAGCAGTTTTCAGAAGTTTTGCGACCAGTTAAGATTACTGAACCCTTATTATTTAAAATTTCACAACCTTGGTTAGAAAATTTTATGCTATGATTGTTATCGTATATTTGAGATATGCTTAGCAGATTGTGTTTCAATCCTTCAACATATAAAACATTTTTAAACAAAGGGAGGTTATAGAGTTGAACCGTACCTATAATCTTGCAGTTGCTACCATCGCCAAATGTAACTGAGCCATCAGTCATGTCCTTAAGATCAGTGAATAGACCTTTATCACCAGTCATATGCCTTGGGCATCCACTGTCTAGGTACCACTTTGAATGGCTATAGCTTTGAAAACAATGTGGACAACTAAGCAGGTAACCTTAGGAACCCATTTTATAACTGTCTTGGGTTTAGGTATATAGTTGGCCTTCTTTTGTTTGTAATTGTTGTAAGAATGACCTAATGAGTTTGATTTTAAAAGCTTCTTAAGCAAATCAACTATTTTTTCAGTTGAGGGGTTTCGGTTCTGATTTTTATAGTTGATGTAGTTACTTTTAGGTTTTTGAAATGTTTTAGTATTTCTAGAAAAATCTTAATTTGTACTTTTTCCTTTTGAGTTTAAGGTCTCTCCTTTTACAAACTTACGAGGCGTATGAAATAGCGGTGAAGACTGCTTGAGTCGAAGTAGGAATATGCCAATATGTCCTAGAGGGGGTGAATAGGACTTTTTAAAGATTTAAGATTTATTTAAAATCCTATTGCACTAACCTATCAGATATACAATTATCAGGATTACTCAAATGTAACTCTACTGGCTTCCAAGCCTAGTAGAGGATCCAATCACAAACTTCTTGAAAGATAAATAAGTTGCATATAAGTTGTGATGGATATGAATGTGTGTGTATACGAGGTGTGATCTTAGACAATCAGATATAAGAGTATGTAAGAATTATCACACAATGAAAAATAATAATAAACACAAACATAATTATTTTGATAGTGGTTCGACTACTTGTCTACTCCACTCCTAACTATCGTACTCAACCCTTGAGTGTACTAGATTTCATTACGGAGGTTTTCCAGGGTTCACCTCAAACCTAAGATTTTAAATCAAGTTCATCTTCAACCTTTACATGGAGGTTTCTACTCGATTCACCTTTAACCCTGGAGTTTTACTGGTGCACTCCTAACTAGATGTTTATGTGTACACAGAGCAAGGGTCCACACAACGCACTCGGATGTTTATGCTCTCCACAGAGCAAGAGTCCAAAAAATGCACCTACAGCGTACACTCCTGTCGGAGGCCTCCTATGAGGAATTCAAAGGGTGAGCAACACTTAAGACCCAATCCTAGAAAGGGATGATCATAAGTATCCTCTGAACTCTAGGTACTTATAGATAAGTTGATGAGTCGCATTTACCATAATGATGAAGATCTCCTTCTTGTTGTTGAAGAGTCTTCAGCTCCCTTGATCCACAACACAAAAGATGTACCAGTACTTGGCTTCGGGTTGGGTCAAGGTTAGGACAGAAATCTACTCTCTTAGAATTTTCCTATAAGGAAGATAGAGTGATTCCCGTCATCTATTCATCCAAGGCATCCTAGCTTAATGATATGTTATTAAAATAGTTGCTGAAGGATCCTTGAATGTGAAAGTTCATTTCCCAATCTACTTTATTGAATGTCAATGAATAAGAGTGGATTGGAAGATGAACTCCCGTGAGAGAAAGGACTTTGGGTATATGATCTAGAGGTTAAACACACAAAAGCACTCTCTTCTTTCTCTGCCAGCAATATGGACAAATCTCTCTTTATATAGGCAAAATGTTTTAACAGATATAAAATGGTCATATTTATGACAGAGTTCAATATCATCGAGCAGGGTCGATATCATTGAGCGTATACTCTCGATGGGATCGACTGTCCGCTCGATAACACAAACTCAAATGTCATACGCTTTTGAAACCTATTATCAGTTGGTCGATGGGATGGATACTGGTATCGATGTTATCGAATTTCGAACTCTGATTCCATCGATGCTGGGATCTATCTATCAACATTTGAAAAATGAGAGAGACTAGTCGAAATATTTCAGGTTTTATAGGATATGACGAGGGTCAACTGATGTCATCAAAATTTAAAAGTTGATGATATCGAGAACGTGTCGATGGGATCGATAAATCGTATAAATTTACCTATAAGCATACTGGACTGTATGTGTCTAGTCTCGATCCAATCGACCAGGACTCGATAGCATCGACATTAGAATATCAATTTTTTCAAGTGGCCCCCGATCAAAGTTAAAAACATCCATAAATATTTACTGGAAGAAATGCGTGCCCACTGTCGATATAATCGATTGACTTCTGATATGATCGATATTTGAATTCAGATTGAATCGGAATAGTCATCGATATATCGAAGCTCATAGTAGTTTTCTTTAGTAAAACAGGGGCGCCAGAAATCTTCCTGTCGATATTATTGAGCCACTTCTGATGGACTCAATGTTTGAATATCGATGATATCGATAGGTGTATCGATAATCAATGAATCCGTCCAGATGAGTATGCGGTTGCTGGACACTTTTAGTCCTCTTATCGATAATATCGATTAAGTGTCGAGGACATCAACAGAGCAGATCGATCATATCGAAAGGTGTATCGATACAATCGACAAGGCAAGCAAACTTAGAAATTTTCTGCTGTTTGAAAAAGTTCACTTACCCAAAAACCCTCATATGTTCTAAGTTAGTTTTAAGGATTTTAATCACCTGGTGTTTTGGGACATGAGATGTGAGGCTACGATTTACCTATGGAAAGCTTCCACACATCTAGTTGAGGCAGACGCTTGAATTGTTCTTCCTGTTAGGCTCTGTAGTTCGACTAACTCAACTTACACCGTAATTGACAAACCAGGGCACTAGTAGGTGCATTTTCATCGTATTCTTCTGTTTAAGAGGAACATTTTTATCATAGCCCAAGCCGAATCGATCTCCACACTTTCTTGATCCGGATAAAAGTTTTTTTAACTTTGGATCTCCTTGGGCATACTTCCATGTATTCTTTAATCTTGAAAGAGAAGAGACTTCAAGTTTAAGTTTTTCATTTTCAAATTTCATATTTTCAATCTAGGAGGTTTTGAATTCTAAATCACATTTAGTCTTTTCAAAACAATCTGAAATATGAGATTTTTCTAAAACAAAGGATTTAAAATTTTCTTTAATCTTTAAAAATTTATCTTTTTGAAGTTTTAATTTGACAACAATTTTACAAATTTCCTTATATAAGGCATTGTAAGCATCTTGAAGATCATCTTCATTTTCACATTCACTATTCAGATTTTATTCACTTGTTAAATCATTATCTGAAAATGTAATTTTGGATAGAGTCATAAGGGCTTTAACTTCACTGCTCGACTTGATTTCAGAATCTTCTGATTCAGAAGAGGCTTCAGAATCAGAGGATTCATCCCAAGTAGCCAACATACTCTTCTTTTTGGGTTTTTCCTTTTTAAGATACTTGTTTGGTAAATGCCCATATTCATGGTAGTTGTAACACTGACTGTCTTTTAATGATTTTAAGTTTTAGGTTTAGATTTCTTCTTATCATTTGATTTTTGAAAATCAACCCTCTTTTTACTTTTGAAATTTTTGTAAAACTTTTTCGCTAAAAAAGCCATATCATCTTTAGAATTTTCCAAATCATAATTTTTATCCTTTTCTTGAAAACTATTTTTAGAAGATTTTAAGGCAATAAATTTAGCTTTTGGATCTTTAAAATTCAACTCATAAGTCTGTAAAGAGCCAACTAATTCCTCTACCCTCATATTGTCCGTATCACGAAGTTCCTGGTTCGTAGTAACCGTAGAATTGAACAGTTCAGGAAGTGAGCACAGTATTTTTGCACAAATTTATTTTCTGGGATTTTATCACCAAGACCCCACATAGAGTTCACAATGTCATTTAATCTTGTATAGAAGTCCATGAACATTTCATTTTCTTCTATACGTATTTCCTCAAATTTGGTTGTGAGGATTTGAATCTTGTATTTCTTGACAATTGATGTTCCCTCGTGTGTCATTTCTAAAATATCCCAGGCTTGCTTTACAGAATCATAGGATATAATTCTTTTGAATTCATTCGGTGATAGTGTGCAAGTGATTGTATTCAGTGCTTTAACATTTGCACTACTTTCACTTTTCTGAAGTGTGGTCCAAGAAAAATAAGGTGTTACTCTCATTGATTTTGATCCATTAATACCAGTTACTTCAGTGGTAGGAGGGGTCCATTCATTCACTGTGGCTAGACACACTTTTATCCATGGATTTAAGAAAAATCATCATCTTGGCTTTCAAATAGGCATAATTGGTGCCATTGAAAGGTGGAGGCCTAGTGACTGAAAGGCTATCAAAATTTGACATCTTAAATATAACTTAGATCGATTAGCTCAGGAAATAAATCTAAATAAAAAGAATTAAAACAAGTTATTAGGCTTTGATACCACTTAAAAAGGCCTAGCTATAAGTCCTAGATGGGGGTGAATAGGACTATGTTAAATATAAAATAATAACAACAGAATTAAAGAATGAGATAGCCAAATAAATAAAATCAATTCACAATGCTGAAATGAAAAGCAACCTCAATAAATAAGAATTGAGAGATTGATACAAATGTTGTTATACGGACAACCTTACACCAAAAACCAAGGGTTTATGGTAGGACAACCTTATTTCTAGAAAGGTTTTTATATCAAAAACTCAAACTGAAGAGGAATAAAAGAATAACAAGGAATTGAAATAAATTACAGGAATTTAAATCTAAATTATAACAACATTCTCCACAATGCTTGAAATGTAAATTTACAACATTCACATCCACACATACATCCCACAATTCTGAATTATCAAAGATAGAAAAATAAAGTGCGCATCCACAAAACACAAAGAGTTATAGTGGTTCGCCTGTGTGTTCACCAACTATTAAACAACACCCACACAACTTGTTACTTCACTCCTAATATCCTCATACAAGGGATATTAGCATTCATTATTAAAATAGGTTTTCACAGGTTCACCCAAAACCTTCACAATTGTGTCTTTTAGAAAAGGGCTTACACAATTCAAAAACCCTCACTTCTGAGTTTTCTGGCTTCCCTCAGATAACCAACAGATTAAGATTTTTTTGGCTTAATCCCAAACAAAACCAAAATAAAGGAAATTTACACAAATGCAAAATTCCTGGATTTCTCCTTTTGTAGTAGCCTGAAAGAACCAATCGGAGTAGAAGTTTGAATAAAAGTTTAATGTCCATTACTCACTTTAAAATGGTTCTAGTTCTAAATTGATTTTAAATTAAACCAGTTGGGCTTAGCTCTATTTGATTTTGATTCCAAGAAGAAGGAATATCACAATTCCTCTTTTCAATTAAGATTGGAATGTAGAAACAAAATCAAATCTATAAAGCTAACAAAAGAGAATATTAAATGTGCACAACTATCTCAGAGTGGTCCTTTGATTTTTCTTAAATTGAGTTATCAAACTCTGAAATTCATCATCTATTTATAGTTATAGAAATTCGTCTACGACTGGTCCTGTGGACGCTCCGACTGGTCGTAGGAGAAAGAATTTTTGAAAATTTTAGCACGATTGGATAAAACCATTCCACGACTGGTCGTAGGGTGTCTACGACTGGTTGTAGGACCTAAAGATTGGTTACTGTAGTTTGAGTCATTGAACTAGGACTGGTCGTAGGACAAGTCGACACTGTTCATATGACTGGTCGAACAGACTCCAGGACTGGTCGTAGCACAACCAAAAATTCTAAAAATTTACAACAAACTTAAGACTGGTCTTGAAATTTCTTGGACTGGTCGAGGCAGTGCTAAGACTAGTCGAATAGAGCCTATGACTAGTCTTAGAACATACCAAAAACATATAATAAGATTCAAATCGAATTATGTGTTCAAAATGACCTACCCTAAGGTCAATCTAAGGTCAATCATACCTTGTAAGTGAGATATGAACATTAAGACTTCATTTCTTTAGAAGATGGTTGACCTTTGTAGATTACGAAGCTTGATGTATCTTGAACTTGAGATCTTCTACAACTTGTAAACTTCTTCTTGAGTTGTACACTTTCTTGAGTCTTGAGATGTACTTCTCTTTTGCTGTAGGTCATTTGAAAGACTTTAATTAAAATTTACAGGAGTGAACAACGTACATGACCTTGCAAACCTTACATGTCTTGAAGTCGAGCTTCATTCTCAACTTGTAACTCTGTGATGCAGTGTCTTGAACATGTATATCTCTTCATGCTACACAAGACACAAGTTGATGTTTTGGCACTACGAAATTTGACAACTAAAGGAGCATAAAACCATAACACTTACAGTGGCCGCTGTGGGGGCCTGCATGGATACCTCTGTTGTTAAGGAGGAGCCTGATGCTGCTGCTGTTGAGGAGGATGGGGAGGAGGTAACTTTGGTGGCCTCTACTGCTACAAGGGCAGATGGCGATCACGCCTCCATTGCCTTGTCTGCCCACATCCATAGCAAACACCGAAAAAAGGCACGAAGGAAGGAGCGGCTGGTTGTTTTGATGGTGAAGCTGCTGACTGCACTATGGACTGCCTAAACTCAGATTGACCTCTCCACCTCTGCTGATGGTGCTGTCTAGAGCTGTAAGAGGGTGCCTTCCTCTTTCGGTCTCCTTCGGAACTTTGATCTTGGGTCCTCTAGGTCATGGTCCAGTCATCCTCATAAACTAATGCTCTATGAACGACCTGATCAAACATCGTCAAGCAATGTCCCACCAAGTGACTGCAAAGAGCAAGACGCAAGCCGCTCACAAAACGGCGAGCCTTCCGCTTCTCGTCGTCGACTAGGTAGGGAGCAAATTGGGAAAGCACTACAAAATGGACCTCATACTGGGACACCATCATATCACCCTATACTAGGGTCTCAAATTCAATGACCCTCTGCTCCTGAACATGCTCAGGAAAGAACTTCTGGTCAAAACAATCCATAAAGTCCTTATAGGTCCAAATAAAACCTGGCCCGACCATCCTCGATATTGATGACCACCAATGACGAGCCTCACCCTGCAAAAGGAAGGTGGCTAACAAGACTCTCTACTCACTCAGACACTGCATGGTGTCAAATATCCTCTCCACCTCAGTGCACCACAACTCGGCGGCAGAAGGGTCTAGCTCACCCCTGAACCTTGGGGGATCATCTTGCCAGAACTTGTGGAATATCACGCTAGCTCGTAGCTGGTCAGACTGCTCAGGAACCTCGGTGGCATGTTGACGGGTCTAGAGGGCAGCAGTGACGACCTACATCAATTGCTGAAAGTGTTCAATCCCAACAGGAACCATCGGGAAAGCAGGGGTGGCACTAGCCTCAGGTGAAGACATAAGAGCGACAGGAGCCTCAGAAACTGTAATAGCAGACTCAAGTGGGGGAACAGGTGCCACTGGGGGTGGAATCACAACCTCAGGTGTAAGATTAAGACTAGTGTCCATAATGGGTAGAGCAGTATGTGCTTGGGTCGACCAGGTATCACGAGTGCCTCTACCTCTCGTGCCTCGACCACGTGCACCACGGCCACGGACTCAATGTCTAGGCGGCATCGTCTTTAAAACAACAAGGATGATAGACGCATAGGGATCAGAATCTTGCAAGCTCAACTGAGCGAAAGGAACGACCTCGGGACACTACTTGTCCTAAGATCGCAACAGATATGCAATGTTATCCCAAGTTATGTCCAAGATTACCTATTATGCTCTGATACCAAATCCTGTCACCCTAGATTCGGTGGTCGGACTCACAAGGAACCCGATAACCGGTTTCGGCCACAACAACCTCCGTAGTACCCCATTCTCGGTCCCTGGCTTAGGTTTTAATCATGGGATCCCACAAGGAGGATTTCTATATCATAATTTCGATTCAATTGAGCATACCCAAGATCATAGTAAGTAAATCTCAGAAAGTAACCATAGGAACGCATTGCAAAATTCACTAGAAATTTAAACTTTTACGGGTAGATAAGGTTCAAAAGGACATACATAAGGTAAGAAAGAAAGAGAAAAGTCTACAACGGGTCCTCAACAAGCTCCAATCCAATGCCCCACCGCTACTGCGCCGAACTAAGATCACCTGTGCGCATCAATCATGCATAAGCTTATAGAAAGCTTAGAGGGCGGTGAAGGTGTGTGATGATGGTACTCAGAAGAAGATATAGAAGAATACAGAAGGAAACATGAATGATATTAGCCTTACCGAGGCGAAGCTATAATGAAATTAGCCATACTTAGGCTATGCAATGAAATACATGAGTGTTGGGTGCCATAGCAAGGCAATGCAACATAAGGCGTATATAGTCGATGCCAATGCAATGCAAAGTAATGGCAGTCCTCATATCTAATCCACATGTAAAGTACAATTCCATCATAAGGAATCCACCAGGGTCAAGTACACTGCAGGATGACTGCCACTCTATAAGACCTGCATAGTCAAACGAGCGTAGAAACCTCACTACCCGCCTGTGGACAGTTAATCACCAGCAAGGTTCGACAGTAGCGAACCCATTCATGAGCTGGTCAGACTCAGCTTAGCTATACCCTCTCACTCAGGTGGGTAAGGCCAAACCCCATCTTAACTGACCTCGCAACAGTGGGAGTTGTGGCCTAACGGTATAAGGTACTCGGTCGCTCTTATTTTTCACTCGGTCTCGGTGTTGAGGCATCTTCTTCGTACCATAGAAGTTTAGGGGCTTTCACCCAGGGACATCCTATGCACCCAAAATGCTCAAGAATCATTTCCAGTGTCCACACACAACCATCCACGATATATCTGTAAAGGCTACGGCCCTGACCCTGATGAAGCAAGGGCGAATATCCACATGCTATGCAATGTCAGATGTATGAATCACACAATCATCCATGTATTAATCCCAAGCATCCATCGTGCCCAATAGGGTAAACTCCATCTTCCGGGGAGATACCAACATGTCCTACAACCATGGCCAATCATACCTTAACCAATCATGCATATGATGCGCATGGGAGTGGGCCATGAAGATGAATAGGTGTGCCAATGAGGTGAAGATGAACTCTCTACCTAACCATGAAGGGTCTAGGTACTTAACCAATTCCTCATTAGGAATACAACCTCTAGTGGGAGCCCATTTACCTGGAATAGCCCACAAGACTAAGCATATAAGCTACGGGCCTATAAAGATGGGCCTAGTAAGAGTTTAAGGTGGGCATTCAACCACACTTAGATACAAAAGCCTAGAGGGGTCCAAATGGAGACTTTCAACCACCATTTTCCTAAGGCATCTAACTACAAACCATAAGCTATTAAGTCCAAGGCCCAACATCCAAACCACATGTGCATAAGTCCTAAAAATGCATAGAAAAAGGGGTCCACTGCTACCTTCAACAAACCGGGCCCAAAGAGGAGAATCAAGGCCCAAGGCTCAAGTCCCAAGGGCCATATAATCCAAGCATTTAGATGGACATAATGGGAAGCCCATGTACACAATTACATGGCCCAAAAACACATTTAAGTTGGGTGAAATGGGCCCCACTACATCAGCCCAATAATTAAAAATTTAAGTGGGTACTCAAGCTCCTAAATTCACCTTTTTCCTCAGCCCATAAGTCCAGTAAATGGTGGAATGTCAGCATAACATATGGTTGGCCAAGGTGGGACATTCTAGCCCAATCTGGGCCCACTAAAAAGTCCTAAAATTTGGTATAAGTTTGGGTCCCACAAGTGGTCATCAATGGGTGGCCCAATCATACATTAATTGAGCCTAAAAATTATTCTAAGAAATAGGTGAGCAATAAGTACCCAAATCCCTCAATGTGGTGGGCCCCCAATTATAATAAAATTTTAGCCATACATTATATACTTAATGCCCAATGGTTGGACTTTTAGTCCACTTAATATTTTGGGCCTGCTAAAGCCCCAAAACTAGTCAAAATAGGTGGGAATAAATCCCAGAGGGGCTAGTAATGATCAAAAGGGTCCCCACCAGATGGAGGAAGGGCATTCACCACTCAATACCAAGTAGGCCTACTACTGGAATGTCGGCCTAGCAGCAGCCCAAGGGTTGGACGACCCAAGGCCATGGACGTCCTGGCCACATACATCAAAGGTGGGCTCCACACATCCAAGGTGGGCCCCACATGGGACGTCCACTAAAGGTGGACTCAATCTCCACGTGGGCCACACCCAAAGGGGAGGACAATGTGGATGAAAGCATACAACATGGTGGGCCTGGTTAAGGAAGGCCAGCCATGCAGGACGTCCACCTGTTGGACATCCAGTATGGTTCGCTGGTCCAGCTAGTTGGCCCCACCACCATGGCCTCTATGGCCTTCTGAAACATACAAGGTGGGCCCCAAAAACATGCATAAAAGCCCCAATGGGCTGGGCCCAATAAGTTTCACAATTACAAAGAAGACAATAAGGTAGAAACAAAAATTTTGCAACATACATGTTGCTATCCTAATTTTGGGCCTTCCAATAGAGTGGGTTGAGGGCCTTCAAAATTCCTAAAATTGAGGGTTAAAGTACCTCATCATGTCTACAAAAAGGTGGGACTTATAATGGTGGCCCACCATTAGAGAAAATATGTTTAAATTAAGGTTTACAACATTCTGTATAGCTGGACTGTACAGTAGAAATCTGGCTGATCACCCATGTTGGCCCACTCTTTTGGAGGCTCAAAATGGGTTAGTTGGAGCTAAAATTTAGTAGGCTTATAGGTGGGATATACACCTTTAAGAATCATGTATTGGATGGTCTCAATCTCCCCACCAAATGGCCAAAAATCAAGCCCCGAGATGGCCCAAAAATCTATCCAGACAATTTTTGATAGCAACATATGTTTAACAAAAATAAATTGTAAACATTATTTAAATGGAGATTTAACCCCAAAAAATCATGGTGTGATCCACCCAACTGGGCCCCACAAACATCCAAGTCATCCCACCATTCAAAACATCCTTGCATGTACCCCTTTTTGGTGCATTTAGGGGCCAAACGTCCAAGGGATGGATTGTCCAAAAACATCCTCCCACTTGGGATGGTTTGGATCTTGTTGGTCCACAAGGTGGGCCACACACTCATGATTAAAAACTTATTAGCAAGAAAAGAAGAAGATCGGCCACAAGGGAAGGGTCTCCGCCTCATTGAGGCCCTTCCCCTTCTCACATAAGCAACACTATCCACTATACAATGATACATACAAAATCTACATGATCAAAGGCTATTAACTTGGGATTTACGATGGAGACACAATATCCACCAAGGATTAAGGGTCTAGATGACCCAAGAATTCCTAATCTAAGGAAGGAAAGGGCATGAAGGGATATATTGAGAATTGTCCCTTGCATGAACATGCATGCAATGTAGGATAGGCTACAAGTCATATCTATGGAGTCTTGGGGCCATCATCATCACTTGATGGGTGCTATAAGCTCTATCAATGGAAGAAGAATAAAGAACAAGAAGGGATGAAAGGAAATATGAAATTTAGACATACAAGAACACCCACCTAACAAATCAACTCCAAAGATACACCACAATGCTCTGGAAGCTCCAAGGATCAACGATCTAAGGTTGAGATTAGTTGAAGAAGGGTTGATTAGGAGGCATTTGAGAGATGAAAGGGCTTGAAATGGAGGGGAGGTGGACATTTAGAGTGTTGTAAGAGGGAGAGGAGAGGGAGAGGTAGAGAGAAATGAGAAGAAAGAGAGGGAGAGAGAGTTGTAGAGAGGTCATGATGACTCTTTCTCTCTCTCATTGGTTAGAGAAAACTATGATAGCCTATGGTGATAATAACAAAGTGGCTAGGCTAGGTAGGTCTTATGGTGGTAGGTTAATATGTCATGCCCTAAACTCGAAAACTGGGCTCATAAAATTCTCAATCGTTGAATCCGCTGCCGACAGCCTCGGTAGTACCCCATTCTTGGCTCTTAGCGCCCATACACCAGGTTTCGATCCTAGGATCCTACAAGGAGGATTTTTCAACATACGTTTATCTCATAAGAAGCATAACCACAAGTATACCCAAATCATAAAAGTAACATTGTCATCACATATCTATTAATATAAACATTTGAATACAATGTTGAAAGAAAAATACATATGTCAAAAATTAAAGCTCCAGGAGATGGCTACATGCTTCAAGCTCAATGCTACTACAACCTAACGTCACCTACACTCATCTATCGTGCATAGCTTATATAAACCTTAGAGGGTGGTGTAAGTGTGTGCGATGCACGTGTCAAGCATATAAATATCATAGTAAGCGGAAACACTGAAAATTCATAAATCGTACAATATTAGAGTAATGTGGAAACATACTGGTAAGTCCATAAATACCATCAACCTTATCTAGGCTATGCGATGCAAAAACATAATAAGCTAATATCATATATTAAGGAAGTAATGTAGATCAGCTATGTAATGAAGAGACATAATAAGCCAAATATCAGATATTGAGTCTACAAATACTGTCAACCTTAATCAGATTATGCAATATAGAAGCACAGTAAACCAATTGCTATGTGCTAAGGATGTAATGCAATATGCGATGCGAATGAAATGACCAAACTAGAGTGTGAAGTCAAGATGATAGTATGTAGTATCGCAAGTTATGGGATCTACCATAAGGGACTTCTATCCAAATCAGTCCCATACCTAAATTTAGATAGTTAGACTCAATGTGGTAAACTCCTGATCTCAGGTTAGTCTCACACCCCAACTGAAATCATGACCATTGCAAAGGTATACATAATAACTAGTTGCGCACCACCAACCTGAGTGGATAGTGAATGAATGAATGAATGAGTATGCAAGTCCTGCTTAATAAGTCCACATATCAGTACCATACATCTATGGGATCATCACTAGGGTCTGGTACGCTCAACGCCACCTGCTGCCCTATCAAGCGCACAATTGGGTAAGTGGAAGAGACCTCACTATCTGCCTGCAAGTAGTATACCAATGCTTACTTGGCTCGTCGATAGCGGACTTATTCCTCAAGCTAGTTAGACTCAGCCTAACATTGCCTACTCCCTCAGGCGGGTAAGACTACACCCCCTCCCAACCGACCACGACACATTGAGAGATGTGTCCTATTGGTATTCGGCACTCGGGTGCTCATGTATCCACTCGGTGTAGACGTTGGGGCATCTCTTGGCCATGGAGGTTTAAGGACTTTCACCCACGGACATCTAAAGTTCCCTTATGCTTAAACTGAACATTTTCGGTGTCCCATCTGGCCATTTACAACATGCCTATGGAGGCCACAACCCTGATATCACTAGGGCGTACAGTAGTTATATCACAAAATGCAAGATACATGAGTTACACAGTCCAATCACGCATCAATCCTGCGCATACCGTGTGCTCATGTGGGACGACTTTGCCTATCAAAGAGTCCCATGAACAACCTACCCTATGACATATACAATGGTCAATCACATCTCTTAACAAGCATACAAATGATACTTATGGGCATGTATCATGATGTCATGCTATCACATACTCATAATTGGTATTGATAACCGACACCAATAATCAACACCGATAACTGGCCACGATAATTAGCACCGATAATCAAAATCAATAATTTGCCTAACAAAGGGCCTAAGGGAAGGTCACAATGTGGACATTTAACCATCATCACCCTTCAATGTGGACATTTAACTAACATTGCTCCCAAGGAGTGGCCCACATAGAGCCAAACGTATAGTGGGGCCCATGGCCTCACAAGAGGGCCTCACACATAACATAATGAGTCTCACACAAAGGGCCTAATATACATTACGATGGGCCACAAGTATATCACATTGGGCCTTATCACATGGGCCATATATACATCATAATGGGCCTCATACTCAAGTTGTAATTACATCTTAAGTCACAAATACATCACAATGGTCCCTATACATGGGTCGAAAATACATTATAATGGGCCCTATGCATGGGTCGTAAATACATCACAATGGATCACATCTATGGGCCATAAATACATCACAATGGGCTGCTCACAAGGGGCTAATATACATCACAGTGGGCCCCATCGCCTGACCCTTAAATGCATCACAAGAGGCCATAATTACATTACATTAAGGTGGGCCCTGTACATTCCAAATGGGCAACAAAATACATCGCATTGGACCTTACTCATGGGCCTCACATACTACACATTGGGCCTCATCATATGGGCCTCATCACATCACATCTAGCCTTACCAAATGGGCCTCAAATACATCACATGGGGCCTCACCAATTGGGCCTCAAATGCATCACATTGGGCCTTATATATGGGCTGCATATACTTCACATTGGACCGCATCACCTGGACCTAAAAATGATGGATGACAAGGTTATATATATATATATATATATATATATATATATATATATATATATATATATATATATATATATATATATATATATATATATATATATATATATATATATATATATAGATAAATATCATGGTGGGTCGCATGTCTAGTGGACTGGATGATATAGATGAAATACATGCAGCATGATGGGCCTGTACAGTGCAGGTGGACCCAGCACATGCAACAAGTGGACCCTACGCCATCAAAACGGGTAGATAGCATAGATATAAATACATAGATCGGGTGAGACCCACCATCCAGTAGGCTGGATGATGCGAATATACAATACATTCATCATGGTGGGGCCACGTCAATCATGTGATGGACGGTGTGAATATACAACACATCCTTAAAGTGGGCCCCACCCTAACAAATGGACGGTCCGCATGGATGAAATGCATACATTATGGAGTGGCCTATGCAGCATCGTCCAGATGGACAGTGTACATATACATTGAAATTGTAGTAATGACCGCTTTAATTGAAGTAGGAATATGCCAATATGTCCTAGAGGGGGGTGAATAGGACTTTTTAATAATTTTATGATAATTTAAAATCCTATTACACTAATCCTAACACCAAGCCTATATTAGGATTACTCAAGAGTAACTCTACTGGCTTCCAAGCCCAGTAGAGGATCCAATCATAAACTATTTGAGAGATGAACAATATACAAACTAGTTTATGATGAATATGACTTTGCATGTGTGTGAGGTGTGATCTCAGATATTCAGATATGAAAGTATTAAAGTAAATTACACGAATAAAAGAATAGCAATCTCAAAAATAGTCATTTTTATAGTGGCTCAACTACTTGTCTACTCCACTCCCAGTAACCGCACTCAACCCTTAAGTGTACCGGATTCCATTAAGGAGGTTTCCCACGATTCACCTCAAACCCAAGGTTTTAAATCAAGTTCACCTTTAACCTTTACAAACTACACCTAGGATGACTGTTTATGCTTTCACGAGTAAGGGTCTACACATTGCACCCACTTTTAGGCACACTGGCTAAGGATCTTCCATAAGACCCTAACAGAGGTTTCACATGGTTCACCTCTAACCTAAGGTTTTAAACAGGTTCACCTTTAAACGGAAGTTTATGCTCTCCACAGAGCAAGGGCCAACACTACGTACCCACCACGTATAATCCCACCGGAGGTCTCCTACAGGACTTGCAAGGGTGAGAAACACCCAATCCACAAAGGAATGATCAAAGGGTCCTTTGAACTCTAATAACTTACAGATAAGCAGATGAGTCCCTCTTTGGCTCATTGTTGAAGATTTCCTCCTTTGTTAATGAAGAGTCTTCTTCTCCCTTAAACCGCAACTCAAAAGATATACCAATGCATGTTAATGGGTTGGGTCATGGTTATGATGGAATCCTACTCTCAAATATTTATAAAGGAGATAGAGTGATTCCAATCATCTATGCATTCAAGGCATCTTAGCTTAATGATTTGCCATTAAGGTAGTAGCTGAAGGATCCTTGAATGTGGAAGTTCATTTCCCAATCCACTCTATTGAATATCTAAAGTTAAACACTTAAAAGCTCTCTCTACTTTCTCTCATAGCAACTAAAGACAAGCTCTTTATATATAGAAAAAAAATTCCAACAGATATAAAACGGTCGCATTTATGACTGATTTCGATATCATCGAGCATATACTCTTGATAGCATCGATTCACTGCTCGATGACACAAACTCAAAGTCATATGCTTTTGAAACTTTTTGTCAGTAGGTCGAGGACATCGAAACACGCATCGATGACATCGAATTTTGAACTCCGATATCATCAATATGAGGATCGATTCCTCGACATTTGAAAAATGAGAGAGACTTACTTTGAAATTTTTCAAGTCAAAAGATATGTCGAGGTACACTTGATATCATCGAAATTTGAATACCGTGAAAGTGCACCTACTAAGTGCCCTGGTTTGTCAATTACGTTGTGAGTTGAGTCAGTTAGACAACAGCTCCTAACAGGAAGATCAAGTCAAGTGTCTGCCTCAACTGAATGTGTGAAAGCTAGTCATAGGTAAATCATAGCCTCACATCCCATGTCCCAAAACACCAGGTGATTAAAACCCTTAAAATAAGTAAAACATCTTAGGGTTTTGGGTTAAGAAAACTTTATACCAAATAGGAAAATCTTTAAGTTTCTCTTACCCTGTCGATTATATCAATTCTCTTTTTTGATATGATCGACTAGCTCTGTCGATGTCCTTGGCATCTCAATCGATACAATCGAATGAGGACATAAAACGTCCAGCAATCAAAACATTCATCTGGACGATTTATCGATATATCGATGGTTCAGTCGATATCATCAATATTCGAATATAGATCCTATCGGAAGAGGATCGATAATATCGACAGACTGTTTTTCTAGTGCCCCTATTTTTCTAAAGAAAATCTCTATTTGTTTCGATATATCGTTGACTGTCCGATTCAATCTGAACTCAAATACCGATCATATTAGAAGTCAGTCGATCCTATCGATAGTGGGCGCATGTTTCTTCCAGCATAAATTTCATGTTATTTTTATTGATGATCGGGGGGCCAATCGATAAATCGATATTCATATCTCGATCATATCGAGACATGGTCGATTGGATCGAGTCTGGACACAGATCGTCCAGCAAGCTTATAGGTAAATCTATACGATTTATTGATCCGATCAACAAGGTCTCCGATATCATCGATATACAAATTCTGATGACATCGACTGTTTCCTGTTCATATCTGTAAAACCTGAAATTCTTCAAGACATATCTCTCTTATTTTCACTTGTCGATAGATCGGTGTATCTCTCGATGGAATTGGAGTTCGAAATCCGATAACATCGATGAATGTCTCGATCCCATCGACCAGTTGATTAAAGGTTTCTAAAAGCATAATGACATATGAGTTTGTATCATCGAGAGGTCAGTCGATACAATCGAGAGTATACGCTCGATCATATCGACCCTTGATCGATGATATCGAACTCTGTCATAAAAGTGACCGTTTTATATTCATTGGAACCTTTTGCCTATATATAGAGAGGTTTATCTTTATTGCTGGTAGAGAAAGAAGAGAGTGCTTTTGAGTGTTTTAAACTTCATATCATTTATCCTAAGCCCTTTCTCTCAGAAAGTTCATCCTCCAATCCACCCTCGTCATTGATATTCAGTAGAGTGGATTGGGGAATAAACTTCCGCATTCAAGGATCTTTTAGCTACTATCTTAATGGAAAATCATTAAGCTGGGATGCCTTGAATGCATAGATGATTGAAACCACTCTATCTTCCTTATAGGAAAATTTTTAGAGAGTGGAATTCCATCATCACCTTGACCCAACCTAAAGCCTAGTATAGGTACATCTTTGTGTTGCGGATCAAGGGATCTGAAGACTCTTCATCAACAAGAAGGAGATCTTCATCACTGTGCTAAAAGAGACTCATCAACTTATCTATAAGTACTAAGAGTCCATAGGACATTTATGATCATTCCTTTTTAGGATTGGGTCGTACGTGTTGCTCACCATTTGAAGTCCTCAAAGGAGGCCTCCGACGGGAGTGTACGTGCGGGGTGCATTGTGTGGACCCTTGCTCTGTGGAGAGCATAAACATCTGGATGCGTTGTATTGACCCTTGCTCTGTGTGGGCATAAACATCTGGGTGCGTTGTGTGGACCCTAGCTCTATGTGGGTATAAACATCTGGTTAGGAGTGCGCTAGTAAAACTCTAGGGTTTGAGGTGAACAAAGTAGAAATCTCTGTAAAGGTTGAAGGTGAACCTGATTTAAAACCCTAGGTTTGAGGTGAACCATGGGAAACCTCCTTAGTGAAATCCGGTCACTCAAGGGTTGAGTGTGGAAGCCGGAAGTGGAGTAGACAAGTAGTCGAACCACTATAAAATGACTGTGTTTGAGATTGGTATTATTTTTCGTTTATGTGATTTCCTTGCATGCCTTTATATTTGATTATCTAAATTCATATCTTATACACACACACAGTCATATCCATCACAACCTTATCTATGAATTGCCTGTCTTTTAATAGTTTGTGATTGGATCCTCTACCAGGCTTGGAAGCCAGTAGAGTTAATTTTGAGTAATCCTAATCTGTACTCTGTGATAGGATTAGTGTGATAAGGATATTTAAATAAATCATAAAAACTTAAAAAAAAATCCTATTCACCTCCCTCTAGGAATATTGGCTTATTTCTACTTCAACTCAAGCGGTCTTCACCGCTATTTCATACCGATGATATCGAAGGTTGAATTGATGACATCGATAAATCCAAAGATTTTATCAGTGAGCTTGCTAGACGGTTTATGTCCTTTCTCGATGCCATCGATTTGATCTCGATATCATCAATATTTGATTATTGATTCTATCGAGTGACCCTCGATTAGAAATAAAAACCACCAGAAAAATGTTGCTGGAAAGATTGTGTCCAAGACTGATATCATCGAAGGCCTTCCGATATCATCGAGATTTGAATTTCGATGATATCAAAGGTACTTCGATATATCGAAGGTCTTCATAATTTTTGTTTAAAAAATCAAGACACAAATACTTTGTCGTCGATTATATTGAGTTTACTTCGATAAACTCAAGATTCAAATATCGATGATATCGATAAGGGTATCGATACATCGATAATTCTGTCTAGATGTGTATGCAGTTTTTGGACACTTTATGTCCTCATTCGATTTTATCGATTGAGCTTTTGGGGACATCGACAACACTTCTCAATTTTATCGAACCTGATATCGATAAATCGACAGGGCTAGAGAACTTAGAGATTTTCTATTTTTGTAAAAAAAAGTTTTCTAACCTAAAAACCCTATGATATTTAATAGATTTTAAGGGTTTATTTACTTGGTGTTTTGGGACATGGGATGTGAGGTTTAGATTTACCTGTGGTGAGTTCAGCACATATCTGGTTGGAGCAGACAACTGATTGATCTTCCTATAGAGCTTTTCTGTCAAGTTGACTCAACACTCACGCTAATTGACAAACCAGAGCACTTTCATACATCACATATATCAAAGGGGGGCCCACGTAGCACCGTCTAGATGGACGGAGTGCATATGCAACACATATTAAGGAGGGCCCCACCTAGTAAAACATCCAGATGGGCGGCTGGGTGGAATACATACATCAGATGGCCCACAAAACTTACGGACGTCACTGCAGGTGGGACCCATGTGTCTAGATGGCATGGATGAAATGCATACATTAAAGGTGGGTCCACACATGTGGGACCCACCGTCCTCTCATTCAAACGGTCCAGCAGCAACTGTTGCTAGACGTCCTAAAATTGGATGATTTGGATTTCAATAGATGGACGGCATTGATGAAACACATATAACATGTTGACCCACGGAGCTTGCTGATGTGGGTCCAGTAGGCTGCTGGCCCAGATGAACGGACGGCATGGACTCCACCCACGCATAGGTGGGTCTCATTCAGGTTGACGGACGGTGTGGATGAAATCCACACACGTCAGGTGGGTCCCACGGAACTTGGTGACGTCAGCAATAAGCTAGTGTGAGGCATACGCCAGCCAATTTGATCTCCCATGGGTGGGTCCCACGTAGGGCCCACCATCATATGTATATAAATATATTATATTATTATAATATATATATATTAAAAATCTCCAGCGTCCAGCCCACTGTCCAGCAAGTTGGGCGATGCTGGATAACACACACGCATCATGGTGGTCCTACGTAGGTGGGTCACACGTGCTAGATCAAACTACTATTTGTGTTTTCCCTTTTATTTTGGCCTGTCCAGACGAACGGGCAGCATTCTATCTACTCGACAGTCCGGCAAGGTGGGTCATGGGGTTAGATGACATGGATATGAAACATCATGGTGGGCCATACACACACACCAGGTGGACCACACACCTCATCATCAACATAAAAATGAAAGAAAGAGAGAGGAGAGAGGAAGAAACGTGTGAAGGGGAAGGACCCTGCCACTATGGGCCCTCCCTATACAATGCATACATCAAGATGGGTCCCACCATATGTGGGCCCTCAAATCATCAAAATTGAGATGATGAACACCCACCATTGGATCTCCTTTCCTTCTTCCACCAATGCATTGTAGAGCTTTAATGGAACATGATTCAATGGTTGAGAATGATCATGGAAGGTGGGATTGGGTAGTAGGAAGGTGGGCCACACTAGCTTCTTTGGGGAGCTTGGACGATTGCTCTCATGGTGGCTTGGAAGATGGGTACAGAAATGAGAGAGAGGGTTGTAAAGAGAGAGAGAGGGATGGGTGATGGAGTGATGGGTGAGTGAGTGATGTGTACTTGACATGTAAGGGATGGGTTGCTTTAACTTTGGGGTTGCTTTGGTAAGGGAGTGATGGGATATGTACTTGACTAGTGATGTGTACTTGATTGATGTGATTATTGATTGATTTGACATGTTCTCTTGGGTTTTACAAAGCGCGGTGTTTTCCTCGAACTAAATGTGGGCCCACAACTCCTGGCCTGGGTATCGCCTCGGCGCGTGGGACTGGCATCAAAACTACGGCGATAGTATGGTCACAAGGGTACAAGTCTTGGGTCGAGCTGACTTGGGTTGACAGGGTACAACTCAGGGTTACGCACAAATGCTATCTACGTATCACGGGTCACTGAAATTTGATCGGGAGGATTGTAGAAGCCTACGAAATGGTACGGGGTAAGATATGGGCCTGACATAATAGGTCTTATAGAAACCTTAAACTAGGGGTTAAATCATCACCCACATGCACCTAGGAAAACATGTGGGGTGGGGTCCACCACCACACATCAAAGGCCCAAATCGAACATTGCCTATAACTCATGATGTACATGTCAGATTTAAGCACGAGATGCGGCATTGGAACCACGACACCGATACGAACAAAGATGACATAGGTTTTGGGTCGATCCGAGCCGGGTCAACATGACCAAACTCAAGGACCATCGCAAACACTAGCTGAAGGTCGCAGGTCGCTGGGATTCGACTGGTAGGACTTCGTGACCTAAAGAAATGACGTGCACACTTGGGTTACGGTCTTACAGGTGCCTATACTGAAAGAAATATTAGGTTTGCTTGTAGTTAAGTATAGAAAACAACCACTCATGTTGCGGTATAGTCAAGAGTCAACACATTTACTTGATTCATCTTTAGATAATTTAAGTGTTGTACTCACAAGAGTATTAAAATTCTTGCTATTCTTAAAACCAAATCTTTTTACTAAGTTCATAACATATTTGGTCTGGGAGATAAATATCCCATCTTTGAGCCATTTGAATTAGGGACCAAAGAAATAATTTAGCTCACTAACCATACTCATTTTAAACTTTAATTTCATCAAATCAGCAAACTTAGAGGAGAGGTCAATACAAGTTGATCCATGGATAATATCATCTACATGTATTTGAATAATTAACAAATCTTCATTACATTTTTTTTGATAAATAAGGTTTTATCAAAACTCCTCATTTTAAAATTTTGACTACGTAGAAATTTAGTCAGTTTTTCATACCATGCTCTTGGGACTTGTTTTAAACCCCATAGAGCATGTTTAAGACAGTATATGAAGTTTGGGATCTTCAAAGCCCTTAGGTTGTTTAACATAAACTTCCTCGTTTAAATCACTATTTAAGAAGACACTTTTGACTTCCATTTGATATATTTTGAAATTTTTATAGCATGCAATATAAATAAATAATCCATCAGATTCAAGATGAGTAACTGGTGCAAAGGTTTCATCGTAGTCAATCCCTTCAATTTGAGTGTAACCTTGCATAACCAATCATGCTTTGTTTCTTATAATATTATCCAGTTCATTAGATTTATTTTTGAAAATCCATTTGGCTCCAATCACATGTTTGTCAAAAGCTCTGGGAACTAGATACCAAACTTCATTTCTATCAAACTGATTTAGTTCATCTTGCATGGTTAAAATCTAACTTTCATCTACTAGGGCTTCATTTACATTAGTCGATTCTATCTGGGAAGTGAAGCAAACATGATTACATATGTTTTCTAATTTTCTTCTGGTTTGAACACCACTGTGAGGGTTTTTAAGTATTTAATTAGTCGGATGATCTTTAACTAGCCTTATCTCGGTTGAATCTGATTTCGATGATGGTTCAGATTGATTAACTATGGTAATTTCATCATCTTGATCAAGTTTGGGTGTGATAGTTTGATCATTAATAACAACATTTATGGATTCTTGCATCACCCTAGTTCTTTTATTTAGGACATGATATGCTTGAATGTTTAGAGCATATCCCAAAAATATTCCCTCATCACTTTTAGTTTCAAACTTTTTAAAAAATTTTCAGTCTCGTAAAATGAAACACTTGCTTCTGAAAGTACGAAAATATTTCACAGAAAGTTTTTTATATCAAAACATACTTCTTAAGTTGTTTTATTTTTACTTGCCCTTCTATAAACACGGTTAATAATATAGAAAACGGTATTAATAACTTCTGCTTATAAATTTTTTGATAATTTTGAGCTATTTGGCATAACACTAGCCATTTCTTGTAGAACTCTATTTTTCCTCTCAGCAACTCCATTTTGCTGAGGAGTTTTAGGAGAAAAAAATTCATATAATATTTCATGTTCATTACACTACTTCTCAAAGTTTTTATTTTCAAATTTAGTACTATGGTCACTCTTATTTTGATCACAAATTATTCTTTTTTCAATCTGGATGCATTTAATTAACTTTTTAATTTCTTCAAAAGCATCTTACTTTTCTCTTAAGAAGGCTACCTATGAATATCTAGTGTAGTCATCAACTACAACTAAAAAATATTTCTTTCTGCCTCTACTCTTTGTTCAACTTAGTTTAATTGAGTCCATATGGAGTAGTTCGAGAGGTCTTATAGTGGCTAAGGAGTATACCTTTTTGTGGCTACTCTAAATTTGTTTACCTATTTGGCAGGCACCACATACTTTATTTTCTAACATTTTCAATTTAAGTAGATCACGTAGATGATCACTTCTGCTCAATTTATATAGGTCTCTATAGTTTACATGTCCAAAACATTGTTGATGCCAAAGTTCAATTTCGTCTGTTTTAACCATGTAACATGAATGATTTGTTGAGCAAGAATCATCAATGATATAACAATTTTCAAAGGTCTTGCAACCATTTAATATTACATGACCTTGATTGTTAATTATCTCACATCCGTGATTTGAAAATTTTACACTATGATTATTATCACAGATTTGAGATATGTTCAGTAAATTATGTTTTAAGCTTTTAACATATAACACATTTTCAAATATAGGTATATTGAAAAATTTTACATTACCTCTTCCGATGATTTTACAGTTGTTACCATCTCCAAAAGTAACTGATCCGTCATCGATTTGATTGATGTCTAATAGAATCACCTTATCACTTGTCATATGTCTAGACATTTACTATACAGGCACTATCTTGAATGGTTACTTGCATTGAAATTTATGTGGATAACAAGGCACGTAACCTTTGGAACCTATTTCACTATGGTTTTAGGTTTAAGAATATTGAAAAGGCCGAACTAAGAGTCCTAGAGGAAGGGGAGTGAATAGGACTATGCCAAATTAAAAATAAACTATAGAATCTAAACAAATATAAATAAAGATAGCACTAAACAATCTCATAATGCAGAAATATAAAACAACCTCAAGTGTATAAGTATTGAGAGGTTGATACAGATGTTTTTCTAAGGATAACCTTACACCAAAAACCAATGGCTTATGGTAGGACAACCTAATTCCTAGAATGGTCTATGTATCAAAAAATCAAACTAATACAAAGAAATTAAGAAATAAATAGCAAAGGAAGAAACTAAGCTATATAACATTCTCACACTTGCATAAAAGAAATTACAACATTCTCCATAAATGCATAAAGGAAAATTACAACATCTACAAAATAAAATAATCAATTAATTACCACAAGACCAGAAATTATAGTGGTTCGCTTGTGTGTAGACTAACTGTTTAGAAAAATAGCCACACAACTACTCCACTCCTAATATCCTCACACAATGGATATTAGCGCTCACTATGAAATAGGTTTTTCAAGGTTCACCTAAAAGCTTCACAATTGTGTCTTTCAAGTTGGCTTACACAATTCAAAAACCCCACACTCTGAGTTTTCTAGATCACTTCAGACAAACCAAAAGAAATAGATTTTTTTGCCACAATCTCAAATAGACCAAAAGAATGAATTTACAAAAATTGTAAAATACTTATCTGGATATTCTCCTTTTGATGCAGCCTGGTAGAATCAATTCGGAGTAGAAGTTCAACGTATATGTTCAATGTTTACACTCTCTTATGAAATAGTTCTAGGTTCTAAATAGACTTTAAATTAAATCACCTTAGGCTAGCTTGATTTGATTTTAATTCCAAGAAATGAGAAAACTTCAATCCCTCTTTCAAATAAAATTGGAATGCAGAATACAAAATTAAATGTAGGAAGCTAATTAAAAAATATATAAAATGAGCACTAAATAACTTAAAAATATCACTAACTTATCTCTTAGAGTGGTGTCTTGATCTTACTTGAATTGAATATCAAACTCTAAAATTTTTGCACTATTTATAAGTGCAGGAATCACACCTTCAACTGGTCCAGAGGTCGGCTCGACTAGATGAAGGACCAATAAACTTTTGAAAATTTGGGCGTGATAAGATAAGGCCATTCCATGACTAGTCGAAGGACCTGCTCGATCGGTCGAGTGGCCTCCACGACCGGTCGAGTCCTGTCCACGACGGGTCGTGTGGGACCATTTTTAGTTACTGGACTTTAAGTCGAGCCTGCAGGACTATTCGAGCACTGTTCACACGACTGGTCGAACAGTCTCCAGGACTGGTCGAGGCAATAATAAAAAATCTTGAAAATAAGTAACAAACTTAGGATTGGTCGAGGATTTCTTGGATTGATTGAGCTAGTAGTAGGACAAGTCGAACTTAGTCTAAGACTAGTCAAAAAACATTCTATGTACTTATAAAGTGACCCAATTAAATTATGTACTCAAAATGACCTATCCTATGGTTAATCTAGGGTCATTCATACATTATAAGCAATATATGAACATTAAATCTTCTTTTACTTCAGTTGATAGTTGTTCTTTGAAGTTCACGAGGCTTGAGATCTTGACATATGATGAAGATTGAACTTGAGACTTTTGAAGCTTGAATTTGACTAACATGGAAGCGTGAGCTTGAGGTTCAAAGTAAAGAACTTTGTCTTGACTTGGACGAAGCTTTGAAAACTTGAACTATTGAAGCTTAAAAGATTGAATTAACACTTGGTGTTGTACTTGAACATGAACATGTAATCTTACATTTAAAGTTCTTGAGGTAAAGACCTTTGTTCTTGTACATGAGATGCACAGTTTGAATATGTAGATGCGCTACACAAGACACAGATTCCAAGAGGTTTTGGCACTACAAAATTTGACCATCATAGGAGCTAGAAATCATAACACTTACAAGGATCTCTTATCTTTTGATGTGTTTGGGAGTAATAATTTTTGTTGTTTCTACTTACACCATTATGCCCAGAGTTGGATTTCAATAACTCTTTAAGCAAGTCCGCTATCTTATTGGCTGGAGGAGGATTATTTTTTCTCCTTTGATATTTATGGTAATTGGCATTATTTTTTATATTAGACATATTTTGAAGGGATTTTACGTTTTTGTTAACATCCTTTAGAGTTTCTCCTTTAGACTTTGAAGAACCTCCCTTTAGAAATATGGGAGCAGGATTTTTAGATTTTTTTTGTGCGACTTTTGATATAACCTAAGCCAGATTTTTCACCACTTCGGCAAGATATAGTTAATAAATTTTCAATTTTTTGGTTTCCTTGGGTATATATCCAAGTATCTTTTGAAGTCTTAAGGGAAAAAACTTCTATTTTTAGCTTCTCATTTTCATATTTGAGATTTTTTATTTCAGAAAATTTTAAGTTCAAATCTAAATTTGTTTTCTTAAAGTAATTAGAAAAATGAGATTTTCCAAAATGGCGTTTTTAAGTTTTAATTGAAGTTTAGCAAATTTTTCCTTTTGAATTTTCAATTTAGCCACGATCTTATAACTTTCTTTTTATAAGGCATCATATGCTACTTGGAGATCATTTTCATGTTCAAAATCACTTTCAAGAGTTTCATAATCAAAAGTTTCACATCCATATGATGAAGTGATTCTGGATATAGTCATAAAAGGCTCTAGTTCTTTCATAATTTTTTGGTCTGATTTGTTAGTTTTTGAATTGGATTGAGATTTCGATGATTCATCCAAAGTGGCAATCATGCCTCTTCTCCTAGATTTATCCTTCTTAGGACATTTTGAAGCTAGATGCCCAAATTTAGAACAGTTGAAACATTAGGTGTCTTTAGATTTTGATTTTTAAAATTTTGAATTTCTTTTCATCTGTCAAAAGGTTTTTAAAAATCTGATCTATTTTTATTTTTAAAAATTCTATAAACAAATTAGCCAACATTGCCATATCATCATCATTCTCATCATTATCAGAATTTACATTTATATCTTTGGATTTAGATTTAGAGGTTTTAAGAGTTATGGACTTGTTTTTAGGAGCTTTGAAATTTAGCTCATAGGTTTTTAGAGATCCAACTAATTCCTCAACCTTCATAGCATCAGTATCCCTTGATTTCCTTAATAACAGTAACTTTTGAATTGAACATGCCAGAAAGTGATCATAGTATCTTTGTACAATCCTTGCTTTTAGGGACTTTTTCTCCAAGACCCTACATAGAATTAACAATGTTGTTTAGTTTTGTATAGAAGTCCATGAATGACTCACTTTCTTCTATATGAATTTTCTCAAATTTTGTTGTGAGGGTTTGGATCTTAAACTTTTTGATAATGTTACTTCCTTCATTACAACATTTGGATCTTAGACTTTTGACAATGTTACTTCCTTCATGTGGTCATTGCTATTGCGATGGAGGTTGCTGAAGTGCTCTAGGCTGCTATTATTGCTGAGGACAAGAGCACTCCTGCCTACGGTGTCCTACTCCATCGCATCCAAAATAAGTCCCTGTAAATGGCCTCTGGGTAGCGCTGAAGGCGCGACTGGTGTTGCTGGTGCTCTGGCAGCTGGGCTAACTGTACGCCTCTGCTACGATCGAGGTTGCTGCTGTTGGGAGTCGCCAGAAGGAGCCCTCCTCTTTCGGTCTCCCCTTTGACCGCGATCTCTTTGTGAACCAGCCCACTCAGCCTCATAAACCTGGGCCCTCTAGATTATCTCCACAAAATTCTGAAGCATATGGCCAACGATACGGGCCCGAAGTCCATAACGTAAGTCATTCTCAAAACAGCGGGCCTTCTGCCACTCATCATCAACTAAATAAGGCGTAAACCTTGACAGTATGACAAAACAAGTCTCATACTGAGCTACGTTCATATCTCTCTATACTAAAGTCTCGAACTCTAGCGCATGCTGCTGATAAATGTGGTTGGGGAAATACTGACAGTCAAATCGGTCCACGAAGTCCTCCCATGTCCAAATGAAACCAGGCCTTGAAGCATGGGCGACAGAGGCCCACCAATGCTCGGCCTCACTCTCAAGCATATACACTCCAATCGGACCCGCTGCTGGGTCGTACATCTCATGGTCTCGAACATCTTCTCCACTCGGGAGTGCCACCTCTCTGCTGCAGTCAGATTGGGCTCTCCCTGGAATCGTGGGCTATTGAGCAGAAGAAAATCTCGTAATAGGGCGCTCGCACACTGCTACTATACCTACTCTGGGGTCTCAGCGGGGCACCTGCCTTGCCCATGGAGGGCGACTATCACAGCATGGAGCATCTGTTGCAACTGATCGACACTAATGAACACGATAGGGGCTACGCTGGTCTCGGACAGAGGCGCAGGATCTGTAGGAGTCTCGGGGGTGAGAGAAGGAGCTCAAGTGAGGGAACGGGAACTACAGGTGGAGGAATAAGAATCTCAAGTAGAGGAATGGGAACCTGTGAAACAGGGGCCACTCGGGTCGCTCGGGTGGCTCGGGCGCCTCATCTAGGCGGCATGGCCCACAAAAAAGAATAAAGGTTCATATCAACCTTGAGAACCCTCGAAGGATCAAATGTTAGGGAACTAAATAAGAAGATTATGCACTCGAGACCTAATCATCCTAAGCTCATAGCAGATATGTGATGTTGTTCTCAGTTATTCCCAAGTTATGCTCTGATACCAACTCCTATTATGCCCCAAACTTAGAAACTGTACTAACAAAATTTTTAATTACTGAATTCGGTGCTGAAAGCCTCCGTAGTACCCCATTCTCGGCTCCCAACACCTATATACCAGATTCCAATCCTGGGATCCTATATGGAGAATTTCCAACATGAAAAATTCATTTTCGTAAGATGAAGCATAACCATAAGCATAACCCACAAACCATAACTGGAAACATCGCCACGTATCCACTGTAATAAAAAAACTTTTGAGTACAAGGTATAAAAGGAAATACAATGTAGAGATGTTAAAAACTCTGAAAGCTCAGCCGATGCTCCTGCCTTAGCTCGACTGTGTTCTGGTGTCACCTACACACATCTATCGTGCATAAGTTTATAGAAAGCTTAGAGGGTAGTGTAAGTGTGTACATAATATAAGCGTGCTCAAAATTCATGAATGCTATGCAGAAATGCTAGCAAGTGCATAATGTGATCAGCCACACCAATGTTATGCAATGCAAGGCCTACTTGGCCGAATGTCAATGCAAGATGCAACGCAAGCATGCCAATCCTCATCTGAATCAACATAATAATAAAGCTCATCTCTGGAATATCACCAGGGTCTAGTACACTCTACACCAGATTATCATCCCAACTAGACGTGCAATGATGCAAGTGGAAGAGACCTCACCATCGGCCTGGCCAGTACTCAACCAATATCTACCTAACACGTCGATAGTGGACCTATTTACGAGCTGGTCAGACTCAACCTAGCATTACCCCCTACCCTCCAACGGGTAAGGTTACACCCCCTTCCAACTGACCACGACACAGTGAGACATCCTAATGGTATTCGACACTTGTGCGTTCATACATCTACTTGGTCTCTATGTTGGATCAAGGGTTTAGGGAATTTCACTTAGGGACATCTATGGTGCCCTAGTGTTGGAATCAAGAATTTTCAGTTTCCAATCTTACCATCCATGATACGCCTGTGGAGGCCACCGCCCTGATTTTGCTAGGGCATATAGTAATTGAATCATATAATGCAAAGTGCGTGAACCATACTATCCAATCACACAATAATCCTATGGATTCTGCACGCTTATGTGGGGCGACTCCGACTATCAAGGAGTCCCATAAACAATCCGCCCAATGGCATATGCTATGATTAGTCACTCCTCATATCAAGCATACAAATGATATGTATGGGCATGTATCATGATGTTATGTTAGCACATACGCAGTGACTTCGACTAGATAAAACATACTAACATGGCTATAAACCAATAATTTAGCCTATATACATGGCGATGTCTACAGAAGGATGGTGAATCTAATTATCAAGATCAATCCTCAACAGTAGATATAATAAATTTGATACCACATATTCATCCATCTACAGCAAGGGTGAATCACACAATAAGTGGGCTTCCTTACTCACCCTATTATAAAGTCGGCTGGGCTACCAGTGGGGCCCAATAGGTATAAATGGGCTAGCATTACTGGGGGCCTAATATTTTGGGGTTAGCCCATTATGAATAGATGGGTCATACTAATACCAACAGGGCCCAATAATTTAGGTTAGCCCAAACAGGTAAGATGGTCATGGGCTTAATAACGGACCCTAGGGAGGTGTACAACGGGGACATTTAACCACTGTTTATAATGTGGACATTTAACCACCATTGCTCCCAAGGTGTGGCCCATTAGAATTTATCTTATAATGGGGATGGTCCTAATACTTGCTAGGAATGGATAATCATCATAAATGTTATCACATACATCATGGTGGAGTCACACATCATAATTGGGCCTCATCACATAGGCCTCATATGCACCACAATGGGCCTCACACAAGGGCCTCATGTACATCACATTGGGCCTCACACAAGGGCCACATATACATCATATTGGGCCTCACCACATAGGCTCATATACATCACATTGGGCCTCACACAAGGGTCCCATATACATCATATTGGGCCTCACACAAGGGCCACATATACATCATGTTGGGCCTCACCACATGGGCCACATAAACATAACATCGGGTCTCACACAAGGGCCTCATATATATCATACCACATGGGCCACATATACATCACATCGGGCCTCATATACATCATATTGGGCCTCACCACATGGACCACATATACATCACATCGGGCCTCATACATCATTGGGCCTCATCACATGGGCCTCATACATATCACAATCGGGCCTTATGAAATAGCCCATGATTCTAGGCACAATGGGAAGATGGTGTGTGTAACACATACATCATAGTGGGCCTAATGGGGCAGTCCATGATTCAATAAAATAGGTGGGCAACATGTATAACATACACATCAAGGTGGGCCTCATAGACCAGCCTTATAGTCTAGAAAAAAAAAATGGATGGACAATGTGTTTACAACACACATCAAGGTGGGCCTGAACAGTGCAGATGGGTCCCTACAAATGGATAGTGTGGATGGAATACATGCAGTAAAGTGGGCCCTGCACATGCAGCGAGTGGGCCTACACATTGTAGATGGCCCCGCACATGCAGCAGGTGGGCCTGTACCTTCTAAATGGGCCCCACCAGATGAACAACATGGATGTACAAGGCATACATCTTGGTGGATCCCACCATCCCACTACCAAAAAAAGGGGCAAAGGATACAGACTATGTTAGATTTTTGCTACAGATATAAGCCTTAGCTATTTTTTCTACAGTTTTAATCTGTAGCTAAAAAATTGACACACCATTAATAATTAATGGTGTTGTAAGGGGCTCTATGAGGTCTTAAAAAAATTATATGTTCTATCTAAGCCATCCATATATTTCGAAATATTACTTTAGAGGATGAAAAAAAAATCCAGCTAGATTGAAGGCTCTCGTGGACCACACGGTAGGAAACATGGATATTAAATTACATTTACTTCTTATGGTGTGGTCCATTGGGCCTTGAATATACCTTCAATTTGGTATTGTAAACTAAAATAATTTAATAAAATTATGTATCGGAATGGATAAACCAAATACATCATGGTGGGCCCCACGGAGCCCCTATCTGGACCTTCCACGGTTCATTTCGTGAGACACGCCTGGAAATGGATTGGCTACTGCCCCTGCCACCAAGCAAGGCCTGATGGTCGGTGCTCTGTGGGCCCTACCATGATGTCTATTTTTCATCCATGCCGTCCATCTATTTTTATAGATCATTTTATGATATTTAAGAAAAAATGAGGTATATATAAATCTCAAGTGGACCACATTACAGGAGCAAGTGTTGGATGAACGTTGACCATTAAAAACATTCCGGGGGCCATAAAAGTTTTGAATCAAGCTGATATTTGTTGTTTCCCTTCATCCGAGTCTCTATGACTTAATCAACATATTAGATTTCAAATAAACAGTATAGTGGGCCTTAAGAGGATTTTAATAGTGGATATCCAATCATTATTGATTTCCTGTGGTGTGGTCCACCTGAGATTTATATACATATAATTTTTTGTATAAAGCCCTAAAATGATCTCTAAAAATAGATGAACGGAATGGATGAAACACATACATCACGGTGGGGCCCACAGAGTAACCACCACGAGTAGCCAATACGTCTCCCAAATTTGGGCGCGTGATCAAAACAGAGCCGCGCCCAAAATGGGTTCTCTCTCTCTCTCTCTCTCTCTCTCTCTATTCCCTAATCTCTCCATTCCCTCCCGATCTCTGCTCCATCTCTCTCATTCTCCTCCCTCTCTCTCTAATGCATCAGTCGTGAAGAAACACGCCGTGAAGCTCCTCTTCTATCTCTCTCCATTGCAGAGGGACGGAGATGGATTCACGATGATGTCTGTGTGGATGGGTTCGGCAATCATGGGTTGCAAATGTGGTCTCTAGAGATGAGAGAGAGAGAGAAGACGAGGGTTCGGGTTGCACCAAATCTTTCGAAAACAATGGCTGTCAGCAAAGTCAGGGGACTTTTTTTATTTTCTCGACAGGGGGTGATGCTGGCCGTGGACCCTGGTGGATTTGAGTAGTGCAAGTATATTCTGGTGCTACAGGGATTCGAGCAGTGCAAGTATATTCTTAAGCTGCAGATGAAGATGACAGTGATGAACCACTTCTGGTATTATTTTTCTTGGATTCCTATTTTTTTCCTGATAAATTTCATGAGGAGATTTAGGGCTTTGGAGTCTGATTTTGGTTCCTAAGTATTGCTATATTAGAATTAGAGATTTACAGTGTGGGTTTTCGGTTGCATGTTCTATGTTTCCATATAGGGTATTGCACGGATTTGCACAATGGAAGATAAGACTTTATGAAGTCAAGCATATGACTTAGCTGATCCACAATGGTTATGTGCCATTATAAGCATATAACATATGTCCTGCAGCATGTAAAATGAGGTAGAAAATGCAAGAGGGACATGGCTAGGTCTCTGCACATTTTATAATGTACATTTGGTTAATGGCCAGACACTAGCACTTTAAGTGGCTAAGGATCTCTTGTTGTTTGATTTACTGAATATGAGGAAAGTCACTCCATGCAGATTAAATCCATTCTTCCTAAATCACGTTCTATGGGTTCTTCTAAGTGGATCTCAAACCTCTTAATTACTACTTATACTTGTCATATAAGCATCAACATTCCTAGTTTTTTGAGACCTGGTTAGGATAGAAAGAGTTTGGTGCATAAATAAGCATAGTAGAGTAATAACACAAGGACAGGTGAAAAGAAGAGAAGAACAGAAAGTGGTTGAGGGTTTTGGGGCATTGAGCTTATTGTGTCAGCAGAAGGGTGTGCTCCACATTGAGTTCTTGATGTTTTTCTTTACCTTTTATTTTTTATTTTTTAAATTCAGTTATTTGATGAAGTTCTTAACCACTTATTTCAAAGATTAGTTGCTAGCCTTCATGAGCTGCTACCTAATAGTTAACAGGGTTTTCTGTCACTTGTAATGCAACACATTCACCGTATATGATGGCATGGATAAACTTCATTCCTGGCTGTCTAAATGCGAACCCTATTGTGATAGGAACATAACCCGAAATTCATGCTGATTGGACAATCCTAAGTGTCTGCTTGGTGATGATGGTTAAAATGGTGGCTGATCCCTTATTCTAATAGTTAGGCAAAATCAGATGGTTAAGATTCTCAAATGAGATAGATTTCAGAGGTGAATCTACCTTGTTAAGGCTGGTCCATGAGCTGGCTATAAAGAGTCAGACCCAACTTTGTTTGGTAGTTTACATCCAGACCCTAGCCTGGCCAAGCCCACTCCAGAGTGCTAGCCAAATCTCCAGTCCCATGTTGTGAGATTTTATCGTGCACTGTTTTCTGATTCTGTATTATGTAAATTGTTGTTGCCCAAAAATCTTATGTTTGTAGAAGAAAATTTTCACCACTAGCCTAGCTTCTCCTGCTTTTGTATTATGTAAATTGTTGAGCAATTTTAGACCCACGTTAGTGAGATTTTATAATGCTCTGTTTTCTAATTTTGTATCATGTAAATTGTTGTTGCCCAAAAATCTTATGTTTGTAGAAGAAAGTTCTCACCACTGGTTTGGCTTCTCCTGCTTTTGATTTTTGAGAAGGAAGCATCTTTGGAGAAGTTGTTTGGTCAAGAAGGCATAGAATCTCATGCTAAGCATTTAGAGTTTACTTTCCAAGATGTTAAGATTAAATTTCAACCTTGGGAACCCCTAGAAGCCTGTAGCATTAGCATCTTTACCATATGAATTGAATTGTGTGACATTAAGAGTGTTTTGGTTCCATCATAGAACTTTAAGCAGCAGGTTATTTTATTTATTATCCATTGAACCAATTTCTTTCTTGGATAACCAAAAACTTAGTTGTAACTAAGAGAGATCCATCAAGGCAATGAATGTGACAGAGGCTTGGAGAGCACTCGAAAGAAGGAGGAGAAGAAGAAGAAGAAGGAGAGTAAATCAAGATTCCTCAAAATTCTAGAACCATGGTGAGTTCATGATTACCCGGTGTATCATGTTTCCACTGCAGATGCAATTTAACTCTTCTTTCTCTTTAAATGATCTTTCGTTATTGAATCGAGAATTAATTATTTTAAAGATTGAAACTCATTTTTCTTCCAGAATTTGTCGAGGCAAGTGCAAGTGAATGTTTTTGCACAAGAGGTTGGAGAAAAAGAGAGATCTTCTTATGATTCTTACATGTATGATGTTCCTACATCGTCATTATCTCATATCATCCGGTAACTGAATCTTCATTTTTCTTCTTTAAATTAGCTATTCAAAGCCTCTTGTCTTCGAGGTTACTAACTTTTAGATACCATTTCATCTCATCCAAATTAAATCCAGACTTGGATCCTCAAGAAACAAATGCTCTATTCCACTTGGAATGTTGGTGGATATGTTCACAAGAAACAAACAAATTCTACTCCTGAATCAGCAACTAAAATGATTTTCTTGGAAAGAGTATTTTGGGAGATTTTTTTTTTTGTAATTCTTTTTGTAATTTGATCTTGAGTTCATGATAAAGGGTTAAGTCTATATAGCATGTTGGGTTGTTGTAGAAAGGGTAGACTATGATGCCCATGCCCAATTGTGTTAGAGACGCATGATATATCAATACTAGTACTCTGCGGTCCAGGATACTTGTAGTGTTGTAACTGAATCCTATTGTATTAGATTTGTAACTTTAAAATCCTAGAGATTTTCTTACATTCTTTTCATAATAATTGCATGTGTGTACAATAAAAATAAATGCACTTGTGTACTATAAAAGTTTTAAACATTAACAATGATGTTAAAAAACATCACGGTAGAAGGATTAAGCAATCAATAAAAGAGGAAACACTAAATAAGATTGCCTTAATAAAACTAAAATTTAATGGAATATGTCAAACATTTCATCATAAATGCAACTATGAATATCATGTTATAGATGGGATACATATATCCTTATCCATATCCTAGATTTTTTAGAATTGGTTAGTTGTATCCTTTTTCCCATATACATGTGACTTTCCTTGTTTGGGACCCTGTCTACCATAGGAGGCAGACAGTATGAGGTTCTTGCTTTTAAGGTGCCATCAATTATATAAGGTGTCTCATTGTAGTTTTTTTCCCCCCTGCTTTTTCAACAGTGTGCTTCTACCCTCTTGGCTATTTG